>CM039470.1:27816207-27960075 GCA_022433065.1 Begonia loranthoides | reverse complement strand
CCTACGTCCGCGCTCCAAGTTTCACTTGGAGATATACTAAATAATTGGCTTACGGGTGCCAATAAAACCGTTTACAAATTGACTATTAAACGGGGCGTCACCCTTGACTAAGTCTAAGGTCGTCAACCTTTGACTTTTATAGGATGTCACCCTAAACTTGACTATTGCGGGGCGTCACCCAATATTTGACTATTGCGGGGCGTCACCCAAGTGTGATGAATTATAAGGGAATCACTCTTTACAATCAAGCACGATATATGATTCGGAAATTTAAACCGCAATCTAGCTAATCCGAATTCTCCCAAATATAACTCGCAAGTTTAAGTGTGGGGAGAATTGGATATACAACAATAGCTCACAGTGATTAGAATCGCGTATTAAATTCGGCAGGGCTTCGCCACGATTCTCGGTTTGTTGTTGAGAGCTTGGAGTGTTCTCATATTTATAAACACTGCACTTCCAGATATCCTCAACGTCCGCATCTATCGTCCGCATGACCGTTGGAATTTTCCCGTTGAAAATATAACCATTGTGCAAAAATTTGGGCATTTGCGGACACCATTCTCATCGTCCGCAGCGTCCGCATACATCGTCCGCTTCACATCCAGAAAATGGCAAAGTCATATCGAATGCCTCTGCTTTGCGTCTGCAGCGTCCGCATCGTACGCGTCTTCACAGAAATGTTGGGGACGCCAAAACAGCATCCTCTTCTCCTTTTCCCGTCCGCACATCTGAAGAGCTACGGACGCCATTCCACGTCTGCATCGTCCGCTTTTCTCACTGAATTGGACAGAGGCAAATCGGACGCAAAATCCAGCGTCCCCATAGTCCGTTGCGTCCGCATCCTCACTGATCAGTAGGCAAGTTCAACCCTGAACTATATTGAGTCCCAAAATGACATGATACACTACATGGACTGAAATAAACATGTCAGCACATTTTAATACCCTCAATATGGGTATTATTGATAGATTTAAGTATAAATATATTGAATAAAACATTGAAAATATTATCAATAAAAACACAATTAACCAACTTATTATTTTCATTAATTTAAACCATTTGGTCATCATCAAAATAAAACTAAGCCTAACAAAAAGGCTAACAATCTTCCTCTTTTTGATGATGACAAAATCCTATAAGTTGGTTATACTAAAATCTAAGCATGTGCATCAAATATTGCATATTAGATTTATCCAATTAAGTTATGCAATTTATCAACCAATTAATTCATGCAACATGCTATTCCATGCTATTCAACTTCCTCTAAAATATATTACAACTTATACCTTTCTCCCCCTTTTTGTCATAATCAAAAAGAAATGCTAGGGGATGGGAGTCTAAACACAATCAAGAAATATTATCTAAATAAGATTATCAAAAGATTCATCAAAGAAATTCTCCCCCTTAAACATTAACAACATGAATAAATTTAGGGAATATGTATTAGAATCCAAAGACAATCTCAACAATAGTTTCAACAATTAATTCTACCAAAAACAAATTTCTCCCCCTTAATCAAAGAATCTATTCACATATCAAACAAGGATGAGAATCAAGCATTAACATTCAATTCTAAATTGTGGTAAAAAAAGAGATATCAAATTGTAAAGAGCCACAATCACAAAGATGTCTAACATTCAAAAATATTCTTCGAGACAAAATCTCCCCATCAATTAAGAAATCTATCCAAGAAGCAAACCATGGAGGGAAATATAGATTCAATTTCAATTTATGGTTAAAAGAAAAATATCAATTGTAAATAACCACAATCACAAAGATTTCTAACAAAAAAACATTCTCCCTCTTTTCTATTAAGCAAAGAAATTCATTTGAGGGAATATAGACATTAAAGTTCAATGAGTGGTAAAAGATAAGATATCAATCTAAGCAACCACAATCACAATTCTATTTTAACAAAGTAGTCTCCCCAGTTTTTCCATTAAACATACACTATTTATTGGAGGGATTTAGCATTCCAATTCAATTTGTGGTGTATAGTATGATACCAATTGAAAAATCACCACAAGAAATATTCAATCAAAAATATTTTCCCTCTTTTTGCTCATTAAGCCTAAACATATATGAGGGTATTTTGCATTTAAGTTCAAATCATACAAAAAAATGGAATTCAAGAATTAAATACTAAATGTAGGAACGAGAATCCATTTAAGTTCAAGAATTGAAGACACATGTTCACATTCTAACAAGTGATACTAATTTAAGAATTAAGAAATTAACAAAGGATACCAATTGATAATTCACAATTTTAAGCCAAACAAGTTTTTCAAAGATTTATATCAATTGTACATCCAAAGTTAAAATCAAATCATTTGTGCTAAGTATGATATCAATTGTAAGTTCAAAAATAAATTTCTAAGAGAGATACCAATGTGTAAAATCAAAATCAATTCAAACATCTCTCCCCCTATGTTAATCACAACTACAACCTAATGGGGATATACCACACATTTAAAATATTTACTCTCTCCCTTAGAGCAATAATAAAACAGCTTCATAAATTTCTCTCCCTATAAATTTATTAACTAGCAAATATGAGAGAATCAAAACACTCAAGCGAACCATCCAAGTTTAATTAGAAATATATCAATTGAAAAACAATCTATGGATGAATTCACATTTTGTAAGCACAAACAAAATTTTACTCCCCCTATCATTTTGCACATAACCAAGTAGTTTGGGGAATCTAAATATGATACCAAATGAAAATCCAAAGAATATTATACCAATTGTAGAGAAAATATGATTTTCTTGATACCAATTAAAAATTAAGTCCAATGATACCAAAACAAAAATAATTTCATATATGATACCAATTAAAGATTAAGTTCAAAAATTTCAATTGTTGAAATTCAATTCTAAAAATAAAGATTCATACCAATTTAAAATTTCAAAGTATAGAGAAATTGAAGATACCAATTGAAGAAATGAAATCCAATTTTCAAAAATACTAATTGATATAAACTATCTTTCAAAGATATTCAAGGTAAGAACTATTTCTCTCCCCCTAAATCATTGCATACAATTAAAACATTGGGGATGGAAATCCAAAATAGATACCAATTGTAGAAGTTTAAAACAAAACAATTATTGATATCAATTGTGTGATTTCAAATCAATAGAAAATATTGATATTAATTTGAAAAACAACTACAAAACTTCATCCCCTTTATAGTCTCAAAACTAAACAACATTTGGGGAAACAAAGTTATCAAACAAAACAATAAGAATTTTTTCCTCTAAACTCTCATGTCCAACCAATTCAAATCTCTCTTTCTTTGCATTAATCAAGTTAGATTCAAAGAAGAGTTATCAAGGTCTACCCTACAAGCAGAAACATATTTATCAAAAGCTAAAAAAAAAACTTAACCTATTTTACAACAAGTCAATAGTTTAAAAACAATTTTTAGCAATTTTATTTTCTCCCATTTATCATTATGAATAGGCAAATTCAATCAAAAGGAGAAGTCCACAACAAATTTTTGAAAAGGCAAAATAATTTATGCCATACAATGATCTCTCCCTTTATAAAAAAAATCAATTCAAGGGAGAAATCAACAAAACATCATTATTAACAAATTTTCTACTCTTCTCCCCTTATATCAAGCTAATTTCAATTCATGGGAGAAACACATTCTCAAAAAGAGACAAAACAATTTATTCCAAACAATCATCCAACTTAGCATCCAACAATCCAATATTTGCACTAGCATGTTCAATTTAGAGACTAAGTTGTTGGAATGCAAACCATCAAAATATAGATTGAAGGAATAAGGACATATCAATTCCTAGATATCGAGTGAAGAAATAATCAAATTTACAACCTATGATATCTATCCATTCACTCCAAAGACAAAATCAATTTATCTCAATGCAATCCTAAATCAATAAAATTAAACATCCAACACTCTTTCAAAGATATGCAATTTAGAATCCAATTGTTGGAACCAATCATCAAAATATAAGTTGAAGAGATAAAGCATTTTTCAACCTATATATACAAAAAGATTAAAGTTAACAATGAATCCAAAGAAAATATTCTACTAATAAAAGCTAGATCAAATCAAGAATCAAAAGCAATTTAATCCAAATTAAATTCAACAAATAAATTCAATTATAACAAAGAGATTGTATACCTCCAAGAGTTTTATCCCATTTTATCACATAGGAGGCATCCTTTGAAGTTTCTCCCCTTTTGTTGGATATTCAAGTATCCAAATCCATTCAAAGTTCTTGGGAGAATCTCCAACCTACAAAACAAATCAATTCAATTTCTTTGGTACCCAAACCATTTTGGGTCCATTGGTTATAGGTTTGGTTCCTTTAGGAACCCACACAAATTTATAATTTAAATTGAATTTAGAATTTAAATTAGATTTTGCATCCAAAGGATAAACAAATTTTGAATTAGCATTTGATTTAAATTTAGAATTCAAATTCAAAGGATAGACAAACTTAGATCCAATATTTGACTCCAATTTAGCATTCAATTTTAAAGGACAACAAAAGGATTTATGTCCAACAAAATTACAAGAATTACAAGTAGAAGATCTAACAAATAAATTATTGTAATTCTTCTTTCCAAAGGGTTTAAATCCAATACTGGCTTTATCAAAAGTAAACTTTTGAGAATTCAATAGCATATTTAAATTTTTGCTCCCATTTGTGAATTTAAGCACTATAGAGTTCAAATCATCATTCTTGGCTTTCAATTCACAAACATCAATCTCAAGAGAGTTAATTTTAGCATTAGCCTCAAACATAGATTTAGATTTAGCATTCAAAAGGCTAATTTCATCTTCACATGATTTGATACACTCATTCAATTTATCATTTCTATTTTTCAAATCACCACAATCATGCTCAAGACATTTGATAGTAGCAATCAAATCACAATTTTTAACATTCAATGATTCAATTTCCTTTTCTTGTGATTTGATAGTTATATTCAATTTTTCATTCAACAATTTCAAATCATTACTATCATGCTCAAGAGATTTAAATGAAGCATTAGATTCATCAATCATACTCTTTAACTCCACAATTTGATCATCAAGAAATTTATTCAAAATAGCATGCTTTTTGATCAAATTGCTTTTCTCATTTTTCAACAATTTATATTTATCTTTGAGCTCATTAAAACTATCTAGCAATTAATTAAATACATCATTATCATCTTCACAATTTGAATTGGAATTGCTATAATAGTCGTTTACCTTAATATCGTTAGCCATGAAGCATACATTGGCCACTTTCTCCTCATTTTCTGAGGATGAGCTTTCTCCACTTTCAATATTTTGATTTGTGCCTACATGTGTTAGCTTAAGAGATTTCCAAATATCATAAGCACTAACACATGATTGAATTCTATCAAATTCATTTTTACTCAAGCCACTATACAAAATATTCATAGCTTTAGCATTCAAATTCCAATTATGTTTATCTATATCATTGAATTCACAACATGGTCTAGGAAGAGTTATTCCCTTTTCAATGATTTTCCATAAAAAAGAAATCAATAGATTGTACAAATATTTTCATTCTACACTTCCAATAAAGATAATTACTACCATCAAAATGTGGAGGTGTAGATGTGCATTGACTTTCAACAATTCTATCGAAATCCATAATCAATTGTAAACACTAGAATTGATCAAGGTTATTCTCAATAAATTTCAACAAGAAATTCAATTAGAAAATTTTTTAATAGATGCAACTCAACAAATATTAGCAATGTGCACAGTCAACAAAATATCACACAAAAATTTAAATACCTGCTCTGATACCAATTGTAGGATCGATATACGCCTATAGGGGGGGTGAATATAGCGTTTCTAATAATTTCGTGTGATATTTAAATTCTCTAAATATCTAAGTGATTTATCGAATACGATTAAATATACAATCACATTAAATGCGTAAATTAAAGAGTAAGGGTTAGAGAAATACACACAATATTTGTTTACGCGGTTCTGCAAACTCGCCTACGTCCGCGCTCCAAGTTTTACTTGGAGATATACTAAATAATTGGCTTACGGGTGCCAATAAAACTGTTTACAAATTGACTATTAAACAGGGCGTCACCCTTGACTAATTCTAAGGTCGTCAACCTTTGACTTTTATAAGACGTCACCCTAAACTTGACTATTGTGGGGCGTCACCCAATATTTGACTATTGCGGGGCATCACCCAATTGTGATGAATTCTAAGGAAATCACCCTTTACAATCAAGCACGATATATGATTCAGAAATTTAAACCGCAATCTAGCTAATCCGAATTCTCCCAAATATAACTCGCAAGTTTAAGTGTGGGGAGAATTGGATATACAACAATAGCTCACAGTGATTAAAATCGCGTATTAAATTTGGCAGGGCTTTGCCTCGATTCCCGGTTCGTTGTTGAGAGCTTGGAGTGTTCTCATATTTATAAACACTGCACTTCCGGACGTCCTCAGCGTCCGCATCTATCGTCCGCATGACCGTTGGAATTTTCCCATTGAAAATGTAGCTGTTGTGCAGAAATCTGGGCATTTGCGGACGCCATTCTCATCGTCTGCAGCATCTGCATACATCGTCCGCTTCACATCCAGAAAATGGCAGACTCATATCGGACGCCTCTGCTTTGCGTCGGCAGCATCCACATCGTCCGCGTCTTCACAAAAATGTTGGGGATGCCAAAACAGCGTCCTCTTCTCCTTTTTCTGTCTGCACATCTGAAGAGCTACGGACGCCATTCCACGTCCGCATCGTCCGCTTTTCTCACTGAATTGGACAGAGGCAAATCGGACGCAAAATCCAGCTTCCGCATAGTCCGCTGCGTCCGCATCCTCACTGATCAGTAGGCAAGTTCAACCTTGAACTATATTGAGTCTCAAAATGACATGATACACTACATGGACTCAAATAAACATGTCAGCACATTTTAATACCCTCAATATGGATATTATTGATAGATTTAAGTATAAATATGTTGAATAAAACATTGAAAACATTATCAATAAAAACACAATTAACCAACTTATTATTTTCATTAATTTAAACCATTTGGTCATCATCAAAATAAAACTAAGCCTAACAAAAAGGCTAACAGTCCCTGCTTGCATTTCTTTATAGCCAGAGGCAGAGACATCCAGAGACATACACCGATGGGGAAGATATGCACCGTTAACAGAGGAACTGCCACGTGGAAGTCTCCTGCCAACTAATTAATTAACCAACCAATTTAGTTGTGAACCAACGGAACTAATCCCGAACTAACCTGTCCACCAAACCAAGTCATCCCCTGCACAAAATCGGCCAACTTTGTCCCTGCCATCACCAATCGACGCAGCCATTCAGCTCTAGTTTGTCCAAGACAGATTACAAGGGAAAGAATTACTAAACAACGAAGGACTCACCAGAGACGGCAATTCGCATCCCCATCGGGATTCCATTCCTGAGCCCTAACTGCGGCGACCCACCGTTTCCCCGAGCCGCTACCAGCAGCACACCGGCGGAGCCCAACCCGAGCCTCAGTCGCCGTCGCTTGTCACTCGTTGCTAGAGATCGTCGTCTCCGTTTGTCTTTGCGTCGCCTTCTCCCTCTTCGTTCCCCTACCTCTCTCGCTATCTCCTTCTCTCTCTTTTTCATTTAAATGGCCGAAGGCTATTAAAGACATTTTAAGCCAATTTAAATTGTTTTTCCAATTAATTAAACATTTCCTTAATCCATCCTTTAATCTTTTATTTAAATCCTTCCCCAAATCTTTAAATCCCACTTTATTTAATCTCACATCATAAAACATTGATTATGTCATAATAATATCCCGATAATTTATTCGACAAATTCGAATATCCTCAATTATCTTCCAATTTATCATTTTAAATTCTGATATTAAAATTCGGGATATTACAAAAATGTTTTTATAAAAAGAGCATATCATGTTTATATTATATATTACTTATTGAGTGTTAGGCTCATAGATGAATCTTGTAATATAGGTAAAGAAATCATACGACTAGACTCATTATGGAAAACCAGGTAGCTGATGACGCATACTTGGGAGGAGCGCTTGGGGTTGTTATGACGATTGTAACTCGATGATTATGACTTGTAATAAAAGATTTTGTATAAAAAGATTTTAATGTAAGCCAATGTTGTTGTATAACAGTTCGATAAATGTTTATGCGCATGAAATTATTTTATGTAGAAAATATTTGAATTACATGATATTTTATGTAAAAGACTTTCACTGTATAAAAGGTTTTCAAAGACAATAAAAAATATTTAGTCGAAAGAAAAAAAAATGTATTTTGTACAAAAATGAAGAATTACGCTATAGGGCATTACACAACTAGAAATTTTTGCGTTGGAATCATCTAGCCGTTGTCCATAGTCAAAACAACAAGATATCATGTGCGGTATGTGATGACGACCAACAACAACCATTGTTTGACACAAAAAACAACCATCCAACCATGAATGGACATTGCACATTATCGATTCCTATGATTTCAACATCAAATCATGAAATTCTAACCCTAAAATGTAATTTTGTTCCTTTACACACTTTCCAACTCGATGATCACTACCTCCAGTAAGAGCTTTTAGCCTATAATAATGTTAAATATAAAACTAGTAGTAATTTTTTAAACAAGCAGTTATGATGTTGAACGAGGCAATTGATATTTTTGACAAACATGAAGAGTTTGTTTCATCTCAAAAATAAATGTTTTTTAAAAAATAAGCACCGTAGACGACGAACGGGATGAAACAGAATTAGAATTCTTTGAGCAATTTAAAGAATCAAACTTTATTACGGTTTGCGATCAATTTGAAGTAATTATTGAGGTTTCCACTGAGGTTTTAAAAAATATAGTATGGTATTAATCACATTTAATTTTTGGAGCAGCAAAACTAAATTCATATTCAATTTAAGAGAAGTTTTTTTTTACATCTACAGAACTTGATTACAAGTTTTCTTCAAGAGAAGGAGATTGATGTTGTACCACCCTGACATTTCAAGAGTAATTTCATGTGTGACATTTTAGAATATTAATGAAGTGAGTAAAGTAACAATAGGAAAAATATATATATATTGCATAGTGAAGAATAATGACATAATAAATTATATGGAATTTATTAGAAAAGATTCACATTTTATTGAATAATGTTAAGGAAGGTTGGAGAAGAATTTCATTTTAATGAAAATATAATATTTATGAGGTAAATTATAGAATCTTCAAGACCAGGCAAGGAGTGAAGAAGAAAAAGATAGTTCTTGGAAAAATGTGTAATTGTTGATTTAATTGTAATACTTTATGTTTTAGAATTAAGGAAATTGAGAGTGAAGTTTGGGCTATCACTGGGGAAAGGTAATATTTGTAGCAGTGAACTAGTATCCTAGGTTTTGGTTCGTAAGAAGGAATGGAATTTGGCGCAATTTTTTATTGTTGATTGGAAAACAAATGAATGAAAACCGTGGGATGAGATCAAGGAACGACTGAGATCAAGTCAGATGGAGAAAGATGTTTTTGCAAGAGTGTTTAATACCACTTGGATGTTAGAGGTTGTTGGAAAATTGGATTGAATTTGAGGAAGAAATGTAGATCATTGCATTGGAAAAGTTGCTTCTACATGAGTGTTTGATGACGCTTGGATGTGGGAGGGTGTTGGACCGTAGGATTAAATTAATGGAAGGAACATGAATGTTGGATTAGGAAAAGATTCTTCCGCGAAAGGAAATGATGCCATTCGAAAGAGTTAAGTAAATAGGAACACCATCGTTTTAGGTTATCATGTGTTTTTATGACAACGAACTTAGGTGAAGGAAAAGGCGTTGTTTAGATTAGTGAGCCACATTTAACAATGTTAGTGCATGATGTGTCATGGATTCCTTCGATTCACAATCCAGCACAAAGATTTTCTAACAATATTTTTGTGTTTATTTTATTGGTGTACAAAGGGGAAAGTTGATGAATACATTCATCCAACATCCAAATATAATATGATGTTATTCAAGATCAAACATAAGTGGAAAATCAAACACAAGATTAAGAGACCTATGGCGAAATATTGTAGTTGACATCTCAAACTTTCCAGAATGGGGTGTTTCATTAAATTTGGAGTTTTTTTACTATACCCAAAGATACTAAAATAGAGAGCTACATTTCTACCAAGGAAGCCCATTCTTGCTTACTCGAAATTTGATGGGCCATAAGGAGTTCTTACAAGATCTCAATTAAAGAGGCTTTCAAATTATTATTTGGTTTGTTATTCAAAGATACAAGATGAGTTAGACAGCACACCTAATGAAGTGGACCAAGAAATACCAAAACATGTGCTTACTTGTCAAGTTGAAGAGGAATCCGCCAAGGAGGAAAACTACGAATTTGAATCATGATGCCACGAATTTGAATTCATTCAAATATTTGAGTGAAGTTCAAATTCAATTAAATATTTAGTTAGTCAGTTTTTAAATTATTTTAAGTTTTCCTATAACTTTTTAAATTTAAGTTATTTTAAATTTTGGATGGATAGATTATAGGAATCGCTTAGGGACTAGCATAAACCGATCCTAATCCTAGTTTAATTGTTTTTCTTTTATTTTGGGCTATTTATACCCCATCAACACTTAATGAAAGTTTAGTTTTTGATGAATAATTAAACCCTTTTTTAGCCGTGGCTAATATTGCATTTTCTTAGATTAGTTTAATCCTTGTGATTGTGAGAAATCAAAAGTTTGAGTGTTGTGAGAATTACTCAATCTTTGTCTATTAGTTTAATTCCCAATGATTTTCAAATCTTCCTCTGCCGCAAGAGTGTCCTTTGCAAAACTAGATTGTTGCCAAAGATAAAACTTTTTCAAAATCATTGGAATTTTCGAAAGATTTTTGGGAGATTAAATTTGATGCATTTATGGCAGATTTGGAATCACGGGAATATCTCAATCATGGAGATTGTTTTCGGTTGAAATTCAAATAAAGTTTGAATTTTGTAATATTTGCAATTATTCTCGCGATTTGATTTGATTTGATTTGGGGATGATTTGTAATGGCAAACATATCTGAATTTTGGGAATATCTTTTGGAATATTGTGATATCCATGGTTTTCCGCTTCATTATTTTAGGGTGAATATTTTATTGGAGTCAGTGATATTTTGGGTTAGATATTTTGTTGTTGAAGATTGCGATGAGATCTTTGAAGAAGATCTTCCACTTTTGAATTGAGATTCAAGATTTCGTTATGGTAAGATAACGAGAGTGGAATTTTAAAGAATTTTGAAAGATGGTTTAGATATGGCAGGTCTCGCATAGATTTGGCTGACTCTTTGTGGGATTTGAAGATGTCACCATCGTGGTTTAAATGTTTTTAAACCTGATAGCATCAGTTGCTGAATTTACCCTTGAAGACTTTTGTATTGGTGATTTGTATACTTCTTTGAGACAGGCAGATGGGGCCCTTGTTGCAGATCTTATTTAAGGGTGTGGAAGAGGAAGATTTAAAGATTTAAAAATTGGTTACTTGCATCAGAATTCGTTTCGAGAAGGAGATTGTCAAAATTCAGGGTTTGGAATTCGTTTTGTTGGGTCGAGCTGACGATCACACGCTGTGGATCTCTTTCATAGAATTCATGTCAAGGGGGAGATTGTTAGATTTTGGTGTGATCCGAATTCTATTGGGCCAGGCTGGTGGGCCCGTATTATAGATCTCATTTAGGGTTTTGTTTTCTTTATAAATTAATGTAAGTTAGAGTCGCAAAACTCGCTGTTGTATTTGGATCTTCATAGTAGATTATTCCTCTGTCCGTGGTTTTTTCCTAAAAGGGTTTTTCCACGTAAATTTGGTGTTCCACGTGGTATTTTCTTTTTTCGGTTATCGTTCGATCTCTAACAGAAGTCAAATGTCATCGTTTGGATTTAATGGATTTCATTGTGATGCTAGTTGTTAGCCATTGGATGATCAAGTTGAATCAGATGTCCCCAGCAGCTATTTGTGCATTCACTATAGCTCAGGCAGATTTCAAATAAGTTTTTTCAGATTCTACACAAGCTACAATTCAATCCTTAGACTGTTTATGAAAGATAAAATTAAGATATGATTTCTATGAGATTTTCTCCCACATAATTCTTTGTTTATGAGTCTATAAATTGAAGAGTTGAAACGAAACCCTAATTACCCTAGAGCCGCGAGGACGAGAGGATCTTTCTCTCAAGCTCTCGAGTAAAAATTTCTTCATGCTTCTCAAGGTAGACCTTTTCACAATTAAGAACTTTATATTTTGAAAGGCAACAATGAAGAATGATGAGTTATGGATGATGGAACTATGTAGGTTTTAAAGTTTTCTCTTTTCTTATTAATCTATTTCTATTTAATTTGAAGGGAGGAAAAACGTGTTGAAGAAAGAGTTGAATAGTCAAATCTTCATCAAAAACTTCTGATGAGTGATATTTTGATTGTGTTTGGCCCTTGGCTTGCAGTTAAGAGTGCTAGGGTAAGATAGTTTATGATGAAATTTCCTGTGATGCCTGTGGGCTGTTGTTAGAAGATATTCTCATGTCTGTTATTTGCTTATTTACGTTGAACTGAGAATCAATGATACATATATTGATGGTTTTTTAAGGTTTACGTTGAAATATTGATAAATAATATCCTACTGTCTGTTATTTGATTTATGTTTATAGCTAAGATGTCGATCGAAGATTTGCTTACTAACACTGTGTAGTATATTATGTATGTTAGGCTGATGTTACATGCCATGTTTAAGTTTCATGGATTTATTTAAGAAAGACAAAAGATTGAATAAACGTAAATAGTCGTTGAGGGTAGAATCCAGTTGGCTGTCCCGCATGAGGTGGACCTAATAGTGTCACTCTCTCCCTTAGACTAAATTGCCCACAATGATTGGACTATAAAGTGAAAGAAAAAGAAAAAGACTATTAACTAAAACAGACACGATTTTTACATATTGCATCTTATAGTCATGTTTTCTGTTATACATCTCTTATTAAGTGTTAGACTCATAGATGAATTTTGTTATGTAGATAATGATGGAATTATTGAGGAACATGATGATATGAATAGTTGATAGCGTGGTTGAAGAGAAATTCTCTTGGGTGAATCTAAAGCATTATCGAAGCAAAGTTGACACGTGGGTGAGGATTGAAGAAAAGAAAGATTTTAATAATGTGTCATGAAGCCTTTTATTAAAAGTTATGTTTATCATTGTTCGGATTTAAGTAAAAGCATTTTATAAATGCTTATGTTTATTTAAATGATAGATTTTACTACGTTTGACTTTAAATAAGATTTCGTTGAGATTTTTGCTTCATGATTTTAAAAAGGTACGAAATAATATTTAATAAATGTTGAGTTCTATTGAGATTAGGCTTCAAATGAGATTTTCTTTAAGACATCTGTTGTACGTTTTTCTAAAGACATGATTTTTCTACGAACGCATAGTTTATATTGTTCAAAAAAGAGGGTTTAACATCATGAGGCATTACACATGCAACACAAGATTTACCAATTAATTTATCTCCGATTATAGTATATTTATTTCTATAGATTTCTATTTACTAATTAGTTATTTTTCTAATAATAGGTTATTTTCTTAAGTCATTGTTTTCTTCAAATACTATTTGTCGGTTTATTGAAGGAATCGTTTGTAAGTTTAGAAGAAACTTTTGACAATTAACGCAAATTCTCGACTTCTAGATTCCCTAAGTGGGAAGGAGAGTGACTGCGTGTTTAACCTTTACAATCCAGCCGAAATGTTACACTCACTCAAGCACACATGGCGTCTTAAGATAGGAACTATTGCACTTGCATATAAATCATGCATTCCTAGTATAAAGACTAGTAAAAATTAAACATGCTACAAACTAAAACTACTATAAGTAGCAAAAATCTATAGAGCCATAAAATAAATGCACATACAACCCGCAGATGATACCACAAGTCTTATTACATACAAAAGTCAAACTCAAATATATACACAGTAACAAACTATTATACAAAGAGTACTATAAAAAACTCTCTTGTTTATGTTGTGCTCCGATCTTCAAGTCAAATTACTTTTTCCTTTATTATCCGAGTTGTTTATGTATGAGCTTTTATAAAACCCAAAAAGTTAAACATTATTCTAACTATTTACAATCATATATATTTATGTTTAATGTTCATATTATCATTTTTTTCTAAGATTTATTATTAATCTTATATTATTTTTCTTTCTTACACGTTTTATTCATTTATTGATTAACTCACACGTATACTTGTACCTGCTTAGACATTTTATATAATGCCTACAATCCAAAGTACTTTACCTAATCATGTATAATGCTCTACATAATTAATCCTCATAACCTCAACATACGTGACAAGTTGAACAATCGCTCATGTTCGCATATCCACATGACCTATGTATCAGTAATACCATACACTTCTCCTATGTTCCAGAAGTGTATATAACACATGTAATGAATGCGTGATCAACATACATACCCACATCATGTATGACAACTCTAATCTAATATGCATTTAAGCTCATTGACACCTATTCATAAGTGCAAATTAATCATATGCACTTAATCATGGTTATCAAATGCAACAAAGTTTGTGAACTTACGATGCACCAACGGAAGGGAGTTAGAATATAATATGAAAATATGATTTTGAAGTGTTGGTATGTTTTGATCAACCCTCAGATGCTTGTTTTTGAACTAGCGGTAGCAAGGCACTTGAAGGTCGTAGTTAAGGATTGCATCCAAAAAACAGTACAGAGTCGACTTTTGTTTTGCAATTGATGTTTCGGTAGAAGCGGCGGTCGAGTTATTCGATCGAATCTTCACTTTCCTTAATTTGGCCTAGATTTACTTTTGGAAAGTGAACTTTGAAGGCTTGTAACTCCTTCGTATTAGAAGCTTTTGAGTTGAAAGTTGGACCACGTCTTTTTGAATGAATAAGGAAAAAAAACCCTTCAAGAACTTTGAAAATATCCTTCAAGAATTAAGAAATATGCTGAAAATATTTTAAATGGTCGGATTTGGAAAGTAAGATAGCTTGCACTCCTCTTTGATGACTTTGCGGATGGATACTTGAGGGATGGTTGGACATCACTTCCCCCAACCTTTCCTCAATGAGTAGGGTCGCAGATGCCACTAGGAAAAACCCACTTAAGTCTAAGTGAGCTTCATCTTGTTATATGACTCACACAAGAAGAACTTTGGATGTAACTCACCAAATGTTTGAAAAAGGAATCTCTCTAATTTTGAAATAAGTAAAAGCTTTTTGTATTCAAAACTCAATTTTTCTAAAACATAAGCATTAGGTGGCTTTATATAGCTAATTACAAAGCATAAAATAATAATAAACTTATTAAGCAATAATAACCCTAATCGGCTCATAAAATAAGTTGTCTAATTTTCTACTTAATAGAAACTAGGTTATTTGACAGCTAATCCATGTTGGTGAATGGTGCTTGGCACTTGGATGGTTTCCATGTAGAGATTTCTTTAGTCTCCAAGCTTAGACACTTGGACTTTCCTTATTATTTTCTCTCTGTTCCGTGGGCCTTTGACATAACAAATGACATCCACATTTACAGATCCAACTCATGATAGAAAGCTTAAGAAGTCAGCTATAATCTTTATGAAGCACTTATTTTGAAATGACATTATTTTGAATGCCCAAATAATCAAATACTCGTTGAAGGTCAAAAGGAAGATAATTTTGGAAAGTCTTTCTATTTCTCTTTCATTGCTCTTGAACTTCCACCTATGTTTCATCTTGAATCTTTCCATGATATTATTTGCAAATTGAATAATGATAGAGTGGACTCGTAGTCCATCATCCTCTCTAGGTTGAAAATGATTCGACCTCGAATCATATCTTATGTCACCATATTCTTTATTACCATAAAAGGAAAAATTATCTTGAGCCATTAACTTAACAATATCTTCAATATCTCCATGGTTGTAATAAGGAAACAAATAATGATTGTTGTAGTAGGCTAATGATATTTCCATAAACCTCTTCACATGCTTGAACAATAACTCGGATAAAATATTTCCATTTTTTGCCTTTGAGTTAGAAATAGGTCAGACTACAATAATAATTACCATAAATAAAAGTTTGAGAACTTCTTTAAGTATGTGTGACCAAAGAATAATATCTTCATAATATTCCTTAATCAAATAAGGAGATGTGTCTTGGGTCTTGAAATTTTTATTGACTTTGAAATTTTCATGAATAAAATAAGAAAATAATTCTTGTATGATGTCATAGGCCAATAATAGTAAGATATTCATAAATCACTCCCCATAATTGAACAATAGCTTAGTAATGTTATTGATACCTCTTTATAATTCCATGATTTCCATAAAAATAGTTTTGAGAATACCTTTGAGTATATGTGGCAAAAGAACAATATATTCATAAAATCTTGAGTTGTCTTTTCCTTGACTCGACTTATTAGGAACCCCACAAATACATTCCTTATGAGTGATTTTCGGATTTCATAAGTTGTCATACCAATCTTGCCATCTTTGGAAGCAAAATCTTTAAATTGAAGCATTAACCACTAACTTCCTCTTTCCCTTTTTGCGATTGATCATATAAGGAAAATAATCCAACAACTTATTCTTGGACAATGATGCACAAATAGGTAAGAAGTTTTTGAAATTATGAAACAAACAATTTCCAAACTTGACAAAATCTTCATCACCTTTATTTCCATAAAAGCATTGCCCACGTGTAAGATCAACACTCAACACAATTTTCCTTAAGGTGTAATAGGTTCCATAATCCAAAAATAGTAATTCAGTTTAACACTAAGATATATCGACAACTTTTTTTTCTATCAATATGTATATTCACCAATGAGTTTCCACCAAGATTAAAGAGAACAACTTTAACATCATGATATCCAAATATTACTTTATTCCATTCGAGTCTAAAAATCCAAGCAATCAATTTATCCATCGGTACGTACCTCTTTGTCATAAGTATAGTTGTTTTCATCCAATTTCCTTTTAATGCATCATAATCCATAACAATTTGCTTTGGTTGAATCGGAGCTAGATTGACTATCCTCTCATCATCTTCGAATGAAGAATGGAAATTTGAATACTCATCATGTGTGTGCCATGATATTTTCCAAAAAGGATCACTTGTACTTACCATATCACATATCAATATATTAGTAAAACTTCCATAAGAAAAATTGACCAAAGTTGGTTTTACCTTAATATCGTCTTTGCCACTTAACCAACTTAAACTTTCCTTAAAATCGATGGAAGACATAATTGTGCAATCACTAATGGAAGAACAACCTCTTTCTTGATTATATAATGATCTTGAAGACTTTGTTCCTTGTCGATGTATCACCCAAATTTGTGAGGGAAGCCATGCATTAATAATTCCAAGTAATTTCCTTTAACCAAAATCATAGGAGATATATTAGCAAAAATTCTATCATTAATATCCAAAGAGCAAACCTTGTTCGCGTGGGAGCATGAAATATGGAAAACATGTTTCAAGTTTTTTGTAACAAGACACTAATTTTAGACGGTTGAGTTTGTTGACTTTCGGAAGAATTTTCTTACCTTGAGAGTGGTCGTGACACCGGAGCAAATTTTTCCCTCACAAAATTCCTTCTCTTTTGTCTCTCAATTATTAGAGTCATCTTAATCACATCTTCAAATGTGTTGTAAGGTTGTAGTTCAATCATGCTTCTAATGTCGTTGTGAAGTTCTTGGATGAACCTTGATATTGTTTCACTTTCCGGTTCTTGCAAATCACATCTTGTTTTTAGGGTTTTGAACTTGGCAACATATTCTTCGACGGTGGTGGAATCTTGCTTGAAGTGTTTCAATTGATAGTAGAGTTCTTGCTCGTAATGGCTTAGAACAAACTTTTCACTAATGAGTCTCTTTAATAGAATCCGATTCCGAATCTCTTCGCCTCCTTGTCTTCTCTTTGCGCTAATGTTGCTCCACCATGTGTTTGCATACCCTGTGAACCTGAGTGTTATTAGTTGTACCTTCCTTAGTTTCAAAAATTCGTGATACTCAAATATTATTTCCATTTTTTCCACCCACTCATTATAATCGTGACCATTGCTTGAGCCGTTGAACAGTGGGATGGATCCATGGGAATAGATGAGGGTGAATTTTTCTTGTCCAAAAAATAACTCTATGAGTAGCTTCGTCCCCTCATCATTGTGTTAAAAAATATATCATGAATTAGTAGGACGTTTTAGCTTTGATACCAAATGATGCACCAGCAAAAGGGAGTTAGAATATAACTTAAAAATATGATGTTGAAGTGTTAAATTGTTGGTATGTTTTGCTCAACCCTCGGATGCTTCTTTTTGAACTAGCGATCGTAGGGCAGTTGAAGGTCGCGATCAAGGATTGCATCCGAAAAATAGTACAGAGTCAACTTTTGTTCAGAGGTCGATGTTGCGGTCGAGTTACTCGATCAAATCTTCACTTTCCTTAATTTAGCCAATATTCACTTTTGGAAAGTGAACTTTGAAGGCTTGTAAATGCTTCATTTTAGAAGTTTTTGAGCTGAATTTTGGACTACGTCTTCTTGAATGAATAAAGAAAAGAACCCTTCAGGAACTCTGGAAATATCCTTCAAGAATTAAGAAATATGTTGAAAATATTCCAGATGGTCGGATTTGGAAATTAGGACAGCTTGCACTCCTCTTTGATGACTTTGCGGATGGATACTTGAGAGATGGTTCGACATCACTTCACACAACCTTTCCTCAATGAGTAGGGCCGCGGATGCCACTAGGTAAAACCCACTTAAGCCTAAATGAGCTTCATCTTGTGATGACTCACACAAGAAGAACTTTGGATGTAACTCACTAGAGTGTTTGAGAAAGGAATCTCTCTAATTTTGAAATAAGCAAAATCTTTTTGTATTCAATACTCAATTTTTTCTAAAACATAAATATTAGGTGGCTTTATATAGCCAATTACAAAGCATAAACTAATAATAAACTTATTAAGTAATAATAACCCTAATCGACTTATAGAATAAGTTGTCTGATTTTCTACTTAATAGAAACTAGGTTAATTAACTAAAAGAATATTAAATTAATATTTTTCTTTCTTCCTCTCCAAGTCTAGATGTATTTGGCAGCTAATCCATGTTGGTGTTTGGCCACTTGGATGGTTTCCATGTAGAGATTTCCTCGATCTCCAAGATTGGACACTTGGATTTTCCTTATTATTTGCTCTCTATTCTGTGAGCTTTTGTCATATCAAATGAATTCCAAATTTATCCAACTCGTGCTAGAAAACTTAGAAAGTCAGCCACAATCTTCATGAAACACTCATTTTGAAATGACATCGTTTTGAATATTAAAATAGTCAAATACTCATTGGAAGTCAAAAGGAAGGTAGTTTTGGAAAGTCTTTCTATTTCTTTTTAATTGCTCTTGAACTTCCACCTATGCTTGAGATTGAATCTTTTCATAATATTATTTGCAAATTGAATAATGATAGAGTGGACTCGTAGTCCATCAACTTATTTCCTAATTTCACTTAGTGTTCAATAATTAACACTAACTTGAAAATTTTCCTTAGTGCAATTACTTACTCTAATTGCACTAACTCCTAGCTACAATAATATTTAGTCTACTAATAACCATGTCCATGTAATGTCAACCAACCAATGCAATCATAACAACTCATATTACATTAACTTAATAGATAATAGGGTACATCTACATATGTGAAAAAGCTATTGACTATGCAATGTACATCAAATGCAGTTATCTCAATGTCAACTACATTATCTCAGGTAGATTCTAATGTTTATCAATCTATATACATATAATATGTATGCAAACACATCTAATAAATATCTAGTGCATATTCATTATTGTCATTCAAACCAACATGTATTAATGTTTATGCTAGTATGAATATCCATCAGATTAACATATTCTAACGTTCATGTCAATATGAATAATCACAAAACATACATTTAGTCACACATTTTGCTATATTTTTGGAGCTTTTACCAGCCGACCATAATAGCCACCACCATTCTCCTCATGAGATTCAGATAGTCGTCCCCTACGAGGGTCCTATAGTTTCTCTCCTTTTTCAAAGTGCATGTATTACTATATTTTTTAGACTTTTACCAGCCGGCCATAACAACAACTGCTATTCTCCTCATGAGGCTTAGGGAGTGGCACCTTACGGAGGACATCAATTATTCTCTTTTTTCTAATATCTAGGCTAAATGTATATCACGCACATGAGAAAAATATACATAATTAAAACATTCAAATAACTTTCGTTTAACATACAATGATGTCTTGTATGTACATCATCCATTATACTATCACATGTATTTATATTTATGCATATAATATCACACATGCCCTATATATATATATATATATATACCATGCAACATGAAAAATAGTTGTATAGTGTACCCAACCAACCATACCGTTATTTGTTTAATTCATTTCCTTTTTAAAATATGCTTAAAACATTGCATTTAAACTAGGGCTATTGTGCCACTCAGGACCACTTCATCGCCTGAGCTCAGACAACTAGCGCCATTGAGCTTTGGCAAAAGCACTACTGTGCTCACACTCTACCTCAAGTGCTATTCTTCAGCGCTATTGCGGTCTTCACTAGCGCTGTTGCGCTCGTCCTCGGGTTTAGAAACCCATCTGCGATTTCTAATTGGGTTTTCTTGATTTCTCCTCAACACGTTCCTCTCTATGCTAGGAATGACGAAAGTTTTGAGATATTCTTCCTCCTTCCTTGTTTTTCACTGGTTTCTCACTCTTTCAAACTCTCTCTTCTCTCCATTTTTCGCAGGGTGTGAAATGGGGGTTTATCTCTCTAACATTTTTTTTATATAATATTCATAGTTGTTAAATTACAATTATATCCAACTTATCCATTGTAAAGGATTATTCTGCCCTCAATAATATCGTGATTAATTAACATTAATCAAAATTAGTTAACTTAATTAATTCGTGTCACGTGTCACTTTTTTCCTCCGCATCAATAGCTAATTTCCAGTAGTGCGTGTCATAATGAGCTGCTTTACGCTCTTCAATTCTCATTCTATATCAGGTTAGGTGTTAATTCTGAATTGAAACAATTCCAATTGACTTAATTTCATTGTTAATTTCTTTTTCAGAATTTCTAATTCAACACCCTAAATTTATTCTTAATTATAACTGTGGTTATAAGTCAATTCCCTAACTCAAGTCATCTCACCCAAATGAAATTACGATGAAATAACTATTTTTCATTAATGACAATTTATTAGTCTAATTATCATTAATATTGTTACTTCAAATCCAAGCCATCATGGTTTGCATTCGGTTAAAGTTCTCAATTTTGTGTTAGGTTTAGTTGGTTTAGGCTCTGTTTGTACTCATTTTGGTCAATACTATTAAATTTTTTATTAATGTTTAAAATTTAAATTAAAAAAATACTATTGATTCAGTTTTGTTACGATCATAACAAAATCGAGCAGCCTCTAAAGTTGAGAAACGGATTTTGTAGAGAGGAATGAGAGAATTCTAAATTGTATTTTTTATATTCTTGAATGAATAATGTGCATAGTACATATGAATACTTAGTAAACCAAATCTATAGTAATAGAAAGTAATTAATTACAATAATTGAAAATAAAATGGAAAGTAATTGAAAAAAGAAAGTATGATTAACATCTAATTTGTTCACAGTTTAAAGTTTGATATTTATTTTATTAAATTTTTTTTAAGATTTAAGTTAAATAAATCTCAAAATTCGATGTTCATTTTGTTAAAAAACAAATTTGAGAGTTTAAATTGAACGAAGCTCTAAAGTTCAAGATCTATTTTGTATTTTATCATATATTATATTTTAATAATTCTATCAACGAGTGAATGACACATATATTATACATTAAAGTGTGAGATTAAAGTAGAAATATAATATTGCCATATTACAAAAAAGTAACGTTACATTTATACTATATTTTCATAGTGATATTTATTTACTAATTGGTTAATATAATTTTTTATTTTAAATATATATAATATACCACGTGAAAATATACTCTTGACACTAATCTTTTTGCTTTAGCACTAACATTTTGTTAATAGCCTCTTTTTTTTTTAAGCACTCTCTAGATACAAATAATTTATGATTAATGATAAGTTAACTACTAATATATTTGAACTAACAACTTAATTACTAAACTTTAAAAAATTGTTATTAACTTTTTGAAAATTGTAATAAAAAAGAGCAAATATTTATGAAAAAACATAAAATTTTTTTGATTTTAGAGACTTTCAGTAGAAAAGAGTTCATACCCATGGAGAATGGATTTGAAAAAAATACATATAAGTTGACTTTAAATTTTTTTCGTTTTATAATTTAGAAAATTTTGTAAAAGAATATTAATATTTTAGATTTTGGATGATTTATAATTGTTTTACTGTCCATGAAAATGGAAGAATCATAGATAGTCTGGGTTGTCTGTGTTTTTCTATGTAGAAGACAATGAATGTTTTTATTTGCATACTTTTCTTTGCGGAAATACAACTTACCTCTGTGGAACTTTCTTTCCGCTGCGGAATGTGGACTTTCTACAAAGTAAAAACGACATCCTTTGCGGGAAGACAATATTCCTCTGCGGAATGTCGACTTTCTTAAATTATATTTTAAGGACTCACGTTCCGCAACGAAAAGTAAACGTTCTGCAGAGGAAATACTACGTTCTGCAGAGGAACGACAACAATATTTAAATGAAAACGTAACTGTGATGTTTACTCCATCAATTTTCTATAGTTTAGTATTTAAGTTGTTAGCAAAAATTGTTAAGTGGTTAACTTGTCATTAATCACAAAGTACAGTGGTTGATTTGTTAATTTCTTTTTTTTTTTTTTTAATATTAGGTAGGTACTTTTTAATCTTTCCCCATATATTTAATGATAAATTTTATTGAAAATTAGTTGCTGTGACGTGCCAAAACAACTACGTGGCATGGTCTTAACGGAATTTCATAACGACGCCGTTTCACTGACCTTAATTGCCTTCATTTAAAATGTTTAATTGATACTTCAAAGCATTAAACCCTTAGCCAATCTCCCCCAAAACCCTTTGGCGTTGTCTATTTGCCTCTTCCACCCTGATCAGTGATCACTCAGCTTCCCACTGCGAAGTTCACTCTCGGTATTTATTTTTATTTTGTTCGATGAATTTACTGATTGTGTTTCGATTTTCTGTTGTTCAAGGAAATTTGGATTTGATTGATTGTCGCTTTCAATTTTCTGCAATTCTGATAGACAGTGATAGAATTGAGTGATCGGAGAAAAACTCTGTTTTGATCTTTGGTTTTTCCTTGAATTCAGTTCGCTGTTATCTTAGGAGTCTTAAAAGGTATCATACTCTTCTCAAATATTTTCCCTTGAGTTGAAGAGAGACCAGTTTTTTTTTTGGGATATGCTTTACTTGAATTTGAATGTTTAGGTTTTGATTTTCATTCAGACGATGAGCAGATTTTTTATTCTGGTCATACAAAAAATACAAACATAGATTTGTGACCTGCGAAAGAGAATTGGAGTGGAAAGAAGCTGTATTTTTGTGTAAAAGTGATTCATTAGATCATTCAATTGATCAATTTTAAGAAATCCATCGAGCAGTTGTAGTTACCTTCGGGCACCTAATCCAAGTACAATAATTGTTACATTTGATTGATGGGCTGTCTTGAAAATACCATAAAAAGATGATTTTGAATACAAAAGAAAAAAAGTAGTCATGTGAACTTGACAAGATCTTCTAATCTCTGCAGGGGTAAGGGGACTTAGTAATATAATGAATTTCAAAGTTCCAGGTATAAAGTGGGTTGGGAACATTTACCAGAAGGTTGAAGCAGCTTGCCATGATGTAGAAGAACTTGTAAGCAAGGTACTACAGTTTTATTACTTCTGAGTTTCTCCTCTTGTCTCTTATCACTACCGTAGGGGATTGTAAATTCCATATCTATGTTGACAGGAGTAGTCTTTTCATCTAGCTAAGAATGCGTGAGGTGGAGTTTCAATGAACTTCTTTTTTTACCTAACCGTGTGCTTATATGGTTTTTTTTTTTAAGCAGGACACAGTTAAATATGTTGAAAACAAAGTCCATAATGCTGGTGAAAATATAATGAAATTCTACTCTGATGTTCAAGATATACTTCCTCCACTGGTGAATCAAGTGAAAGATGACTCTCGAGAAATTGCTCAGAAGGGAAATGCCTCGTTAAAAAAATATTTTAAGTCAATGGTGGGTGATGATGAAAATCCTATGAACTCCGCCATTGAGGAATCAGAAACGGAGCCTCATGCTAGTGAGCCTGCAAAGGATCAGCCGACTAATGAACCTAGTTCGCATGACCCTGCCAATAAACTAACTACTCAGGCTTCGAATGATTCTTGTTTTGGTTCAGATTATGAATTGCTTATTGAGAAGAGTGATGATTTCTTCGTAAATAAAAGATTAGGAGTGAGGTTGGGTGGCAATGAAGGTTCCAATGCTGAATCAGAGTCTGAGGTGTCAGAGTTGGTTTCTCCTCGCAATAAGAAACAAGTTGAAGCATCATTTTGCAGTGAGGTCATAGATGACACTGTTGAAAATGAGCCTGACGCTTTAGTTGAGTTTTCATATCCATCTTCAAATCATGATGTGGAATTGGTATCCTCCGAGATAGGAGAAACACTTCCTGGAAAGAATTTTCCCGATGTTAATGCTGGTGATGGAGTTGACTTATTAACAAGTACTGGGTTTTCAATTGAATCTAAGTGTCCTTCAAGTCCCTTTTTAGCTGTGGAGGTGGCATCATTAGTTGAAACCTGCGAGAGAAGTGTTTTTGAGATGAGGCTAAATACCTCTTGCAGTTCCCTCTTGGAGGAGTCTTATGGTCGTTCTAACTTACTTGAAAACTTCTCCAATGAAGCGGATATCCCCAACGGTCCCATTGCTCATCCATCTACTGCTATGCTTCCTAGTACAAGCTGTGAAAATGCAGAGACAAGTCTCTTTCCGTCAAGCAGTCTTGTAGCATCGATACAACCATTTGGTTGGTACCTTTACTTTTTTCTACTTTGATAAGGCATACGGTTTGTCCATGTGGGTGGCTTCTAAAAGCCAATTTTACGTATTGCAGTGGACAATGAAGCTAGAGTTTATGAGGCTGCAGTTACTGAATCTTTTGGATATGAGCATAGTGATTTATCTGGAGTTAGTTCCGAGGCGCCTTCTTCAGATATTGGTATTTAAAGAACACTAGTGATGTTTTAAAAATCTTTTTGCAGTTATTTTGCCTTTTGAATTTTCTGTTTTTTTATTGGTATTTGAATAATGATCTTTTCTCAGGCTTCCATAGCGCCAATATTCTTGACTCTAACTTGGAAACAATTGATTTACACGATGAGGCGAAATTTGGAGATAGTTGTTTTAGTGAAGCCGATGGATATGCTTCTCATCAAGTCGATAGAAGAATCCGAAAGCAACGTTCATACAGGGTACTCTTCCACCTCCCATCTTACTAAACTTTTATTTTATATTAGAATCTCATATTATGATGTGACACTTACGTGTAATTCGCTCGTTAGTAAAATGAACATAACATAAATATTTAAAATAATAGATTATAAGAATTAGTGAATGACTAACATGTAATTTTCACTCTGCAATTATTTTCTCTCTCTCTCTATATATATATATAATATTTAATTGACATATGTTAATTTTAAATAATCTCATCCTTTACAATTATTCATTTGTTTGCAAATACATTGATGAATATTAATCACGTCAACATGATTTTCTTTCCAAAAGGTTGGCACTCAAGATTATTAACATTATGCAATCTCCTTTTTTGACATTTAAGTAAAGGTGGACAAAAGACGAAGAAAACGCCTTTGGATATTTTCATCTAGTCTTACTTTGATTTTCTTTTGCTCGTAAAATTAGGATCGAATCAAAGCCGCCCTTTCTTCCAAGAAGAGGCGTGAAAAAGAGTATAAACTGCTCTCGATTTGGTACGGAGACAGTGATCTGTGTTGCAGCCCGGAAACAGGTTTCCCATCCCCTTCATTACAACAATTGCAGGGGAAGAAGTGTTTCTCCATTGATGACTCTGAATCTGAATGGGAGCTCCTGTAAATACAACAATTGGTGGCTTGGCTGTTGTATCTCTGCAATTTCAATATGATTGAAACAGTAAATGTTAGCTGCTGTCCATAATAATTTGAGTGAATAATTTGAGGTTTGTTCTAACTTTTGTTGCAGACAAATAAATTAGTGAAATAATGTCTTAGTCTCTCATTGTAATTATTTATTTTTCTAATAGTCATTATTGGTTGTGGTATTAAAATAGTAAAAACTTAATTAGTTGTTGATTAATAATATCAAAATAAATTTATGAAATTTAAATGCTTACAATTGAATTATAACATTATTAATTTTTCAAGAACACAACAAAAATACACCATGACTATTTTTGAAAAAACTGTTTTTCTTCAATGGATAAACTTCTTTAAATCCATCGACAGCTCAAGATTAAAAGCAGATTGGATCAAGATTTTCTGCTAAATCCAAGGATTATCTATAAAAGACTGTCCCAATCTCTCTCTCGCTCTCTCCAAATTGCTAAGCCTCTGCATTGATAAACCTTGCTCAATTTCCATACATTTCCTCTCCATTGTCTTCTACATTTCCTCTACAGAATTGATTCACAAAGGAGTCAGCTTTTTCGTTGCTGTTATATCAAATCTTCTCATTTGTTGGTAATTTTCATACTGCTCAAATTGTTATCTATTTTCTTCCTGCAATTTTTTCATATTTGTCATCTTCCTCGCGTGAAATTTTCTGGGGTTTTTTGGTATTTATTTTAGGTTGATATTGTGATAAGGACGTAGATATATGGAGAGAGAGAGAGAGAGAGAGAGAGAGAGAGGTGGGGGAGATTGATTTAGTCAACAAATGATTAGCCAAATATAGAAGAGATTGGCATTTGATTAGTCTTACCAAATACCAGTGCCAGCGCAAACAACGTTTCCTAAAATTAATAAAAAAATAATGAAAGAGAACGATGAAAATTAATTATAAAATATTACCTTTCGTCAAGAAAAATGATGATAAAATAAATCATAAACAATTGTCGATAAGAAGTGTCTGGATTTCATCAGTTGTTCATGGGAGCGCTAAGTTGTTTAACTTTTGAATCATGTGGCACCATTCATATTAGGTTTAGATTCGCGGAGGGGGATCAAGATGGCTGGAGAAGGAACTGCCATTGCAAGGAAACCCTATTCCAGCGAAGTTACCGTCAAGGTTTTATTTACATGCATTGTTGCTGCGACTGGTGGCCTGATTTATGGATATGATGTTGGTATTTCAGGTAATCATTCGTTGCACAACTAAAGTCGTATGCCAATGAGTTCATAATTACTCGAATTTTTAAATTTTTCTAAAGTGATGGTGACAGTTCAAATGAAAATTTTTAAATTGTCACGATGCAAATCATGTCGAGACGATAACTTAGATTTTTAGCATAAGTTTAGTGCACATTTTTCATATGTATTGAATGGCGTCAGTTGTGCGGTTTTATATGATGTTGACACTGCAGGTGGAGTGATATCCATGGATTCCTTTTTAGAAAAATTCTTTCCGGCAGTTTACAGAAAGGAGATTTCAACTCTTCCTTCTGCTAATAAGTACTGCAAATTCAGCAGCCAAATCTTAACCCTCTTCACCTCCTCCCTTTACTTGGCCGCTCTATTTTCCTCCATTGTTGCATCTTTTATAACTCGTCTTCTTGGAAGACGAACCACAATGCTTTGCGGAGGATTTCTCTTCTTCATTGGAGCTCTCTTCAATTGCGTAGCTCAATCCATCTCGATGCTCATCGTTGGTCGAATACTTCTGGGTTTTGGCGTTGGATGTAATAATCAGGTATACCCTCAAAATCTGTCTTTTTTAGATCTAATCTATAAACTTTTTAAGTTGATATAACATTAACTTCTTATGAACTTGCTTTTTTTTTTTGCAGTCTGTGCCAATTTATCTGTCGGAAATGGCCCCACATAAAGCCCGAGGAGCATTGAACATGATGTTTCAACTGTCCATCACGATTGGAATTCTAACTTCTAATGTGCTGAACTATTTTTTTGCTAAAATTGAGGGTGGATGGGGATGGAGATTGAGCTTAGGAGGAGGTATGGTTCCGGCTATACTCCTCATCATTGGCGCTTTTTTCTTGGCTGACACTCCAAACTATTTAATCGAACGCGAAAAGTACGACGAAGCAAAGGCTCGACTCATCAAGATTCGAGGAACTGAAGACGTGGACGAGGAGTTCAACGATCTCGTTGCTGCCCATAATGCTTCTAAACTAGTGAAACATCCATGGAGAAGTTTGGTAAAGAGGAAGTACAGACCTCAATTGACCTTTGCCATCCTCATTCCTTTCTTCCAGCAATTTACAGGAATAAATGTTATCACCTTTTATGCTCCAATCTTGTTCAGAACCATTGGACTCGGTAGCAGTGCTTCTCTCATGTCTGCTGTCATAATCGGCATAGTTAAGGTTCTCTGTACCTTCGTCTCCATTTTTGCAGTTGATAGAGCTGGAAGAAGATTCCTTTTCATGGAGGGTGGCGCTCAAATGCTGTTTTCTCAGGTACATGAAGACAAAAACGATAATCAAAGGCAACTAAATTCATTAGGGTTTCGTTAAAAGTATGAACGATTAAATCAAACTTCAACCCAACAACTTGAATTTATCGGGAGTGATAGAAATTTATAAGGTTTGTGAATAGACTTTTGTTTTTGTGGATATTTAGGTTGTTATCAGCATTGCCATAGCTTGGAAGTTTGGGGTGGATGGAAACCCTGGTGACTTGCCAAAGTGGTATGCAGTCATAGTGGTGTTCTTCATCTGTCTCTATGTGGCTGCATTTGCATGGTCTTGGGGCCCACTTGGATGGTTGGTTCCGAGCGAGATCTTTCCGCTCGAAGTTCGATCGGCAGCTCAAAGTATCAACGTTTCGGTCAACATGTTCAGCACTTTTGTCGTAGCTCAATTTTTTACGACCATGCTTTGCCACTTGAGGTTCGGTTTGTTCATCTTCTACGCTGGTTTTGTTACCATAATGAGTTGCTTCATCTACAAGTTTTTGCCGGAGACCAAGGGAGTTCCGATGGAAGAAATGACGATCATCTGGCAAAAGCATCCTTTCTGGAGAAAGTACGTCGATCAGAAAGACATTGTTGATAGAGCAATTGCTGGACAGAATGCCTAATTTTTTTTTCAAAAATACATTTTTACAGATTCTAGCATTCTTTGTTCTTAGGATTTGGTAAAGTATATTATAAAATTTTTATAAATTAATGTTCGTTTGTTCTTGATAGAGAAAGTAATATGTTTAGCTGGCTAGACTTTCACATCTGCGTTTGATTATAAAAATACAATCAAAAGATGTTTCCATGCAATTCCAATCCATTTGCAAACTGCTCATAAAATGAAGGTAGACATCAAGGCGTAGAGAAAGGAAAAAGAATGCAGAATGTATTTTTATAATATAAGATAATCAACTATTACAATGCTATACATTGTATTCCCTTTATACATGTAGAGAAAAGGTTCTAGAAAATATTATGGTTATATAGTTTGTTAAACAACAAAATATTCCTAGATATGAGAGGATTCTAACATCCCCGCAAGATCAAGGACAAAGGATGCGGAGATTGTTTCGACAAATGATGAATTTGGAAGTAGGTAGTGACTTGGTAAGTCCATTAGCAATTTGCATTGAAGCTGGTGTGAAGTGCTCTTGTAATTCATTTTTGAACACTTTGTCACGTACAAAGTGGAAATCGATTTCCACATGCTTAGATTTTGTATGTAGAACTGGATTAGATGCCATAAAAGTTACATTGAGATTATCATAGAATATGATAGGACAATAAATAGAGGATAAACCAATCTCTTTTAGTAAGGAGTGAAGCCAAAGTACTTTAGAAGTTCCATTGGCAACTCCACTTTACTTAGCCTCTGTGCTAGACTGAGACACAGATTTTTTGTTTTGCACAAGACCAAGAAATCAATTTTTTGCCAATGAAAACACAATAAGCACTTGTGCTGTGACGGTTATATGGGCAAGTAGCCCAGTCAGCATCGGTGAAGCAGCAAATGTCCAAAGAAGAAGGAGATTGAAAAAAAGAGATAAAAGTGCTGAGTACCTTTAAGATACCGAAGTAGTCGTTTTAATGCTTGCCAATGACTAACGGTTGGTGAATGCATAAATTGACATAATTTGTTGACCACAAAAGCAATATCGGGTCTGGTTAGAGTGCAGTATTGAAGTGCACCAATAAGACTGCGATATAATGTGCCATCAATAAGTGGTGTTCCAGCTGATTTAGAGATAATTGAACCAGACACCATGGGTGTCGGCATAGGCTTGCAATTTGTCATCTGAGCATGAGAGAGCAGATTCAAAATGCATTGAGCTTGATTGAGCTGGAAACCAAAAAGTGTGCGACATATTTGGATGCCAAGAAAAAAATGTGATGAACCAAGATCCTTTATTGCAAATTTTGAAGCAAGAAAATCAAGAAGATTCTTGAGTAGTGAGATACTGTTTCTTGCATGAAGGATGTCATCGACATAGATGAGCATGAGGAGAATTGAGTCACTTGATTTGTACCCGAACAATGAATTGTCTACCCTTAAACCATGAAAACCCCATGAAAGAAGAGCAGAGTGGAGTTTGGTATACCAAGCACGGGGAGCCTATTTTATACCATATAAGGATTTTTGAAGCTTACATACATAATCTGGATGCTGCTTGTCAATATAGCCAAGTGGCTGTTGCATGTAGACCGTTTCCTCTAAATCACCATGAAGAAAGACATTAGATACATCCAGTTGCCTGATATCCCATTGAAACGTAAGGGCCAATGATAGAACGAAACGATAGTTTGAGGTCCGATAACGGGACTAAAAGTTTCATTGTAGTCTACCCGCTCCGTTTGGTTATATCCCTTAGCAACTAATTGAACTTTGAAGTGGTTGAGAGAGCCATCAACATTCTGCTTTCATTTAAAAATTCATTTATAGCCGATAACCTTCTGCCCTGGAGGAATAGGAATTAAACACCTGCTATTTAAGTGCAGAGCATTGATTTCACTTTGCATAGCAGCCAACCAATAAGGGTGCTTGGAGGCTTGAGAAAAAGTAAGTGGCTCAAAGAGGTCAGGGGTAGCAATAGAGGTAAATACTTTATGTTTGGAGATACCTGACTTGATTCGAGTTTGCATAGAGTGAGTATTGGAAGGAGCAGAGGGTTGAGGATCAGTATTGATGATAGAAGAAGGTATAGGCTTAGAAGGTTGTATGATAGGAGACAGAGATGGGATAAACTGAGGTAGTGGAAGTGTTGGAATGGAAACAATATAAGGAGGACATGAAAAGGAAGTTGAAAATGAAGGATTAGAAAAAGGGAAGATATGCTCATAGAAAATCACATGATGACTGATGTAGATTTTGGGTGTGGAAATATAAAAACAGAGATATCTCTTATGATTGGAACTATAACCAAGCATGATACACATAGAAGACCGAGGAAGAAGTTTATTTGACTGAAAAGGATGTAGACAGGGGTAACAGAGATAGCCAAAGACACGAAGCATAAAGTAGTTAGGTACCGAATTAAACAGACTTTGAAATGGTGAAGAATAATCTAGGATGGCAGTGGGTAAACGATTTATGAGAAAAGTGGCAGTAGAGAATGCATAAGGCCAGAAATGTAACGGTGTGTGAAAATGATATAATGAGGACAAACCAATTTCTACAATATGTCATTTTTTTCGCTCAACCCTGCCATTTTGAGTAGGAGTATAAGGACATGAAATTCGATGGACAATACCTTTAGAGGTAATAAATGGAAGGAGAGATCGGAAATCCACACCTCCATCTAACTGAAGGGTTTTAATTAAGACATTAAATTGATTGAAGACAAGATTGTAAAACTAGATGAAATGTGATCTAACTTCATCCTTGGTTTTGAGACAGTAAAACCATGTAAATCAACTATAATTATTAATAAACAACACAAAATAGTAAGCACTAGTGATTGAAAATTCTGGGGACGATCCCCAGATGTCTGAATGAACAATTTCAAACAGAGAGGAAGCATGAGATAAAGATGGGAAAAATGGTAACCGATGTGATTTACTAATATTGCAAGCATTACAACGATAATCTGAAATTAAAGATGAACAAATTGTAAGACAAAATAGCACGCTTAAGACAAGAAAAATGTGGATGGTCGAGATGAGGTTGCCATAAGTGAGGAGAGCTGGAGGAAGAGGTAATGAGAAGAGCAGCTGGTAGAATGGACGAAGGAACAAAGATAGTGTAGAGATTGTGATGAACTCTACCTCAAAGAAGAATTTTCTGGGTGTGGCGATCCTTAACAAGAAAGTAAAAGAAATGAAATTTGACAGAGATATTATTATCACAACACAAACGATGAACACTGATTAGTTTTGAAGAAATAGATGGAGTATGTAAAACATTGTTTAGTTGAAGATATTTAGCAGAGGAGGGGAGTTCATATTTACCAGCAGCTTTGATTGGAAACAACGTACTATTTGTAGCGGAGACGTGCTTTAGATCGGTGTAAGATTGGACGGACTGAAGGTCACTGGAGTGGGGAGTGAAATGATGTGTGGCCCCTGAATCCATTAGCCACGTGGATGACATAGATGTAGGGTTGAACTACTCTTGGAAAGAAGGATTGAAGCAAGAGGAATGACTTAGGCAGCGACTGGAGCAACAATGTGAAAGGTCCGAGGAGGAGGGTGGAAGGAAGTATGCAGCATAAGATTTTAGTGAATTATAATAATTGTTAGGGCCCGACCAAATGGGCTATACTGAAAGTCCTATAGCGATATCGGTATAAAGTGATAATATATGTCCGAAATAAAACTACCAACAATTTATGAAAATTGTTACAAAGAATATTACAAATTTTAAAGATAGAAATTTAGCCCCACAAATCCCTCGAAATAGAAATATGAAAATAACAAAAGAAATGCCGACTCAATCCTGCGAAAACCACCAGTGCTCATCCAAATTAATACAGGACTATATGTTGTTAGGGTGAGTTGACTAAACTCAATAGGGGAAATATTTTATATTCAACAATTAGAATTTTATAATTTAAATGAGGGAGCATGCTATGATTAAAACATTTAATTAAAATAGAGAAAAATCGACTAGTGAGGTAAAGTGTGGAAAACATCCACTATAGTGTGGTATGTACGGAAAATAGGTCCCATAAAATCTCAGTGAAAATAGAGTCACTAATGGCTCCATGCACACAGTGCCATAGGCACATAGAACAAGGTGATACTCGGCGATCACTAAAGTCATAATAATAAGTCCTGATTAGGTTTTGGGTTTTGCACTCAGAGATATGACACAATTAGCTATCTTATTACTTTAGTTAACACAACAAACACATTCTCCAACGGTCGAATGTGTGTATATAAAACAGAACCCCGTCATGGGTCAATCAAATGATGTGCATACTCGAAATAAAAATATGTCTAGCGAAAATTTTACATATAATATTGTAAAAATGAAGGGTCATAACAGACACTTCATTTGATTGGAGATCACGTCTCAAAATAATCGTTTATAAAATGATGAAATGCTGGACATAAAATAAAACCTCTACCTCACAGTGGCCAACTAATAATTAAGGTTCAATCTAATACGGAAACGTCAAATAATTAGTCGAGTCTAAATTTAAAATCCCAAAATCTAGAAACAATCATTTTACGAAATTAGATCTAATTATCACGTTTAATTTCTAAACTTTAGGTTTAAGAAAATGATTCGAGAACAATTGAGTCTGAGACATAAATTGGTTATGAAACTAGCCTCGAATCAACTAAAAAACAATTGGATTAATTGTCCAAAATGTTCTTAAAACCGAGTCTAAATCGGGGTTTAAAAAAACCACATTATGGCCAAAACTGAGCTCGAGTTGCGACCACAAATCCTTGAGCCACAACTTAGGGAAAAATTTTAAATCAACTTGAGAGGGTCAACCCGTGACCACGAATTTGGTTAGCCACAGCTTGTCCAGCCTGACAGGCCCAGGCTGCAGCTTAGCCATTTCAAGCTGCGACCCAAAGTCGGGAGACATTTTCCTCTGAATTTTCAAATTTCTGGCAATAAAACATCACCAAATTCACCCACAATACATTTGTTAACAATCATAACACGCTAGAAGTACAAAATCAACAGCTTTCGACAATCAATTTAACCCCAATATCAAATTGAAAATCAATATCAAAATCAAATCAAATTCCAAAAACTCTTCAATGAATTTGACTATAAATCCAATATTACGTCACTGAGAAGTTTGAAATTTCACTCCTTCCATACGTCGTCCGACAACTCGACGATGTTCACTGAATTCCACTCTCTCAAAATTCCTTCTCCTCCCTCTATATTCTCTCTACGTAAAAATTTGCAGGAAGATGTGGTTCTTTATACAGACAAAATAAGGGGTGCAAATGAGATACACGACTTCTTTTCAAAAGTAATAACTACCCCTTACCCCACATCAATTAGAGCTATAATAACGTAAATTATCTTCAAATTACTTACACCCATAAGCATGCTTTGCCTCCAAAAGGCGGTATTTAAGTATTTAATCGTTAGTCTTGATCCATGTGGAGTCTCACTGCTGCTTTGAGGTAACTCATGCAAATTTGTTCTTAGCTTTTATCTTAAACACATTATTAGTAAATGACCACATTTTTCAAATGATATAAAAATTGTGCAATTCTCTTGATACTAGTTGGGTTTGCTATCATTATTACTCTTACAGAATGAGTTGTCACAATCCTAATGGTACAATATTATCCATCTAGGGTCAAAAACCATATATATATATATATTTTATTTATCCCAACATGTTTTGTAATAGGTGGAGAGAAATTCACTAATGAGCTATCCCCATTCAATTTTCTTAATCCTTGTAAGCCATTTTTGATCTTAAGTTGTTTTTGATTTCATTTGATGAATCCTCACATATTCTATAAGGTTGATATTATGCTTGATAAGTTATGGTTGATATTTTCAAGAAATTTAGCAAAAGTTGTTTTGAAGTTTTATGGTTGTTATTTAACTATATGTGCCTCCTTTTATGTCATTTAACGAAAGGTTCATGTAGTTCCTTCCTCGTAAGACTATGCAAATAATTGTTGCAACTCGAACTCCTCCTCAACCTTCTTGGTCAAAAGTGAATGTTTATAGTGTTTTTTGAAATTGAACGAGTTTTTCCATGGATCGTGTAGTGATTTTCGTGGCAGTTGTTTTCCTTTGAAACTTGAAGGTAGTCGCATACTTATTGTTATTTGTTTGACTACATTTAGATAACGAAATGATTTTTAATGACTTTTCTACAATTTTCAGTGATGACCAATATTCAAATATTTGTTAGTTATTGTCACGATCTGGAGGCGGACCTAAAAGAATCGCCAGGTCAGGCAACCCAATCCTCAGAGAGAACATGATTGCCTAGCCCAAGGCTAGGATGAAACAGAAGTCTTAACATGAAATTAACCTCAAAACCCAAATCACATGGGTTGGGATCCACAAAGTGATTAACAAGAGACAAGATAATATAAAAATAAACTAAGAATGTATTGTGCAGGAATTAAACCAAACAACAAATCTCAAACGTACTAGAGATGAAGGGATTGGACTGACGAACCTCCACTTATCTAAAGGAAGGTTGAAACACCAACTAGAGGGACACCATAAATGCTCCACAACGACCCCATAATCAAACATATACATCAAACCTAGGAAAGTATGAGTGACAAACTCAATAGGATAATCTATACTAAATACAATGCATGCTAAAACAATTTTTCTCATCCTCTAGAAAACCAGTGTCGTGCTTCTCATTTACCGTACATGGATTTTAATTCATTTGAAAGCTCTTTATCATTTTATCAAACCGACCTATGGCCATCGATGCATTCTCATCAAAACCTGCTATATACATAGATAGTTATACCACAAAATATACCAACATCGTTTTTTGTACAAAAACATCCTCAATTAAAATGGATGGTCACATCTATCTATGTATGGTATCGACGAGCCAAGTTCACCCCAACACAACCTGTATAATCGAAGCAACATATAAGATTGCTTACAACAGATTGCTCCTTAACTAACTACTTGTAGGATCCAAGTCAACTAGGGGGGGTTGCCAACTAGAGAAACTATGAGTTGCCATGCCACCAGTCAAATGGAAAGGTACTAGGCAAGCCAAAACGTAGCAACTAATAACCTTCTCATCCATGTAACTAAAAAGCCTGACCAGGTTTTGGGGCTTGAAACCTAAGGAGTACCTCATCACTGCCTTATCACCCTTTCAAATTTTGGGGCTCGAAACCTGAGGACATGCCATCAATGCCCTGTCACCATTTTGTACATACAAACAATCAATCTTCTCGCAGTAGAAGATTGTACGACATAGCCTCGTGATGCTTTAAGGCCAAAACTGCCTAAAGTATTAAGAGGATTCATCCTCCTAACATAACCATAGAATATCAAACAGTATATCATGTACGATAAAGTAAACATAAGAAAACATACGTATACATAAAAATAGATGTATTGTCCAACAGTCCCCGTTGGGTTTTCAAGTGTGGTATCCCACAAAACATTCGTTTTGAAAGCATGATGCAATGCAATGCATATAGTAATCTCTACCTTAAGGATGACCACGACAACTTTACCAACTAGCCAGCTTCACTCGCTATCGGAAGTGAGAGTTGATGTAATATCCTGATAACGTTTTTCCCGTGTACGTGATGTAATTAAATGTTGGGATAATTAAGATATTATATTGCGTATCTATATGTGTCGAATTGTGATGTATATTTATGAGAAAAATATTATGGGATGAAAGTTAAATGGGAAAATGTAAGGAAAAACTTATTAAGTGAGATTCAAACGCATGCAGACGACATGAGGATGAGAAATGTCATACACAAGTTCATTGTGTGGCATCCCCAATGCTTTGGGACACAACATGACAAGTATTTTTGTCCTGATGAGTCTGAAGGTTGACTTTCAGACGCATGTGGATGACAATCGGCTGAGAAATGTCATCCATAAATACATTGCACATCACTCTTGAGTCTTGGGACGACTCAAGATGTGATTTTGCGTCCTAACTTTGCCTGTGTCATGAAGTTTTAGATGAGCCCGGATGAATGGGGATGCCATATAGTGTCCAAATGTCGAGTTCAAACGACTCCGAACGAGGCTGGATGCATGCGGACATGGCAATTTAAAATATGTCCAAATTTGGGACAATTTTGGACGCATGTGGACGCTATATCCAGACGACATTCTTTGTCCAAATGTCAGATTCAGACGGGTGTGGACAAAGGTGAGGATGCCATTCTTTGTCCGAATGTCCAAAATTTCCTGAACAATAGTATATTTCGGACGCACGTGGACGAGACCAGGACGAATCCTCACATCCGAAACAGCCCAGACTTATGAATAAATTAGGGTTTAAAATAATAGAAATTTGTCGTGTAGTCCATTATTACGCACTCAACCGACAGAGGGATGCCCTCCCCACATTGGAGCCACGCCTCTCCTTGCCCCTAGGTGTACGTTGGTCTCCCTCCAGGTATGGCTTCCCATTAAGCCATTCTTCTCTCCATTTTCAGTCCAACCATTTCCTTTCTGTGAGAGAGTCCTGCATGAGTGAGAGGGTTCGAGAGAGAAAAATCATCTGGATGAATTGTGAGCCCTGAGTGTTCTGTATTCATGAGAGTCTTCAGTGAATGATAGCTGAGGTGGAGTTGGAGGCTGCTGTTCGTAAAGCTAGGTGTTGGGAGTGTTGTCTGTGTGTTGAGTTCGTCATAGAGAGTAAGGAATTGGGTGTCTCTTGGCTAGTGGTGGCCCTACCCACAAGTAGAATGTGTGAGTTGTGTAGATTACTTTGCTGTTAACTTCCTGCAATTCCCTTTATTGTAGTTCCTTTACTGCAAATTAATTTACTTCAGTTTTAGATTATAATTGTTAGTTAGGTTGATGATGATTTCTGCCAGTTGATGAATGTTTACTGATGTTAAGCTCTATAGTTGTAAAGAATGATGGATGAAGACCCCTACGTTAGACTAAGTAGGAACTAGCTATGAGTTATGAATTTCATTGAAGACGATTCTATTCTGTAAATTCTTGTTGTTGTTTTACTTGCTGTAATAATTGGTTAATATTGAGCATACCTAATTAACTAAGATAACATTTGTAACAATAATTCTGAGCATGTTTAATTGTTTTTTAACTAGAACACTGAGTATGTTTAATAAACTAAACTAATAATTGAAATCTTCCTTGAGCATGTTAATTAGCTAGGTTGATTAGAGTAACAATCATAATCTTTCGTGAGCATGTAAATTGACTAGGATGACTACTTAGAAGCATGTCTAACTTGCTAGGGTAAATAACTAGGATAATTAGCGTAATCTAACATAAGCATGTTTAAATCCATTAAACTATTAGTTGTAATTACTCCATTGCGTATGTTTAATTAACTAGAATAAGAGCATGTAATCTTTTCTTGAGCATGTCTAATTAACTTGAGCATGTTTAGTTAACTAAAACTAAGTTATGCCATGTTTAATTAGCATGTTTAATTAATTAGCATGTTCAATTAACTAACTAGAATAACATGTTAATTAACTAAGTCATACCATGATTAATTAACTAAGATACCATGTTAATTAACCATGTTTAATTAACTAAGATATACCATGTTTAATTAAGCACATTCCGTTATCTATTAGTTGAACATGTTTCCGTTTAAATTATTAATTTAATAAACTACTTGTTGTATTTTCCTGACTACAATTATTGACTGAAAAGAAATGCTTAACGATAGAAAAGTGATGAATGAAGAATGTTTACTACAATTAGTACGTGAATGTGTAGTGCTATTTTACTGTTAATTGTTCTGTGATTTCTAGTACCTTGATGTGAATTCCTTTCATGTTTAATTAACTAGGTTATTAATCTTAACCATTTGTTCAGCATGTTCACCATTTCGTTAGTCGTTCAATTTGTTAATTTAAAAGTATGATATTACAAGCATGTCATTTTATATTCTGATATTACAAGCATGCAATCTTTGTAGCAAGTTATTTGTTGTTTCCATTATGATATTACAAGCATGCAATCTCTCTAGCAACTTATCGTTCAATATCATTGTTTACTTCCCCTTAAATGTGCTTGTCAATTATTGTCATCTTCAACTATTGTTTACTTTCATTTCAATGCATTATTCAATTATTGTCATTTACTTTCTTTTCATGCGCAATTCAATTATAGTTAATGTTACGTTATACTGCATCATGCATCATATTATTGAGAAAATGTGTCATCATGCATCATGTTAATAGAAATCAATAAGGAGTGCCACCTTGGTGGTGGTACTCACACATGCATTATGTGAGGAAAAATGTTAAGAAAATGAAGGAAAAGAAAAGAAGAAAAGGGAGTTGGGGGGCGGATGGGTAGCAAATCTAGTCTGCAGCTAGGCGAAGCCCCCTACTTCGTTGGGAATGAGGATTTAGTTGCAAGTGAAATGTTAGATTTGATCAATTATACCATTCCATATGAGTCATTTAATCTCTAGCTCGATGTACAAGTAAAGAACCAAAGAACTAACAAACGTAATGAAAAGATTGGTTTGGGTGGCCCCCATTCCAAAGGAACTAAAGAGAGACATATCATACTGCATAAACTCTTTTCCTTACTAAGCCTTTGGGCTGACAATTTACTTGTGATGTAGGTATATGTATGCGAAAACAATGCATAGATCAAAAGGCAGGGATGAAGGATTTGCACGCGCAGGAACTTGTGGTTGGCCAGGCTAAGGGGCAATAAAAGATAAAGTGGTTTATAATTAACGTGTAATGCTTTGTTTAGTATTTCTTCCTTAAACGAATTATTTACGCTTCCACTATATTTTAATAAACCCGCTATGTTTCTTAATTTCCGCTGTATTTTGGCAAAAGATTTTATAACATTTTTTATAGCAGGTAGAACGAAAAGAGTTTTAACGGTCCGACTTTCGAAGGGCACTTTGATTATCTTTCAATTGAAAGATTTCAATAAGAATTTAGTTGTTTTATAAAAGTTTTAAATTTTAACGCATTTTTAAGAGAAAATAAAAAATCGGGTCGTTACAATGAAAATAGTGACATCTCCAGAACTTATAACAAGGTCGATGTCAAAATCTCAACAATCACACGAGAGATAACAGATAAGTCTCAAATCAAGACTAGGAATCCAAAACAGACTCTATGGACAACCACCAGTCCCAAACCGAAAAACAAATCTAGGAATACATCAAGAGTCCTAGACTGAACATGAAACCAGACTGAGAACTAGGTATGGATGATGAAGCCGAACGGAGTTCGCTAAACCCAACTCTGAGAAACAAACACTGCGGTCGACTAAAACATAACCACAACTGACCCGACACTTCAATAGACAACTAGAAAGATCCACTGGTTGACAAGACATTGTGAAAGTCGACAGAACATGACAAACTTGACCAAAAAAACTCAGCAGTCGAGAAGAAATAGTTGGAGCCATTGAAACCTAATAACGGTCGATAAGGCATACCAGTAGTAAACCAAGACCATCAACAGTTGATAAGGCAAAACGAATGTAAACGGGGACCTCGCAGCATCAACAGGACTCAATGATAGCCAACTGGGACAATTTAGCGTAAATGATCAATTGGAACCTCACAACGGTTGATAAGACATGCCACAACCATCCAAGACTCAACAGTCGAGGAGACTCAGGTAAAGTTAAATCCAGTATGACTTTATTGGATATCAGCTCAAAATTCTTAAATTGAATCGAGCTCTAAACCTTGCAAAAAGGCAAGAATTTCCATTGATGAGTCATAAAGGACAGGTGGAAGAGCCCTATACCAAGTTTAGGAACCCAAATGATGCTTATAGGACTAAAAATGTGACACAATACACTATGCAATAGACTAGGGACCTCCTGTTGTTGACATGTGACCATTCCTTGACAATCTACTCAGTTCATGATTAACTAGAAACAAAACGGTGGTCGACCGGACATGTGTTATTGATTGGTACTACGTCTGTGGCCGACCGATACAATGTATTCCCAACACGATTAGTCGACCGGACACGATGCAGAGGTCGACCAGGATGACAAAAAACATGTTGTTTTCTCCCAAAATTTGACTTCCAACAACAAATAACACTGCATAGATTCCAATTCTACCAATATAAACCAGACATTTTCCTCGGATTCAAGTTTCTAAGCTCGAATATGAGGCCAAACAAAATCTCAAACTTTAACATAAAAAACGGATGGAAAAATAGAAATACTCACCAACGGCCCTTCACAAAAGTTGTTGGTCTAAACGCTGAGAACTTGAATCTATTGTCAAAATCTCTCAACTCTTTGAATGACCCTCTATTTCTCTCATGTTCTCTCCTCTGCTAGCTGAACTCATTCTCTTCTTCTTTTTCATAAATTTTTATTTTTTTATTTTCTTTAATTAATTAATTTATTATAATAAAATATATTTTATATATTAAATAAATCTAATCTAAATCCGGATTTGAATTTTGATTAGTTCCAAACTCAAACCGACAATGATTCTTTAGCCAAAAAATAATTTACTAAATTCATTTCCTCAATTAATTTACTATTCAAAAATACCTAATTTTACCAATTTACACTATTTGACAGAAAACTCACATGTGACTGCTACGCTACAAATTAGGTCAACTTTTCAAGGCTTGATAGAAAATCATGTGAAACAAATTAACGCGTGAAATTTATTATAATAAAATTCATAGGTTTTACATCTTAACTACCTTAAAAAAATTCATCCTGAAATTTGAAACAAACAAAAGGGGCATCGAAAGGATGAGAGTAACCAAATACAAATTCCTAGGAAGCTCTTTACTTAGTGTGACACCCAAAGTGCACGAACCAAGATAATCTCTACGAAAGAGCTTGATTACCTACATCTATGGTTTACCACACGCCTAGAACAAGATGAAAACTTAATAACGTGTTCGAAACTGACATCAAAAGGAACCATCGCGAGATGAACCCAGTTCTTGATGAGCTAACAATCCCACAAGGGCAAAGAAAGGTCACCCGAACATAAATGAAAGGAATGACTCGATCGATCGGTCGGCAGACGAAATGATCTCCAACGGAAGGGCCTAGGCGACCTGACAGGAGACAAGCAAGGTCGTCTAATTGGTTGTAGCGGCTCGCACAACATCAAACTGATGTGGAGTCCTTGTAACACACGAGACATAACTTAACAAATTCCCTTGACTACAAACACGTATGAAATTGGAAAGCAAAAAGACATCGGTTGCACCTAGGTTTAGAGTGTTTGTCAAAATGCTCTCCACGCCAGAATAATACTCTAAACTGAGAACGCAATCACACAACACTCTCTGGCTTTATGATGTCCAATCACTAAGCCCAACAAAAGAAAATTTCAAGATTATGCAAAAGATTCCTATCGAAACACGGAACATGACTTTGCATCAAAACCAAAGCAAAGTCAGGTAACCAAACATCCAATGAAAACCAAATATTGTGGACTCATGGGTAACCACTATGCTCTGACACACTAGAACACTACCGGAAACCAAGTGTTTGACACACCAATGCAGACTGCTTGATGCTACACTAGTTAGGGATTGTCAAATATGGTCCATACAATAATCGAAATTTAAAAACAAAGTGCACCTGAACCAAGACATCCACCACGAACCTGACACATGTCATGTCCCACGTGGACAAGATCGAGTTCAACAAGAAAAATGACGCTAATAAGGACCTAGCAAGCAACAGGGCTAAAAAATCCAAGCATTCAAGCGCAACTCTAGACATCTGTTGCTAGCCATTGCACAAACTCTAGAGGATTTAGCCAAAACTTCAGACAAGACACCACAAGTCTAGGATCTAGCACTAACATCTAGGAAGGTAGTCGGGCACTGGTCAAACCAAAGAGTAAGACAGGAAACACAAAATGCCCAACTCAAGAATAGAGAATTCAAAGCTGTCACTCAAAGATGCTCAAGCAAAACAATTGCCGACAATGACAGAACAACAGTTCAAGATTACAAAAATGAGAGACAAAGCTTACTGAACAGCCAGGGAACCCACTCTTCCAAGGAAAAGCACACTAACTTGATACGGAGAAGTGACAAGCTCTGATAGAAAATGAAAGAAAACCTGAACAGACAACACGATTTGTCACAACACAAGAGTGTCCACAGGAACGAATGAAATGAAACACAACCCACGAGGTCGCTAACATGTGAACAACCCTCACAGGAAACAACTCCCACAACTAAGAACTTAGATTTCCTAAATCTGACACAAACCTTCTATACAACACAGACAAGGTCAATGTACAGGTCAAAAGTAAGCTATGGTGGAACCAGACCTCTTGGTCAAGGGGCATGCTAACTAGTCCATTGGGAAAGGTAACCTACATTCCTAGTCAACCGAAAATAAGAAACCTAGCTCAGTAGTAATGCCTACTCAATCGACCAATGAAAATCTCTAACTGACTTCAACTCCAACAACCAGCCACACCACTCCCAAAAGGGAATTGACTGACACGATGTGGAACCTAGAGGAAAGGAAATGACATTCCACTTTTCGACGAAACACGTGACCTTACCAAATGAGAACCAACAACAATACTCATTCCACGAGAGATCTTGGAAGGATTCAAAACACACAGTCCTATCGAAGAAATGGTTTAGAGTACAGATAACAGACATCAACAAGACAAATTGAGACCTACTATGTGGGAAGGATCACAATACAAAAAAAATGGTGTTGAGTATCAAAGGGTTTTCACAATCCACTTATGCACCTAACACAAGGAAAAAACAATGGAAATGGAGGATACGGTCTACCTAAAATGAATGGTCCCTAAACAAATAGACAAGAAGCGGGATCAAACCACTATGATCCCTAACATACCAAGGCACACAAATCCTAAGCCATGACAAAGAAACCAAAGAAAAATAATTTCAATGCAGGCGATTCGAATTGCGACTAACCAAGAACATTACCATCGCATTGGTTAGACTTCTTGTATAAACAAACATGATGTTCACAAAGGAGGAGCGCATGACCCACGCAATTGTACCACTCATACAAAAGTGGATCCGAAACACACTGTTCTAGAAGAAAAATGATTCAGAATTTGAAAAACTAACATTGACCAAAATGAGTCAAAACTTATAGTAGCGAAAGACTCTTTACTTGAGAAATCACAGTGCCAAGTATCCATGAGGCTTTCACAAACCACCGATACAACCAAAACTGGGAAAGAAATTATGAAAAAAAAAGAAAGTGATAATCGAAAGCAAACAGTTTTCCAACAGAATGACTGGTTGCTAGGATCGAAACACTAAGATCCTGCAATATATCCAAGCGTAAGAACGTTAAGGAAAAATAAAATCTAGGAAAACAATCCCAAGGTGGACATTTGGATTTTGACTAACTAGAAACATTGTTGTTCTATTAATCAGACTCCAGCTTACAGAATGGGTGTGACGATCATAGAAGATGAGTGCGTGATCATCAAGACAACACAACTTATTCCTAATCGATCACAAGACAAACCTTGATCAGGAAAACCTCTACTGCAGTTGTCCTCTAAAATACCCATCAAATGACTCTAGTTCCCAAACCAAGTATTTCTAACAACGTACGCAGAGATCTACACTAACACTGGGCGCACAGGAATAATACCTGTTCAGAGACTTTAATCAACAGTTTCTAAACTAAGAGAATAGATATTGCATGTAATTGATCCAAAGTCTACGAATAGAAATTTTTTTGCTAAAACTTAAATGTTTACCATTGATGATTCCGACATTCGGCCTATAGTTGGAAAGCTTTCAGTGAGGATAATCATATAGACTCAAAGAAAATTGAATCTGTGGCTAAATATGGTCTTGAAGCTTTGCTGGAAAATTCATAATCGCAACTTTAATTGTCAATTCTAGTTGTATCGAGCTTTGTCTTGGAAAACCAATGCCATTATTAGATTTAGGAGCTTGAAACCTTTAAAACATGACCCTTCTCATTTCAATCTGACGCTGTTTGTCATTTGCTGTTCGCAGGAAAAGTCATGATTGCCAGTTATTGAGTGTTAACGTGGAGCTAATGTCAGTATGATATCATTTATTGATGTCATCAACTGACGTGGCATTGACTGATGATGTGGCAAGTGATGTAAGCATTGACTATGAATGTTGATTTTGTCTATATATTGATAGTTTGACTACGTTTTTGGATTTCCTAACTACATTGGAAAAATTGAACGGACCCTATTTTCTAACATGTTTTGATGTTTTGAATACGCTGGTTGCCTCCATTTGTTGAAATTTCATCTCGATATTTTATCATGTATTTTGAGATAAGGTTAAAACTTTATTTTTGAATGTTGAAATGATGAGATCTTTATGTTTGGTTAATATAAGTTATTTCTTAAATATATTTTGGAAGTCTATTAATTAGAGAGTTTAGGAAGTTGTACATATTCTATTTAAACTTTCAAATTTTGCCGCCAATGCATATATGACTCACCTAGGTTTGGTGTCATTTGTCGTTTCATATCAATTTGGGTTCCTAGTTTCAATTTAGGACCTATCTTTTATCCCTAGTGTGATGGTTGAGATTTTGACATCGATTATGTCAAGACGCAGAGGTGTGCTTGATAGAAATATCAGGTCAAGCGATCCGATCTTCAGAGAGGACTCGATCGCCTAGCCTAAGGCTAGGTTTTCAGCGGAAGTCTTAACATAAAAATAATCACAAAACCCAAAATAAATGGGTTAGGGTCAACAGAGGGACCAACAAGAGTTATTGATAGTGTAATAATAAATAAGGAGAAATTACTAGGTAGAAAACGAAGTCATTTAATACCACGATAAATTTAATAAAACTATTACAAAAAAGAAAAATCTTCATCGAGGACAACAAGATGCCAAGAGAAAACCTAAATCCAAGGTAACCATACCTCGTATGCTACATCAGACCACCATGAATGAAACCTAGGATGGAGGGTCGTTGGGGTGAGTGACTAACTTAGTAAGAAAATCTATACTAAATGCAACGCATAAGAAAACTGATTTTACCTTTCTTTCAGAAAGCGATAATGGTTAAATGCATCTCATTATTGTACGTGGACTTTTAAACATATTTAAAAACTACTTAATCATTTTATCTAAAACAGGGCCCATTGGCCATCAATGAAGCTTTTGCAAAACACGTTGTATACATAGACAACTATATAATTAAATAGGCCTACATTGTTTTACATCCAAAAATGTCATTAGTGAAAAATGATAGTCACACAAGAACTCATTTAATACATAACATAGAAAGGTGGTCATTCGTCAATGACAACACCTCATGAGTCCAAAGAAAAATATGTCCATAATTCGAATACCAAGCGATAACACCATACATATAATCACAACAAGATGACTAAATACCCTAATTAGGTTTAGGAATTCAAAACCCAAGGTCACGACACGTACAATTGTCCTATTTCCCATTTCAACTTTAGGGAATCGAAACCCAAGGACATGTCAACAATGCCTTATTACCAATTTTGCACATTCACACAAACAATCTTCACGCAGTATAAGATGCACGAGATTGCCTTGTGATACTTTGATATCAAGACTGTCCAAAGCATCAAGAGGATTCATCCACCTAGATATACAGATAACAAAAAAAATTAGAATACCATGTATGATAAATTAAACGTGAGAAAACATACGTACATATACATAAAAATAGACGTGCTGTCGAACAGTCCCCATCAGATTTTTATATGTGGCAACCCACAAAATAATAGTTTGAAAATCATGATGCAATGCAGAGATAAAGTATAAAAATTTCTATCTCGATGACTATAGAAGTCTAGTCCACTAGCTACATGCATTGTCAGACATAGATACAGAAATCCTTAAAATTGTCAAAACCTAAAATATAATCGACGTCAAAATCCCAACCATCACACTAGGGATAAAATATAGGTCCTAAATCGGGATATGAAACTCAATTCAATATGAAACGACAAATGACCCCTTATCTAGGCGAGTCATACGTGTATCGGCGATAAAATTTGAAAGTTTAGATAAAATACATAAAATTTTTGAAACACTATAATTAACAAACTTCAAAAATTTATCTAAGGTAAAACTTCTATTGATCCAATATAAAGATGGTCTCATTTTAATATTTAAAATAAACTTTTAACCTCATCTCAATATACATGCTAAATGATTGAGATAGAATGTCAACAAACGGAGGTTATTAGCACATTTGAAATGTTGAAATGAGTCAGAAAATGAGGCAAGTTCAATTTTCTGATGTAGTTAGGCAGTCTAAAAAGTGGTCAAACTATCAACATAAAAGTAAAAGTCAATGGAAAAATCAATAATCAATAGTCAAAGTCATCAGTCAATGCTTATCTTATCAACCAAGCCATCAGTCAACACCCAGTAGCAGTCAACGACACGTCATGCAGACTCAACGCCATGTCAGCACTTAGGTGACCGGCATGGTTGTGTTGCATTTTTTAGACGATGCCCGGAACGGCCAGGATCTACAATTAAAGTTGCGGATATGACTTTTTCGATAAAGCTTTGAGACCATATATGGCCTTGGATTTGAGTGATTCTTGTGTCTAAGTGATTCTCCCCACCAAGAGATTTCCAATAATAAGTTGAATGTTGTGATTTTACATATAGATTGTGATGTGCGCATGGAACGCACCGCACGTGATGGATGAACGCAACGCTTCTCACCTCCTTGGATAAAGACGCGGCTGCAAGTTTCTTTCGTGATATAACTCACACGAAAGGGACTTTGGATATTACGTACCAAAGGTTCTTTAGATATCACTCACCAAAGGAAAAAAAAGGATCTCTCCAATTCCCGAAAAAGCAAAAGCTTTCTTTTATTAAAATTCAACAACTATCTAAAACATAAAATTTGGTGGCTTTATATAGCCTTTTAATAACATAAATTTAAAAAACTAAATAAAAGATAACCTAGATAAGTGAATCTAGATCTCCTAGATGAGTGGATCTAGATCTCCTAGATAAGTGGATCTAGATATCCTAGATAAGTGAATCTTTTTTGTTGCGATTCTCTGCTGATTTAAAAAGTTTCCTTGATCTTCGGCTTGACAGCTTTTGATTGACTTTCTTGTTCTTCAAGCATGTCTTCATGGGCTTGCTCTTGGGCATCTTTTCATGTTCAAATTGTCCACTTAGATGACTTTTACATCTTGAGTTTCTTGATCTCCAAGTTTGAAAACTTGGGCTTCCCTTAAACTTTGGCTCTTTGTTCTTTGGGCTTTTACCATAGCAAACAGATTCCGAATTGAATGATCTAATATGCGTTAGAAATCTTAGGAAGTTGGTTACAATGTTCATGAAGAACCCTCCTTTACAAAACTTAGCCTTCATTTCCAAAATAGTTGAACTATTGGCAAAGGTTAGAATGAAGACAGTTTTGGAAAGATCTTCAATTATTCTCTTGACCTTCCACTTATGCTTGATCTTCATAATATTCTTTGAGACTTGATAAATAATAAAATAGTCCCATTTCACATTAGATTGTTGCTGGAGAGTGTTTAATTTTTTGGTCAAAAATGACAATTTCGACTGCCCGGTTCTGCCAAATGGCTTGGCCATTTTTGACAAATAATATACCAAAACAAAGCTCCCAAAGCAAACTATCAAGAAATGAAGGAGATGTTGAACACCACTACCTGACGTAACTCTAGCAAGTGTTAGAAGCTCCTGACGAAATTAGAAAAAAATGGAAAGAAGAAATGGTTTCGAAAAGGAAAGAGAGAAAGAATAATAAAGAAATGAAATGGAGAGGGAGAGAAGGGAATGCGCGGCGTAATAGAGCAAAAAAAGAGGGAAGAGAAAAAAATATAAAGAAAGGGAAACTAATAAACCAACCATTGTACTTTGTGATCAATAACAAGTCAACCACTAACTATTTTTGTTAACAAATTAACCATTGAACTATGGAAAAAAGTTACCGTTAACATCGCTATCACTTTTACCGTTAATGACCACGATCCGCTGTGGCTTGACGACGATCCGCAGGGCATGACGAAGATTCGTAGCGACTTGATGACGATCTGCGATGGCTTGGCCACGATTTACAGTGGCTTGACCACGATCCACGATGAATTGATAAGAATGAAATTCATTTCTTTCAGCTAGTGCGATGCTGAATCTTTGCAGATCGATAATTCTCTCAATTTTAAAGGTTTTGGACGCTTTAGGGCTTCTTTTCCTTTATTTTTTTTTTCACAATGCACAGGTAGGAGAGATCTATTTTGTCATTTGGTGCATAACAGAGCAGATTTGAGCAGGAAAAAAATGAGATCGTGTACTCAAAAACTTTGAAAAGCCATAACTTTGTGTTCAGTTGACCGATTTGGACAAATTTTTTTTTTTTTGATTTTGAATAACTATTTGAGATATACGTGCTAGCAAGATGCCGAAGGCAGCTTGTCCCATTTTCAAGGGCTAAAAGCACTTCTAAGTCCTCCAATTTTCTTTACACAATTTAAAACTGTGAAGCTCCACACGTTTTCCTGCCCAAATCTGCTCTAATAAGCACCGAATGACAAAACATATGTTTTCTACTGTGCATCAGGAAAAGACTATAGAACACGAGTCATCAAGCATCCAAAACTATTGAAAATTGAGAGAATTATCGATCTATAAAGATTCACCATTGCACTGGGTGAAATAAATGAATCTTCTTCTTATCAATGTACCGCGAATCATCGTCAATCCACCGTGGTTCGTTGTCAAGCCACCGTGGATCATAGTCCATTTACCGCAGATCAAAATCAAAGCGTTTAACAAAAAAAATGATAGCGATGTTAGCAGCGACTTTTTCCATAGTCTAATGGTTAATTTGTTAGCAAAAATAATTTAGTAGTTGACTTGTTATTGATCGCAAAGTATGAAAGTTGGTTTGTCATTTTCCCATAAAGAAATAATAAAATAAATTAGTAAATTAATAATAATAATAAAATTTTAATTAATTTAATATATAATATTTATAAAATATATTATATACATTAAATAAATACAAATTTTACAAAAATATTCCATGCTAATCGACACTCCCACGACTTAATTTAAATTTACAAAACATAATCGGACAGTCCAAACCACACAGTGACACACAAATCCACCGATTTGATTGTTTGATGAATACTCGCACGTGACATAAAGCCTATGACACGTGACAAAAACTCAGTCAACACAAAAAATTTGACTTACAGTAAAATGAAGAATTTACTCAGAAAAATGTAAAATCTAAAAATTTGTGGGTTTTACAGATTATGTCTTGGGTTTTGATGCTTTTACGAATTTTAGTACCTGTGTCTAACAGCGTGTGTAGCTGGTTGGCTAAGCTTCTGTCATCATCGTAGTAAGGATTTTTATGCTTTATGAATTGCATTGCATCATGGTTTTCAAACCATTATTTTGAGGGTTGCCACATATGAAAATTCGATCGAGACTGTTTAATAGCACGTCTATTTTTACGTATATGTACTAATGTTTTCTCACATCTAACTCATGGTATTCTAATTTTTGTTATCTATATATGAGTGGTTGAATCCTCTTATTGCTTTGGGAAGTCATGGTATCAAAGCATCATGAGGCTATCTCATGTATTTTCTATGGCGTGGAGTGCTTGTGAGCACGTGCGAAATAAGTAATAGGGTATTAGTGACATGTGCTTGAGTTTCAAATCCCTAAAGTGAAAAGAAGTAATAGGGCGGTGGTGACGTTCTCCTTAGGTTTCAAATCTCTAAACCTCGCCAGGGTATTTATTCAGCTTGTTGTTGATTATACATATGGTGTCTACTTGGCAAAGGACTACGAGCACCTTTTTCTTCTGACTCATGAGGTGTTACTATTGATGGAAGACCACCTTTCTATGCTTTATGCCAGATTGGTCTTTGTGAGACCATCCTATTTCACTTAGGATGTTTTTAAATGAAAGATGATTCAGACTTATTTTTTAGATATAGATGTTTATATAAACAATACATTTTACAAAAAGCCTCATTTATGGCCTTTGGGCTTGTTTTGAATAAAATGATGAGGAGATTTAAAAAGTCCATGTACGTTAATAAGATGCATTTAACAATGGGTATTTGAGAAAGGTAAAACTAGTTTTTACATACATTGTATTTACTATAGATTTTCTTACTGAGTTTGTCACTCACTCCAATGACCCCTCCATCCCAAGTTTAGTTCTTGGTGATCTAGTGAGGTGTTTGAGGTGCGATTACCTCGAATTTGGGTTTCCTCATTGTGTTTCTTTGTTGTCCTTAGTGAAGATTTTTCATCTTTTATTAGTTTTATTAAATTTTTTGTGATGTTGAATGGTTTCATTTCTTGCATAGTATTTTTCACTTTGTTATTTTCACACTATCTTTAACTTTTATTGATTACTCTGTGGACCCTATCCCTTTTGTTTTGGGTTTTGGGCTTATTTTATAGTAAGACTTCTAGTGACAACCTAGTCTTGGGTTGGACGATCAGTTCCTCTTCGAGGATGGGTCTCTTGACCGGTGTTTCTGCTATGCTATCCTCTAGGTCGTGACAAAATATTTTAGTATTAGAGCATGGTTCCCCTGTTTGTTGGATTGATCACTTGAGAAATCAATAGTGCAATGTTTTGGACGTTCGTTCACTGTGCATGGAATTGTTCCAACACCTAGTCAAATTACAGAACGAGTCAATATGCTACTGAAAAGGCATCTTAGGGTTCGTCTGGTGGAGGATGACCCTGTCTTTTCCAATTTGCGTGGGTAATGGGTGTACTTTGTGGATTGTTAAATGAAATTCTTTTGGATTATGAGCCTATAAATTCATCTAGGTTCTTCCTCTTGTGTGGACCTATGAGGATTGAAATTCAAGTCTTCTGTTTGCATTCTTTTTGTCTTCCTCTTATGTGGGCCTGTGTGGTTTGAAATCTGAGTCTTCCGTATAAGGATGCAATCCAAATCGTTATCCTTTCCTAAAATCCTAAACTTTATCTTGTTTTGTTTCGAGCTCATAGGTCAAGGTTAAGACTTTTTGTTCGTAGACCTTGGATCGGTTACTTGTAGTATTTGTTACCTTGGTTCAGAGATTGTTGGTTAAAGTCTCTGAAGGGGTCTTGTTCCTGTGCATCCCCACGTTAGTATAGATCTCTGCGTAGGTTGTTAAAAATATTTGGTCTGGGAACTAGAGTTGTTCGATGGGTTTTTCTAGAGGATGACGGCAATGGAGACTTTCTTGACCGACACTCATTATGTATTCGCTTAGTAATAAGTTGTGTTATCGTGATGATCACACACTCGTTTTCTGTGATTATCACACTCGTTCTGTAAGTAGGACTACAATTGATGGGGCAACAATTTTCCTTAGGGTTCTTGTGCTTTGGTATATTCAAGAGTTCATAGTGGTTTGATCCTTGTAATAGCTCATTTTGATGTTGGATAGTTTGGTTCATGTTAATTGCATTCTTTTGTATCTGTTGTTCATTTCCTCATGTCGATGTATGGGTGGGTTGTGAGAAGCTTTGTGGATACTTAACATTGTCGTTTCTCGTGTAAAAAGCTTTTCGGTGTTGTAGGTCTCAATTTGTTTCAGTCAATGTTAGTTTTCTCTACTCTAGGTCGTTAATTTTTAGGACTGTGTGTTTCAAATCCTTTCCAAGACTTCTTTTGAGATGAGTATTGTTGTTGTTCCTCATCTGATAAGGGTCTCGTGTGGCATCAAAAGAGTGGAACGTTCTCATTTTCTTTTGGGTTCCATGTCTTGTCAATTAGTTTTCTTTTTCTTGGGTGTTGTGTGGATGATCGTTGGAGTTGAAGCCGGGTGGAGATTTCCATTGGTTGGTTGAGTGTCGTCACTGCTGAGCTGGTCCATGTCTTCTGTTAACTAAGAATATGGGTTACACTTCCCAATGAGCTAGATAATGTGTCCCTCGACCAAAAGGTCTGGTTTTGCAATATCTTATTTCTAGCCTCTGCCTTGACCTTGTCCATGTTGTATGGGAGGTCTGTGTTATTTTTGTGAATCTGTGATCCTAGTTGTTGAAGTTGTTTTGTACTAGGGTCATTCACGTGTTTCATCCTTGTAGTTTTCACTTCGTTTCATTCATTTCTATTAACACTCCTGTGTTGTGTCAGATGGTGTTGTCTCTTCGGGCTTTGTTTCATTTTCTGTAAGAGTTTATCATTTTTTCGTGTGGAGTCAGTGTGCTTTTCTTTGGAGTGGATTCCTAGTTGTTTGTTAAGCTTTTGCACTCGTCCTCCTAAAACTTTAAATCGTTGTTCTGATGATGCCAGTCGTTGATTTGCTGGAGTGCATCTTGGTGGTAGTTTTCTATTCTAGAGTAAGACATCTTGTGCTTTTAGTCTTATCCCTCAATTTGACCAATGCCTAGCTACATTTGTGAATGTCAATGTTAGGTTCTGGACTTGTAGTATCTCGTCTAGTATCTTGGTTATATCATCTAGAGTTGTGTGCTGGGTAGCGACACTTGTTTAGAGTTATTCTAGAATTCATGGATTTTTTAGCCTTGTCGAGTGTCAAGTTATTGTCAGTTGTCTGATTCATTTTTCTTAAATAGTTCATTTCTTTGTAGGATTCGTTGTTGATCATATGTGATATAACACATGTCAGGTTTGTGTTGGATGTTTTGATCCGGGGTACACTCTGGTTTAAAAGTGTCGATTGTTGGGTGTATTATATCTGGCAATTCCTGACTAGAATAGTAGTAGGTAGTCTGTGCTTGTGTATCGAACATTTAGTTTTTGGTTGATGGACTACGGGTCCATTTCATCATTAATCAAACTTCCAAGATTATCATGGAGAGATTCAAGGTCAGACATATGTGGAAGTTCAAGAACAATTGGAGAATAATTGAAAGACTTTCCAAAATTGTCTTCTTCCTGAGCTTTGACAAATATTTGACTATTTGGGCATTGAAAACGGTGTCATTTCCAAATGACTGCTTCATAAATATTGTTGTTGACTTCCTACACTTTCTAGAATGAGTTGGATTGTTAAATTTGGAGTTTGTGTGTTATGTCAAAAGCCCACATAACCGAGAGCAAAGACTAAGAAAAGTCCAAGTGTCCAAGCTTGGAGACCAAGGAAGTCTATACATTGTAACCATTCAAGTGACCAAGCACCAACATGCAATAGCTGCCAAAGAACCTCGAGACTTGGAGAAGAAGAAATGAAGATATTAATTAAATATTCTTTTAGTTAATTAATCTTCTTTCTATTAAGTAGAAAATTGGACAACTTATACTATGAGCCGATTAGACTTATTGTTGCTTAATTAATTTACTATTATTTCATAGTTTGTAATTGGTTATTTAAAGTCACCTTATGTACATGTTTAAGGAGTTGAATTTGAATAGAAAAAGTTTTTGCTTAATTATCAAAATTTGAGTGATTCCTTTTTCAACCATTTGGCATGTTACAACCAAAGGTTATTCTGCATTATATCACAAGATTGGGTTCACTTGTAAGTTGGGTGAGTTCTCTTATTGGAATTTGCATTCTTACTCCTTGGAGGAAAAGAGTGTGAAGTGGTGTCCAACTTTCCAAAGGCGTTGCATTGTCAAATCATCCATACGGGAGTGTTCATCTCAATTCTTTCTATTTCTAGCGACCTAATTTCTATCAAGTATATTTCCTAATCCATGCCTGATATTTACATAATTCTTAAAGGGTTCTTTTCTTTTTTCACCCAAGTTGGTATGGTTCAAATTTTAGCTCAAAAGCTTTTAAAACGAGGGAGTTATTGAATCTTAAAGTCAAACTTTCCATATTTGACTTTAAGACAATTTTAAAGAAAGTGGAAGACCCGATCGATCAACTTCATGTTAATGATCGACTGGCCATGAAGATTATTTACTGTTGCCCTTCTTTTGGTCATTGATGCTCAACTGCTCAATCGATCACTTCTGAAGAGTTGCCTCTACCAATTTTGTGGTGGAACCTCTAGTCGATCTCCGCCTGCTTTGATCGACTGCTACACCTGAAGAAAGCCACCTTCGGTTGGTCAAACACTCAACCTTATTCTACACTTCTTCAACCTATTGCATCAACACCTCAACAACAATATTTCAGGTTATATTCTAATCCCCTTCTGCTGGTGAATCACTAATTGTGTTCTAGTGTTCAGGGCATAGGGATTACCAATGAGTCCCCGACAATTGGTTTTCGTTGGATGCTTGTTTACCCGACCTTGCCTTGGTTTTATTGCGAAGTATTATTATGTATCTTTGATATAAGGTTTTTTGCATGTCACAAATCTCTAGTCATCTTTTGTTGGGCTTGATGCTTGGACAACATGAAGCCAAAGAGTGTTATGTGGTTGTTTCTCGGTTTAGAAATATTACTGCGAAGACAATGCCGAAACATACTCTGTACAATTATAATTCTATTTTAGTTTCATGCTAAAATCACAATAATTGAAGCAATCTTACCTCAAAGACAACGCCAAGAAGCTCCGACATGGTCTTCTCATCATTAAAAACAATTGCCATGTTTTTAGTTTTTCAAAAACATTGTCGAACGTCAGCATGACTCACCTCCTCTTGATTTCACCCATCCAGTTCTCATCACCATCTTCCATTCCTTCTTCCTAGTTTGTCTTCCTTGTCCAGTGCTCACCACCAATGTCTCACTTTTTGCAGTAGAAAGTAATCTTTCTGGAGACAAAAAGGTGTTTGGATGCAGAGCATTCATCCATATTCCCAAAGGTGAGATGTCCAAGCTATACAACAAAGCTAAAGAACGCATATTCATTGGATATATAAATGATGCATTTAGATATAGGTTTTGAGATCCGGTTGATAAGATGATTGTTAGAAATCAATATGTTGTCTTCTTTGAAGATCAACCATTGAAGACATAAAGAAAGATGTAAAGATCACTAATGAGCATCTAGTAAGAGTTGATATGGTGAAATTAACTTTTGACAGGGGAGATGCTAGATAATTTTGTGATCAAGCAACTAAAGATGTTGACTAAAGAGAAATAGAGATTTTCCCTTAATCAATTGTATAACTTGAGCCCAGGAGGTCAACAAAAGATTGTCAACCATCGAGAAGATACTATATAAATGAGTATATAATGATCACTGATGACAATGAACCTGAGTGCTATGAGAAAGCTATGGAGTATCAACATAAGAAGAACTGGTTGGATGCAATGCTATATGAGATGAAATTATTGCCTAAGAACCACACATATGAATTGGTTTAGCTTCCAAAGAGGCAAAAGGCACTAAAGAACAAATGGGTAAACATGTTCAAAGCTGAAGATAAAAGTTCAAAACCAAGGTATAAGGCTTGACTGGACGTGAAAGGATTTTTTCAAAAGAAAGACATTGACTTGGAGAAAAACTTTTCACATATCATGAAAATGTCATTCATAGGAGTGGTACTTGGATTAGCCTCAAGTATAAAGTTAGAGATCAAATAACTTGATGTTAAGACCGCTTTCTTGCATGGTGAACTAGAAAAAGAAATCTACAAGGAGCTACCAGAAGGATTTGTCGTTGAAGGAAAGAAATATTTAGCACACAAATTAAAAAAGAACTTATACGGATTAAAGCAAGTTCCATGACAATTGTACAAGAAATTGGATTCCTTTATGGTTAATCAAATATACATGAAAACTTCCTCACACCATTGTGTGTTCATGAAAAGATACACAAACGATACATTTATAATCCTCCTTTATATTGATGACATGCAAATCGTGGATCAAGACTAAAAAAAATTGCTAAGTTAAAGAAAGATCTGAGTAAATCTTTTAATATGAAAGACTTAGGACCATCAAAACAGATACTTGGGATGACTATCACTTAAGATAGGAAAAATAGAAAATTATGGCTATTGTAGGAGAAATATATCAAAAAAAATTCTTAGCTGATTCTACACAGATAAGGCAAAGCCAGTTAGTATTTCACTAGTTAAACCTTTCAAACTTCTAAACAAAGTCCTTCTACTAAATAAGAAAAAACTGAAATGCAAAGAGTTCCATATGCCTCATCAGTCGGCAGCCTCATGTATGCTATGGTTTGTATAAAACCTAATATTTCACATTCTGTTGGAGTAGTCAACCAATTTTTATCAAATCCAAGCAGAGGGCTTTGGAATGTAGTAAAGTGAAGTCTTAAGTATCTTAGAGATACTTCTGAATTAAGTTTGTGTTTTGAGAGTAAAGGGTCTTTGTTAGTAGGCTATATTGACACAAACATGGCTGTAGACATAGACTCTAGAAGATCATCACAAGATATTTGGTTACATTTGGAAGGGGAGATGTGTCATGCCAATCTAAGTGATAAAAATCAGTCACATTATCAATAACAAATGCTAAGTTTATAGCAGCTTCAAAGACCTGTAAAGAAGTGTTTTGGATGCAAAGTTTCTAACAGAGCCAGGTCATAAACAAGACAAATATATGTTGTATTGTGACAGTTAAAGTGTTATCCATTTGAGAAGGAATATGAACTTTCATTCAAATTCAAAATACATAGATATCATGTATCATTGGAAACAAGATATGTTGAACACCAAGCAAGTATAAATTGAGAAGATTCACACAGATAAAAGTAATTCCAACATGATGACAAAGATCTTGTAGAAAAGTAAGCACGAATTCTATAAAAACTCTACAGGACTATGACCTACCTCATCATAAAACGGGAGGAAGAGATTTATGAGGTGGTGGTGGTTGTCCCTCCTTAATGATGAGGGACCCATCATCATAAATGAAAGTGGAAAAAAAATTTAAAGTAAGATTTCATCCTTATGCACCTCACTTGTTAGCATGATCTACGAAGCTTGTTATTGTTCTATCTTTTTACAGGAACCTCTGTTTATAAATAGAGAGTTCTTACTGAAAGAATGATATCCTAGCATCAAGAGAAGAAAGAAGAAAAGGAAAGGAAGAGGAAAATAGTGAGGGTTATTTTTTAAAGAGAAAAAAAGTATAAGAAAAAAATAGGTGAGGTGCTTTTCTGCACATCGTGAAATCTAAGAGTGATAATTTTCCTTTGATGAATATTCTCTAGAATATTTGGTTTCTAGAATAATATTGTAAATCTTATTTTTCAAAAAAATGCTTTTGATTAAAAAAAAATTTGTCCAAGGGAAAGAATAGCGTCCATAACACAAGGGACTCTTGAGAATAGATGTTTGTAGAAAGAGGAAATCATGGACACGACAATTATGAATTAATAAGGAAACAAAAACTTTTAAAAAAATTTGTCCAAGGGAAAGAATAGCGTCCGTAACACAAGGGACTCTTGAGAATAGATGTATGCAGAAAGAGGAAATTATGGACACGACAATTATGAATTAATAAGGAAACAAAAATTTAGAAATAAGAAAACTGGTTTCTGTAGCGATAAGGAATGCTTCTGAAGATAGGAGGAACCACGTAGACAACACATGCGATTTAATAAAGGAAGATTAGTCATTTAATGATGGGAGTGGATGAAGGATTGACCATTTGATGAGGAGTATGTACGTAGTGGAATTAAATGCTTCCACATATAAGATTGAATGGAGAAAAGAGGTGTTCGAGGAGAGCATGATGGACATGTGAACGACTCATGTTGATTAAGGAGAAAAAAAGATATCTGCAGTGGCAAGGAACACTTTTGCCGATAGAAGGAATCAAATGCATGTCACTCATAAGTTAATGAAGTAGAGTCAGTCGTTCAATGAATGGGATCGAAAAAAGGGTTGGTTGTTCGATGAGGAATATATTCGTAGGGTAATGGAATGCGTTTATGAATATGATTGAATGGAGGAAAAGAGGCATCCAGGAAGAGAAGAATAGACATATGGTTCACATTGATTAAGAAGGAAAGGGATATCAACAGTGGCAATGAATGCTTTTGTGGTAGGAGCAATCAGGTGCATGGTGTCATAGTCTTACTTTTTGAGGAACCAGAGAAGGACCGTACGACACTCTTGCAGGGGAAAACAACGAGTTAGCTTACGAGGTGTGCCAACGACACAAATTGCCTACGACGTTAGATTGAGCTTTATCTTTAATGAGCAAGTAGTATGCACATAAATTTAATTGAAAAAACATCATTGAGCATAGTGAGCATAAAAGAGTTTGAATGTAAAAAGCTTTTTCATTCATTGGTAGCAAATTACATCAGTGAGTAAGAGGTCTACGTGATATCATACCTCTCCCCCTTAAAGATCAATTCAGACTATCTCAACCATGGCAAGGGTATATTTGCTATCCAAAATAGAAAGAAAAAAAAAGAAATACAAGTGAATGAAATAAATGGAAATAAATCTACCATAATAGTATAGGCAGCCATGGACAACATGTTCAAAACAAACTCACACTGTTACATTCTCCCTCCTTGAGCTGTTGACGTGCTCGTCAACTTTCTTCACATTAAACTCTTCCATTTTCTGCGCAAGTTCCCCAAGTCTTTATCTTTTTCCTAAGTTACTTCATCGTCTCCAAGCCCCTTCCAATTGACCAGATATTCTATGTAGGCAGCCGCTTGTTCTCATGCTTCATTCTACAATGATTTCTTCAAATTCTTTCTTCTTCTAATTGTTGATGGAGATTTTGGTCAGGTGATGTTGTTCCTTGTCTTGTCCTCTTCATCTGGATGGTACGACATTATGTTGCTGATGTGGATCACTGAGTGGATTTTTAGCAATGTAGGAAGATTAACTCTATAGGATACTCTCTCAATCTTTTTAATAACTTGGACTGGATCTTTGTATTTTCAAACGAAGTCGCTTGTCTCTCTTTCCTTTGAAACAAAGTTATTTAGGTAACAACTTAATCAGTACCAAGTCTCCAAATTTGAACTTCAATACTCTATAGGATACTCTCTCAACCGAATCTTCGTATTTTCAAACAAAGTCATTTGTCTCTCTTTCCTCTAAAGCAAAGTTGTTCAAGTAACAACTTAACTAGCACCAAGTCTCCAAATTTGAACTTCAATTATCATCACCTTTAATCTGCCCATTTCTTGATATGTTTGGAGGCTCATTCTAGATAGGAGGGAGCTATTTCAGCATTCTGCTTCCATTTTTTGGAGAAGTGGTATGCCTTCAAACAACTCTCCAAATACAGTTGATCCAAAGTGGTGGCATAGTTGGTTGCCTTTCGCAGACTACTTCCAATGGACTCATTCCTGTTGAAGAACTCTTATGGTAATTAAAGTAGAATTGTACTATATCAAGTAAACTTGGCCAATTCTTCTAGTTGGTGTTGATAAAATATCGCAGATATTCTTCAAGCAAGCTGTTGAAACACTCTATCTGACCATCAGTTTGAGGGTGGTAACTGGAAAAGATATTCAGATTTGATCCAAATAATTTGAACAATTCCACCCAAAAGGACCCAGTGAATCTAGCGTCTCTGTCGCTGATGATACTCTAAGGTATCCCTATAAATTAACAAAATTTTTAAAGAAGACTTGCGTAGTTGTTTTCGTATAGCAGTGTTTTGGAGCTGCAATGAATGTAGCATACCTAGAGAAGCAATCAACAATTAATAAGATTACTTCAAAGTCATTTGTGGATGGAAGTTTGAGATGAAGTCCAGAGATATGCTCTCCCAAGGTCTTATGGGTATCGGAAATGGTTCTATTAGGCATATTACTTTGTCTCTCGTGATCTTGTCTTGTTGACATATCAAACAAATTTTGGTATACTGCATTATATCGTCTTTCATTTGATGGCAATAGTATCTTCTCTTTAACAGGGCAAAAGTCCACTGTCACCCCATATGACTGGCCCACAAGGTGTCATGACATTCTCACAGTAGAATTCGTTGTAGATCATTGCTCTGGTGTACATAAAGATGATTGCCTTTGGTTAGCAACAAGTCATCTTCAATCTAAAATTCTGAGTCTTCATCTCTTTCACCAGTTGTATGACAGCTTGAGCAATAAGATCATCTTGCAAACTATCTCGAATACAGTTTCTTATAGACCCACTAACTTTACTTGCTTGAAGTTAAGATAGATAATCGAGACTTGCACATTCTGCTTTTTGACTTAGAGCATCAGCTACCATGTTAGATTGGTCCGACTTGTATTCAAAGTAAAAGTCAAAATTGAGATCAATTGATGCCAATGTGCACGCTTGGTAGTAAGCTTTGGTTGCTCAAAGAAATAAAAAAAATATGCTATTGTCGCTCCTTTACTATAAATTTGGATCCAAGTAGATATTGTCTCTAGACCCGAAGACAGTGAACTACTACTAACATCTTTTTTTTATGAGGTTATGTACTTCTTCTTGGGTTCTTTTAACTTCTGGCTTTCATATGCAATTGGGTAACCATCTTGTAGTAAGACTTCTCTTAGTGCAAAGTCAAATGCGTTGGTTTCCACTAAAAATAGTTTTGTAACATCATCTAGAGCTAAAATTGGACTTTACATCATAGCTTCCTTGAAATTTGTGAAAGCTTTTTTGCATTTTTGATTCCACTCCCAAAGGACTCCTTTCTTTAAAAGTTCAGTAAGAGTTGTAAACCCTCTTAGAGAATCCCTCGACAAAGCATCTATAATAATTTACTAGCCTAAGGAAAGAATGCAAATTTGTAACTGAAGTGGGAACCTTCCAATGAATGGTCTTGACCATCTCAACATCCATGCAAAGATGCCCTTGTTCAATGATGTTATTGAGGGATTCAATACTTCTCTGAGCAAAGGAGCATTTTTCTTTTGTCACATATAGTTGATTTTGTTTCAGTTTCTGGAAGACTAGATGAAGATGAACTTTATGTTCTTCTAGGGTCTAACTATAGACCACGATGTCATCAATGTATACTACTACAAACTTGTCTAGGAATTCATGAAAAACTTGGTTTATAAGAGTGAAAAATGTTGTTAGAGCATTTGTCAATCCGAATGGCATCACCAAAAATTTGAAAGATCCATATCTAGTCGCACAAGTCGTCTTTAGCTCATCACCTTTAGCACTTACGACTTGATAGTAACCTGAATGTTAAACTTTGGGAAATACTTCCCTTTTTATAAATGATCAAAGAGATTTGTGATGAGTGGGATTTGATACTTAGTGACCACGTTGAGGGCTCAAGAATCGGTACACAATCACAAGCAACCATCCTTCTTCTTCTGGAATAATACAGGTGCTTTGAACGTTGCTTTTGCTGGTCTAATAAATCATGCCTCAAGTAGTTCATCAAGTTGTTTTCTCAACTCTATGAGTTTTTGTGGGGTCATTCTGTAAGGCGCTTTTGCATGGGGTTTAGTTCTCAGGGTCAATTCAATTTGATGATCGATAACCTTACATGGAGGTAGTGACTTGGGCAAGCATTCTGATATAGTATCCTTGTACTTTATCAGTACTTCTATAATTTTTGGTGGCACTACTTTTTTTCCTTTATCCATGACTAAAGGGATGATGATATAGGTGGGATCTTGGTTTATTAGTCCCTTCTAGAATTGCATTGCACATATCATCTTTATGTTACTGGTGTTTTGTTGCTTAAGGATTTTGGGGACCACTGCTGGATTTTTCTCTGTAATCACCAAACATTTGGCTGATGAGATGGTGATAACTTTGTGTTCTATCAAAAATTTCATCCCTAGTACAGTATCAAAGTCATCCATCTGTTCCACAACAAAATCAATTGGCCCCATTTACGAGTTGAGTTTCAATTGAGCTCTTTTTACGACCCCAACTACTGGCATTGCTTTTGCATTGATTGTCTTAATCTTGCCAGCATTCTTTTCAAGCTTAAGGTCTAGGCAACGAGCATCTTTTATCATGAAATTGTGAGTGGCTCCTGAGTCAATCATAGTGCTTTTGACAACCTTATTATTGACAAAGGTCTCCATATACATGAGGGCTCGGGGGTCTTTTTCAACTCTTCCATCTGCTATTGAACTACTGATAAGAAGGCCATTGTTCCTGCTTTGGAAACTTTTGTTGGATCTTCTTCAAAAACTCCTTTAGCTAGTTGTCACTATGAATTGAAGCGTGTAATGCTGTTAGTGCTGACCTATGTGGACACTCAATAACTCGATGAGGTCCCTTGCTTGAGAAACATGACATAGGTCTATTCATTGGTGGTTGATTACTAATTCCTTTCGATGCCTCTTTGCTGTCCCTTGAGACATATGCCTTCCTTTTAGTAGTGCTTTTATTCGGTCTATGAGACTTTGTATTGTTTGAATTGTTAACAGGATTATTCTTCTGGCAAGGTCTCTTATTGGCATAATCAAATAATCATTATGTAGCAACAAGAGCACTCGAGAGAGTTTACACTCTCTATTCATATAGGTTTTTCCTGACCCATGGTTTTTGCCCTTTGATAAAAATGAAGATCTTGTTTTTTTAAACATGTCTCGTATATTAAGCATGTAATACTCGAGTTTTATCGTCTAAGTTATTGGAATGTGTTTAGAAATAAGGAGAATTAAACGGATTGAAATTGTGATGTTGGGGTTAATGTGGGAATGTTGTGAGTATGATTCATAAAGGAGTAGTGATGATTTGATATTTATGGAATTATATGAGTATGGACGTGGAGTTTGTAGTTTTGAATTTTGGAAGTGTAGAAATTCTATGTTTTTAAGTTAACATAGGCTTTATGTTGAGGAGTGGTTGATCAAGGAAATGTGTGTTCGAATGGCTTCATGTCCAAATATTATAGAGATAAAATTGGGTGTTTTGTGGTCATTCAAGTGATCGACTGGGTTTGAAGTAGATTTGTGAAGGATTGTGGATTTGCGGTTGACCAAAAGAGATTTTACGGTCGAACTTGATCATTATAGTTTGTAAAATGTAGATTTGTGATCGATCATGTGTAGTGGATGATCGACTGATTTTCACAAAGATATTGTTTTTAAGCTGTGTTGTGGTCGATCACCTGAAGGGTTTGATCGACCGATAATGCAAAGAGTCACTTGAAATTATAACTTATGTTGTACTCTGATTCGAAGAACAATAGGTGAGCTCCATGTAGATGCCTTGCCAAGCACCACCTATGCTTGGGTGCCTAACGGTGAAGGATTAATTTTATATAAAGAAAATATTTAAGAGAAACAAGGAGTTGTCTTAGGAGAGAAAAGCTGGGAGAAAAACAAGGAGTTGTCTCTGGAGAGAAAAGCGATGAGAGAAACATGGAGTTGTCTCTAGAGAGAAGAAGAGCAGAGGTGAGGAAAGGGTTGTGAGAAGGCACGTTCTGTGAAATTGAGAGAAAAAGAAAGAGAGAAACCTGTGAGAAGAGATAAGGTCCTAAGAGAAAAGAAGAAGAAGAAAGAAGGGAGGAGAAACTGTGGAGCAATGTAAAGAAAAGGAAATCTTAAAGGGAGTGTGTCTTCTCTTAGCTTCTCCAAAGATAAGGTAAGAAGTGCGTGTGTGAGTTTTTCCCATTTTGAGCTACATCACAAGAGATAGGGTTTTGATGCTTGTTCTTGATAAATTGATGTTATTGTTACGATGTAGATCATGTCAATGTTGAGAATAAATTGTTACTTTGATGTTGTATAGTTCTTAATAAGTTGCTTAAATGAAGGTTAAGTTCTTGAGGTGTTATTGTTGTTGTTTATGTGCTGGATATGTTAATTGTTGATGAGGTGTGTGGTAAATTGGATGATATTATGCTAGTTTCATTGTTCATAGTAGAGGCATAATACTGTAAGCATACATGTTCATGCATCATAAATTGTAATGTTTTTCATAAATTTTAAAAGAAAATGAGAAGGGTTGAGTTGAATTAAAGTTCACCACTCACTCCTAAGAAGTTAAGAGAAAAGAGAACGATATAAGTTCATCATAATGGAATAAGTTAACTGTGACGTATAAGTTCATTGTTATGGTATAAGTTCACCATTATGGTACAAGTTCACCGTTATGATATAAATTCACCATCATAGCATAAGTTCATGGCCGATTAAAGTTCATCACCTTTTTCCTAAGCAATTAAATGTTAAGAAAAGAAGGGAAATTGTTTTATATAATGCATATCGTGATCATTATACATATAATTTCTTATTAGGCATTAAGATTATAGTTAGTGTCTTATGATGTAGGTATGCATTGTAACAAGAGAATAAGCAGTTAATGAAGGATTTGTGTGTTGCAGACCTTGTAGCTGGCTAGGCTAAAAAATTAAAAGTAAAAATGTAAAAGGTTTTCTATTTGTAAAAAAAAAAAGAATTTCGCTTACGACATTTCATATTTACGGCATTTCATTGTACGTTTCGTTTTATTCATAAAAGTCTTTTGTTGTGCCACGTTCTCTAAAAGAGGAAAGAGTGCTAATTTCACACGTTTTTAAATGTACGAAAATCGGGTCTCTACAAAATGGTATCAAAGCGCTTGGGTTTTAAAATCGATTCTGTAGAGTGCCTACCAGCAAGTCTCAATGCAGAAATACTCCATTACTTGTAAGTATGTTTTGTTTTGATTGATTGTTATGTTTATTATATGTTGGTTGCATAGGAGCAAAATGGTGAGGGAAACAAGATAGAATGAAGATCTAAGAGATGAAATGATCAATAGATTGATAGAAGTATTAGAGCGTTAGATTCAGTTTATGGAACGAAATAGAGACTTAGAATAACAAAGAAACCTGTAATTGATGGTTCACAAAGATTTAGGGTGTGAAAGATTTCGATGATTAAAGCCCCCATATTTTTAAGGAGATATTTATGACCCTGAAAGTGCGAAAGAATGGATTCAAATGGTGGAAAGTATGTTTGAGTATGCTAGGATTGAAGAGCAAGAGGAGGTTACTTGTGTCATGTTTATGTTGGCAAATGATGCTATATTTTGGTGGGATATCATAAAAGTAGTGCCCGATGTGAAGACCACGCACTGGGAAAAGTTTAAGGAAAATTTCTATAAAAAAAAACTATTTTGATTGTACCACAAGGACAAGAAAGATGATAGAGTTTGCTCAATTATGTGAAACTAGATTAGTATCGGAGTATATTCACCAATTTGAGTCATTGTCTTGTTTTTCTTCCCATTTAGTAAGTACTAATGAGTATAAAGTACACCAATTTGTTCAAGGACTCAAATTGAAAATTTATTGAGGTGTGAAGATTTAAGGTAAACAAGGAATATCTTAGTTTTCCTCCTTATTCAACAATCTAATTAACCACAATAGTATTGATATATCTTTAAACCAATTAGAACTTTAACTAACATTTCCAATAATTCACAGCAGAGAGAAAACTTCTAAACTTAAAATCTTGAATATATACATTCAATAATATCCCACAAAATCATCTCTTGGCAAAACCATTAAAACCAACAAAGTATAACAATCGAGGCAGCAATTTATTTTCATTATTAACACCATAGATAACAACTTAGAAACCATCCGATTACCACCCATCAAATAACCAGAATCAATAATCCAACTTAACAGTAACAAAATTTATGGAAGAAGATGGCTTATCCGAAGCACTAGAGAAACAAAAACCAAATTTGCTTCCTACAACAACCCTCCTCCTTTATCTTCTTTTTCCACACACCAGAATCCTTGAATAATTAGAGAGAATGGAGGATTACATGAACTCAGCAATATTCCTCGATTATAGAAACATTTCCTTCACGATTCTCTCTCTCTTTCAGATGGCTACACCATCGTCTCTCTCTTTCAAAACTCATAGCACCCTCTTGACTCTCCCTCTCTCCCTTTTTCTGCTACCCTTTTTCTCCTTAAAAATCACAACAGCCTCACAATTTCTCTCTGAATCTCTTTTAGCCTCTTACCATCCAAACAATACTGCACTCCTTCACATCTCATATTTATAGACTATCCACAGCACCCCATCAATGTCCAACAGAAGGTGGAAGGCCAAAGGAGGGATGTTTGGTCATCCTTGATGCGTCCAATGTCGAATCCCTCCATTTCTAGGTGATGGTTTACACTTTCAGACGACTTTCCAATTTGCCGGTCAATCAACCTTCTTCAAGTGATCTACCGCCAAAATTCTAGAATCACAATTTCCTTCGACATCGGTCGATCGTCGCCTTAGTAGACAATCGACCGCTAATCAGTAATTTTTACTATTTAGTGAATTTTTGATCGATCAATCCCCTTTGGACTATTGAACAATACCACATTGGTTACAAATCAGTGATATTTCACGTTTTCAATAATCAATCGCCTCACTCCATAGGATCAACTGCCCTGCTATTTCTTCTGCTCCAAACCAATATATTCCCAATCAATATATATATATATCCTTAGAAAAACACAATATTCTAAATCATCCAAACTATCCTTAAACTTATACTCTTGTACTTAAAGGTATATGATCCATAATCTCTCTTTCGCTTTATTCTTTATTAAACCCAATATACCCTTAAATATTAACAATCTTATTATTTTCAACCTTACTATATTCAAATATATTTTCTTTTACCAATACCTTAAACAAAAGCTTTCATCTATCATCTCTGAATTTCACAGACTATCAGTCACTAATCCAGTTCTAATATCATCCTATCTGACTCCAAATATCATCAAACAATTCTCCAATAACCTTAATCTTTTCCTTAAGGTAATTATGAACATAATTTGGGGTATCATAATTCACTTCTTCCAAATACGTTTCCCTTTACCAATATCTTAATTGTCCATTTCAACTTCTAATACCCTCAAAATCATTAATTAAGTCGTATGATTAGCATTACGAAAATTTGGGATATTATAGGCTATGCTAAAAGGTTAAAAGTAAAAATGTAAAAGGTTTTCTATTTGTAAAAGAAAAGAATTTTATTTACGGTATTTCATATTTACGGCATTTCTTTGTACGTTTTGGTTTATTCATAAAAGTCTTTTGATGTGCCACGTTTTCTAAAAGAGAATAGTGTGCTAATTTCACACGTTTTTAAGTGTACAAAAATCAGGTTGCTACTAAGCATGAGGCCCAAAAATTGTTAACATATTCACGAATACTACTAGTCTATTTTAGTTCTTGCAGTAATCGATGCACATTAAATTCAACATTTTAAGGAAAGAACTGATCTTTTAGTTGTCTCTTGAGATCTTCCCATGTATTGATAACACAATCCCCATTATAGATGTCATTATATTTTGATCTCCACTAAAACTTTGCATCCCCAATAAGAAGCATTATGACCAATGTCACATTTGTTTATTTATCAATTCTAGGTGCCTTGAAATATGTTGGAATGTGGAAGAGAGATTTTGGAGAGGGAAAAATAAGGAGAGGAGAGAACTAGATAAACTTTTTCTCCAATTGCTTTGGCTATTTGCTTGATATAAAATGTCTAAACTCATATCCAATTTATAAGATTATTTGGTATATTTATAAAACAATATATGAACCACCCATTTAATCTAATACATGTACTATTACATAATGAATTACCTCGTTGCACGAACTACCCATCAATGAATCATATAAGTACATAAACCAATGTATCCATGTATACATGAATGAGAACCTTCTAGATGACTCTTTACAAATATATAGACTTTAACCAATAACATATTAAAGTCATACATTAACAAAGACACTTATTCAAAAGATGCATTAACCTAAAGATACATAAATTAAAGAGGTTAATGGAATTAACTTTATAATTTCAACATCCTCCCTTAAACTTATTTCCTTGTAAAGTCAACCATCATTCTTAACTTGCTGAAAGTGTCATATTTAAGAGGTTGTGTAAAAATATCAACAACTTGATCATCAATCTTCACATACTTTACTTGCACATTATTTTTTGTGATATAGTCATGAAGAAAATGATTCCTTGTATCTATATGTTTGCTTCGAACATGAAAAATTGGATTATTTGCTAATGCAATAGTAAATTTATTGTCAACAAGAATATATGTAACTTTCTCTTGTGGCATTTGTAGCTCCTTTAATAGTTTTCTCAACTATATGGCATGACATACACAAGATGTAGTAGCAACATATTCAGCTTCATAAGTAGATAGTGTCACAATTTGTGGTTTCTTCGAACTCTATGTTACCCATGTAGAAAACAAAACATGTTGTGCTCTTTCGGTCATCCATATCTCCACCCCAATCGCGATCGCTATATTCAAAAAGTTGAAATTCATCAGAAAATGAATAAAGCAAATCAAAATAAGGTGTACCTTTAATATATCGAAGAATTCACTTTGCTGCCTTGAAATGAGTCATAGTTGATGATCCCATGAAATGATTGACCAATCCAACTGCAATTAAAATATCTGGTCTTGTGCAAATTAAATACCTCAAACTTCCAACAAGGCTCTTGAAAGTTGTATAATCAACTTTCTCTCATTTCTCATTCTTTGATAATTTCACTCTACATGCCACGAGAGTATTCACGATCTGACAATGCTCCATCTTAAACCTTTTTAGAATTTCTTTAGCGAAACCTTCTTGAGATATGAAAATGTCATCATCTCTTTGTTTGATCTCCATGCCAAGATAGTACGACATTAAACCAATATCTGTCTTCTCAAACTCCTTGGTCATTGCTTGCTTAAATTCTTTGTACATACTTTCATTATTTCTCGTAAAAATCAAATCATCAACATATAAGCAAACTAATAAGGCATCTCTATTTTCACGTACCTTAGCACAGAGAGAGTGCTCGTATGGGCATTTTGTAAATCCATTTTCAAGGAAGTACTTGTCAATTTGACTATTCCAACCTCTTGGAGTTTGCTTCAAGCCATACAACGCTTTCTTCAACTTCAATTCTTTCTCTTTATAGCCCTTGATAACATGCCCTTGAGGTTATTCTATGTAGACTTCTTCTTCGAGAACTCCATTCAAGAACGCCAATTTGACATCCATTTGATAAATTTTCCACCTCTTTTGAGCTGCAAGTGAAATAATCAACCGGATAGTTTCTAAGCGAGCAATGGGAGCAAACACTTCACCATAGTTGATACCCGGACATTGACTATATCCTTTCACCACTAACCTGGCTTTATATTTCTCCACTTCTCCCTTTGCATTTCTCTTGTCTTTAAAGACCCACTTCACACCAATGGGATTTTGCTCTTCTAGAATGGTAACTAGCTCCCATGTCTCATTCTTCTCAATTGATGCAATCTCTTCATCCATGTCATATCTCCATTTTTCATCTTTCACTACTTCTTCAAACACCAAAGGCTTACAATATACAAAATGACAAAAGAGAGTTAGATCTTCACTTAAATTTTCAGTTACCTCATAAAGATCTTGAAGACTTTTCATGCAAGGCTCTCTTTCTCTTGAGCCTCTACCAGAAGAAGATGAAGAAGGTGTGTCTAACATTGTTGGTGATCTTGGAGGTGTCACGGACTCTTGGATTTCTCTACTTTGATCTTTCTCATCAAAGAAAGGAAAGAATTCATATCTCTTTTTGTCTTCATTACTCCAATCCCAAGAATTTTCTTCATCAAACTCAACATCTCTGCTAATAATTCTTTTCCCAAGACTTGGATCGTAGAGCTTGTAGCATTTGGAGCGTTGATCACAACCGATGCAAATATACTTCTTGCTTTTATCATCAAGCTTTGATCTCTCTTGATCAGAGACATGCACATAACCGATGCTTCCAAAAACTCTTACATGATAAGTACTTGATTTTCTTCCACCCCATGCTTCTTGAGGTGTTTTGTCCCACAAGCTTCTTGTTGGGCACCTATTTAATAAGTATACTACACAATCAACTGCTTCTGCTCAGAACTCTTTTGTCACCTTTTTTATATTTAGCATACTTCTGGCCATATTAAGAATGCTTTGATTCTTTCTTTCCACTACACCATTTTGTTGAGGAGAAATTGGAATGGTTAGGAATTGTCAAATGTCATTTACTTCACAAAACTCATTAGATGTAAACTCTCCCCCTCTATCTGATCTTAAACCTTTAATGGAATACTGACTTTGCTTTTCTACATATGCATTGAATCTTCAAAAAGCATAAAAAACATTAGATTTCTCCTTAAAAAAATAAACCCAAGTTTTTTTGTTGAAGTCATCAATAAAGAGGAGAAAATACTGATTTTTACCGAATGAGAGAGGCTTAATCAGTCCGCATACATCAACATGAACAAGTTGAAGTGGTTTACTTGCTTTTGATGTTATGTCCTTTGGAAAACTCTTATGAAATTCTTTACCAACAAGACATCCTTCACATAGCTGATTTGGATGGTTTATAGACGGCAATCTCATCAACTTTTTTTTTTCTATCCCAATAGCTTTAAGCCACCAAAATTCATACGGCCAAGTCTCAAGTGTCAAAGGCATGAAGTATCCTTCACACAAATCTTTAGACATTTAGCAACGTCAACTTGGATATCCAGGAAAAACATTCTATTTTTTGTCATCGGTACCTTCGCGATCATATTTCTTCTATCATTTTGAAGTAGAAGACTACAATCCTTCATGTGAACCTTGTAGTTTTTCTCCAGAAGTTGTCCCAAGCTCAAAATATTACTCTTCATACTCAAAACATAGGAAACATTGTTAATAAGTTGATGACCACCATTTTTCATACGAATAACAATTGTACCTTTGCTTTAATTTGAACTTTGGAATTATCTCCAAATGTGACTAATCCAGTCACTGAGTTTTCAATTTCCAAAAATTTGCTCTTCTCGCCTCACATGTGATTACTTGCTACATTGTTAAGATACTACATGTTGTTCTTACTTCCTTCTCCTATGTAAGCTAGCAATAAGATTTCTTCAGCCTCTTCATTTTAAGCATAATTCATTGTTTGTTTGAAATTTTGAAGAGGACTCCAACACTCACGAGCATATGGTCTATGCTTTTTGTAATTGTAACATTAAACATTTGATCGATCATTATGTCTTGAGTGACTTCCTCTACCACGCTCTCTTACAAAATGGCTTTTCTCTTCATTATCGAGATTTTAATGTCCTTGACCACTTCTTCCACCTCATCCATGTCCGTGTTTGCGTCCTCTTCCTTATTGGTTTCTCTCATATTCATTATCTCTTTCTTTCACTGAGAGCTTGGTGGTTAGAACTTACTCGATTGGCTCATTCTTCTTGTTGATTCTATCTTCATGAGCTTGTAAAGAACTCATGAGTTGGTCAATCGTCATAGTAGCTAAATCTTTGAACTCCTCTATGTGTACAACCACATAATCAAACTTTGTATGTAACGAGTGAAGAACCTTTTCATTGACACAAACATCTTCCATTTTTTCTCCATATCTCTTTATTTGGTTGACAATAGCCAAAACCCTCAAAAAGAAATTTGTTATGGACTTGGATTCTTGCATATGCAACACATCAAATTCTCCTCGTAGGATTTGAAGACGTACCTTCTTTACCTTATCAACTCTTTGGGAAGAATTTTGTAGAATCTCTCATGCTTACTTAGCGGTGGTTTCATTTGATACTCTCTCGAATATGTCTTTTTCCAAACATTGATGAATAAGGGTAAGAGCTTATTGATCTCTCTTACGTGTTCTTTGGAGAGTCTCCCTTTGTGTAATACCCAGAATCTCTAGGTCACGATAAGCTTAGAATAGAAATATATTATCTTACAATTATGGAAAATTAATTTAGAAAACGGAATTGAACAATTTAAATTGGATCGGTAATTATTGCCAAGTGATGTTTGGAATAAGTTGGAAGTTGGAAGTTGGAAGTTGGTTGATTAATATATTATATGTACATTCGACATATGTATATATATATATAATTAAATAAATGAAATAAAGGGGAGGAATGAAATTAAAATAAAAGGAGGAAGTTATAGATTAAATTGGTTCATCCTTTGAATGGTATGGTTTTGGAGAAAAATAGGGGAAGGAAAATAAGAATGGCCTACGACCAAATTTTGAAGAAGAGAGGAAGAGAAGACTCGAAATCGGGGAGAGGCAACTCCCATGGCCTAATTGTCTTTGTGAAGGAGAAGCGTAATTTCGGGAAACCGAGGAACGAGACGGCTTTAGTGTGGTGCTGACGTGGGTGTGAGCAGAATACAAGGTGCTGTATTTTCTGCTATGTTTCAAGGGCAGGGGATAGTGCGTTCATGTCGTCACAAGCTGACCTTTTTGCAGTGCCAAATTGAGGTAAGTATTGCGATAGAATTGTGCTTTGTCGATTTGGCTCTGCATTTTCTGTTATCGTGGCAAGGGCTGGCAATGAAGGCAATGATGTTTTGGAAGGGGTGGCAATGGCAAAGAAGCAGACAAAGTGGAGGTCAAGCCAGCGTTGAAGCGATCGACATGGAATGTCAACCGGGAATTAGCGGTCGGCAGTAGTATCGACTGCTCCCACGTGTTTTTTGGTAGATGGTAATCCTAAGAATTCTGCTGTGGTGATTCTTCCATGTTGCTCCCCTTTATATTAAGTGGGCATGGGAAGCTTGCTAGAGAAGTAGACGTAGAGAAAAAGAGACATGGGGAAGTGGTTGATGAGAGCTTCTAGTGAGCCGAGTGTTCTAAGAAGAAGGAAGCGAGAAAGAAAGGAGCTTTTGGAAAGGCAGTGGAGGTCGAGGGAAAGAAGAAGCAAAAGAGAGGAAGAGTGACAAAGAGCTTCTATCTTCAGGTAAGGAAGATTTTCCCATGGTTTTCTTGTGGATTTTATGAGTTTATGTAGCAGGAGATAAAGTCTTGATGAATGTTGTGTTCCGTGTTTTATTTATGTGCACTTTGGAGGAAATATACTCTGCCATGTTCTGTGAGCTGCTCTTTGCGATGAAATATGCTCTATTGTTGAATAATGCTCTCTATGTTTACTGCTCGATTTTGTGAAGTGAAAATAATGTTGTGTTCTGTCTTCTCAGTTCTTTGGTTCCAGTTCGGTTTGCACACCCCTAATTGGCAATCATATGCCATCGCCCGATAATCGTTCCCACCTCCCGTCTGTCTTCCAACAGATAGGAGGGACGTCCCTCATCCCCGATAATCGACGTCCTTCGGCTCCGTTGACGATCCTTGCACACAAAGCGTAACCGTGGCGTTAAAGTCGACGGATTTGGACGGGAAACGTGACTGCGAGGTCGCCGGCTAAAATTTTTCATAGTTTAGAGTTTTAGTTGTTAGTAAAATTTCTTCAAGGTTTAACTCGTCATTGATTGTAAACTATAGGGTCTGCAGTATTAATTTCTCATTTTCTTAAAAACACAATGAATTATGCCATGACTAATATTTTTAAAATTGTTGTTTTTCACTGGATAGATTTTTTCAAGACCATCAACAACTCGAGATTTAACCCAGATTGAATTAAGATTTTCTCCTAAAACCAGATCTATAAAAGATTGTACCAGATTGAGTATATATATGTATGTATCTCCAAATTACTACCCCTCTGCATTGACAAACCTTGATTGATTTCCATACGTTTCCTCTGCATTGTCTTCTACATGTCCTCTGCAGAACTGATTCACAAAAGGAGTCAGCTTTTTCGTTGAATCTTCTCGTTTGTTGGTAATTTCAATACTACTCATATTATTATCTATTTTCTTGCAGCAATTTCTTCTTCCTCGCGTGATATTTGCTGGGTTTTTTGGTAGTTTTTTAAGTTGATATTGTGAATGTGATAAAGACGTAAATACATGGAGAGAAATGCTTGTGAGAGAGAGGGAGTTAGTTTAGTAAACAAATTGATTAGCCAAATACAGAGGAGGTTGGCAATTCATTAGACTTACCAAATTCTAATGCCACTGCCCACAATGTTTCCAACAGCTAAACCTAAAATAATAAGTACAAAAGATAATTTTTCGTCAAGAAAAAAATTATTAGCAACTGTCTGATTTCATCACTTATTCATAACAGCGTCAAGCTGGTAACTTTTTAATCATGTGATACGATTCATTTTAGGGTTTATATTAGCAGAGGGCGATGGCTGGAGAAGGAACTGTCACTACAAGGAAAACCTATTCCGGCGAAATTACCGGCAAGGTTCTTTTTACATGCATTGTAGCTGCAACTGGTGGCCTGATTTATGGATACGATCTTGGTATTTCAGGTAAAAATTTTAAATCGTTACATATATATGACATGTAACAATTAAGATAATTACTTTAAATTGGATTTTTATTTTTAGTATAAGTTCAATGCTCATTCTATGATGCTCATTCTGCAGGTGGAGTGACATCCATGGATTCCTTTTTACAAGAATTCTTTCCAGCAGTTTATAGAAAAGAGACCTCCACCCTTACTTCTGATAATCAGTACTGCAAATTCAACAGTCAAATCTTAACCCTCTTCACCTCCTCCCTTTACTTGGCCGCTCTATTTTCCTCCATTATTGCATCTTTTATAACTCGTCTTCTTGGAAGACGAACCACAATGCTTTGCGGAGGTTTTCTCTTCTTCGCTGGAGCTCTCTGCAATTGCTTAGCGCAATCTATCTCGATGCTCATTGTCGGTCGAATGCTTCTTGGTTTCGGCGTTGGATGTACTAATCAAGTATACCCTCAAAATCTATATTTTTCAAGAACTAATCATCTATGAATTTTTAAGTTGATGTAGTCATGTTTTTTGTTATGAACTTGTTAGTGTTTTTGCAGTCTGTGCCAATTTATTTGTCGGAAACGGCCCCGTATAAAGCTCGAGGAGCATTGAACATGATGTTTCAATTGACGATCACGGTTGGAATTTTAACCGCTAATGTCCTAAACTATTTTTTTGCTGAGATTAAGGGTGGTTGGGGATGGAGATTGAGTTTGGGAGGAGCTATGGTTCCAGCTACAATCCTCATCGTCGGCTCTTTTTTCTTGCCTGACACTCCGAACTCTTTGATCGACCGCGAAAAGTTTGACGAAGCAAAGGTTCAGCTCATCAAGATCCGAGGAACTGATGACGTGGACGAGGAGTTCAACGATCTCGTTGCTGCACATGATGCTTCCAAACTAGTGAAACATCCATGGAGAACCTTGCTGAAGAGGAAGTACAGACCTCAGTTGACCTTTGCCTTCTTCATTCCTTTTTTCCAGCAGTTTACTGGCATAAGTGTTATCACCTTTTATGCTCCTGTCTTGTTCAAAACCATTGGACTTGGTAGCAGTGCTTCTCTCATGTCTGCTGTCATCATGGGAGTAGTTAAGGTTGTCTCTACCTTCATCTCCATTGTTGCAGTTGATAGAGCTGGAAGAAGATTCCTTTTCATGGAGGGTGGTGCCCAAATGTTGTTTTCCCAGGTAAATTAACACAAAAACGATAATCAAACCTTCGTTGGACTACTAAAATATGTCGGGTTTTGTTAAAAAGTTTAATTGGATTATATTTATAAGGATTGTGATTAGATTTTTGTTTTTTCGATTTTTAGGTTGTTGTCACCATTGCCATAGCTTGGAAGTTTGGAGTGAATGGAAACCCAGGTGACTTGCCCAAGTGGTATGCATTCACAGTGGTGTTCTTCATCTGTCTCTACGTGGCTGCGTTTGCATGGTCGTGGGGCCCACTTGGATGGTTGGTTCCGAGCGAAATCTTTCCTCTCGAAGTTCGATCGGCGGCTCAAAGTATCAATGTTTCAGTCAACATGTTCTGCACTTTTGCCGTAGCTCAAGTTTTTACGGCCATGCTTTGCCACTTGAGGTTCGGTTTGTTCATCTTCTTCGCCGCCTTTGTTATGATGATGAGTTGCTTCATCTACAAGTTTTTGCCGGAAACCAAGGGAGTTCCGATGGAAGAGATGACCGCCGTTTGGCAAAAGCATCCTTTTTGGAGAAAGTACGTCGATCAAAAGGACATTGTTGATGCAGCAAAAGATGGACAGAGTGTCTAATTTTCTTTTAAACTGTTTTCAAGAATACATTTTTAGAGATTATAGCAGTCATTGCTAGTCTTTGGTACCTTTTTTTTGTTTTTTTATTTTTTATTTTTGCATTTTAATGATGAATGTTTGATTGTAAGATATTTAGTGGGTTAGACTTCTACATTTGTGTTGGGTTGCCTGTCTTAATCTAAACAATCTGGCTTATTAGACAGCTTGAGCAATTAGAATGCATTACTTATGGCTAACCATTTCCCACCTAGTTGACTCCATGAAAACAAATCCAACTGTCTTATTTTACGACGTAGAAAACTTAGTTATTTTATGATCTAATGATAGTCTATGGGTATACTACAGAAGCACAAGCAACAGATGTTTTCATCCAACCCCAACTCCATTTGCAAACTGCTGATAAAAATAAGGTATACATCGAGGCTGAGTAAATCATCTTCAAATTACGTACATCCATCACCATGCTTTGTGTAAGAATTCGGGCTTGTTCAGGACGTGTTGTCCATAGCCGCCTATACTGTTAAGTTAGATTTCTTTCCATTTATAGCAATTCCTTTGTATTTCTTTTCTTTTTATTTTGGGCCAGGGATTCCTCACCACTATAGCATGTTTACTCATGCCATTGAAGGAATAGTCCATATTGCTCTTTAGGGGGAGAGGCATGAGTGCACGTAGACCCCTCTACCCAATGTAATTTGTTGTCAATCAATGAACAAACTTTTTACATACAAACCATGTTCACTATGCTCAATTATGCTCCTTTCGATTAATCTCGCTTGCTTACTGCTCGCTCGTTAGACACAAAGCTCGCTCTAACGTCGTGGGCAATTGGTGCCATTGGCACACTTCATAGGCTGACTCATTGTTCCCCCTAACAACAGATGCCGCATAGCCCATGTTAAGTCTCTTGAAAGTAGGACCATGACACTTTGCCTACAAAATCATTAGACTCAATCCATTTAGAGTTTTTCTTCATTTCAACAACACATTAATTGTTTCGGGTTAAGGCCCACATAAATTTGTTATTGAGTCTTACCCCAAAATATGTATTGTTAGTACGCTACTTATATATTGATCTTCTCTAGCTTTCTCGAGCAGTATGAGATAAGCCCACAACTTTTCTTGCTCTCACAACATGAATTTTCATAAGTTTAGTTAGTACAATATTATTCACTTTGAGTTAAAACTCGCAAGATTTTGTATTTTTGTGTTTTTTCTAATAGATATTGTATAGGTGGAAAGAACCTTCTTATGATTTGAGATTGTCGAGGATCATCACAATTACCTAATTTTGAGTCGTTTTATGCTTCGTCACATATTCTTTATAATTGATGTTATGCTTGATAAGTTAGGAATTGGATGTCTTGCGATAGTAGCACACAAGTTTGTTGAAGATTTATGTCGTTATTTTCAAGAAATTTACCAAAGTTATTTTTGGAGGATTTAGATCCACGTCCTGCCTGCACAACTGAACGGATTAAATGGAGGGTGGGTTGGACTTTCACGGGCGGCCCGGAGGTGATGGCCACAAGAGAAGATTGCCCTCCAATTCTATTGACTGATCTGTCTGAGGTCTCCCATTTAGAGCCACTGGATTGCTGGTTTAGTAGTTAAATTCCAAAAAGGGTCAAAGTTGTAGCAGACCTATCCCTCTACTCTGCTTTAATGGCGATGGCGATGGCGATGTTGTTTGTTGCTAAGCAATATAGCTTTTATTTTATCACTCACTATGAGATGAAACAAAAGTAGAAATTGAAAGTGGAAAGAGAACAAAATTGTAACGGTAGATTGCATCAGAAAATGGTGTCTTCACCTTCTTTTTTCTCGGGTGAAAATGGAGGAGAAAGTTGATTTCTAGACTCTAAATGAATTTATCTCTCTAAGCTTTCATGATTTGATCTTCTTCCTTCCGTTAGCATGGAAGAAGAGTGATCATTCTCGACAGTGAATGAAGTTTTCTGTTAATCTCATCTCTCCATCTCTCTCTCTATAAATGAAAAATACAAAAAAAAAATTCTGCAACTAATCAAGAAGAAACTTCAAAGCAAGCTCAATTGCACTGAGGGGAGAACAATGGAGTAATTTGTATTAGAGAGAGAAAATGAAAAGCAAGAGAATAGAAAACAGAGGCCTTTACCATTTTATGTGAAAAAAAAAGAGATCAAATTGTACAGCTGAAGCAAGGTCTTTACTGAGTTACAGAGAATCAAGCAAACCCCATTAAAATTCTCTCCAAAGTGTGAGACTCTACCAGTCATGAAGAAGACCCAGAAACCCTAGGCGACGTCACGGGAAATAGAGGCAAAAGCTGCGGCTCCCCCTCACGCGGCGTCGTCAACGGCGATGGGTGCAGAAAAAATCCCTTCTCAGCAATCGCCTTCTCCTCCTCCGATGAGCAACCCATCGACGGCGAAGATTTTCCAAAAGGGTCATCGTTTAACGGCGTAACGGGACTGAGAGCGAGCGACGGAAAATTAAGCAAGCTGGGAGAAAGAACTACATCTGAATTTCTGGGAGAAAAGCCCGAATTATGTGCAAAATTGGGCAGAAGGGTGTTAATCATCAAGCTGTTCTTCAAATTATTCCTCCTCTCGTAGAGCTTGAAGCTCTGCTGCTTCTTCGGCACGGTATTGACCGGCGGAATCGAGAAATTTCTAGGCGGTTGGAACGGATCTTGTGAGGGTTTGGAGGTGGGTTTCTCGGTTGAACCGGTTAGCATTTGGACTACTTGTTTGAAATTGGAGGTGTCAGCTTGGACGAAAGTGGTGGTGTTAGGGTTTGATTCGGATCTAGGAATGAGTCTAGGCGAGAGAGTTTGTTGTCCGCCATTGCTGCTCAAGCTGGTTGCGCAGGCATTGCTGTTCGGAGAGTTCGCCGTAGATGAGCTCTCTATTTCAGGGTGTTTCGTGGAGATCTCCATTGATGGGTCTAAGGGAGAAGAAGACAAAGAAGAAGGAAACGGAGATTCTCTCCTCCACCTTGGCCGTCTGGTTCCTTTCTTCCTCCACCTCCACACACTCTCTCTCTCTTCGCTTTTTCGGGTAGAGAGAGAGAGAGCGAGAAACAAGGGTTCGATCGGAGCTATATGAACAAATGAATTCCTTCTCTCCCTCCTCTCTGCTTTTGTGTTTATGTAATTTTACAAAGTATTCTTAAATTTATAATAAATTAGTTAGTTAAATTGCTGCCATTTTAATATTTGATTTAACAATAATCAACTTAGTTTGTGTAAAAAATAAAATTTAATATTTTGAAATGCATGATTAAAGAGAAGGAAAGTTTGACGAGTGGACGAGAAAGGAGAGGGCCAAGGGGGTGTTTGGAAAGTGAGAAAATGGAGAGAAAAGGGTGAGAAAATGAGGGGCAGAATCACAAGTAGTTTGAAATGGAAGAGTTGGAGGGGCCACTCAAAACCAACTTTCAAAAGCCCATCGAGAAAGCTTTGACTCCACAGCCATGGCTACTACTTTTCTGTCGGGCTGGATTTCAGCGTTTCATCGAAACTTTAAACCCTTACTTATATTTTCTTAGGTTAATTCTAATAATAACGCAAGAACTATATTTCCCATTTTCCTATTTTTGCTCCAAATTTAATGCATTTTTATGAAATTTTGGTTAGTAAATGTAATTTCTTAATTTTGTACTATTTTCAACCCACCATAGAGCTTGTGGTTCTTAGTCTCTTTCATTTTTCATCATCCAAAGCCTCCCATTCAAAAGAATAATCAAATTCTTATTTACATGAATAAAATACAAAAAAGAATGTCTAAAATTGTTGAATACATTCAAATATTTACTCTAATTTTGAAAATTTTAAGAAATAATTTTGAACAATTTTTTTTAAAAATAAAGTACAAATTAAATCATAATTTGTAAAGGTTTCATTAAACTTAAATCTTTAATTAATTTTTTAAACAAAATGAATTTGAATTTTGAGATTAACTCATCTTAAATCTTTAACTTTTCTTTGAATAATATGAATTTTGAACTTTGCATCATGAAAACAATTTAACCTCCAATTGATTCTTTGAATTTTGCTTGATTGAAGTTTTAAATTTTTTTTATTTTGGACTCCGTTTGATTTGGTTTGGACTGGATTTTGAGTTGGTTTGAATAGATATTAGTTTGTTTTGGACTAATTTTGGTTGATTTTTTTAGTTAAATTTAAGAACTACATAAATATTACAATATCAATTTGATTTGGTTACGACTTAAACAAACCAAACAAAATCTAATTTGTTTACAATGTAAAGTTTGCAGATTATTTGTAAAAAAAAATCGTAGTTTAAATTGAATAAATCTTAAAGTTCAATGTCCATTTATTTAAAAACAAAATTTTGGGTCTAAATTGAAAAAACCTTCAAAGTTCAAAATTTAATTTTTCCTTTATCGAAAAAATTATTATATTAATTTTAATGACTAGTTACAACAAAATATGAAATTTGGGATTAAAGAGAGAAGCTAAAGTGATGAAAATAAGGGTTTGTACAAAGTTATACACCTAGTTATTTCACCATTCTAAAGATTCTAAGTTAAGCCGACCAACCCTAAATTTATAATAGAAAATTAACACCACAGATCCTATAGTTTGGGGTCAACGACAAATCAAACCCTGAAAAAATTTTGCTAACAACTAAAACATTGAACTATAGGAAATTTTCGCTGGCGATCTCGCAGTCATGTTTCCCATCCAAATCCGTTGACGTTAATGCCTCTGTTTCGTTGACTCCAAGGACCGTCGAATAGAGACGAAGGACGTCAATTATCAGGGGCGAGGGACGTCCCTCCTGCTCGTTGGAAGACGGACATGTTGGGAGTAATGTGCCCAACAAGCAAATGTAATAGAACAATTTTATAATATATGAATAAATTTATATTGATTGATATTAGGTTAACATTTTATATTATGTTTTATAAAATTAATAGAAAATTCCTTCGTTATTTATGCTAACTTTATATTAACATATATATTGTATATATGTGGGATAAAATACAAAGAGTAATAACCAAAATATGTCCATGACTTATATTTAAAGTATAAAATCTTAAAATAGTTCATAGTCATAAACATAGTTTATCTCATTAAGAATGTATAGTCATATCCCAACTAAATATGTAATGACATAAGATGAATATGTTTTATATAATATGATTATATAGGACTGGACCAGATAAAATTATATTGTTATGATAATTTTCGTTAAATATAGAACAATTAATTTTATCACAATGATAGTCATATATGCATGATCTTAATTCGTTGTATTTAACAAACTCTTATTTTATTTTAATTTATTTTTTGATTTACTCGGTAAAGTTTTGTACGAGTTACGATTCGTATACCTTGTATATTGGTAGTGAATTAAAATGAATAGCTAGAAATGTTAATATCGATACAATGGAATTCATTTCTATAGATTCCCTTGTTTGTTAGTTCAAGGATCGAATAATTAGCGCGCAATTCATAATCGTTATGAATTAATTATTCAATCAAGAACTAATGGTAGTTAAGGATAAATATGCAATATGAGAGGTTAACGGATTATAAACCTAGCTCTGTTGCAAATTTAAATGGATGGTTAATACATATGTAATGACTATATCAATAGACATTAATTAGAGTAAATGTACTATATAGTTTTTTAGAGTGCAACTCTAAGTATTTAGTGGAATTACTTTAGAGTTAATAATTAAGTTAATTAATATAAAAAGTTTATATTAATTAACAAAATATTATTGGAGCTTAAAACTATAGGTCCATCAGTCCCTTCGTCACCTTCTATCATTATTCGAATAATAGAAAAATGAACAAAGAATATTAAATAATTAATTATGAATTAATTATTTAATACACTCAATAATAAGTTTATTAGTTTTCATTAGATGAAATAAATGAATTATTAATTATTCAATTAATTAAGACAAAATGACAAAAGTTGTTATAAATATTATATTTGTTATATTTCATTAAATGAAATAATTGAATTATTGATTATTCAATTAATTAACAAATATAAAGTAACTTTTGAAAATAGTTTTTAAAATGGATTTTCTCAAATTTGAGTTAATGTTAAATTTGAATTAAAGTCACAGTGCCAAATGTTGAGATATGGTGACAATACCTTTTTTTTCATAACATATTTGTTATAAATGTATTATAACTTAAAAAAGAGATTAATAAGTTAATGTCATAGTGCCAAGTGTTGAGTTATGGTGACAAAACCTTTTGATTTCCATAATATTTTTATAAAATGCATGAAATCAATTGTGACTTTAATGAGAAATTTGTAGTGTTTTTATCTAAATATCATAATGGCCATTATAGAGCCATACCATTATAAATAGAGGTCCAACCTCATTAGGTTAAGAAGTTGAAATCTTTAAGATTAAGGAATCCATTTTGAGAGCAAAATTTGTGTCTTCCGTGTTGGTTTTAGAGAAGTGTTTTTTAAATCCAAATAGATTACCTCATGTGTTGAAAATATGATCTATCATAAATTGAGTGTGATATTGTTTCCTTCATCATGCCCACACATGCTTATTCGAGGTGAGGAGGATTGGCAGAGAAGATCAAAGGTTGATTTTGTACCCGTGTGAAGTAAGCTATAAAGGTAATATTCTTCATCTTTTAGATTAGATCTAAATAAAGATTTTGAATATATATTATTATTAATATGTTATAACAACAATCCGTTTTATGTTTATGTTAAAATTGTTTTTCATAGGTCACGCACATTACCGTTGTTATGAACATCGGTAATTCCGCTGTGCGAGAGAACCTAAAAACAAACAGGATAGTCGTTGGAACGATTATTAGGCGATGACAGACGATCTTCATTGGTTGTTGGATTGAGGAAGGATGTCCCCCACTAGGAATTGAAGGCCAATATTGAATCTATAAATTTCCAAAGGGGATGGCAGACAATCATCTATGGCCGTTGGATTAAGGGAGGGGCATCCCTTATAGGGATTGACGGCCAAGATTGAATCTGCCATTTTCCAAAGGCGATGGCAGACAATTGTCCATGGCCATTGGATCAAGCGAGTGATGTCTCTAATAGGGATTGACAGCCAAGATTGAATCTGCCATTTTCCAAAGGCGATGGCGGACGACATTCTATGGTCGTTGGATCAAGCGAGGGATGTCCCTGGATTGGAATGGACAGTCAAGATAGACTCCAAATTTTTTAATGTTGAAGGGTCACGTGCAAGGCACACGCGTTTTTAAAACGCACGAATTCCCTCAATTAAGACGGACGTTTCTCGCTCAAAACGGACGTCACTCGACCTATTTTGCATGTCTCTTGTCCATAACGGATGTCCCTTGCCCCAAGACTATGTCGTTCTGCCAATTACAGATGTCGCTAGCCTCACAATGGAAGTCCCTCGTCTTAAGACGACGTCGCTGTAGCCATAAGGGATGTCCTTCTTAATAAGAGGGACGTTCATTTTTGATCGAAGGTCTTTCTTTGAACAATAAAAGACAACATTTCTCATCTTGACGGACGCAAATCTGCCTAGATAATTGTGAAGGACGTCCTTTGCCCTAGCTATGGCTGAGAGAAATTTTGATTTCCTCCAACCAACTCGAACTTTTGATATCTATCCTCACATTTGTCGAAGCGAAAAATATCGTCGAAGGCCATTCAAGTGTCAAAGAAGCATAAAGTGGCTCCCTCCGAGGTCGAAGGTCGAGTACACGTGTCTGCAGAGGCACAACCCGTGATGTTCAACTAAGCGTCCTCCAAACAACAGTATGATAATGACATTATACCCCCGTGCCGTAATTATATCTAAGAGGGAAGATTTCAATGCGTTTGCTGAATTTGGATTAAAGGAAATGTGTGAACATATTGGTCTGTATGGATTGTGCACGATGGGGGGGCTATTATTATGAGAGGGTTGTGAAATTTTTTTACGCAAATTTGGAGCTAGATTGCCCTACTGAGCTGAGGACATTTGTATATGAGAAACAAATTAGGCTAACTCTTAAGGAGTTAAATGAGGTTATTGGATGCTCCACGGAGGAGCCGACGGAAGAGTATTTCTATGTATCCAAGGACACAGGCTCTGTAAAACAAGGAGAAGATCTGGCATTGCTAAAGCAATTGACTCGCAATCCTGAAGCCGTTGAATCTTTCTCCTAGCTCAAATCAAAGGACCTAAATGCTAAAACAACAGTCATCCATCACATGATCACCCATACAGTTTTGCCTCGTAATGGACATAGAGATCATGTCAGCTACATAGATCTCTATGTGATGGAGAAACTCTACATTGGGAAGAGGTTCAACGTTGCTTATGTCATTATTAATCAAATGAAGGCAATCCTGAAGAGTCCAAGGAAGAATCTCCCATATAATTAGCTCATTCACCATATCGTTGACAGCAGCAGGTTGGCTTTCCCTCCCAAGGAGCGACTAACAAATGAAAAGACACTTGACGTGTACAATCAAGTGACATTGGCTCAGATGGGGCTACACAAAGTAGGAGGGGAGTGGGTATTCAAAGGAGTGGACACTCCCTTCACTCAGCCTGCACATCTTTCTTCCACATCAGCTGCACCTCCTTCATCAAAGTCAGCTGTACAATTTCCTTCAACGTCAGCTGTACCTCCTCCTTCGACGTCCACTGCACTAATTTCGTGGACATCAGATGCACAACCATCAGATCACATGGAGCTGGAGGACGATTTTGTTCATCCTACGGCCGATGATGCACCTCACCCTCCTCAGTCCTCGTCCTACGTACTGGTCAGTGAGGAGAGGTGGCAGTTGCTTGTCAACAAGTTGGAGAGATAGAAGAGGCAACTTGATGAGATTCAAGCCACTGTATTTCAAATGAAAGAAGCCCAGTCAGCTCCTCCAGCAGCCCAGCTAGCTCCTCCATCAGCTTCTCTTGCATCGTCCAATGCCAGTCCGGACAGATCAAAGTATGTCTTTTAGCTTACATGCATTTTCCATATATGCATTAGTATTGTTGATTAACAATGTGTTACAATTGTTCAGTTATCCTATCATCAGGAAATCGTCCCCTCCTCCAACCCTTGCCAAAGTTGAGACGATATTGGCAACGGTCCTCCTTCGATGGAAGAAATTCTAAAGCCTGCTTCACTACTAAAAGTGTAAGTAGTGTGTCTTCAATTTGGTTTTGCACAATGTGTTGAATTTACACTTAAACTGATTTTTCATTGCAGTCTGTGAAGTTAATGGACGAGTTTTGAAATTGGCACAAGCAAATACCAAGAATGATAAGGAGACGTGTGGTATACTTTGTGGCTCTAAGGTAAGAAACAATATGATTTGAAAGTTATTCTCAGTTTTGATTGTATACTAAAGACATTGTGCGATGTGTTGTCATTTTTCAAAGTAAAGATGTCTATTCAATAACAACCCTCCTCATTCCAAAGCAATTGAGAAGTTTGGATTTGGTAAGAATGTTTAACCAATGTTTAAGATGTTGTTATTGAAAATAAATAAATATCTCACATTCTTAACATGTAGTGCATAACATTGAATGAGGAGGAGATATTTTAGGGTCAAATGAAGGAGGGAGTGCTGGCTCTTGGTTGGATCCATGTAAGGCACTTGTATTCATTAATGCAATACTTTTTCCTCGTATGATATATGGATTTTATTTCAGACACACCTGAAGCAATCGTGTTTCATGTCATCGATTGACCTGCACACACAGTATGGGTACCAAGTGATGTTACCGGAGTCAATTGCAATTGTCATGGCACCTACAGATATAAAATGATATATTTTCTCACCTTGTGCTTTGAAAGAAGTGACAAACTAATTTTGTCTCCCAATTGCAGTCCACATGGATATTTCAAGTCTCGCGCCCTTTATGGGAGTCGGTGATTGCCCAATGCTTGCATCAAGGCTTCCATCTTCACGACTCGCACGAACCGAAAGACCTTTTCGAGCACACCACTCATGTCGAGATGAACCCTAACTTGCAGTTCAAGGTCGTTGATATCCGAGGCAACCTTGCAAATACTGTAAACGATGCAAAAATGCAAAAAAGTGGCTCAATTGAGATTTTCTATCTCTGTTTGTTGGTTGTTTGTTTTGGTTTTGGTTGTTGTATGTCAGTTTTTTTGTTTTGTTCGTTGCAATTTGAATGTTGTTTTTTAGGGTGAGGGACGTTACCTATAGTTCTAGAGTCGTCCATTATATGGTGAGGGATGTCCGTTATAGGGATGAGGACGTCCGTTATACCAAGGGTCTCATCAATCACAAAAGGAAAATAAGACAGATTCAAACGTCCGAAATAAGAGGGACGTCCGTTCTTCAATTTCCATCGTTCGTTGTCTTGGTCCATCTTTGGAAGCCTATAACTACCTCATTTTATTAGCTTTAAATCTAAAATTTGGCACACACCTTCTTTGATGAAAGAAGAAAAAACCCCTTCAAAAAGAATGGAAAGAACCTCCACGGATTATGAAATATGCTTGGGAGAACTTAAGTTATGAAGCATCTGTTAAAGCATTTGTTAGAGCCAATTATAACCCTTGCAGACTCGCTGGCATGATTCAATGAATTATGCTGCAAGTCTTTAAAGGTAACAATCTGCTCTAGTAGATACTTCAACAGTAATATTCAGAATTTACACCTCATATCACAATTCTAACTCATTCAACTCACTAAGCATTGAAATGATAAAATCTTAATCTTATACTTATGACGATAAAATTCAGGGTATTACATACAATTAGGATATTAACAAATATATAAACAAATAGAATAGCACTCATGGAAGCCCCATGGTTAAGGATGCGGGTGTGGGGCGACGGACTCCTGCGAAACACAAAAGCAATACTATGTCATACAAAGTGCACATAGTTAGAACAACGTATGAAAGCGTAACAATCTATGCACATGTGTATCGACAACAATGGTAAAACCCATGAAAGTGTCATGCGAGCGTCCTGCTCTGCCTTTGCCACTACCACTTGCCATGTCAGCGATTGACCCTCTACCTTGACAAGAGCAGATATTATGGGTCACACCCTGACAATGACTGCATCTCATGGTGACATGTCTCCGGCTGACTACTATGCGGCTACGGGGCTCGTCCACCTCCCGCACTCTTTATTTTTTAGGACGACTTGAAAGTCTCTTAGTGGCAGAATTGGAGCCTAGTTTGTTTCAGGCCAAATGTGGTGGCCACTAACAGGTCGGGCAAAGTGGGAGTAAGTCCTCATAAATGTGTTATGATGATACGATACATGCACATAATCCTCAATTGAAGTCCTCATAAAATTAATGTACGGGATGACATGCACGCATAGGATTCCAGTCAGCTCCCACAGGTAACAGTTACTAGTGCACGTGTCCAAATCGAATTTGTACCGTTTAATACCATCACTGACCTGCTCTTGTAGGTGTTGGGCACCAATTCCCGAGCCGCATGTTATATATTAGCAAGCTTCTTTGTGGTTTTAGAACACAATAGGTCCGTCGACTCAGCCATTTTGTCATGTTTCTTAACGATCCTACACATGATGTCCGTTCTAATCATCTCAAACATAGTGAGGATCAGTTTATCTCAGGTTGGCAAGAGGCAGGCATTGTAGCACTCGCTCAAATTATTAAGGCTCATGTCGCACTTTGTGACGGAACTGAAAGCATGTTGATGCACCACGGCTCTGCCTCATTTTTAATTTAATTTAAATTAAATAATTTACTTTTTAATAGCTTAAATTATTGCTGGAATTGCTTATTTTGGGTTATTTTGTTGGTTGTTTTAATTTTGGACATAGTCGAGCACTCATGCCAAGTTTGTTTCCCTTAGGGGTATTTTTTGTAATATTGGTTTTGGGGCTTTCTTAAGGATGTATTTAAGCTCCTTAAGGCTGACCTAAAACTTAATTTGGATTTGAATCAGTTGTTGCTAAAGACATTTGGAGGTTTCCCTCTCAAACCCCTATTGGCTTCTCTTGTCTAAGTGCATACCAAAGCTTGAAGCCAAAATCGTTCCTTCTTGTTAGGTCTTGGAGAGGAACCCTTACACTAAACCTTCTTACATTCTCTCCTTGAGGTGTTTCCCAGCATGGAGATTTAGAAGACCCAAAGAAAACAAGGTAGAGTGGACTTTGCTGCAAGGATCCATTGAAGTCAATATTATTGGTTAGGGTAGTACCGAACCAGCTTGTAAGTTTGCTTATATTTTTCTTTGGTTGTGTTATGATTCTAATTTTGGAATTTTGGGAGTTTTTTTTCCATTGGATTGAGGCAGAGTATACAAAATTTGGTGCTGATTAGATTCGATGTTAAGATTTTATGCCATTTTTGCTATTGGTGTTTGAATCTATTTTCTGTGGTGTCTTTTTCGAGCAGCCTCTTTCTGATTGCATATCTCTCTCTTCATAATGAATTAAACTGTGATTTTTGGTGGAGACTTTGGCCTCTGTGTTCTTGACATCCCCTCCAAACTTCACGTCATTTGGACGTATATTGAGGGAGTTACGCATTCTTTAGATACGTTCTGTCTCGCTTCGGACGTTCCTTCGCTATAAAGGACGCCTATTCCTCCATAAAGGACGTCCATTCCTTTATATAGGACATTTGTTCCTCCAAAAGGGTGTCTGTTCTTCCAATTTTGGTCGTTTGATACTCATTCCAACGCCAAGCCTTCCAATTTTGGACATACATCTTCCCTAAGGGACGTCCGTTCTTCATCTGAAACACACATTCCCTTCATTTCGACACTTCCACTTCCCTAGAAGCTTTTGTAGGTGCATCATTTGGTATCAGAGTCCAGTTAGTGAATTTTACCTTCCCTTATGATTAAACAAGGTTGCCAGTAAACAAGGTATTATAGTGATGAAGAAGAAGAGTTAGATTCTGTTTTTCCTATTTTCAGCGGTTCAAAATGGTCATAAGACTATTTGGAATGGGAAGAGGAGATGGAAGAGATGTTCCGTAAATGTCATTCTTCTGAACGGACCCATGCTTCTTTAAGACTTAAGGGAAGAGCTTCAAGATGGTGGGACAAACTAATTGCCAACAGAAGAGAAGCCAGTGAATAAGCCGTAAATTCTTGGAATGTGATGAAGCGGCTCATGAGAAGAAAGTATGCTCCAAAATTTAGCAAGACCGTTGCACCGCCACCAATTCCAAGGTATGAGCCAGAATGTTCCAGGAGTCAATGTTCTGAGCACAAGGAGTTGAAGGCCATTTTGAGTAAGGCCATTCAATTATTGGACAAAATGTGTCACGACCCGCAAGGGACCTGAGACAGAACAGGGAATGACTTGACCCTGAAGGATCAAATCGCCCAACCCTTTTTCTCTTAAATTTTATTAATTAACAACGGAAGACTTAAACTATTAATTAATGCCAAGGCCCAACAAACATGAGTTTATTAGGTTCAACAAGTGATATTAGATGGTAAAGCAATATAATCCAAAATGAAATAACTTTGCAAAAATTAAGAATAGGGATTATAGTCATCTAACTAAAGTATACCTCACAAAAATATCTCTCAAGGGAGAATGCTACAATGAATATAAAACTTCGTCCGATCTAAACGTGATTGGCAACTGAAAATCCGATTGATAAAATCATGAAAGGTGTCATTGGGATGAGTTGACTAACTCAATAAGGATTATGTTTTCAAAGAAAAATTTAATTAAAATAATGTTTAAGCATGCATGAATTTAAAACTCGAGCTTTATAAATTCCTTTCAGAAAAAAATGTACAAATGACCATGTGTGTGAAATCACCCACTAATATGTGGTACGTAATTAAAATAAGCCTTTATTATACAAATTAAAAATCAAAGTAAAAATGACGCCACTCACGGACTCTAGGCACACCATGCCATAGACATATAACAGAATAAAGGCGATACTCGGCGATCGCAAAAGCCAAATAATACCTTGATCAGGTTTAGGGATTTGCAACCCAAGGACACGACACATACAACTGTCCTATTACCTATTTTCACTTTAGGGATTCAAACCCAAGAATATTTCATAAATCCCCTATTACCTATTTCAACAACAAACTAACATATTCCGCAGTGTGGATTGTGTGAAAGAAAAACAGAACCCAAATCGAGTAGATCAAACTTGATGCGCACGACCAAGTTAATCTAGAAATATTTATAGGCATACTTAATTGAAACGTGAATAGTAAAAATATAATATAATATAAAAAATCCGACGGTCATAAAAATGGACACGTTGTTTTCATATGAGACTCGTCTCAACATAATTATTTTATAAAAGGTATGCAAATGCAGTGCATAAATAATCTCTACCTCGAAGTGTGTTTCTACTTACCAAAGCTCAATATCCAAAAAGATTCAAATCCAATAGCCTACAAATTTTTAATGAAGTTTTGGTACGTACTAAAAATATTGAGATATTAAATTAAGGATTAAATTTTATATTTAAATATTTTCTAATCATCATTTAGAATTTAATCTAAAATAATATGATAAAAGAATACTTAAATCTGGCCCACAAACAACCCCAAATATACCATAATAATTTATGGGCAAACCTTAGACTGTAGCCCAGTAGCCCATTGTCCACTGGTCTGGTCTGCAGTTTGCAAACTCATACCAAAGCCCAATAACCAAAATAGACTCAAGCCCATCGGTCTAGTCAGACCAGACCAAACCCAAACCTTTTTCTAGTTTGCGGTTCATTCTGGCTCCAGAATCGCAATTCTTGCGATTGCTAGAGTCACGCAGAAGGCAACTCGCCCATGGACAAGGGAGTCCGAACTCTTCGTCACCCCCATCACCGAAGCGGGCTAGATTGTTTCTGGCTGAGATTCTTAGTCCCAGCTAGCCGCCCCACTGGCCAAGTCGTAGGAGCTCAACGTTGTGACTCCACAATTTGGCGTTCAAACGGCAATGTTCGTCTAAACAGAAGCATCAACAACGCCAAGAAATCTGACAATTTCATAATCCAATTTTTGAAATGATTCCACAGGCAAAACACAATTTAAATGGAGGAACTACAAAGGTCAAATCTCATTAAATTCAAGTTCAGAATCAACCCATCTAGAATAATAATTATCAAAAAATTCTGAGAAACAAAATCAAACTTTTATAGCTCACGAACTACCCGTCACAGAGTTCAAAAAAGTTCGGCCAATACTGCAATTCTAGCCTTGGTCCAACGCCGATTCCTTCCAAATTTCCAATCCAAATTCAGAACATCCATCAAGAAATTAAAAAAAAAATACAGGTCGTGAGAATTAGATCTTACCACAATTATTCCCAGACTTCAATTCACACACTAAAAACCGAATGTAATAGAGGCGGTTGATGGAATGAAGGCTAGAATTTGGGAGTCGATGTGATCAGTCATTGAGGGAGGAGAACTTATGCATATAGAGTGGTCGGAGAGGGAACAGATTTGGGAGGTAATCCTCCCCAACTGCAAGTCCATAAAAGGGGAAAAACATTTTCCTTAAACGTTTCCCTTAAATGTTTTTCTCTTAATTAGTTAATTAATATATAAATGATTTTATTATTTAAATGGGCAGTTGTTACAACATGAGTAATAATCTGTCGATGAAGCAAGAGCCTAAATGTTCTTCTTCATTGCAAACCGAAAGCCATATTGCAGTTGTAGAAGATTCTAACAGGGCAGGGGAGCAAATTGAAGAAGATGTCAGTCCTCAGAATTAACCAAACCCTCAAAGCATGAAAGCAAATTTGTCTAAAGAGGAATTCTCTAAGTTGAAAAACATTGTTGGCAATAATGTTTCCCCGGTGCGTATTCTGGAACAAAAGCAAGTACTTATCGAAAAGTGTTGCAGACAAGAGGAACCTGTTCTCTTAAGTTGTTCAGTCACTGCAGCTCACCAAACTCACAAAGTTGGATTTCCAAAGGAGTCTAGCTTCCAGGACCAGCAAGTAAGGTACTTACTATCAAACTCCTTAATTAATTAGGTTTTAAAAACTGGATGGCTCAAAGATATTATTGTTATTGAATCTATTAAGCAACTACTTGATGGAAATGGTGTGGATAAAGATGCTGACTTGGATTGTGGGATAGTCAATTTTAATGTTTTGATTGAAGATTATGTTGATTCCACTTTTCTACCAATGCTTGTATGATGCACCACAGCTCCGCCTCATTTTTATTTTAATTTAAATTAAATATTTTACTTTTTAATTGCTTAAATTGTTGCTGGAATTGTTTATTTTGGGTTATTTTTTTGTTTGTTTTTGTTGTCCATTTGTTGTTTGTTTTTCTTGTCTGTATGTTTAGTATTTTATTTTTAAGTTTATTGCTATAATTTAGTCATTAGGGCTTAACCCTAATTAGTAGGGTATTTAAGCATCTCTAAATGCATTTTGTAAGGAAGAGTGAATTTGAATATAGAAACTGAATGTTTGTTCAAACTTGGAGTTTCTTCAGTCTGCCGCATTCTTTTTTGTTAGTCTATCCGAACAAGTTTGTGTGTGCAAAAATTGAGATCATCTCTTGTAAGTTTTAAGTGATTTAACTTATTGTTACTCCTTTCTCTTCTTTGTGCCGTCGAAGAAGAATATCCAACAAAGGTGTAGAAAACTTTCAAAGAACCAAGTTGGAGAGCTACTCTTGCAAAGCACCCCACTGAAGTCGAAAGACACAGCAATAATGTATTTTTGGACCAGCTTGTTACTTTTCTGCACAATGTTATTCATCCCTTACTAACGGAGGAAGACTACCGCAATTCATAGAGGAGGTTTTGTTCCAAAGTTTCCACCTTTCATCTGTTGCCATTCCATTGATCCGAGGTGTGATTTCATCAAGAACCAGTGTTTCACCATTAGACAGACGCAGGGTGCAAACTCTGTCATTATCTGAGTGCAAAGGATCGAATTGCACAGACGTCCCATTCAGGTTTCTCCATCGCCATTTTTGTCACTCACGGCAAGTTATGCTTCATTGGGGACGTCCTTCATTATATAGAGTTTGTTGTTTCTATTAAAGGGCGTCCCTCTTTATTAATTTTAACGTCAATTTTCTATAAGGGACGTCCATTCCCTCCAAGGGACGTCCCTTATAGAAAATTGACGTTAAAATTAACAGAGAGGGATGCCCCCAAGGGACGTCTACTTCCGTTACCTCTCCGTCTATTCATTCTCCTTGAGGGACATCCATTCTTCTAAAAAGAACGCTCGTCGTTACTCCAATTTTAACACCGTCAATTCTTTTGTGTTAAAGGAGATCCGTTCTTATAAAAGGGACTTCCGTCTTTCCCTGTTTTTAAAACGCCCGTCTCTCTTAGCTCAAAATGATGTCTTCTCGATATAAATGACGTCTATTCCTCCACAAGGGATGTCCATTGTCCCCATTTTTTAGCGTCTATCTTTTCTAAAGTCGTCTGACTTCCTTCCAAACACTTGTACCTCTCTTTCCTACGCTTCAGAGTCTAAGTAAGCTTCGCTAGTGCATCATTTGATTCTCAAAGCTCCCACAAGTTCATCACATGTTTTAACCAACACCTCAGGTTGATTTTCTAGAGATATGCGTGTGCTATCTGGTCAAGCATAAATAGCTTATTCATCTCTTTCTAAAATTGCGATGATGTTGTGGCCCTAGGTGCCTTCCACATGATATCTTTGTACAAGTTGCCTGAAAATTGTTTTTTGAAATTGGCATACAAGTGTATGAGGCAGAAGAGATGTTCAGCTCCTGGTGCATATTGTTCAATAGCAGGCACCAACCTCTTCTGTCGGTCGAAAATAAATGTCCATCCTCTGCCTATATCACTGTCTAAGTTCAAAAGCAAACAACACAAAAACTAGGTCCAGGAGTCTCTGTATTCTGATTCAACAAGTGCCATAACAATTGGATAAATTCCATCATTGGTGTCAATGTCGAGGGCGATGAGCAACTGGCCTAGGCACGACCCCTTCAAGTGACAGCCATTCAGACAAATGATGGGTCTATCAAACTTCCTCAAACCTCTCTTGTACGCATTCAAACACATGTACATCCTTTTAAATATTGCACTTGGACGGAGCATAAGATCAGACATATCTACCACTACCAACAATGTGCTACCGGGATTTGATCTTTGAATCTCTTGTCTGTACAACCTCACTCGCTTGTATTATTCATCACCATCCCTTTTGTTTAGCTTCGAGGGTAAATTCCTGGCCCTTCTTGCAAGACTCGGGGTAATGTTGACATTAAAGTCCTTCCTGACAATCTCAATAATGAAAAGAATGTCCCACGTGGACTGACTTTTGAACCTATTCAAATATTGGTTTACCACCTATTTGTAAGAAGTGTGTCGGCTTTCCATTTCTCGTGCACATGTGTGCACCCCATTTTAGCTCTTAACTTGAAAGGTAAGTTCACATTTCATTTTTGAAGCATGAAGCCACCAACTGCATCCATCCTTGCACATGACAGTCAACCGATGACGTTCACTTTTGACGAACTTTATCCCGTGTCCATTCTGCAAAGCATAATCAACCATTTGTTCTCTAATTTCGTTCAACGAACTATACTTCTTCACCAGACAGAGCTCCGAGGATGAACATTCTAGTTGAGGATGTATACTCTCTGCCCAATCATCATCATTTGAGTTCCATATTGAACGAAGCTCCGAGTCTAGAGATGCCGAGATTGAATGCACCTATATACCAGGTTCATGAAAGAACCAACGTTGCTCATCGGCCTCGACTGCCGAAATAGGATCCACTTTCATTCCACAATTAATGGATTCTTCAACAATGGATGATGCAACACTCCTCAATGCCATGTGATGTGCAACAGTCAAAAACTTTGATGTTCGATTGAATTATGGGATTTAGGGTTCCTTGCACTCGTAGGGACGTCCTTCGCGATTATATAGTCAATTGAGATGAGAGACGTCAATTGAGATGAGAAACACACTTGTTTAGCATTTAGAGAAGGACCTTCAGTCTATAACAAATGTCCCTCATTTTAAGATAAACGTCCGTTACGGCCAGAACGACATCGTCTAAGACGAGAGACGTCCATTGTGAGGCTAGCGACTTCTGTAGTTGGCAGAACAACGTCGGCTTGGGTTGAGGGATGTCCATTTCTAGACGAGAGACGTTCGAAATTGGTCGAGTGACGTCCATTTTGGAAGAGGGACGTCTATTTTAATTAAGGGAATTCGCGCATTTTAAAAACACTTGTGCCTTATACCTGACCCTTAAACGTTAAAGAATTTGGAGGCCATCCTGACCGTCCATTCTAATCTAGGGACATCCCTCGCTCGATCCAATGCCATGGATGATCGTCCACCATCACCTTTAGAAAATGACAAATTCAATCATAGCCGTCAATTCCAATCGAGGAACGCCCCTCCCTCGATCCAATGGCCATGAACGATGAGGGACGTTTGTAAAACGATTTCATTGCATAACAGATTTTTGCCCAATACAATATATTCATCCATTACATTACCAATACAATACATCCATATAGAACTATCCAATAATTTACAAACTTAATTTACATACATAAAGTACAAATTGAATTTACAAATACACATAAACTAGAGTATGCGGTCTAAGAGAGGATGAAGGAACTGAGGTTTGATTGTCCAATCCTTGTTTCCCAAACAAGCTGCAGGCAATGCAAAAAGAATGCAAACATCCAACCAAGTTCAATGAAACAATCAAGCTTCAAACCTCACTTCTTTCACCCACTCTCGGATAACTCTCCTTCAAGGTAATGTCATTCTCTCAATGCATATTCCAATTGAGGAGGCCTACTCTTACAGCTTATATAGTTGAGGAGACTCAGCAAGTGGTGAAACATCTGTTAGAACCAATAAGTACCCTTGGAGACTTGCTCTCATAATTCAATGAATTATACTTGCAAGTCTTTAAAAGTAATAAAAGGCTCCATGTAATACCCGGGGTATTTAGTTTTGTGTAAACATTGGATTAAGCAAAAATGTAATATGTTGGTCATTGTCAAACTGTCACACATTATTGTTGGTGTTTTTATTATGAAGAATAAAGTGCTGAAGTGTGTTGGAATTATAGGGATGTAATTATTTATTGTTAAGGAAATAAGGATTTAAAATAAATTCAATCGAATATTGAGGGAGGAAGCTAGTGGTAGATTGCGGCGGTCAGATGGCATCAAAGTCGATTGACCGGCGCAATCAACTGGCGAAATTGGAAGCAAAAACTAGTGGTTGATCAGTGAATGGGTGGTCGATCGTCCAAACATGAATCGATCGACCGTCACCTGAAACGTCGTTTGGAAACTGAAAACCTTTGACTCTTGACGCTTCAGTGGGTGTCCAAGCATCTTTCTTCTTGACTTTTCACCTTCATAAGAAGACTGAAGGATTGTCTGAGGCATGTATATATAGAACATGTGTTTTAGAAGTTTTTCCTTCTGGAAAAACTGGTGAGTCTGTTTTGTGAGTTATAGTTCTATTGACGTTGTGGAGAACCACTACTAAGGAGAAGAGAAGAGTTGCGCAAGGTCAAAAATATTGTGTGTGATTTGTCCGTAAGGATCTATATCACGAGAGTAGGACTCGTTGTATTTCTATGTAAAATTTCATGTCTATTCATGCAAAATATTGTTCTTTCATGGCCTGCTACTCATGTTCTTTATTTTTCTAGTTTCCTGGGTCTAACCTCTATGATATTAAGTCTTAGTTCTTACTCATGTTGTCCTCTGTTGTTGTGTTTGCTACGGCTATAAATGATAACAGACTGAAGTTATAGCATAAAAATGAGTTCTGCTCTGCATGAATTGTCGTTAACCCTTGCAAATATTATCTATATTATGGGTTTTGCTTAGATGTTTCTCCTGCATAGTTATTCCTATAATTTAGATGCCTTGTTAATGACTCGTTTGTCTATGATTGTTTTCCTGTGATGTTTTCCTTCTGTGAGTAGCTTCAGTTCGTGAGATATTGGGTGTTGGGTTTGTTAATATTCTGGATGATATAAAATAACCTGTTAATACCAATAGGTGAAGAAAATAAGTTCTGTATAGTTTTGATTTGGTTTCTTAGGCATGCTCTATGCAAATATATGAATTGTAAAATTATGTCCATAAAGTCTACCATGTGTTATCCTTTTGACAGTATAGGTTTTCCCTGCCATTATAGGTCCTGTAATTGTAGGAATTAGAATGGGTGTTGAAATTAAAATATTAGTTATAGTTTATGAATAATAAATTGTATAATTCTTACTGCATGTGTGATAAGTACATGTTAAGTTGATTGCTGCCCTAGGTTAGTGTCTTTACTGGTAGATAATATATTGGAAATGAAACTGTAATTATATGTTGGAAATGATGTGAGGAAAATAAGGAGATAGATATATTGTATGATTGTTAGGGAAAGTAATATTAATTGAAAGCATACCTAGTGTTTATTGAAGCATGATTGTATTAATTGTTTGTAATATTGTTTGCGATATATAAACTGATATGTGACATTCATATAGACATGTTAGTAGGATTGCACGTAATGCATTTCACTGGTTAATAATGAAGATAATAAATGGTGTTTTCTACATGGGTTCGGAAACTAAAGAGGTTGCTCACGCGTAGTGAACAACCTGTTTGAGTAAGTTCAAAAACTGAAGAGGTTGCTCTTACTCAATGGATGGGTGGATTCAGAAACTGAAGAGGTTGCTCTCACCCCAAAAGGCAAATAAATGTAAATGTAAGTGGGTTCGTTTTTAGTGAGGTCAGAAACTGAAGAGGTTGCTCTCACGTAAAAATGAATTCAAGTGGTGGGTTCAGAAACTGAAGAGGTTACTCTCACCCAGCTTACAGATATATCAAAGTTATACATGTAGAATTGTCATAGATGTTGTAATTGCATTTCATTTATATTCTTTACTAGGCAACAAGCTCATTATTCCTCCTATTATGTAGGTGTGGATTGTGATCCAATTGAGGTGAATGTGGAAAAAATGTGATGTGATGCAAGCTAGTGTTACCATGTGTGGATCGACCTCGGGGGTTAGGGGTGTGCAAACTGAACTGGAACCAAAGAACCAAACCGAAACCGGCAGTTTCGAGGTGGTTCGGTTTGGTTTTGCACATATAATAACAAAATGGTTATGTGTATGAAGAACCAAAATTCTCGGTCTGATATTTGGTTCCAGCTTCTTAGAACCTAAAAACCAGAACCGAACCGCGAGCTGTAATATAGGGGTTCCTTTTGTTCTTTTCGCCACTTCTTCTACTGTAGAGCCAAACTCCCGATTCCCAAACAGCTAACGATCCCGACTCCACGTTTCTGCTGCAACTCTCTCGAACGGCGAACGTTTTGTTCGTCTTTATCTTCAGTTCGTCTTTCGTTTTCGTCTTCGTCTATGGCTTCCGAACAAAGATGATTTTTCGGCGTCGAGAGAGTTCGTTTCGTCTGTGTCTTTGTCTGCGTCTTTGGTTCATCTTTCATCTTTGTCTTCGGTTCGTCTGCGTCTTTGTCTTCAGTTCATCTTTCGTCTTCATCTTCGGTTCGTCTGCATCTTCGTCTTCAATTCGTCTCCAAAACGGCAAACACTCCCGACTCTCGAGCACGACTCTCGACTCTTGAACGACGAACGACTAAGTTGCCCTCAACCCTCGCCAGTCGCCCTCAACCCCTCAACCCTCAGACTCTAGTGAAGGTAAAAGGAAGGTAAATCTGATTATTTCTAATTGTAGTGATTTCTTGATTCTAAATGCGATTCTAGTTTTGCTGTGAGTTTTTCTTCGCGTTCAGAAGAGTGTGATTGTTGTGATTGTTTTGCTGTGATTGTCCTGCATACTGTCTAGATTTAAGAAATCTGATTTCATAATCTGATTATTGTGATTTTAGAAATCTAGTTTTTATATGAGTTCTGTTCTTCTTCGCATTCAGAAGACTGTGATTGTTATTCTGTGATTGTTCTGCACCCTGTCTAGATTTTACAAATCTGATTATTGTGATTTTAGAAATTTGATTACTCTCAATCTATTTTTTTCTGATTAGTTTAATTTTTATAACATTTTATTATAAAATTTGAAAAAAAACAATTTTAATGAGGGAAAATCGGAACTGAACCGGAACAAAAACCAAAATTCTGGTCTCGTTCCGGTTCGGTACCGGTTTCCCATATAATTGGTTTTGGTTTTGGATTTCCAAAACCAAAACCAACCGGTTCGGTTTGGTTCGGTTCCACTTCGAAACTGACCGAACTGGACCATGCACACCCCTATCGGAAGTTATGGCTCTAAAGAATAAAAGTTGTTTAAATGACATAGAGACTTTATTATGTTTTCTTTAAATATTTCAGTCTTGTTGTTTTCATAAACAGTTAAATATTTTTATTTTGCATAACGTACTTTGATGCTTCTCTTTAAATATATTTCAAATGGGTTTTAAAATGTTCAAAATTTTATGAAAAATGCATAAACGGAAATGGAATGTTATACCCTAGCAGAGGCTACAACAATAAAACCCCACTGCCTTATATCGTGGTCTAGACGCATATTCCAATTGAGAATGCCTACTTATATAGTTGAGGAGACAAAATTCTTACTCTCCCTCAGCATTCACGGACCTCCCTTGACATTCATGGACATTCATCTTCTAGTATTGAAGGCACATCCCTCAACATTCATGGGCCTCCCCGGCTGAAATGGATATTCGTCTTTTAGTACTGAGGGACCCCTCAACATTCATGGACATGTCTCAGCATTCACAGACATTCGTCTTCTAGTATTCATCGTTTAGCATTCAGAGAAGGACCTTCGGTCGAAAAAGGACGTCCCTCGTATTAAGACGAACGTCTGTTATGGCATGAACGACGCCTTCTTAAGATGAGAGACGTCCATTGTGAGGCTAGCGACATCCTTAATTGGCAGAATGATGTAGTCTTGGGTCGAGGAACGTTCGTTGTGGAGGAGGGACGTTCATCTAAATTGAGGGAATTCGTGCATTTTAAAAACGTGTGTGCCTTGCATATGACTCTTCAATATTAAAGAATTTGGAGTCCATCCTTCCGTCCATTCCAATCCAGGGACGTCCCTTGCTCAATCCAACGGCCATGGACAATCACCCGCCATCGCCTTTGGAAAATGACAGATTCAATCATAGACGTCAATCCCTATAAGGGACATCCCTCCTTCTATCCAACAGCCATTAACGATCATCCGCCATCGCCTTTGGAAATTCACAGATTCAATCCTGGTCGTCAATTCTGAGCGGGGGACGTCCTTCCTCTTTCCAACAACCAATGAAGATCGTCCGGCATTGCTCGATAATCGTTCCAATGACCGTCTGTCTTCCAATAGGCAGGAGGGACGTCTCTCTCCCCCCGATAATTGACGTCATTCGTCTACATTCAACAATCATTTGATGTCAACAAAATGGAGGCATTAACGTCGATGGATTTGGATGGGAAACATGACTGCGAGGTTGCCGGCAATAACTTCTCATAATTTAGGATTTTAGTTGTTAACAAAATTTCTTTAGGGTTTGACTTGTCGTTGATCCCAAACTATACGGTCTGTGGTGTTAATTTGTCATTTATAATTTATAGTTCTCAAATAAAATCAAACCATAGGTGGTCGATGCGAGAGACATACACCAACACATGCAAGGAAGGTTGTGTGAGACAATGAGTAAGCGACGAAAAGTAATGACTTAGAGGAAGACTATGAGTCAGGCTAGCATGAGCGAGGGCCAAAAGTTGAATGAAGACTACAAATAGGCGAAGTCAAGTATGGGATTGGCGAAAGGCTACATGTCACGCTAGCTTGGTCAACAACCGAGAAAATAAGGTGTTATCCGAGGGGCGACACTGCACCTATCCATTCACAAGCACATGGGCAGAAGGTTGCACGAGCAAGTTCGAATGGGCGCTGTTATGGAGCAAAAATGCGCCAATCCTCAAAACATCTTATTCGAGCACAAACAACATCCTTGTTGATACACCAGCAAGACATGAAGTCAGCTAAGTAGAGAACGGGATCAAGCATCGAGCGCCCTAATTTGAAATTTGAATATGCGCATGTGCGTGTGGGAGAGGCAAGCGCCAGTAGGTGCGCAACTAGGGGTGTGCAAACCTAACCAGAACCGAAGAACCGAACTGGAATTGACGGTTTCGAGACGGTTCGATTCGGTTTTGCCCATAGAAGAACTGAATTTTGGTTCTGTTTATGCAGAACCAAATTATCGGTCCAGTTCTCTTCTCTAGCTTCGCAGAACCGAAGAACTGGTACTGACCGACAGATTAATTAGGGCTTAAGGGTGTTATGCTTCTCTGCACTTTGCAGACCAGAATGCTCCTGTGTCCCGATCTCGTCCGAGCTCTCCACTCTCGAGTCCCGATCCAGAACCCGAACGCTCCCCGAATGGCATTTGTCTTTCTATTCATCTTTCATCTTCTGGGTGTCTTCCTTCGGTCGACTGAGAGCTCGGTTCGTCTTTCTGTTCATCTTTCAGTTTGTCTTTTTGTTCCATCTTCCGTCTTCTAGTTCCGTCTTCCGTTTCCCATCTGCGAATGGTATTTGGCTCACACTCACAGGTTGTTCGGTCGTTGGCTCACTACTCCAGTCACAGGTTAGTAATCTTAAGTGCTCCATTCTGTTCTGTTCTGCTGAGTGCCGATTCCGATTGCCGATTGCTAAAGCCTGTGTTTCAACTAAATGTAATGTTTGGTTTGATATTTCTATTAAACAAGTCCAAGTTTAGATAAATTATTCTCAGCAGACTGCAGCTACCGAGTACCGAGTGCTAAAGCCTAATGTTGCTGCGAGGGTAATATCCACTTATCCCGCTTAATGATGTTATGATTCTGGAATTTGGACTATCTGTTGTGGTTTGATTTTGTTTGAGATTATGATTCTGTTCAATTGTTGTTGATTCTGCTGTGCTTGGTATGAAATTATTGATTCGTTGGAGTGACTGTTGTTGTGGTTGGATTATTTTTTTGGACTGCCTATTGTTGTGGTTGGATTTTTTTTTCATTTGGCTAGTAAATAATTTGATTTTGAAATGGGTTTTTAAATTGTTGAAAATGTAGATAATGGAAAGCTTCAATGAAACTATAGAGAGTCCTTCTATTAACTCTATTACGGGTCAAATGAAGAGGAAAAAATCAAACGTTTGGATTCATTTTACTATGGTAGAAAGCATTGATATGAACAACCCTAGAGCAAAATATAATCATTGTTCTTAGACATATGCATGTCATCCAACAAAGAATGGTACTTCAAGCTTGAAAAAATATATTAGTTGTTGTAAAAAATTGTTGGCAAGTGTAGATGTGAAACAAAAGACTTTAAGCTTCCAAAATGTAGATAATATGATATCAACTTCCAAACTTTCATCTTTTAGTAGTGCAACTTGCAGAGAACTAGTGGTAAAAATGATTGTTATTGATGAAGTGCCTTTCAAGTTTGTTGAAGGAGAGCGTTTTAGATCTTTGTTCCAATATGTGCAACCGAATTTTGTTGTACCCTCTAGAACTACGATTGCACGAGATATTGTTAGAATGTATGAGAAAGAGAAAATAAAGTTGAAAGAATACTTTAAGAACACATCTCAACGAGTATGCTTGACTACGGATACATGGACTTCAATTCAAATTTTGAATTATATGGTTTTAACTGTGCATTTTGTTGATTGTGATTGGAATTTGCATAAAAAGATTATCAATTTTTGTTTGATTGGAAATCATAAAGGTGAAACGATTGGTAAAGAAGTAGAAAGATGTTTATTTGAATGGGGGATTGAAAATGTTTTGACAATCACAGTGGATAATGCTTCTTCCAATGATGTGGCCATTTCATATTTGACTAAAAGTATTCGAAATTGGAATGATTTAATTTTGAATGGGGAATACATGCATATGCGATGTTTTGCGCATATTTTGAATTTGATAGTATGTGATGGTTTAAAAGACCATCACGAATCTGTCACAATACTACGTCGAGCTGTGAAGTAGGTTCGATCTTCTCCTGCAAGACTACAAAATTTTTAGAAATGTGTTGAAAATGTTAACATTGTGTGCAAAAGTAGTGTTTCTCTTGATGTGCCTACCAGATGGAATTCCACATATTTGATGTTAGAAAGCGCAGAAAAATTTCAAAAAACTTTTGAGTAATTAAAGGAAACGGATGTTTATTATCTCGCTGATTTGGGTGGAGAAAGTCCTTCTACGATAGAAGATTGGGGTAATATTCGAGAACTTGTCAAATTTTTGAAGATTTTTTATGATACGACTATAAATGTTTCAGCCTCCTTTCATGTTACTTCAAATATATATGTTAGTGAAGTATGTAACTTGAAAATGGTTATCCAAGAGTATACTGAATGTGATAATCCATTGAGGAGAATAGCTATTGGAATACATGGCAAGTTTGATAAATATTGGGGAAGTTGTGATAAAATAAATTTATTGATGTATGTTGCAATTGTTTTAGATCCTAGATGTAAAATAAAGTTTTTGAAACATTGTCTTTCCATGGTAATGGATAATGATAAAACAAATGATTTGTTAACCCAAGTACAACTGATTCGGGATTTAAAAATTCAACAGAAAATTATAGTACTACAAATGTACCAACAACATCTACAATCTTGAGACGAAAGAGCAGTTTAACCCACAACAAGATACATGAGATGTCTTATAGTCTCCACGAAGAAGAAGATGTTTCAAATACTCGGGCAGAACTTGATCAATATTTATATAAAGCGTTGGAAAAATTTTCAGACAAACAAGACATTCTCATATGGTGGAAATTGAATTCGTTGAAATTTCCAATTCTAAGCAAATTGGCAAGAGACATATTGGTTATTCTCATTTCTACTGTTGCATCGGAGTCAGCTTTTAGTAGTGGAGGACAAGTACTTGATTCATTTCGCAATTCTTTGTCCCCAAAGACTGTCGAGATGCTTATTTGCACTCAAAGTTGGATTCGATCATCAAAACATCAATCAATCAACTTTAATGATGGTCTGGATGAACCAAGTATCTTTTATATTGATAGTATTTTTCCTTTATATTTGTTTTATTAATTACTATGTTTTGTAAATTTGTTTTGAATTTATATTTTTCAAAGATTATACAAATTAATGACGCTGATAAAGTGTTAGTCGAAATTTCATAGTGATGACAATGTATAACAAGGTATTTATATTTTTATTCATTTTTAACCATATTATTATGTCAATATCATTTTTATTTACTTGTGATGTTGTACCATTCCAAAATTCAATTGATTAATGTTTTTGACATGCAGGGACTTGGAAATAACTAACTCAGTTAAGTATTTATATTTTAATTCATCTTTATTTTTTTTATAATTATTGTTTTTCAACTAATTATTTCTAACCCGTATTGTATTTATTCTTTAGCAGTTTATAATCCGAAATTTGAAGATACTGGACATTGGACTTGGACAATGGAATTGGACATTACGGAATGCAAAAATATTTTTTTTTGGTTAATTAATCTAAAGTTTTATAACTTTTTTATTTCTAATTTTTTTTTTGTTTTGTAACTTTAATTTACGAAATGCAAAGATAATTTTTTTTGGTTGATTAATCTAAAGTTTGAAAACTTTTTTATTTCTGATTTTTTTTTTGTTTTGTAACTTTACTTTTTCGGTTTTTATCATTGTTTTTTCATTTTATATATTTGTTAGTTTATTTAGGGTTGTTTTATTTATATGTTAATATTGTGTAGATAGGTAATTAATTAGGATTTTTTTTTTGCATTTTTTATTTTTATAAAATTTTATTATAATATTTTTTTTTAAAAGTTAATATCCGGTTCCAAACCAGAACCGGTACCAAATTTTTGGTTCGGTACCAGTTTTCGCATAAGATTGATTCTAGTTTTGGAAATTCAAAATCGAAACCGACCGGTACGGTACGGTTCCACTTCAAAACTGGACCGAATCGGCCCATGAACACCCTTCTGCACAACTGCTGAGTGAGAATCTCACACAGGTGGCGCACCAAAGGCCCACATGTGAACAAAGAAGAAATATGTGCTGAGAGTTTGAATTTTAATTAAGGCAAAAATAATTTGAATTGGGCGTGTCATCTAGGAGATCCGAGCTTCAAAAATTATGAGAGTATTTTCATCTAAGTGCCAACCATAAGAGGTGAAGTTGCATTCATATTGTCGAGCTCTAGAGAGAGCGTGATATGGCTAGAGGTGAGAGGATAGGATTGTTTAGATTTTGTAAGTTTGGTGTAACTTATCCATTTTCTAGGACCTATAAATAGATTATATTTTCAACATATTTCACCTTTCAAAATTTTAGGTGGATTAGCTAGAAATTCAAAACAGTCAAAGTTAGCTAGAAATTCAATTGACAAAAATGAAATAAATTACCAACATTATTACAATTTAAACACAAATTTCAACAACACACAACATAGAACTGGGAAACAAAAACACTTACAGGTGAGGGAGAGCCTCACTTATTTGTCATGAAAAAGAAGAACAATTTCGAGACTTTGCTTTTCCGAACTGCATCATGGCATAGTTTTCTTTTTATCATCCTTCTTTAGCGTCGGTATCTTGATATCTTGATAGCCAAACCCACCAACTCCAACAAACGACTGGGTTCCTTCACGGATGTGGAAACTTGACTCTCGTGCTCTTCCTCCACTACTTTGGCTTATATCATTAGTCATTCCTTCCCCCTCTTGCTTTTCGTCGTCCATCTTCATCTCCTCGATTGCGTTGGGAAGGTTTTGACTTATCCATTTTGTAAGTTTGCTCTTGAGATGTTTGTCGCATAGATTCTATAAATAGAGTAGCCCGAGTCAAGGATGTTTGTGAGTTCACTCAATAGAGGTTCGATCGCACAAAGGTTTTTGTTTGTGTCAATTGAGAGGCTGGTCCAAGGAGGGAGTTCCTAGAACGCCGGTCACAGTCGGTTCTATTCTGCATTTCTGACCGAGGCATGACAGGTACCAAAGTAGAGTAATGTAATTGTCAATAATAATCTCTTGAAAAAGCAAGTCTGGGTCTAGACTTTTGTCTAGACCTGTGCCAACTGAAACTTTGATCCATGTTCGGTTGACCTTTGGTAATTAAACTGGTACAAAATTCAAGAGGTTGCAATCGTAGCTCAAAATAAATGTTTTGATAGGTACTTTGGTGCCACAACGCAAAAAATGTCAATGATGTAACTACAACAGTTCTACCATTTTGAAAATGTTGAACTTCTAAGGATAAGTCTTTGGACCCACTTATTAAATAAAGCCCAAGTGCAAACTTGCAGGCCCACACTCTATTGAAAATGATATTTAAGATCAGACTAAACTAAACTTGAACTTCTTATTAAAATAAAGAAACGTCTTGGCCAAGTTCAGTCTAAACTTAATCTCATTATTGAGTCTGACCGACCCGACCCTAACTGACCCAGATCAGGCTCAACACTGGCCTTGGGGTAGACCAAGGCTCAAGCCCGTCCAGAGCCCACCCTTAATATCTTGGTTCAAGGTCAAGCCACTAGCCTTGGACACCCGAGTTGGGGTGTATGCCCACTTTTTTTAATTGTCTATGCTCCATTTTGGCTCTACATAAAAACAAAAAAAAATAGACCGAGTTAGAAAAGTCGACCCAAGGCCTGGCCCCGACGGGCCAATTTTTAAGCAGATCCAAAATTATATAAACCATAAATGTTAATCAAACTACTCACGCAAATGCCATCTATATGTTAAAGTACCTAATGCCTGATGGGACCTACATGTGATCGAGATCAGCAGAACCTACACTTTTCAGACTTGTGAAGTAGAAATAATGCACTGATGGCAAATATGATACGGCAGTGAAGAAGAATGCGCTGCATCGACAGAACTGAGCAAGTCCTCTTTAAGACTGGAAAAGCCATACAAAATGAAGATATAATTTATTAATAATAATAAATGACAGACCTTCACTTCTCTATGCACATATGTTTGTAATCTTTCTGTTTGGCTTCCACCTAAAATCAGATCTTCACTTCTAATAACATCTAAAGAAGAATTGATGCATCTCAACATTATGAATGATCAAGAGTTGTAGACTGGTAATTTGTGACTGAATTTATCTTAATAATTTGTGACTGAATTTATCCCAAAAATGGCATCTAGATATTAGATTATCTTAATAATCTATTAAAGTGGTCTATGTTAATTAAATGATATTGATTTAATATTAATGTGCTTAATATGATAGTTGTTAAGCATAAAGGAAATTAAGTTAATTGGGTATTAATTCTCTCTCCTTGACCTTATTAAAGTATATAAAGTATGGTTGAAAATGTATGAATAAAGAGACACAATTAAAAGAGTATTTAAGTAAAATCCTTTGTAGGGTTGTCTATTTTTTTTTTAATAGGAAAACTGTATGTAGTTTTGAAAAAGAGAGATAATCGACAAATTAGATCTACCTCTAAACGGCAACCAAACCTAAAGGCTCTCTTAATCATCAAGGAGGCAATAACATAGAAAGGATCAAGAGGACAAAATGTTCGATATCAGAATCATCAACAAAAGCTTTTTATCATAGATCAAGGTTGGTATTATATAATTCTTTATCTGAAATTATAGAAAATGAATTGGTTAAATAAACAACGTTAAATATGGGACGTAAGGATTGTGAGTATTGAATATAGAAAATACTAACAATTGGTATCAGAGCAAGATTGTTAAAACGTATTGATTTACATGTATAATTGATTGAATTTCGTTTGAAACAAAAGTTAGGTTCTTTGTAAATTTTATGAATATAATGAAATGATTTTGTTTGAAACAAAAATTAGGGTTTTGTAAATAAAACGTATTGATTTACCATGTATAATTGATTGGATTTCGTTTGAAACAAAAGTTAGGGTTTTTGTAAATTTTATGAATATAATAAAAGAATTTTGTTTGAAATGAAAATTAGGGTTTCGTAAATTTATGTATATAGAGAATCGATCGATGAAAAAATTGATCGATTACTCAAAAATTTTGAAGAAAATTGATTCTGGAAGAATCTGTGAAAGTTTCATTTACGCATGCTCGCGGTCGCTTGCGGACAGGAACGTTTACAATCTATAACTTTTATGTCATATTAAGGACGTCTGTTATTGCATAAAGGACGTCTGTCATCACCTATTTACAACTTAAGGACGTTCGTCATGGATCAAGGACGTCCGTTAAAGCCTAAAGAACATTTACATATTGTATAATGCATTCTAAATGTATTATGAATGTTATAAATTAAAGTTTACTCAATCGAATAATGTTGTATATAAACTTAGTAGTCACCAAAGTGACATAGTTTGAAATGATCAATATTAAATTGTGTGATTTTATACGTTCAATTATTGTGATGTTATTGAAAGGAAATTATTGATTATAAACTAGTAGGTCATCCAAAGTGGACCAATGTTTATAGTTAATAATATTAAAGTGACATATTTATATATCTAATTAATATGTTTAAATATCCAAAGATATTAAACATATTGCATTAAATATGTTTATGAATCTATGAATGTTTATGTTATAACATCAATGATTGTTTATTTCTTTAAGGATTACCTAAAGGTGAACTTAAAAAAAGTAAAATTATGTTTATCTGAATCCTATTATGTTACTCAAAACATTAATGTGTGAACGTGTATTGTATTTTGCAGCTTCTATTAATTTTTTCGCTTCCAGCAATGCTTTACTCAAGTTCAATGGTCTGAACTATGCTGATTGATCTGAAGAAAATCCAGTTTCATCTGGGTGTATTGGATTTAGACTTGGCATTGATTTGTGATAGACCATCAACTATTAATGAGACCAGTATGGAAGCTGACAAGTCATACAGTGAGACTTAGGAGCAGTCTAATCGGCTGTGTTTGAGCTTGATGAAGATGACGATGACTGAAAATATTAAGTCATCGATGCCAAAGACGAATGATGCAAAGGACTTCATGTAGAAAATTAAAGAATACTCCCAATCGAACATTGTGGATAAGTCCATTGTGGGGAGCTTGATGAGTGAGTTGACGATCAAGAAATTTGATTGGTCACAACTCATTCATGATTATGTAACAAGCATGGCCAATTCGACAGCAAAGCTGAAAACGTTGGGTATGAATGTAAGTAAATCATTCTTGGTTCAATTTATTATCAACTCTCTTCCTCTTGAGTTTGGCTAATTCCAGGTGAATTATAACACCATTAAAGAAAAATAGAAATTTCAAGAAATTAAAGCCGTATTGGTTTAAGAAGAAGGGAGGTTGAAGAAAATGGAAGATTATACCATTAATCTAACATTTCAGAAGGAAGCTAATAGTAGCAAAGGAAAGCCGAATGGAAAGAATCAAAAGAAGGGAAAAGGCCCATTAAATGTTAAGGAAGTCCAATTCTGAAAAGAGCTTAAATGCTACTTTTGTAACAAAGCTGGACACATCAAGAAAGATTGTCCGAAAAGAAAAGTTTGGTTCGAAAAGAAATGTACTCCATTTGTTTCAGTATGTTTTGAATAAAATATTATTAAAGTACCTAATAATACTTGGTGGTTAGATTCTGGAGCTACTACTCATGTATCACATGTTACACAAGGATTTCTTTTGATCCAGCCCGTAAACGGGACTGAAAAGTTCTTGTATATGGGGAACAAAATGAAGGCACGAATAGAAAGAATTGAGACGTATAGATTGATCCTGGACACTGATTATCATCTGGATCTAGAAGAGTGTCTCTATGTTCCTGAATGTGCTAGAAATTTAGTTTCTGTTATAAAGTTGGACGATGTAGGTTTTAATTTTAAGATTGGTAATGATGTTTTTTCATTATACAAACAAAAATAATATTATAGTTGTGGTATTTTGAAATATGGTGAGGCACTTCCAAGTGCAATGTTATCAATTCAACGAAAGGAGCTCAATCGGTTAACTCAAAATAGGGCAGTAACTTCAAACAACTGTATCATAAAATTCATACATTCAAATGCCACCAAAATTTCATGGATTCAAAAAGTACTAGAGAGGGTAATGCAGTTAAAAAATGTCGTTCAAACTCGTTGTGGAACGCGAGTTATGAACGGAACAAGGTTCAGCTCTAAATCTGTACGTGCAGAAATAAAAACAGAAACAGAAACGACGACTAGTAAAGAAACGTTCATAAAATGACGAATTTAAATCCAAATGTTACCAAATTTGTGCTCAATCCTTCCTAACAGGCAGGGCTTTAATCCCTTAAAATTATAGAACCAGTCTCGAAATGAATCGAATAGAATAGAAACGAAAATCATGAGTGGTCCATAGGTTCTCCACAGCCGAGAAATGCGACTTCAACGAACTCCTTGAAAGAAGCCACTCCAACTCGTTTTCTCTCAACTTTTCTACTTCTCCTCTCTGGGCTAGCAACTAGGGCAAGTTGCTAGTAGAAAGTATCATAAAATTCAACCTCAAAAAGTAGACAAACCTGATGAGGGAAGTTCTTTGGAAACTAAGCGCGGGTCACCTTAGCAAGAGTTCTCTTTTTGGTGTTTTGGAGAGAGCTCCGAAAATCAGCAAGCTTCAACTTCTAATTGATGAAAAAAATTGAGATTAAGGTTGCCCTAGGAAAGGTTAAGAAACTCTCCAAAGAAACCCTATAACAAAATTACAAAAATGCCCTTAAAAATGTAAAATTTGGGCATGGATGCTCCACTAACATGCTAGCCGAGTACCCTTAATAAAACCAAGTCCATGACCTAAAATTAAACAAAAAAAAATAACCAAACATCCAGTAGTCCCATAAACATAAATTAAACTAGCTGGAAAAGGCATAATTAAGTCATAAATCTCCACTAAAAGTCCAACTTAGCTTTGTGTTCTTGTTCCTCAAGTTGGCTGTGCCTTGTGGGAGTAGTTCGAGGATTGGTTTTATCACTCCAAATGAGGAGATGTTTTGGAGCCCCTTTACCTTCATGATTGGGTGCCTCTTGCATATCTTCAAGTAGATTGTTTTCTACAAAATAGAAATTGGTTAAATAAGATATGAGCCTTTTGTGTCGTGCTCGGGTGATCGGACTCTATGGTGCATCAGATGATTTGTATTGCTTAAATCTTAATATTAAATATATTAAATCTCTGTTTAATGTTTATCATGTGATTGGAATTAAACGTAGTTCAACAAATGAAAGTTCTGCTTTCTTATGACATTAATGTCTAGGTCATATATCTAAAGAAAAGATATTGAGGTTAATGAAAAGTAATATTTTACCTCAATTAGATTTTAATAACTAGGACGTGTATATAGATTGCATTAAAAGAAAGCAAACTAAACACACATCAAAGTATCCTGCCACAAGAAGTAGTGAACTTTTAGAATTGATATACACTGACATATGTGGTCCATTCGACACTCCTTCATGGAGTGGTGAAAAGTATTTTATCACCTTTATAGATGACTTCTCACGATATGGTTATTTGTATCTACTGCATGAAAAGTTTCAAGCGATGAACGTTACAGAAGTGTTCATCAATAACGTGGAAAGACAGTTAGATATAAAAGTAAAGGTGGTGAGGTGTGATAGATGTGGTTAATATTACGAAAAATTCAATGAAAATGGACAACATAAAGGTCCATTTGCAAGGTTTCATAAAAGTCGATGCATTTGTGCCCAGTATACAATGCCAGGAACACCACAACAAAATGGTGTAGCTGAAAGGTGGAATCGTACTCTTATCGAAATGGTTAGGAGTACGATGAATTATAGTAATGTCCATTTATCGTTATGGATGCATTGTTTAAAGACCGCTGCATATATGCTGAATAAGGTTCCTAGTAAAGTAGTTCCTAAGACACCTTATGAACTGTGGATGGGAAGGAAACATAATTTGAGACATATCCATATTTGGGGTTGTCCAGTAGAAGTAAGGATTTATAATCCACATGAAAAGAAGCTCGATGCAAGAACCATCAATGGTTACTTCATCGGCTATCCAGAAAAGTCAAAAGGATACATATTTTATTGTCCATATCATAGTATAAGCATAGTTGAGTTTGAAAATACTCAATTCATTGAGAATGACAAGTTCAGTGGGAGTGATGAATCACGAAAGGTGAATATTCAAGAGAACAGGGTTGAGGAAACAACACCTCACATTTCTTATCAAGTTGTTGTTCTTTTTGTTGTATCATAGTCTAACAACATACCGAAACGACATATGAATATTCAAACCGCGCAAGATAAATATGTCAATGATGAGCCTATTAATGACAATCAAGTTATAAGTGAACAATCACAAGAAACAAAATTGCGAAGGTCTGTAAGGCAGAAAAGACTAGCAATTTCTGATGATTATGTGATTTATTCATTGATGTGCCCCAAGGTCCTCTCACACGGAGTCGAGCCAAGAAACTCATAGCTTTCCTAACTCGTTTTTATTTTGCAGGAGATTTCAAGATCTGGGATTCTTTAAAGGAAATATCACATGATGATAAAGGAGTTCCCTTCCACTCGATTACATGGGAGCATGCTCGACCAACCTAAACCGACATCCAAGTCATCTATGTAGGATGTGGACTCGAAGACTACAAGTATAATTTGAATTCTTGATTTGAATTATTAGTAGACTTACTTGATCAAAACTTTTACTTGTTGTTTTTATGTTGTTGTTATTTTTGGAGTAAGTGTAAAGAGGTGCGCGGTTTGCTTGCAAACCCCGCCCTCATGCCCAAACTTCATCATTAAGGGCATTTTGGTCTTTTGACCTATTTTGTAAACCTTAGGGTTTAAGTACCTTCTTTTGGAAAGAAGAAAGTAGTTTTGAATGAATAGAATTTTGCTTCTCTCTTGAAGAACAAGCCACGGCCTTCCTCCCTCCATTAGCGCCGATCCTTCCATCCCCAAGCAAGGGTTTCTTGAAGCTTCTTAACCTTGCATTTCTTGGGATATTATCTCTTCCAATCCTTTATCTTTATGGTAAGGATTGTGGTGTGGAGATAAAAGAAGATTTTCATACTTGGAGAGTGTTGTCCATCGGCCAACCACAAGTCGCCCATCTCACTAGGAGGCCAGCGGACTCCTCGACGTTACTCTTGATTCTTGAATGATTTCTTGGTTCTTTATTTGGTTCTTGGATGCCCTAAGGTTCTGGTGATTGATTACTTAATCCTTGTTGAAGAGATTTTGTGTGGATTATTGATTGAAGAAAGTTATTGTTGGATTATTTGTGTGTTGCTGAATCTGTTTCTCTTATCGATCTGTTAATGTCACTGATTGTTGAATCTGTTTGAGGTCCCTACACTGATTATTTTATTTCAATCCCTTCTAGAGAATTGTTCTGTTTTGTGATAAGTAGCTACCCTCTAAAATTGACTTTAATATTCTATATGCAAGAGAAGCTCTGTTCGTTTTAATCTGGGTTGTCGGATCTGTCCAGGAGAATTCCAGATTTCTGGACTATATTGTTTTTGGTATAACTTCCGTTTCAGAGTGGATAATGAGCTGTACGTTTGACACATAATTCATGAATGTGTTGAGGTGGTGTTCACCAAAATCTAGCTAAAGTTCACGGTTGAATTTTGAGTTATTTCAGTTTTAGTATTACCTGTCCGGGTTTCGCAGTTTTCTGGACAGATTTGAATATTGTGTCTAAGTGATTCGTGGAACCCATCATTCAATCAAGCCATGAAATCAAGTTATAAGTGAACAATCACAAGAAACAGAATTGCGAAGGTCTGTAAGGCAGAAAAGACTAGCAATTTATGATGATTATGTGATTTATTCACTTGAAGAGGAATGTGACTTGAGTAACGATAAAGATCCAGACTCATTCAATCAAGCCATGAAATGTAATAATTCTGAAAAGTGGTTGAATGCTATGAAAGAAGAGTTGAAATCGATGGATGACAATAAAGTCTGGGAACTTGTAGAGTTACCTGAAGGTTTAAAACGAGTCGGTTGTAAGTGAGTTTTCAAAACCAAACGTGACTCGAAAGGTATAAGGCCAGACTTCTCACCAAAGGTTATACTCAGAAAGACGACATTGACTATAAAGAAACTTTCTCTCTAGTTTCAAAGAAGGACTCTTTAAGAATAGTTATGGCTTTGGTAGCTCATTATGATTTAGAGCTTCACCAAATGGACATAAAGACCGCTTTTCTTAATGGTGACTTAGAGGAAGAAGTGTATATGCATCAACCAGAAGAGTTTTCATTTCCTGGAAATGAAAAGTTAGTGTGTAAATTGAAGAAGTCAATTTATGGATTAAAACAAGCTTCTAGACAATGATATATTAAGTTTAACAATACCATTACGTCGTATGGTTTTATAGAGAACACTGTTGATCGGTGTATCTATATAAAGGTCAGCGGGAGTAAGTTTAGTATCCTAGTATTGTATGTTGATGATATTCTTCTTATTGCAAACGATAAAGGAATGTTACATGACGTGAAAGACTTTCTCTCTAAGAATTTTGAAATGAAAGATATGGGTGAGACATCCTATGTGATTGGAATAGAAATATTCCTGAAAGACAAAAGGGATTGTGAGGATTGTCTCAGAAAGGATATATTGATAAAATTCTAGAGAGATTCAGAGTGGATAAGTGTTCCACTTGTGTAGCTCCAATTCAGAAAGTGGACAAATTTAGTGCAATGCAATGTCCGAAAAGTTATTTGGAACATAAAGTAATGGAATCTATTTCACATGCACCATTTGTAGGAAGCTTAATGTATGCTCAAACATGTACTCAACCAGACATCAGTTTTGCAGTATGGATGTTGGGCCGATATCAAAGTAACCTAGGAATGGATCACTGGAAAGCTGTAAAGAAAATACTAAGGTACTTACAAGGAACAAAAGACTACATGCTCACGTATAGAAAATCAAGTCATCTTGAAGTTATGGGATACTCAGATTTAGATTATGCCAGATGTGTAGACTCGAGGAAATCTACATTTGGTTACGTGTTCCTATTAGCTGAAGGAGTCGTATCATGGAAAAGTGGAAAGCAATTGCTACTTCCACTATGGAGGCAGAATTTGTGGCTTGTTTTGAGGCCACAATTCAAGCATTGTGGTTGTGGAACTTAATTCGGGGTCTAGGTATGGTCAACAGTATAGATAGACCATTGAAACTTTATTGTGATAATTCTGTAGCTGTTTTCTTCTCGAAGAATGACAAGTACTCAAAATGTGCAAAACATATGAATTTAAAGTACTTGTTAGTCAAAGAAGAAATACAAAAACAAACGGTGTGCATGGAACATATAAGTACAAGTTTAATGATAGCAGATCCATTAACAAAAGGATTGCCACCCAAAGCCTTTAAAGAATATGTTGTAAGGATGTGTTTAGGTGACAAGTCATTGTTTATGTGATTGTAATGGTATAACTTGTATCTTATGACACTTATGAATTCATTAAGGAATTTATTTTGTATGTATGTTTATTATTCATATTATGGTATATACAATTATTGCTGTTATGAATAATATGTGAAACTTTATGAAAAGTTAAAGTTGAAAGGTATATAGTGTTCCTTAATTAAAAAAATTAATGAATTGTGTTAATTTGTGATACATGGAAAGAATCATGTAGTCATTATAGACTTGTGTCTTCCATGATCCGATTATACAATTCATTATGAAAAGAAAACTTGATAAATTTACATCATGGTTCACTTTAGTATTTGATTGTGAATTCAAGTTTTAACAGCTGAAAAGTGATAGCTGAAAATTGGTTTTATATTAAAATTCATAACATGGCCCAATTGGGAGATTGTTAGATTATTTTAGTAATCTATCAAAGTGGTCCATGTTAGTTAAATGATATTGACTTAATATTAATTTACTTAATGTGATGGTTGTTAAGCATAAAGAAAATTAAGTTAATTGAGCTTTAATTTCCTCTCCTTGACCTTATTAAAGTATATAAAGTATGGTTAAAGATGTATGAATAAAGAGACATAATTAAAAGGGTATTTAAGTTAAATCCTTTGTAGGGTTGTCTATTATATTCTTAATAGAAAAACTGTAAGTAATTTTAATTAAGGGAGATAATTGAAAGATTAGATCTACCTTTGAAGAGCAATCAAACCTAAAGGCTCCCTTGATCATCAAAGAGGCAATAACAGAGAAAGGATCAAGGCGACAAAAGGTCCGATATCAGAATCATCAACAAAAGCTTTTATCATGGATCAATATTGGTATTACAGAATTCTTTATCCGAAATTATAGAAAATGAATTGGTTAAATCAACAACCTTAAATATGGAATGTAAGAATTGTAAGTATTGAATATAGAAAATACTAATACTAGAATCTCACAAAGCATGAAGATAACATAATATGAGTTGACCAACAAAAGAACCAACGCCACAAATACATCAGGAAGTCAAGAAGTTAGAAGAACCCAACTGCAGGGAAATGAAAGAAGTAACAAAAGAAATTACTCTTCACAAGTAGGCTTTAAAAGAATAGGCAAATAACAACACTTACCTGCTAGCATTTGACCAAGCTCATAAGTTCCAAGACTTAGCTAATGCAGATTTACTTATTGGAAAACTACCTTCAACATATTACACTATTTACCAAGGTGTTAAGAAACCAACATTCAAAGTTGATGCAACATTTTGCTCAATGAGAACTTGGTGAATGCAGGAAAAATGTTGTGCGACTAATAAGCAAATTTGCAAGTAAGTTGAGGAAGTGCTTGAATTATCATCGGCATTTTGGAATAAGCCTCCAGCACCATCTTTATCTTTGGCCTGATCACAATTTTTGTTATTTCTTGTTATTCTTGAGGCCCATTTCTTAGCCCCCATTTCCAAGATCTTTCTTTGCCCCACCATCACAAGGCTGATCAGGTGACTGTCACAACCTGAAGGTGGGTCTAACAGAAATATTGAGTCAGCAGACCCAATTCTCAGAAAAGACCTGATCGAACAATCCAAGTCTAGGTTTTCAGTAAAAGTCTTAATATAAAAATAAGCTCAAAACCCAAAACAAACTGTTAGGGTCCACAGAGTGATAAACAAGAGTTAAAGATAGCGTAAAAATAACAAATAGAAAAAAAAACTGTGTAGCAAATGAAGTCATTCAACACCACGACTTTAATGAAAATAAAACAAGAAAGAAAATCCACACCAAGGACAACAGGGAGATACTGACTATCACGATCTAAACCTGAGAAAAAATATGGTCGAGAGGTGAGTGACCAATTCAGTAAGAGAAATCTATACTAAATGCAAGTCATTCAACAAGGACAACAGGGAGATACTGACTATCACGATATAAACCTGAGAAAAAATATGGTCAAGAGGTGAGTGACCAATTCAGTAAGAGAAGTCTATACTAAATACAAATCATGAAAACTAGTTTTACCTTTCTCCAAAAACATGGTTAAATGTATCTTCTTATTGTACATGGACTTTTTAAATCTCTTTTAAAAACCACTTCATCATTATATCCAAAAATAGGGTTCACAGGCCATCAATGAGGCTTTTGCAAATTGCGTTATATACATAGACAACTATATCATAAAATAGGCAACATCATTTTTTATTCGAAAACATTATCAATGAAAATGAATGGTCACACAAGGACCCATCTGGCACACAACATAGAAATGTGGTCATCCATCAATAACAACACCTCAAGAATTCGAAGAAAAAGGTGTCTGTAGTCCAGAGAACAAGCGGCAACACCATACAAATAATCAACAACAAGATGACTAAATACTATGATCAGGTTAAGGATCCAAAGCCCAAGGAGAGCATCACCACTGCCCCTATTACCCATTTCAACTTTAGGGATTCAAAACCCAAGGACATGTCACCAATGCCCTATTACCCATTTTGCACATGCACACAAGCAATCTCCACGTAGTAGAAGATGCGCAAGATAGCCTCGTGATGCTTTGATACCAAGACTACCCAAAACATATGAAGATTCATCCACCAAGATATACAAATAACCAAAAATCATAATATCATGTACGATAAATTAAACGTGAGAAAATATATATATATATATATATATATATATATATATATATATATATATATATATACACACACATAAAAACAAACATGTTGTCGAATAGTCCCCGTCAAATTTTTATATGTGGCAACCCATAAAATAATAGTTTGAAAACCTGGATGCAATGCAATGCATAAAATATAAAAATCCCTACCTTGATGACAATAGAAGCCTAGCCGACTAGCAGCACATGCCATCGGCCACAGCTACTGAAATCTGTAAAATCGTCAAAACCTAAGACATAATCAACCTCAAAATCCCAACCATCACACTAGGGATAAAAGATAAGTCCTAAATTGATACTAGGAACTCAAATTGATATAAATGACAGATGAACCTGAACCTAGGAAAGTCATACGTGCATCAACATCCAAATTTGGAATTTTTAAATAGAATACGTACAACTTCTGAAACACTATAATTAACAGACTTACAAAATTTATTTAAGAAATAACTCTTATTGATTCAATATAAAGATGACCTCATTTCAATATGCAAAATAAAGTTTTGACCTTACATCAATATACTTGCTAAATGACCGAAATGGAATGCACTTTTAGAACGTCGAAATGTGTTAGAAAATAGCATTAAAGTTTCTGCGGTAGTTAGGTAGTCCAAAAATGTGATCAAATTGTCAACATAAAAGTCAAAGTCAACAGGTCTCTATTTACCTCATCTACCTTGTCATCAATCAATGACATGTCAACTGCTGACATTAACAAAAATGATGTCATATTGATGTTAGCGCCATGTCAGGTGACCGGCAACGACAAACGACATTGGATCGGAATGAGAAGGGTTGATTTTTAAAGGTTTCGAGCTCTTGAATCCAATGGTAGCGTTGGTTTTCAGAGACGACGCCCAGAATGGCCAGTATCTATGATTATAGTCACAGTTGTGACCTTTCCAACAAAGCTGCGGGACCACATCCAGCAATGGATACTTCGTAATTCAGTAATTACTCTTTGTTCTTTATAATTGAATTTGTGACGACCAGGTTTTTCATAACCTTTTAAAATACACGAAATTTAAAACTTTTGCAAGACAACTAAAATCCTGTATAATCAGAGCGCTAAAAGCGAATCGTCAAAATCCATTCGTTACATTCATTTTGAAAATCGTTTATCAAAACATAGCGGAAGCAATAATAATATATTTAAAACATAGCAGAAGCGAAAACATTCAAATTAACACATGCTAAGTAAATCGTTATGTTTTACAATTTACTTTCCTCATCTTTAGCCAGACCAACCACAAGTTCTGCCCGTGTAAATCTTTTATCGACTGCTTTGTATTTTGTTTATCTTTGTTCTTATCATACACATATACTTATACTACAAGTAAACTGTAAGCCTAAAGGCTTAGTAAGGAAAAGGAATATGCATATGTCATGCCTATCTTTAGTTACTTAGAATGGGTCCGCCCCAAATCAATCTTTCATTACATTCATTCATAACTCGTATTTCGAGCCAAAAGTTGAAGGAACACATATTAGATGGTATAGTTTGATCGACTTCTAGCCCTTTGTGGATTAGATCTGAACTACTCACCCGCCCTTCAACTTCCCATGCATGTGAGTACCACCCCATAATGGCACTCCCTACTTGTTTCTATTATCATGATGCATGTTGACACAATATAGAAAGAACAATAATTAAACAATGAATAGCAAGAATAACATGAATAGTAAACAACGAATGGCAAGAATAACATTAATTGAAAGCAAACATAGAAACGAATTGAAAGCGACATATAACATGCTCGATTCTACCGAACATAACAATCAAGATGTAGCAAGACGAATAAATTGTTAGCTACAAGGTATCTAAGCAAATTAACATACTTAACAATGTTATAAAAACTTAGATGTAACATTAATAAGTAAAAAACAAAACATACTCGATAATTAACTAATAGAAACATGCTCAACAATTGACTAATATGAACATGTTTGAATTATAATTACAAAGTATCAAGCTAAAGTAATTATACATGCTCATCTAAACAGCAGAAATATAGACATGCTCAACAACGATAGAAAACAATGACATGCTTAATACTCGAATACAATTGAAAGGTGCTAATTAATTGAAATGAACTAATAATGGAAACATGCTCACCAAACAATTTATTGAAACATACTTAGCAATTAATTCATGGAAACATACTTTTCTAAACAAAACGGAATTTAAACATGTTTCTCAAACAAATACTGAAAATGTGCTTGATAAACTAACTAATTATACATGCTTGTCTAACTAACAATTATATAGAAATATACTCAATCAATAGAAGACAGAACATACTTATCACACAATTAATGAAAACGTGCATGATATTTTGATACTACTAGAAACATGCTCAATGAATTGATATAAACCAAAGTCATAACCATTTATAAATAAAATGACTAACTGATTTTATACATTCGAAAGTAACATGCTTATTTTTTAAATTAACTAAAGATGCTCAGATTATTTAAAAGACTCAAATGATAGATTTCATTCTAGTTGATTGATCATGTTTTTATTCCAATTAATTAAACGTGCTAGTTAATTAGACATGCAAAAAGTTCTACTTAATTTGACATACTCAATTTAGGTAATTACGCTAAACATACAATTATTATCCTACTAATCTATACATGCTTAATTAATGGAATTGAAGTAAACGTTAACAATTAACAAACTACAGTGAATAATATGGTGAATTATACAAGAAACTATAGCAAGTGAATATAATAAATTGTACCAAAAACAGAAATGAAATTCTCTATTCATTAATGGTCATGCGTGCATATCATTTCATCATTTATTTCATCATTCTATGCTACAACTTAACGTCTTCATTCATCATTCATTTGTCACACTTCCATTAAAGTAAACAATTGCAATAAAAGACAAGAATTATATCTCCTAACCAATACCAAGGAATAATAATAAGCATTACAAGGAATTCATAGCAAGTAAAACAGTTCACAAAAATGGGATTCTTAATTTATACAATTCATAACTCATTCATGCTCGTCTTATCATCTTATCATTCTGTAGAGTAATTTACAGAAAACAAACACATAGCAAGTCGAATTCAATGCACAATATAAGCAAGCAATAGACATCAAGGAAAATCACACAATTCATACATTACTTGTGGGTATGGCTTTGACAGCCAAGACTCTACCCAATCCTTACCTCAATTCTTTATCGTGTTTAGCACCTAATCGTTATCTTTCTTTGTCTTTTCGATATCTTCACAATTAAAATATTATAACTTATCAATGAATCATATTCTAACTTGTACAAATTCTAAGTATTTCTCTGACGCCTAAACAGCATATAACATAGCCCAATAAATTAATCTCAATAACAATATCTAAATTGAGTCACAAAACTACATTTATCTACCAAGTGAACGTTCGATGACCTAATTCCAAATATCCAGAATATATCAATCCAATAAATGACGTGAATCCGAACCAACAAAGTATATGACCACAATATATGCTTTTCTTAACATTATTATGCACACGGGGATTTAGCAGTAGACAATTAATCTTACTGATGCATCCAATAGTAGAATATACGAACCTAAACCAAATGACAAAACATATTCATCCACTAATTAACCAAATTTAAGCCAACACGATCTGTCATTTAACAAATAACATTAGCCATACATTTAACTTCCAATACAATTTCGACAACAATAACCAACTCGACACTGCAGTAAGTACCCAACAACAACCAACATATTCCATTATTTGCATCCCAATAAAACAACAGTTAAATCGTCCAACAGCAGTGTACATTTCCAGACCTCAACACAAGAAGCATAATCATTTTTCAACAGTAGGTCAATATTTCCATATCAATGTCTACCTATTCAATTAACCTGCAGCTTAATTAAAACAATTGCCATCTCCTTACCAGCAAACAGGGCAAACCTGAGAGCAGGAAGGAAACAACATTCCACCGGTCCGAGCACCAGAAGGCAGGAGCTCCATCACTCGGCTATCAGCTACACCTCCAGAGAGCTCAACTCTTTTCTTCTACCTTTCATCTGCCTTCCTTTATTCCTCATCAGGGAGCTTAACTAAAATCCTTAAAATCCAAAGAGGAAATCTTACCTAAAGGATCAAAGAGGACCCGAGAAGCATTTCTAGAGACTTTCCTTCACCAGCTTCTCACTCCTTCATTGAATTTATACACAAATGGCTAATTTGAAATGTTTAACAACCGATTGCACTTTATCCCACGATTCAAGCGATGGATGCAAATTTTTCGAATCTTATTTTTGTCGTTCAAATCCTTGCATTTTAACAACACTCTGTCGTCCTTCACCAGGCAGGAACCAAAGGATGGACCGATTTGGTCCAATGCATAGTCCAGACCAAACCAGCAGCTGCCCAGCGAACCGAAGCCCCTACCCAAGCCGTTCCAGCCATCGCAGACCGCATCCAATCCACCGCCAACACGAAACGACAACCAATTCATCAGAACACAATACGAGGAGATTAAAGAACCAAATTAATGTTTTTGACTTACCATCGCTCATTTGCCAAATCTCCGAGCTCTGATTCTGAGCCCTGGATAGCCTGCGACCCGATGCCAGCAACCACTGGCAACTCGCCTTACCGGACATTGCCATCGCCCGACCCGTTCATCACCGCAGCAGCGAACCTGCACCGGAATGAACCCAAGACGCCAGAGCTTTCCATTGCCCGAATGTTCGTCCCTCCACTCGGTCTCTCCTTCTAGTTCTCCTCTCTCTCTTGGGTTGATCATGAAATGGCCAAAGGCCAAGTGAGATTTCTCCCTTTTTTTCCAGTCGGGAACAATTAGCCAGAACCGGTTCAGCTCTTGCCCCTCTTCATTTTAATTTTTCCATTTTAATCTTAATTAATTAATATTAAAAAAACATATATTTAAGTGTTAAATATTCGTATCACATATTTTCGACCCAAATTGTAACTCTCGACTTATTCCAAATATCGTTAAAAGATTATTAGATGTCCAATTTAAATTTCTTAATTCTATGTCCCAAATTGATTTCTATCAATCAAACTTCCAATGAATTCTCTTAAATTATAACCTAACGGTTACGTCCTTGGTAATACCCCGATACTTATCCAATAAATTTGAATATCCCCAAATTACACTCTAATTATACTTATTAAATTCATATAAAAGTCAGGATGTTACAGAATTTATCGACTCAATCCTTGTAATGTCTTCAAACCCTTTCTATTTGGATCCATGTAGATTTTAGATTATATGTAGTAATCTACATATTTATTTATTGGAAAATGGATTGCTAATCAAATCAATCTTCAAAGAATAACGAAAAAAAAAAGAAAAAAGAAAGTGAGTTAGTCTTTTTTGGATTTGAAATGAATCAAATCTCCCTAAGTAGGATTTGCACCTACGACCTGTCAGTTAACAGTCGATCGCTCTACCATTGAGCAACTGAGGAACAACGGGAATGAATTCAATTCTCATTCTCAACCCATGATCAATATGAGCTCGAGGTTTCCTTCGTAAGTCTCGAAACTTCTGCATAGTGAACCCCTTCCATGTCTCATTTCATAGAGAACCTCAAAGTGGCTCTATTTCAGAAAGAATATTTTTTACATATCCACCTAGTATTTCTATTTTTATGAAAATGATACAAAGAAAGATATCTCTTTTCACAATATAAAAACTCTATTATGATCAATTATATAATCATTATCATCTGAGTTCTATCAATGAACACAAAAGAAACAATTTAAATAAAAAATTGATAAATAGAGCGTTAGGGTTCAGTGTGACCCGGATTATAATTGGGTCAGGCCGGTTTGGCCCATATTTGAGATTTCCTAATTCCTGCAAGATTAGAGTTTCCAATTTCAGTATGACTAGGGTTTCCTTTTATTCCTATAAATATATGCTTGAGCCACAAAGCTCATTATACCGATTTCTATTAGTGATTTCTCCTCTGCCCGTGGTTTTTTCTCGTCTTGGGTTTTCCACGTATATTCGATGTCCAGTGTTTTCTCTTTCTCTTTTCCAAATCTCGTTCGTTATTTCAACAATTGGTATCAGAGCTAAGGTTAAGGTTCTCTATACCAATTTTCAACAATTGGTATCAGAGCAAAGTTGAAGGTTTCTGAAAATCGAGGTTTTTGATTTATTGGTGGTAGAACGAGTTTTTTTATTTTGGTTTTGGAAAAGGAAATTTAGAGCTGCCCGCAAGTGCTGCCTGAGAGGAGAGATCTACCCGAGAAGCCTTGCCCTACCCACTACCCTGCTAGTGCTGCCCAAAAAACCTGCCCTAATCTTCTTCTCCATAGCTGCCCTGCGTCTTCTCCAGTAACGAAGAACTGTGACTCTGTGTTCTTTCATCAGCAACAATGAACGAAGCAAAGAACAGAATCGCAGCGAAGCCTGTTCCGTCGTCGATCATCAAAGAACAGAAGCGGCGAAGAACCGAGTCACTCCCGACCCGAAGCACCCGCATCACGTCGTCTGTTGTTTCAAAGCAATGAGAAGCACCGCGTCTGTTGTTCAATCGAGCCATCTCGCAGCTTGAGAACAGGCAGTCGTCGAAGATCAGAGAAGCTCGCCGCCGATCAGTCTGCCAGTCATCTACGAATCTCCGTTGAACGTCCAGCTGATTAAAAAAAAAAGTTAATTTGGTCTTTTGGAATTTAGTTCTGGATAATTTTGTGGCTGATATATTCTGAATTATTTTGGGCGGATATATTGGCATATTCTAGAATATTTGGGGCTTCAATTTTTGGTACAAATACTCTATTTGTTTTTTTTTTTTTGGAAAATTCTTATTTTCGGGGACAACTTCGATGGAGTATGAAATTCTGATGTTGGATCAGAATACGAGGTTTCTAATTTTGCAGGTAAAGATGTGGGATGTTCTTGCTCAGATGAAATTGGACAATATGTTATTGTGGTTCAATAACATGCCAGTGTCTTGGACCGATCAGGAAAAATTTATGAGGGATAGAAAAGCTTTTTCTGTGATCCATCTTTATTTATCAAATACAATTTTGGAAGATCTGTTGAAGGTGAAATCTGCTACTGAAATATTGACAAAGTTGGAAGAAATGTGCATGCATAAAATCCTAATGAGTAAGCTGCATTTGAAGCAGTGGTTATATTTTCATCATATGGAAGAAGGAACTTCAATTGAAAAACACTTGGCTGTATTTAAAGAAATTGTTTCGGATTTGGAAACAATGGAATGCAAATATGATGAGGAGGATTAGGATTTAATTCTACTATGTTTATTGCCTGCATCGTACAATATTTTCCAGGATACCATTATGTACAGTCGGGACACCTTGACTCTGAAAGAAGTCTACGATGCTTTGCTTTCAAAAGAAAGGATGAACCACCTTGTAGTTGGATCTGGAACTCAAGGAAGGGATTGATTACCCGGGGTAGAACATTAGAGAGGTTCGATAAAGGGAACAATAACAGAAAGGGTTCAAAAAGCAGATCAAAGTCCAAGAACAGAAACAAAGTTTGTTTTATCTATAAGAAAAAGGACATTAAATCTGAGTGTTACAAATTGCAGAATAAAAGAAAAAAGGAAGCTGATCAGAAGGGAAAGCAACCAATGAATTCTGGTGAAGCAGTTGTCGCTGAAGAAAACAATTGTGAATCAAGAGGAGATCTTCTGGTAGTGTTTGACAGAAATTCAAAGCCATCCTAGGAGTGGATTCTGGATTCAGCCTGTAAGTTTCATATGTGTCTCAATAAAGATTGGTTTTCGACATATCAGCATGTGTTAAAAGGTGCAGTATTGATGGGAAATAATTCATCGTGCAAGATAGCAGAGATTGGTTCGATCAGAATTAAGATGTATGATGGAGTTGTCAGAACACTTAGTGACGTACGACATGTTCCCGACTTGAAGAGAAATTTGATCTCGTTGAGTACTCTTGATCTGAAAGGATACAAGTGCACCAATGAAGGTGGAGTTTTGAAGATCAGCCGTGGTTCTCTTACTATGATGAAAAGGCAAAGAAAATCTTGAAATTTATATGTTCTACAGGGATCTACAATTGTTGGGGATGCTGCAATTAGTACTTCATTGTCAGATGAAGATCTTACCAGATTATGACATATGCGTCTGGGGCATATGAGTGAAAATGGGATGAATGAGCTTAGCAGAAGAGGACTTTTGAATGGTCAGAGCACAAGTAAATTACAGTTTTGTGAGCATTGTGTTTTCGGGAAATAGAAGAGAGTTACATTCACTATAGCCACTCACAGTACGAAATAAACACTAGATTATATCCACTCAGATCTTTGGGGTCCAGCACCGGTGCCTTACAAGGGAGGGGTACATTATATGCTGACCATGATTGATGATTTTTTCAGAAAGCTTTGAGTGTTCTTTATAAAGAAGAAAAGTGATGTATTTGTTGCATTCAAGGAGTGGAAAATTTTAATTGAAAAGCAGACAGAAAAGCAGGTAAAATATCTACACACCAATAATGGGTTCGAGTTTTGTTCGGGAGAGTTCAACTCTTTCTGTAGGTCAGAAGGTATTATGAGACATTTGAAAGTCCCGGGTACTCCACGGCAAAATGGAGTGGCAGAGCAAATGAATAAAACTTTAATAGAAATAGGTCGGTTAATGATTTCAGATTTAGGTTTACGTAAGTCATTTTGGGCTGAAGCTGCTGCTACTGCTTGTTATATTGTGAATCGTTCTCCGTCAAATGCACTTGATAAGAAAGCTGCTGAAGAAGTTTGGTCTGGTAATCCTGTTGATTATTCAGGTTTGAGAGTATTTGGTTGTCCTGCGTATGCTCACGTTGATAATGGCAAGTTAGAGCCCAGATCATTGAAATGTATATTCCTAGGACACTAGTCTGGTGTCAAGGGATATAAGTTATGGTGTCCTGAATCCAAGAAAGTCATATTGAGCAGAAATATGGTATTTGATGAAGCTATTATGCTTGGTAATTCATCTTCTAAAGGCTTGACAGATAAGACTAATCATCTATCTAGTAGCGAGGTTGAGTTTGAAGTTGAATCAGAGTCGACATCAGGATCTTCAAGTCAGACCAGCTTAGATAATCAGGGTGATACCGTTTTCACACAATCACCAATATTAGCTTCACCAGAGTATTCCATCACTAAGAATAGACCAAGAAGAGATATTAGACTTCCACAGAAATATGGTGAAGCAGATTTAGTTGCTTATGCTTTGAGTGTAGCTGAAAGCATTGATTCTAGTGAAGAACCGTCTACTTATTCAGAGGCAGTGAGTTAAGAAAATTTGAAGAAATGGATGATCACCATGCAAGAGGAAATGGAATCTCTTTAGAAGAATGACACATAGGACTTAGTTAAATTGCCAAAAGAAAAGAAAGTGGTTCTTTGCAAATGGGTGTTTAAGAAAAAGGAAGGTACACTAGGTGTTGAAGAAGACAGGTACAAAGCATGTTTGGTTGCTAAGGGGTACAGTCAGATTCTAGGTGTAGACTTCATTGATGTGTTTTCTCCAGTGGTTAAGCACAATTCGATTCGAGCTTTTCTAAGTGTTGTGGCTATGCACGACTTTGAGCTTGAGCAGTTGGATGTGAAAACTGCCTTTTTACACGAAGAACTTGAGGAGGACATCTATATGCAGCACCCTGAAGGTTTTATATTCTCTGAAAAAGAAGACTATGTTTGTTCTTTGAAGAAGTCCCTTTATGGTCTAAAGCAATCGCATAGACAGTGGTATAAGAGGTTTGATTCATTCATGCTTGCTCAAGATTTCAGAAGGAGCAATTATGTTGTGTCTACATAAAGAACAGTCAGAATGAGTCAGTGATTTATCTGCTCTTATACGTCGATGATATGTTAATTGCAGCTAAAGATATTGAAGAAATCAGAAGGGTCAAAGCACAACTGAGTAAAGAGTTTGAAATGAAAGATTTAGGAGCAGCGAAAAAGATAGTTGGTATGGAGATACTGAGAGATAGAAAATCTAGGAAATTGTACCTAAGTCAAAGGGGGTACATTCAGAAAGTTCTCTATAGGTTTAACATGAATAAGTCTAAACTTGTTGGTACTCCTTTAGCAGCTCATTCAGGCTTTCATCCGACTTATGCCCGAAATCAGATGATGAAATTAATTATATGTCAAGAGTTCCATATTCTAGTGTAGTGGGATCGCTCATGTATGCTATGGTTTGCACGCGTCCAGATTTATCTTACACAGTTAGTGTGGTTAGTAGGTACATGGCAAATCCAGGAAAGGAACACTAGAGAACTGGTCAGTGGATTCTTAGGTATCTGCAGGGAACTAGTGATGTTTGTCTTCAATTTGGAAGAACTCGAGATCCTATTATTGGATATGTTTATTTTGATTATGCGGGGGATATTGATAAGAGGAGAGCTCTTACCGGATATGTTTTTACAATTGGGGGTTGCAATATCAGTTGGAGAGCTACCTGACAGGATACCGTTCCGTTGTCTACTACAGAGGCAGAATATATGGTTATTACAGAGGTTTGTAAAGAAGCTATATGGTTAATAGGTTTGTTTGGTGAGCTCAGTGGAGATTTGCAGATTGCCACAGTGTTTTGTGATAGTCAGAGTGCTATCTTTCTCACTGAAGATCAAATGTTTCATGAGAGGACGAAGCACATCGATATTTTTATCATTTTGTTCATGAAGTGGTTGCTCGTGGTGATTTTGCAGTCAGTAAAATCAGTACTCATGATAATCCTACTGATATGATGACAAAGACTTTGCCCACACCCAAGTTCAAGCATTGTTTGAGCTTGGTTGGTATTAGCTGCTGATTTCGCCTTGAGGGGCATTTGTGGAAGAGGAGGTTTTCTGGAGTTATATTTATACAGTGGAATTCGTGTAAAGGTGGAGATTGTTAAGGTTCAGTGTGACCCAGATTCTAATTGGGCCAGGTCGGTTTGGCTCACATTGGAGGTTTCCTAATTCTTGCAGGATTAGGGTTTCCAATTTCAGTATGACTAGGGTTTCCTTTATTTCTATAAATATATGTTTGAGCCGCAAAGCTCATTGTACCGATTTCTATTAGTGATTTCTCCTCTGCCCGTGGTTTTTTCCTATCTTTGGTTTTCCACGTAAATTCGGTGTCTACTGTTTTCTCTTTCTCTTTTCAAAATCTCGTTCGTTATTTCAACATAGAGTTAAAATACAAGATAAAGGAGCCCTTGTTGAAGATATACTTGAAAAAAGTATTCGATTATGTAACAATAAACCAAAAAAAATATTTACCAAAAACATATGATCCTTTTTCTAAACAGATACTATAGTGGAAAAATAAAAATAATTTTTTCATTCTCAACTATAAATGGAACTTTAATAAAAAATGATAGAACAAAAATTTAGATAAATCAAATCTATAATATAATTCCTAATAATAATTATTCTAAAAAAGAAGATAAAATCTATTTAGTTAATAAAAAATTGTTATCAAAAGAAATTAGTCAAATAGTTCCTCAAGAGTCATATAATTTAATGAACAATTTAGAACAATTAGAAGCGCTATACAAAGGACTTATACTAGAGGATTGTGATATTCTTTCAAGCGAAGTCAAATGTGTAGTACTTTTAAATGATAACCTACCAAATATAGATACTTATATTAATACAAAAATTACTGATAACCTCGATTATTTTCAAGTAGATGACGTGGCTTTGATAGAGCATTCACAAGAACCATATTTTGTTCGAGACATAATCAAAGGTTCTATCCGCTCTCAAAGACATAAAACAATCGTTTTGAAACTTTTTCAAGGAAACTTATATTCACCTCTTTTTTTTAATAGAATAGGCAAACCTATTTTTTTCTTTTGATCTCCTCAACCTTATGCAAATTTTTTAAAAAAAGTGAATACGAAAAAAGACCGAATTCAAGATATTGGATTATACAAAGTAAAATACACAAGAAAATGAGAAAAAAGAAGATAACATAAGAGAAAAATGGGAAAGTAGCAAAAGAAAGGAAAAAGCACATATAGAAATAGCAGAAAGATTGGATAATATTTTGCTTGCTCAAGTACTAAGAAGTTCATTCTTAATAACTCAATCTATTGTGAAAAATATAATGTCATACCTTCATTGATAATAGCAAAAAATCTTACGGAAACTTTGTTTCTATATTCAAATAAATAGAGTAAAGAAAGTTAAGCTCTACTAATATAGTAAGAAAGAAATGAAATAATGTTGTAGTTTTTTGAAACTTGGGAAAAAGTGAGCCATTTTCTTATTTGTACCAAAAAAATCTTCTAATTAGTAAGAGCTCAATGGGACCTACCCCCTATTTTTTTCTGATTCGAGTGGGGGATCTAGTTGAGTTATTATGTTTTCATATTTACAACTCAATTTATTTGGTTATTACAAGGATGAACCTAATTCAGAATATGAACCATAAAATAAAATACTAATTAAACCAATCATAGGAATACCAGTTACAATACCTATTATTGAAAGAGGAATCCTTCTAGTAGTATCAGCCATTTGTCCCACTTCCCTCCACATTTAATCAAGTGGTAATGCTAGAGACATAAACAATCATAGATAATTATGAGATGATATCCTTCCAAATGGGATAAGAGAATTCTTACTATTCTTAAGTATTAAGTATTTTCTTTTCTTCAATTTTCGATTTCATGTGGCTCCTTTATGGCAGATGGAAAAAAAGATGTCGACAAAAAAAAAAAACAAATTCTATCCATAACATCTATGTCAGCCTTTTTATCTGAATGCATTCAAAAGGAACTGCTTTATAGATTATTCCCATAAAAGAAAAGAGGATTCTAACAATCTTTTCTAGTTACTTCATTCCCTATTTCTATTTGAAAAAAATCCTTAGGAAAAAGTGTTTTTTGTTTCCAACGAGTTAAAAAAAATATAATCTGTCAACTTTCCCATACTGCAGTGAATTCATTCCTAGGCATTGTACGCACCGCCCATCACACTATGGAAGCTAGTCATGCCCAAAGTAGTTACCTTAACCTCAAGGAGGGGGATACCGAAGGCAGGGCTAGTGATTGGAGTAAAGTCGTAACAAGTAGTCGTACCGGAAGGTGCGTTTGGATCACCTCCTTTTCAAGGAGAGCTAATGCTTGTTGAGTATTTTGGTTTGACACTACTTCACACTCAAAAAGAAGCAAGCTACGTCTAAGTTAAACTTAAAGATGGAAGTCTTCTAATATTTATAATATTATCTTGTACTAGATAATTATTGATAGGAATACATTCTAGCATATCAAATAATTTCTTTTGATCGTTATTGTAAATATAAAACACTTTTTTCATATTATTTACTTGTACTGATAATCCATAAATATATCAATCTTTTTTTATCTTCATAATTAATAGATTTATATGAGATCCATTTTTTGATTTATTTCATTTATTTCATGACCGGAACAAAAGGGCATACACGTTACACCATGATTTTGAATCAGAAGAGAGATTTCGAGAAATGGCAGATCTATTCACTTCATCAATAACCGAGCCGAATCTAGTGTATTATTAGGGATTTGCCTTTTCTATTAATTCATACAGAATGGATAAAAAACAATTCTTGAATAAGGTATTCAACTCCTAGGATGAATCGAAAAAGAAATATTTATTGGTTCTACCTCCTATTTTTTATGAAGAGAATGAATCTGTTTATCGAAGGATTAAAAAAAAAAGGGTCCGGACCTCCGATTTGTAAGATCTAAAACAAAAAAAAAAGTGGTATTTGCTAGCAACAACATAATGGAGGCAGTCAATCAATATCGATTAATCTGAAATCTGATTCAAATCCATCTATCTGATTAATAAGTCATAAGATAATCATGATTCCAATGGCTATTAAGATTATGATAGGGGGAATAACAGAATTGAGGTCATAAATTGACCTAGTTCTAATCATAGACTAATATATATTTTTTATTTGAATTCAAAACTCATTAAAAAGAATGGGCAATATATGATAAATCAAATCATACATAAATGGTCGAAGACTCGAAGGCCCTGGAAATACTATAAGGTGCTCAAATGGTTGAAGTTAGTTGAATAGGAGGATCACCATGACTACAACCCTTGGGAAATTTACAAAAGAGGAAAATGATTCATTTGATATTATAGATGATTGGTTATGGAGGGATCGGTTCATTTGTAGGTTGGTTCGGTCTATTGCTCTTTCCTTGCATCTAATGTTAATGTACATAGTATCCCAATTTTATTTCTTTGCTTCATGTATTTATTTCGTTTATGTCTAATTCCTAGATTTGGTTCTTTTCAATATGAATCTTGATATCCATTGGAAGAATCAAATCAATGAAGTAAAAAACATGTTATGGGCATAGAGTAATAAAATAAGATTTGTTTTACCATTCTAAAGAAGTAATTGATTGAAAAATTAAAAAATTATAGAGGGATTCCGATATGTGGAAAGTTCTTCTCTTCAGATTTAAAAAACCATTAGCAAATCCCATCTTTAACGTTTAAAGCATGATATGAAATGAGTTCCATAAAGCAAAAAAAAAAAAAAGCATAACGAAAATAATTAATAAAAAGAGTGATATCATGCAATATGTGAGTAACTAGTTTGAGAAAATATCTTATTACGCCTAGCATCTTAGTGGACAACCACTATGTCTATGTTCTTTTGGGTTGAAAGTATATATACATTTTCAAATTACTAAGCAAAACTTTTTTTCTTTGACCATTAAAAAAGGGAAAAAACAAATAAAAGTAAAAAAAAAAAGAGCTCGGCAGAACAATCTATAAAAGAATTGATATAGTTTGAGGTTGATTCCTCAATTAGTAGTACTTCTAGAGTCCACTTCTTCCCCATACTACGAGTGAAAGGGAAAATGTAAAGACTACCATTAAAGCAGCCCAAGCGAGACTACCGTATCCATGTGAATTATGTTCCCGATCTCTATGAATATAAAAGAATTATTCCTTTATTGTTCACTAATTTTATTGTTCACTAATAATAGTGAAATCACTAGTGCAGAGTAAAAAAAATGATGCTTCGTTCAAAAAATCCGAGAACCTAGATTTGATTTTCTTGTCATAAGAATAAAAAAAAATAATGAGGTAAGAAGAATCAATTTTTTTTTATGGAGCATTCTTGTGTATTTTGACAACTTGATGACATTTACCATACTAATTTCTACTCTACCTTCGAGGATTTCATTATGAAGAGAATTCCATTTAAACTATTTCGATGGATTCTTTCAACTCTTCTTATTTTCTAATCTAATTTGAAATCATATAAAGACAATTCCTATTTAATATAGCGATTTGTGCAAGTATTTTACGATTAAGAAGCAATTGCTCTTGTGTAGCTTCTGTATTAATCCACTATAATTATAGTATGCTTTACTGTCTCGAACTATTGCATTTATTTGAGCCATCCATAAATGGCTAAAATTCCTTTTTTTCAATTGATAATTTTGCTTATCTCTTTTTTTTTTTGCAAATATGGAAACTTCGGCAAGTGATTTATAAACATAATAATGAAAATAATCAATTTTATTTCATTTAACCTCTTCATGCTTACTATAACTAATTATTTCGGTTTTCTATTAGCAGTTTTAACTAAAACCTCAGCTCTATTTATCAGCCTGAGCAAGATACAACTTATTTGAAATTAATTAATTGTACAGTTCATAAAAAGAAATATTTGTCTGGTAGTCCATATATTTTATAATCTAGAGTTCGTTATCTTGTCAATTTCCAATTATTGATCATTGAGATTCATGGACAAAACATATTAATAATTAAGGATCGATATTACCTATCCTTCTTTTTTTTTTTTTTCTGTCTGCAAACTCATTGAAGGGAAATGAGTGACGTTTTTTGCATGGAGATCAAAACGCTGAGTTATTGGCAATATCGGCCACGTTACATGCTCTTTTCCACTTGAACCTCTAACTTTAACTGAACACTGTTACCTAGGCTAGCCTAGTCTTTTCGAGATGAAGGATGAAGTTCTCTTTCTAGATAGAAAAGATAGAAAATGAATAAAAGAAGTTGAATAGAAAAACTTATTAGATGCCAGCTTATTAGATACCATAGAGTCAATGGGATCTAATAAGTTCTACCTACGGTTGGATTTGAACCAATGACTCCCGCCGTATGAAAGCAATACTCTAACCACTGAGTTATCTGTCAACAATAATAAATCTCATGTACGGTTCTGTAGATTGGCAGTAAGGGTGACTTATCTATCAACTTTTCCACTATCACCCCCAAAAAACCAAGCTCTGCATTATGTAAAGTTGCCAGAGTACGCTTAACCTCTAGATTTGAAATCACTGGTTATATACCTGGTATTGGCCATAATTTACAAGAACATGTAATACCCCGATCCTAGATTTTTCCCGATCCTCTATGTAATCAATTTTATTTCCAAATATAACGGAATGAATATTATTATATTACGTCATCCTAGGAATGTTCTTAAGTTAGTATGTGTCGAACTTGGACGAATATTGAGGAAAACATGTATAAACGATAAAAATTGGACTTTAGGAAGCATAGGATGCAAAAAACAGCATCCTCTACTCAATATTTAAGTGCAGAGGATGCTGTTTGGAAACCTGCGGACGCAGAAAATGGAGTCCAATATGCATCTGTCTTATTTTCTGTATAGTGCGGACGCTGGCTGAAGAAGAGCGGACGCAGAAAATGGAGTCCTATATGCCTCTGTCCAATTTTGTATTTCGTGCGGACGACCCTTGCGGACGCTGCGGACACAAAATGGCGTCCGCAACCTCATTTCGGAAGCAGAGGACACCTGTTTAGGATGCCATTTGCTGTGTAATTTTTGGATTTCGGACGCAGCAGACGAGAATGTACGGCGTCCGCCACGTCCGCTACGCAGCAGACCAGTTTTTTTTAAAAGTCAAAAAGGAGATTTCCTTCGACGTGTAGCCATTAAATTCTCGCCGAAAGCCTTCCCAGCTACCAAATTAGTCCACAAAGCAGCCACCCTACGTGTACCTGCCCTGTCCCCTTAGGTAGCCTTCTTATTTAGTGTTGGACATTTCTTCAAATCCTGCATTTTTCTGCTATGGAGGAGGTTCTGCTGAGTGGGTTTTTGCTAAGGTTAAGGTTGCTGTTAGTGAGGGAGCTGTTGGAGCTACATTACACGACTTCAAGAGGTAAGGAAGGGTGTGTTTGGCGTAATAAGCCCTACCCACAGGTATGTTTGCCTTGATGATTTCTTTGAAAACAATTTCCTGCTGTTTGTTCAGTAACTTCTTGTTTTCTGGTTTGATGGAAAGAAAAAACAAATTGTTATGACAATGGTTAGCATGAAAATGACTATGATAAAGGTTAGCACGAAATAATTGGACAATGATATGTTAGATAAAAGGGTGATGGTTATGATGGAAAGAAACTCAATGATTGTTATGAATGTTCTTGTGTAGAAACTATTTTTCTGGTTTTTATGCAAATTATAGTTTCTTGTTGAAATTGTACAAGTGTTGCATGACTCACATGTTATTATATGGTTTGAAGATGTGAAGAGGTGAAAGCCATTAAGACAAGGAATTAAAGATAAGAGAAATGAGAAAGTAGTGAAAGAAAGTATAAAGAGGAAATGGAAGATGTGATATATAGTTTTCTGGTTTTGTAGTTTCCAGTTTGATGCAGAAAATTGTTCTGATCTACATGTTTTCATTTGGGGTTACCCTTGGTTTAGAAATGTTGCTAGACATGCTTTATTGGTATTTGAAGCATAAACGTGTTGACTGTGGAAATATGGTAATGAAGGCTATGTTGGTTATAGAAGCATGAAATTAACATTTGGATTAATTATGTTCATTGGTGCACTAGTTGGATATCTATGATAATGTATTAATGTGTGAACGTGATTTGTGAAGGTGTTGAAGAGAAAAAGAAGACCAATGAATACGTGTTATTTCGTATTAAGGATTGAGGTAAGGAATGGGTTGTCTTGGCCTTGTGCCCTACACCCAAGTAAAGTGTGTGTGAGTTGCTTCGTGTTGAAGTCAATTATTCTTATTGTTTTACTAGGATGATACTAGGAAATGAAAATGAATTAAGTTAGAAAAAGTACGAATGAACTATATGAATAATGAAAGAAATGAAAAGAAAAGTATGATGAGAATGATAAATGATGAAATGAAAAGAAAACGTATGATGAGAATGAATGAACGAAAGAACGAAAGGATAAGGGTTTTATTAACATTGGGTAAGTCGTTTCAGATTTTACTATTTTTGGTAAATTATGGAATTTATACATGTTATTATTAGTGCTGGATAGGAACCTTCTGGTTCTAGGTTATATGTATAGTCAATTATTGACACTTAAGCATGTTTTTATGTTAGACGGTTTTCGAGGAACATGTTAGCTTTTGATGATAAGTGTTGCACGTTACTTTATGTTCATGTCATTTCAATTATTCTTTCTATGCGCGTTTACTTATCATTATATATTTAAGTTTATGTTATGCAGTGTGTTTCATGATAATAGAAACCAAGTAGAGGGTAACCATCGGAATGGTGCCCACATGCATGAGTGAGGAAGAACGAAATGAAAAGAAAGAACCCTAAAGGCAGGTATATGCTGGAACTAAAATGAAAGAACCCTAAAGGAGGGTATATGCCGGGATAGAATGAAAGAACCCTAAAGGCGGGTATATGCTGGGACAGAATGAAAGAACCCTAAAGGTGGGTATATGCCGGGACAGAATGAAAGAACCCTAAAGGCGGGTATATGCCAGAAATAAGGAGTTGGAGTAGATGGGTAGCCCGAACGGCTAGGCCATCTGAAAGGAAAACCTCCAATCTTCAAACTCGATGTACGAGTAAGAAACGAACGAAGAAAAAGAATGTAATGAAAGGGTTGGATTGAGTGGCCCTCAATCCAACAAAGACTAAAGAGAGAATGCATAAATTGTTTTTCCCCATCTCCTTACTGGGGGTAAGCTCACGTCCTTACTTGTGGTGTAGGAAACGACGAACAGATAAGAGAAAGATGATGATCATAAAATGAAGCAGGGATGGATGATTTCGCACATAGGAGATTCGGGTTGGCAGGGCAAAGACCAAAGAAAGTAAAAGGTTATAAATCAAAGAAATTAAAGAAAACAAAGGTTATGAATTTAAGTTTATTTCGTTAAGTTTTACCGATGACGAAATGTTTGAAAGAATTTTCACGTTTCCGCTATGATTGTAAAAAGGGACATTTTATAATGTTTTCGCAAGTGATATTTTACAACGTTGTCGTAAGAATTTAAATAGATGATTTTTAACGCTTCCGTGTAAATTAATAAGTTGATTTTCATGATGAGTTTTAAGAAAGAGTTAGTAGCGATTCGGATTTACGCACTCTGATTGGTTTTAAAATGAAAATTTTAAATTTTACGCATTTTTAGGATTTACGAAAAATCCGGGTCGTTACAGAACATGTTCAAGGAGTTGATAAGTTAATTCATGTGGATGTCTATTTGCCTGGTTGTCCACCTAAACTAAAGGCAATTATAGATGCTATAACAAAACTTCGTAGCAAATATCGCGAGAAATTTATGACGATCAAATTAAGTCTCAACAGGAAATTTGGTATTTTACTACCAACCACAAATTTCATGTATAAGATTTTTAAATTTCGAAGAGCAAATTAATTCTATTACCTATCTACAATCATTTGATTTAGTAATAATAATAAAGATAATAATGAACATAAATAAATGAATAATGGCTTGGATCGTGTATCAACGACTCATCCCGGTAGAGGTAGAAGACAAGGTTTCATTGGAATAATTTTTTATTTCTATTTCAGGGTACCTCATCTCTTTTTTTTTTACAGGTCGAGCCTACCCTCCCGTTTGTTTTAGAAACTTATCCTAAGGTCTCCTCAACAAGAGCTCCCCAACAATGACAGAGGAACCAACCCACCTATTGTGGAGGGGCGGTGTTTTTGTTTCATTGGTTTCTCAACATCAATTTCGTAAAAAGAACCAAATTCTTGTTGAAAATTCATTCTATAATTATGTATGACCAAAAAAAAGTATGAAAAGCTTTTTACTTGTTTTTTTTCTTATTCTTTTTTTTTATTATTATACTAGATTTCGAGAATTACTTGTATCGCATTACTAGTCATAGTATGTATATTGTGAAGACTACTATTTTACCTTGCAAATAGGAAGGGTATAATTATCACTCGTTTCAAATTGAAATGTCATTGAGTGTATTGATTTCTATTCTAATAGAAAAAAAATGCTATTAGATATAAAAATAAATAAATAAATAAGTAAACAGAGACTATAGAATAGAAAAAAATGATAGACCAAAGGAATCTAGAGGAGTCTAGAATGAATTATTTATCTCCCTAATCTTGTGTCGAAATAATACTTTATTATTCTTGATCCCGTTCGTCAAAGACCCTATTCTTAGTTTCAATTTTTCTCGGTTTATCAGCACCCTTTTTTGAGATTTATTACATTATATAAGTAGTGAACAAAGAAAAAAATCAATGTAAATTTCTTAAGAAAATTCAACTTCACCTGTTCAAATATAGTTCATGGCACATGATTAGTATGTCTTCTACAAATGAATTGATATAAGTTTACATATATATTCATTAATAGTATAGATCATGAGAAATACCTATACATCTAACTGCGTGGAGATATACCCTTCCCATTTTTCATTCCAAGGTTTCTCTGAATTTGAAAGTTATCACTTGATAAGGTTTCCATACGAAGGATCAATCCAATTAAGTCTGTAGCATCTACCAATTTCGCCATATGCCCATGAGTATCTTATTATTCTATTGATAGTAGAGTAATATCTCATTAAAAAATCCTTGTCTTTTTTCTTTCATTTGTATTATGATGCTGGAACTAAGAAGATATCAATGATCTTCTATGAAATGGTTTCATGGGATTTAGCCAATTGTCTTGATCGTGGAATATCATTGAAAAATAGTAATTCGTGTCATCAAAAGATTTCCTGCGATTATTTCTGGCATGGAATGAACCAAAATGGTGATAATTTTCCTTCATTGATCAAGAATTTCAATTTTTGGGAAGTATCATGATCATCCAACAAGAAGGGTTTCCATTTTTTTAAATAAACGATTTGAAGACCTATTGATTCTAACAAATGATTGCAGAGTTGATCTTTCAAACCTTCCAATTCATAGATGTAGATGTGGATCTCGGACCTATGAATGGGGATATTCTCGAAACTCACAAAGAAAAAAGGAAGTGAGTTAAACAAAAAGACTAACTCGTTACTAAACTTGTTAAATATAAAATATAACCAATGTATATCTTTTTGATTAGAGGTTGAATTGATCATCAGAAGAAGAATTAGGCTAAAATTTAGGATACATTTTGGGAAATTTGATTGATCTTTGGGTCCACAAGATTCTCCTCGTGAGAGCTTTCCAATGGTAGATCAACTTCGTGATCGAACGTCATGATTGTCGCCGAAGAGCGATTAAAGTTTGGGACGAAATTTTTTGGTGATGATTTCTGTTCTCTCAAACGACGAGACCATTTTTGAAGAATAATATATCGAATCGAAACTTACAACGTGAACTATCAATTTATGGTGGAGGTGTTCGACACCTCCACCCAACCCAACTCCAACAAGCATTGGAAGTCGCTGCCGTGGTGAGGAAAGGTAAAATGGTGAAAAATAGAAAGAGAGAGTGTGTGTGATGTTACGGGAACATAAAGAAAAGACTTAAAAAAAGGAAATAAATTGAGAGAGAGAGAGAGAGAGAGAGAGAGAGAGAGAGAGAGAGAGAGAGAGAGAGAGGAGTGAAAAGGAAAGGAAAGGAAAGGAGAGGGGAGGCGCCGCTGGGAGGAAAAAAACAGAGAAAAGAAGAAAAAAAAATTAAAACATAAATAAATAAAATAATAAAACAAATAATAGAATTTTAATTTATTTAATATTATTTAATATATATAATAATTATAAGGAAAAATGACCAATTAACCATCATTCTTTGAGATCAATGATAAGTCAACCACTAACATTTTTTTGCTAATAAATTAACCATTGAACTATGAAAAATGATGCTGCTAACATCGCTGTCACATTTATCGTTCAACGTGATAATGTCGAACCGCGGTGGCTCATCTAAAAACCGTCGCGACTTCATATTTTAATAAAATAACACTACAATTTGATGACCTGCCGCAGATCATATATTAAATCACGGCGGTTTCATATGAAGCTGTCGCTATTTCGGTTCGAATATAAACCATAGTGGATTAATACGTGCTTCGTTCAAAAATTTAAGAAACCTGTGCATAAATAGCCTTCACGAATTCAAGTTAATTGAAACGCGGTCGATCAAAAAGGGAAATATTGGCTCGGGAAAATATTGCTAATTTTACGATTTCATAATAATCAACTTTCATTTCATCATCAATAACAAAATTATCAATTCCATTACAAACATATCATGTACATGAGCATTACAACTACAAACCAATTTACCAATTCTATTACAATCATATCGTGTATATGTGCATGATATTTCATATTGGATGGACTCATAGTTATACAAAACCAAAGCTCCTCTTGCTACCCATTTGGCAGAGGCATTCGGCTTATCCGTTACAAACCCTTTCCTTATACTCGTTATAAAATTATTCTAAACAGTGGAAAACTACAGTTATAAAATCTTTTCTCAAAATATAGTGGAAGCGTAAGAAATTCATTTAAGGAATGCTAAACAGATAATTACTTTTTTACAAATTACTTTTTTCTTTTACTTTCCTTAGCCTAACCATCCACCAGTCCCGCTCGTGCAAATCCTTCATTAATTGCTCCTTCACATGTTCATCATTTTCTCGTGCGTGTATCTACACCATTAGCAACTGTGATCCCAAGGCCCAGTAAGAAATGAGGTATGCAGTATGATCATGCCACTCTTTAATTCTTTTGGAATGGGTTCTGCTCCCAAACCAATCTTTTCTTTACATTTCATTCTTTCATTCATAACTCGTAGGTCGAGCGGGAGATTAGAAGAACCCGTGTTGGAGGTATAGTCTTGGGCGACTTCTAACCACCTATGGTAGCTAGTCCCATTCTCGACGAGGGAGGAGACTTGTCCAGTCTACTTGATTAGATCCACACTACTCGTCTGTCCCCTAACTCCCCATTTTCTTTTCTTTTCTTTTTCATTCATTCATTTTTTTCACATAATGCATATGAATACCCCCTTCCGACGGGGTATTTTCTACTTGTTTCTATTATCATGATACATGTCCATGAGAAACATAATCGGGATGCATGTCAATGAAAAGCAGTAATAACCATGATATAAAAGCATGAAACATAAAGCAGTAATCACAACAATATAAAAGTATAAGCTATGGAAGTCTACTAATATACTATATAGGCATGCTCAGTAATTTAAAGGAAGCGATAACAATATAGACATGCTTGCGATTTAGAGAAAACAATAATATCATAGGCATGCTTGACAATTTAAAGAAAGCAATAACAATATGGAGACATGCTCGGCAATTTAAAGGAAATGGTGACAATACGTGCATGCTTGGTAATTTAACGACAACGATAACAATATGCTAACATCCTAAATATGCTCAAAAATTTAAACTAATAACATGCAATTAGCATATGCAAGATAATTAAAGCAACATATTAGAAACGTAAATAAACTGTTAAAAGAAAGATATTGCTAATGGTGTAGGGCCTCCACAGACCAAAGACTCTACTCAATGTCTTATCTCGAAGCTTTATCGCATATTAACACTTAGTCTTTATCCTTTTCTTCTCTTTTTGTACCTTCATAATTTAATAACGTTTATCATTAATCTAATCAATTAATGACCATTTAGCAACAACAAAACATATTCCTTTACGTGCTTGTGAGACATGCATTAGAGCCTAATAACTTCAAGTCACTAACTAAACCTTATTCGCCTCATTTTTTCTTTAACTACATTTGCATAACATAAATTTCCCATCATCACCCCACAAAAGGGTAAGCTAATTTAAACCATAACCACATACAACACCTTCCAAATATCCCAGTTCAATCGACCATGATCGCAGAACATAAACCTCACTACAAATAATGAGTATAAACCCAACAGATCATCCCCTTCCACAAACTCAACCAACAGATAACCAAAAGGACATGCACACAGAGAAAAAATCACGGTATCCATCCAACATTCAACATCCATTTCCAATATAATTTCACCTAAAATCATAGAGCATTCCACAATCAACCGAAGCCATCTTGAACAATAGCAGTCCCAACATCCATTAAATTCTTTATCTCCTACGCTCTACTAACAAAAATCCATAAAACTGCAAAGTAAAAGTGAAGAACTTCACTTACCAGAGGCAGCCAAGAGCAGCACCTCCATCCCCCATCTCACAAGAACTCACCCGAGAGCTCACCTAGCTCTTAGCTTTTAGAGAGCATTTGCCTCTCCAATTCTCCAGAGCACCCTTCACCCGAGAGCTCCTCTCTGCCATCCTCCTCTCCTCAAGTCTGCCTTTCTATCTCACCAGATAGCACAACAACATTCTCTGCCATCACCACTCTTTCACATGTCCCTGCCATCACCACTCCTTCGCACGCTCCACTGTCACCATCCAGAGCAAGAACAGATTAGATCAGACCGGACCACAAGCTGGACCATAGGCCTACGGCCAGTCCAACACGAACCGCCAGCTCCTGTCGAATTGATGCCCCCGACCAATCTGTCCTTACACCATCGACACATCAACGCCTCCATCGCGGTCCCCTTGCCGTCACCATCCCTCGTCACCGGCCACTAGAAATCGACAGAACATCGAGGCACCCCTCGACCCGATGCCCATCTGTCACATGATCCGAACCATCCCAGGAAGCTGCACTGCTCGAGCCCGCAGTCGATCGCCATTCGCCGGACGTTGCTCACCATGTCGCA
>CM039470.1:27610659-27801287 GCA_022433065.1 Begonia loranthoides | reverse complement strand
TGCTTCCATTTATAAAAACTGTCGAGCAGTCGACCACCTAACTAAACTGGTTGACCACTTCTTGACCGTTTGATTCACCGTGGAGGAGAGGATTATGGAAACCCCTTGAGATGGGTGGTTACTAGGAAAAAAATTTGTTCTAAGATTAGCAGAAGTATAACTCATTCGATTTTGATCCAAATGACATGAAAATTTGAACAGCCCTTAATCAAGGAGAGAATATGACGTCCTCAAAAAACCAATGGGAGATTATTTTGGAGGAGGAAGTTATGTTGATGAATGACAAACTGGTCTGGAGAGACACAACAGCCAGAATAGACCCAAAATACTAGGAAGCATAACTCACTCAATATATGTCCAATTAGTCTAAAATTTGGACCACGCTCTTCTATGTAAGCCAACAAAAAACCCTCCAAAATCAAAGGAAGAATTATTCTGGAATAGAAATGGTACACGAAAGGAGGAAAGCTGGTCCGAATAGGTACCAAAATCGTACCTATTGACTTCAATGGTCTCCAAAGAGGAAGACATTCCAACTTGGATCTTAGCAAGCTTTCTATTACTTCATTAGGGATGTACACCTTTGGAAGAAGATGGAGAAAGGAATAGTAATAAAAAGATTCAGCAAAAACTCACAAGAAATAGTAAAACCAGTTTTTACACCAAGAATCTACTCGGAATGCACCAAGAAGAAAATGGCAGCAATGAGGGAAAACTCCAACCTTTCGAAATGTCTATCTTCAACTAATCAAAATTACCTTTAGACAAGCCCTAAAGAGGGGTCTATATAGCCCCTCAAATTAGGGTTGCCCTAATAACAAAATTACAAAGATATCCTTCAAAACAAAAACAAACAAAAGCTCTCGTCTATTTTAAGCTAAGTTTAGAGCATCCTAAAACAAGCATTAACAATTACATCTAATAATTCCAAAATATTTCATAAATTGATTCCATGCTACCTCCTTGGAAGTTTGGAGTATCTTGAAGCATCTTCCTCTTGTTTTGTCCTCAAGCATTCCTAAAAGTTGCAATGGAAGTGTTGGTTGAATGGGAGACCTCGGGTAGAAGGTTCGCCATGGCTACCTTGTTGCATTCCCATATGAGCACATGCTTGAGTTGCTTCTTATCACTAAGAGATTGTACTCCATCTAGTCCTTCATAGAAAGCTTCTCGTGCAAAATAAGAAGAAATAAGGAGGTTAGTGAACCTCTTGGCTTGGGGACTTATGCATGGTCATTGTGGTGCATCACCATTGGATGTTACCGTTACGCATTTGGTTGACCATTCTTCACTTAGGTCTACCACACCGGTTGACCTATGTCATCTCCGGTCGCCCATTTCAACAATGTTAGGAAAGCCAATTCGGCTCTATTCAATTTTTGGTCAACTACGTGCCTTTCTCTAGTCTTCTAGTGTACCAAAAATAGAGGTTACTCTCTGTATGATTTTCGGTCGACCGCAATCTGCCCTAATCTACTGCTTTCACTGGTTCAAGATACTTGAGCAATATGTAATATTTCGGGTCGACCGCCTTTTGTCTCTGGTCGACCGCTACCTGTGTTTGGCTCATTAAAAGCTTGTAAGTCTCAACTCTTAAACCATTAACTACATGGACTTAAAAAAACATGTTATTATATTTATAAACTTTTACCAGAAGGTATTTCCAATAAAGATCAAAGATATACTAAATCATATTCATATTCAATTTATTAACAACTTATAGATAATTGATTTATAAATCATCAAAACAATTAAGCTTAATGTCACGTAAACTAACAATCTCTCCCTTCTGATGATAACAATATATTATAAGTTTTTTTTATCTCTCCCCCTAAGCATATGCATATTGTATTGCATAATTTTATCTCTCCCTCTTAGTTTATGCAATGTACATCTCCCCCTTAGTTTATGTAAATCTTGTTTTTCTAACAATTTTTACTTATCTCTGCCCCTTAGTCATTATTAAAAAGAAGGGAAAATGACAAATCAACCATCATCTACCTTGGTCTACCGCTTTCAACAATGCAAGATACTTGAGCGATCTATAATATTTTGGGTCGACCGCCTTTTATCTCTAGTCGACCACTAATCATGTTTTGCTCATTAAAAGCTTGTGAGTCTCAACTCTTAAACTATTAACTATATGGACTTAAACAAAAACACCTTAGTATATTTAAATACCTTTATCTGAGGGTAGTTCCAACGAAGATCAAAGATATACTAAATAATATTCATATTTAATTTACAAACAACTTATAGATAATTAATTTGTACAATATCAAAAGAATTAAGCTTAATGTCACATAAGCTAACAGGACAGACCTCCCTCATCGAGGATGGAGTTTGGTTATCCTCCAAAGGCATTTGTGGACGATGATTCATTCCCATTAGATCGAGGGACAGACATCCCTCAACGAGGATGGACAACCAGGATAGAGTTAGGTCGTCCTCCAAAGGCGCTCGCAGGCGTTATGTTGAATGGGGTCACGTGCAAGACACAGGCTTTTTTAAATGAGAGTAGACTCCCTCCACTTGTGACGGATGTCCCTCGACCCACAATGGATGTCTTTCGACTTGTAATGGACATGTTAGCCTAAGAGACTTTAGGCTTATTTGTTTTGATAATGAGTAATTTAGTTATTGATGAGTTGTTTATGAATTGAATGAAATTTATATGTTTATCATTATATATATAATTGATTTTCATTGAAAATACTCTCTAACATGGGTATTAATCTTTACTAATATGTTTGTCTAAGTGCATGTAGCTTATAGTTTGATTGTTGGAACTTAGAAGATTGAAAATGAGGCAAAACAACAAAAGAGAGGTCAGCCGGAGGAGAAGTTTGGTCGACCAGAGAAATAACAGATTGCTTGACTTATGCTAAAGTGCAGAAGAGCGATCGACTGGGATAAATTGCAGTAGACCGAAAATTGACAGAGTCGAGACATTTACTGCAATGCATAGAAGCGGTCGACATGTGACAAAGAGCAGGTGACCAGACCGACAGAATTCACAATAGTAACATTCCAACAGTCGAGAAGCGGTCGACCAAACAAGAGGGTGTTCAACTAGTTGAGCTGTTTTTACAAATAGAAGCCACTTTGAATTGTAAAGTAGAAAAAGGAGAATCTTTAATGAAGTGCTGTCAAATTCACATGAGATTCCTCCTCAGCAAATGAGTGCATAGTCTTAACTCTCTCTATCCCTTTACTTGAGATTTTATATATTTGAGAGTTAGGCTTTTAAATTGTAATATTGCAATTCCTCAATTGTAATTTGCTACATTTAGGGTGACGCCCCATAACAGTCAAGAGAAAATGGTGACGCCCTGTGAATAGTTAAGGAAATGGTGACGCCCTGTGAATAGTCGTATAAATGTTTGTTTGGCACCCGTGAAGATTAATCATCACTAACCAATGAGGTTAGGTGACTAAGGAATCTCCAAGGAGACCTTGGAGTGCAGATGTAGGCAGATTTGACGAAACACGTTAAGAAACTAGTGTCAATCTCTCTATCTCTTATCTCTTATATTTGTGATTGAACGTCTAATTCACCCCCTCTTCTTACATCCCTCTTTCAATAGGCCAGCATTAGTCCAACACATCCCTCGTTCCACAATAGACATTCCTCGACTTAAGACGAATGTCCCTCATCCCACTATGGACATCCGTCTTAAGTCGAGGGACGTCCCTTGTTGTTGAAGGACGTCCGTTGTTTCTGCCTTGGACGTCTTTGCTCGACAGTCTTTGTCGTTGACGGGACTGCGACATTTGCCTCGATATTTTTTGACGAGAAAAGTTACTACGATTTGCGTTATTCTTTTCCCATATTTTGAGATTTTAGCTATCCGCAAATTTTCTTAAGGTTTGCCATGTAATTGATCCAAAGTATAAGGTTTGTATGTTATTTTTCCTCATTTTTATTATACGATTTCAATCATCAGATTTAAATTTATTGAAAATTAGTTTTTTTATATTCTTTTTTCTCTCTTTCATCTTATGGTCAACTTTGAGGATGACTTAGAAAGTTCAGTTTTGTTTTCTTTTTCTTTTTTGTTAATAATCTGCAAATGAACAAGCTTATAAAAAAATATAGATAATATAGTTTTAAAAAATGATTTATATTTTTTTTTGGAAAATAAAAAAAAAATACTCAAGTTGGAGATAGAGACATCATTTTTTCTTAATTTTAAATATACATTTTAGGTAATGACTAGTACTTTGCAACAAATACTAAATATTGACTAAAAAAAGTAAAAAAGAATATAAGCAAGAATCTTTAAATGTAAAAGGAATTTATATTGTTGGAGAGAGTTTTTTTTTTAAATTACAACTCAATTTTGAAATTCTTTTTCTAATTTATATATTTATCTATCAAATTAAATAGTTTTTTTTTTGAATTTACTTGTGTGATATGATAACTCTATATTTTAAAGTTATTATACTGTGATTTTGTATGAATTTGGACATTAAAAATAGTTGTATTTTTGCTGTTTTTAGAGAAAATAATTGTTTTTTTGCAACACATTGAAGAATGCTGAGTTTAATATTATATTTTGTGAATTTTAGTAAACTTTCTATATTTGATTATTTGGATAGATTCTATTGATTTTTATACTTTTGTAGAAAAGAAGAAATTTGAAAAGTTGCCTAAAGTTGAGAGTCACTAATCGGGCAACTTGGGATTCAAGAAATTTAACAAAAATTAAAAAGTCAAGCAAAAAGACATGTTTTATTTATCATTTTATTTGTTTTCGTCAACTCCTCACTATGTTTTTATTTGTTTGTTTTGTTTTCTAGTATGAACTAATTTCTTTTAGAGTGAAATGATAAACTACCCAACTTTAGAATTGATTTTTGACTATATTTTATCAATTAGTTTATTTAATATTGTGTTTTATGATTATTATGATAAAAGAGCGATTGTAATAATCATAAATTATTTTTCATACGTGCTGAATGATAATTTGAATATAGAACTCGTGTTGAATAATGTGCAGTAGTTAACTTTGGACATAAAGTTAGTATTTTTTATACATTTCACCGTAGACATGTAGGTTCATAACACATAACTTTATTAGAACTCATTTTTATCGTTTATTAAATATTTGCATAGACATATGACCAGAATAAATAAAAGAATATAACATAGTAGATCGATAAATTATTATTATATAGTTCTGAGTTAATTAATTGATATTGCAATAACAAATCTATGACACATAAGTGGAAAACTACAAGAGGCGTGAAATTGATTATCAATCGTTTCACTTATTGATTTCTTACTACTTTTACCATCTTATTTTGTGACGATATTATCTTACTCATTATCACTCAAACTCATCACATTTTAATTACTTTTCACATGAGATTTCTAGTTGATATGTTATTCAATTTTTATTATTGTATTACTTGTTGTTACGACAGTATGCACTTGCACTAGAGCATAATTCTCACGTCTTGAAAGTCAATTAGTATCATAATTTTATGAGTAAAACTTTATTAATTCAAAATCATTTCATTCTTGTAATAAAAATGATTATGTTATTATTGTTGACTAGCAAATTCAATGAGAAAAATAAATACACGATGATTGTATAAAAGTTGACAAAATGAGGCTAGAATCACAAAAGGAGGAATATCAATAAATAAAGATTATCATAGGTTCTTATTTGGAAGCCATTTTTTAATTCTCCTAAAATAAATAATCAAAACATTAATTTTAAAAAAAAAAAAAACAATTGGACATAAATAAACATATAATAACCATTTGAAAAATCAGATCATACATACAAGTAGGGGCATAAAGGTGGTTTTGCTAAAATAAATTATTTAGATTGTCAGTTATGTCATACCACTTAACATAAATGATACATTACACTTTATTTTAATTTATATTTATTTTTTATTGTGCATATTTCTAGATCTCTCTCACAATCTATATTTTGTTTCTGTAACGCGTGGAATAATAATAGTTGGAGATGGACGGTGAAATTACGATAGTGAGGCCACCGCCACACACATGCACTAGCAGTTGGGTGATAATGGAAGGGTCAAACTTGTCTTCTTTTTCAATTTTCCTCAAATCGTGTGGTCTTGATTCGTTCATTCTACAACTAGAGATCTTGGATGAACGGTGGAAAATCATCCCAAGACATGAACCACTCTCCGTCAGCCATTAAAGTAGATCTAATCTTTAAGGGTCTTCAAAATGAAACAAGTACTGGTGAACCGAACCGGAATTGATCAATCAGTCTGGATTGAGTTGATTTTGAATATTTCTAAAATCAAATTTCGGTTTTATTTTTTAGACATTGAACTTATTGGTTTGGTATTCGATTTGACATATTCAAAACTAACACTAATCGAATCGATAAATTATTAAATTTGAACCAATAATACTTGCAGCCTTGCACTTGAACGTCCAACATCACGGTGCCCAATAAAGCGCACTCATCACTGACGAACAACTCCCAGCTCTTGAAATACATATATCACCTAGTATTGAATGTCCCCCATTACTGAAGGACGTCTAACTTCACTCATCCAACGACCAACATTTCGTCTGTCCCCTCATTCAATGGCCATCCTTTCATCTGCTCCTATTCAAAAGTCGAGTGTGCATTGCAGGTGATCTTTTAACCTTTATCTGCAGTGCCATTTGGACGTCCCTCCTTTCATCTCATTCATCCTTCACCTAGCATCGAAAGTCCCCCATCACTGAAGAAAGTTCAACCCCATCATCCAACAGCCATCAATTCGTCTGCCCTCAAATCCAACAACCATCTCTTCATTTGTCCATTTAAAATATCGCGTGTCTTGCATGTGATCCCTCCTCTTATCCTATCTGTCCATCCCTTAGCATCGGACGTCTCCCATCACTAAAGAACGTCGAACTCCATTATCCAATGACCATCAATTTGTCCACCCTTTTATTCAACAGTCATCTTTTCATCTGCTCCCATTTAGGCCTTTAGGGGAGTTTAAATTTGATTTATGATTTAGAAATCATAATATCCTTGCCTCGAGCTCTCAACAGTCGACTCTTTTAACACAACACGGAGCAACAACAACAACATGACTAGAAGGATCTCTTCCATCTACGATTCAACAAGAAGGTTAGCCAATTATTTATTTGTTTCATTGATTTGAATTTTGGATGCCCCTCCCGTGGTCCCATATTTCCATCACTCAGCGTGGGATGTCCCCCATCACTCAAGGACATCCAATTCCGCTCATCCAATGATCTAGCGGTTAACGAAGTAAATATTTTTTTACTTTTTAATTATTTTTATTAAATTTATATTGGATAAAATTAAATTAAATTTTATATATAAAAATCAAAAAAATATTATTATATAATAAGTTGAACTGAAATTGAACTAAGACCGAACTGAAATTTTTGGTTCAATTGTCGTTCGACCATAAAACTAAACCGAACAGGCTTTTGTGCACCTTGACCTAAACTGCTTGATGACCTTGTTTAGTCAACGCAATTAGGATCTAATTTTTTTAATTAATGCAGATTAACTTGTCATAATGTATAGTAATTGATTTCTAAATTAACAATTAGTATCTTAATTATTAATTAAAACAAGTATTAACATTGAATCATAATGACGTCAAATGAAAGTATGTGAAGATTACAATTATTTTCGATAGTCCAAAGTGTATCTTTATTTTAAATTATTATATTCGTAATTATTATTATTTTTAATTACCAACTCATATTTCATTTTAAAATAATTTAAATTATATTTGTAAGCTCGAGAAAAATATCATATACAAACATTATATTACTCATTATTTATTCATTATAGAAATATCCAAATATATTCCAAAGTATGATAATTATATTATGTACAAAGTAATTGATACAATACTTTGAAAGAAGCATGCGATGTGGCTCTTGCTCTCTTAAATTTTATTGGTGATGCAGAAAACCCTATTATTTATGATCAAGAATGGCCTCCAAAATATTATTTTTGGTAATTTTATTACATAAAAGCTTATATTATATTATAATAAACATGTGACAACCCCTAAAAATGTCAATCCCAAATTAATTAAACTGACTTGGAACTTTTAGAATCTAGGCTTCTCTCAGATGATAGCATGGCTTGGAGAATACAGGTTTTGCGTAGAATGTATTTGGGCAAATACTTTTAGGCCGTCCTTATTATAGATCTAAACTAACAAAGTCAAATTATATATTAATTAAAGTTGCTTTTTTTCTTTTTCAAAATTCAAATAATAAACTCTAATTTATGTAATGCATAGCTGGTGATTAAAAGGAGAATCGCATATTCATGCATGTTGAGTTGGATGATCAAAGAAGTCAAACTTGCTTTAATTCCATTTTTTCCCCAAATCATGCGGTGTTGATTTGTTCTTTCGTTGTTTTGTGTGAAGGGAATTATGATGCTTGTTCAATTGCTTATAAGTTATTGGTCTAGCATTCGGGTGGCATGACCCACCAATGACGTTCATGCACTTGAAGATCTTAAATTGTAATTCAACATAATTAATACAAAATAATCCATCAAAATGTGAAAAACAATAGTTATTGATTTCTTAGATAGCTATCTACTTCATTAATTATTATAGTTTGTGCACAAATAAATTCATTTATTTTGTGATTGCTTCAAGAAATAGGATTTTCGATGAATTATGATGATGTCAAATGAAACTATGTATATTATTGTTTGTTTGTAATCAATTAACTTAGTAATCACGAATGTATATCGACAGTAAGTCGTGATTTACGAGTAAGACTAATTATTTGAAATTTGTGCTAGCATTATTGATGTCTAAAATTACAATCTATTGCATTGATTATTTATGGTTGTTCAAATAAATTAAATTACTTTATGATTGCTTTAAGAAATATAGTTTTACGATAGTAAATGTATATTAATTATTGCTCCTATCAACAAGATATTGTCAGTTTTGGATCGAAATTTGCATAGATTTATTGTTGAATCTTACCCTAAACTTCGACTTGTTAGTGTAGACTCTAGGGAGAAAACTCTAGTTATTCATTGATCCTCTTTGCACTTTTCAAACAGTGTGAGATTGCGTAAATCTCCTAGTATTAGCTAAGTCTGTAACAATTTTTACCTTCACATGACACATTGATGTAATCTTTTTCCTTTTGAGCTTCGCATCTCCGCCTGTCATATTTTTATTTGGAATTTGATTTTGATATAATTTGTGGAGTTTTGTTTTTGCCTATTTGCTTTAGTTTGAGACCATCATAGATTTATTTATAAGTTTTATCTTAAAACACGTCTTGTTAGTTTATGAATAGATCTATATTTATGAATTAATTTTCTTTGCATTTACCAAGTAAGGTGGAACTATGTAAGTCTCCTAATATTAGCAAGTTCCACGACCATTCTTTCTCTCATAAAATAGTTATCAAAATTTTAATTATTTAAGTGAAATGTCAGTTGGTATATTTCAGTTAGTATTACTATAATAATTTTCTTATCAACCTAATTTTTATTAGGAGTCTCTATACTTGTATAAATACAGTGTTATTGACCTAATACGAAAAGTTCATGTTATGTAGTAATTTACTCACTCTCTCTCTCTCTAAATGCATCTGACTCTCTCTTTCTCTCTCTAAATCCAATTTGACTTCTTTATACGTGTAAGAATACAAAGTAATTGGTTCCATACTTGGGAAAACGATGCATGTGATATACTTTCTCTCCCTGAAGTTTTCATGATTTAGTGGCAACCCAATTATTTAGAATTAAACAATGAGCCAATTCAAATATTCATATATTATGGCGCTAAATAAGAGCTTATATTATAATAAACATGTGACATTCAATAAAATGTCAAACCCCTAATTAATTAATTAATATGTGGCTTTAGAGTCTAGGCTTCTCTCACATGATGGGCTGCTTTAGAAGTTACAAGTTTAGACGTGCGTACTGCAAATCGAGACAGCGAAAGTCAATAACTAAAAGACTCTTAAAACAAACAAAATAAACTGCTAATGAACGTGGAATTATGTTTAGTCATGAGTTCAAGCCGAAAATTGTGTTTTATAGAATTGGTTTTTGAAAATCAAAATTTCAATTTGTGTTTTCGGGTTTTAGTTTTCTAATCAAAGTTGTTATAAATTTCATTTTAGTGTTTTCAGTTTTAATTTTCTAACTAAGGTACTTATAATTTAAGTTTAATTTAGCGTATAAAAGTCACGTAATAATTCTTTTGTCTGTGTCGATTAATCATACCAACCAATAGACTTAATTGGAATAAATCAATTATTGTTTTTGATTATAACTCTAAGAACTTTAATGAAAAAATTACATTGTATGGATTAAATTGAAACAATTATTAAACTACAATGACTAAAAGTATAATTTACTCATGAAAATATTATTTAATGAAAAACCATAATTCTTTTCTATTAGTTTAATAATTAGGAATTATTAAAGTGTAAATGATAATTAGCAAACAATAATCTATAACAAAAAATTAAGATATTTGGCTAATGACGTGTAGTTGTATCAAGCAAGAGACTTAAAAGCTTGATCTATTATTAGATGATCAAATTAACATTATTAATGAATATTTAATTTTAAAAATTTAGGTTAAATACTACCCCATCACCTCCCTGTATTTGTACTCTTGCATGTGGTTTTCGAGAATCATTTTCAGAGAGAATGGCTCGTTCTCTCCTCAAAATCACAGCCATTTTCTTCCTAACAACGCATTTACTCTTAGCTTTCTGTTCTCGAACAGTTCTTGCCGAGATCAATATGGAAGAAGATGAAGTTTACGTTCTAGACGCTCCGATTCCAGACCATTTGAGTTCGAGAGGTAGGTTTTTAGCTACCATTGTGAAGAAGGGAGACCGTTGTAGCTTAAAGAAGAAGATATGCAATGGAGTTACTGCAAATAAAGGAACAAGTTTGCTTTTTTGCTGCAAAAAACACTGCAGAAATGTTCTGTCTGACAAGAACAACTGTGGAGTTTGTGGGAAGAAATGCAAGTATGGATACAGATGCTGCAAGGGAAGATGTTTGAATGTTTTGAGGAATGCCAGGAATTGTGGGAAGTGTGAAAGACGGTGTGCTTCTGGGGTTAGATGTAGAGTTGGGATCTGTGGATATGCTTGAGCTTGATGGATTTGGAAAATTATCTTTGTTCTCGGCCTCGATTCGATGCGGAAGGTCGTGTTTGAATCGATTGATTTAAGAATTATACAGGGTTTTTACAGTTGCAAATCAAAGTGTTTTTTTGTTTGGTATTGGTTTGAAATTTTCATGTATAAAAAAAGGTGTGTGAAGTTACAGGTTACATGTTATATGATTGTGTTTGATTATGTGTACTGTTTATACAAATTCTAAAATTCAAATGATATGAACTTTTCATCGAGCTGTCAAGTAATTATTGTTAGAGATCGAATGACAACTGAAAAAAGAAAATAAAATGTGGGTCACCAAATTTATGTGAAAAAATCCTTTCGGAAAAAAAACCACTGACAGATGAATAAATTTACTATGAAGATCGAAATACAATCGCGAGTTTTGCGACTCTAGCTTACATGAATTTATAGATAAAACAAAACTCTAAATGATGTCTACCATACAAGCCCACCAGCACAACCCTATAGAATTCAGGTCACACCAAAATCTAATAATTATCGAGATAAAAAATTTGAAGTCTTGCTTTATTTTCATTGCATCACTTTTTTTCTCTAATGAAAATTGAAAGGCTTACTGTTATACCTAGGTTGCTTGGCCCAACCCAGAAAAAAAAATTAATGCACATAAAACAACCCCATTTGGGGGGGTTGTTTCCACATCAGAGGGGAAACCTCCCCCTATATCTGATAAAGTGGGGAAGTTCTCCCTCACTTTAGTTTCCCTCTCTCATCTTCCCGATCTTCCTCTGGTTTGCTTTTGGGGGAGTGTGGGTTGATTTTTCCTACGACGATTTAACTCTTCCCAAATTGGTGAGTGTTGTGTGGTTGGAATTCCATGTTGGGTACTTCTCTCTCTATTCTTCATGGTAAGTGTCAATTTCCTTAGAAATTTCCATTATTTCTTCTCTCCATGGCTCGGTAATTAACGAGCGGAATGTTTTTGTCGAAGAATTACAATGACCAATAACATTCGGTGGTCGATGATATCTAGGTTGTTATGGGCACTGTGAAGCTTGATTTCGTTCTTTAGAGGGATACAAGGTAAGCCTTGAATCTCTGGATTTTGTTTCAAATTCTCATCGGGAGTTTGTGGTAAACATCTGAGCTTTTGTTTGAAGGGAATTTTGTGTTGGGCGTTGAGATCTGATAGCGAGTGTTGAATATAAAGGTTTTGATTTCACCAGTGTTCTTCAACTGGTAAGTTTGAATCCTTTCTGTAATTTTTGTTATGTTTCTTCGCGAAGCAGATTCTGATGGATATGGTTTTTAAAGGTTGAAGTTAGAAATTTGTTTTGGGCATCCGATTTTGGCAAAACTTGGGACAGTAAAGAAATAATTATTCAAGGTACAAAAGTTGATGCTTTACTTTACTGAAGTTTTGATTTTCGGGCTGTTTTGGTGAGCAATTTATAAACTGTAAATCGTTGTGTATTGAGGGATAATGGGTTGATGAATGGAAAAATCAGGAAGTGAATTTTGATTCACTCTTTTCTGTTTAATCAACCTGTGACAGGATTCTGTCACCAATTTTTGATGATGGATGAAGGCTAAAGCTTGGAAAATTCCAAGCCGTAGCCAAATTGATTTGGTTAGTGGGCCAGATCATTGTTGGGCCTGACCAGATTGTTGAAAAGGCCTTTGAGCCATATGTCAAAATTATTAGGTCTTTGTTATTTGGATTAGATTCACACCCTATGGTGAGTCGAGTCATACTCTTTTTAAGACCAAAATCAATTAAGTTATTTCGAATTTGAAATTCTAATAATTAGTAAAATTATTATGACTAGGTTTCAAAACGTAAGGGATATTGGACGTGTTGTCGTCAGGTTTTAGTGATTATGTTGGATTGGGTTTTAGCATTGGTTAACCCAGTTTTGAGGTAGGAGTTATTTTATATTTAACACACATTAAATTATAAAATGTCTAATATTATTTTAATTTAAACATGTTGACTCACAGTTCAATTCGTTGTGTTAAAATTTTCATTTATTTATTATTATTGTTAACTAGAGTAATGAGACAATTGTATGTGTTGTGTCCCTGGGTGCAAAACCTAAGCCTGATTAGGGTCTGTTTGGCTATTGCGATTGCCTGAATATTGCCGTTATGTATTTCTATTAATTATTCTATTATTCATTTTATTATTTCTTATATTAAATTATAAAGAATAAGAAATTGAAATCTCATACATGATTCATATAAATTAAAAGTTGAATATAAACTAATCTCTACTGAGTTTAGTTGACTTATCCCAAATATGACTTTTTTTTAGGAATGAATCAGAGTAGTCCCTCATTGTCACTTCGGGAATAGAATTTAGAATTTTCCCTGTATAATTTATTTCATCTCATTTGTATAGATACTTAAAATATTTTAGGAAGGTTTGTACCATAAATCTTATTTTTAAGTTCCTGGTTTTAGAATTGGTTAATTTGTATTATATTATTGTCACTTCTAAATCTTTATTTTTGGGTGTGATCTGTAACGTGAATATTTAAGTCTTCCGCTATTAATTATGGATTCAAGTGATGGTCAAACGATTCCGTCTTTTTGGGCCAGATCGTTCCCCGTTTTGTCTCAGGTCCCATTTGGGGCATGAGAAAATTTTGGTATCAGAGCCAAGTTGACATCCTGAAGAAGTGACATTAAGAAAATAGATATTGTAGTGTTATACAATAAACGAAATTACAGTACTTTAGGACAAAGCACAAAAATCAATTTGCGTTAAGATGCTGCTAGAAAGACATCTCAAGGTTATTCATTGGTGGATGAAAGTATTTCTCTAATTGGACACGAGTAAATTTGGATTTGACGAAATTTACTTAGAAATGATAAGGAGTATGCTTTGTAAATGATTAGAAACAACTTTTCGAAACATATTAGTCTGCGAACTCTTCTGGGTTATGTGTGGGCCTGTGAAGTTTGGTTTTAAGAAAACTCATCTTATATGGAAATCTAAAGTCTCAGTTTCCTTAAAAAACCCGACAATTTACTGTTCTGTTTGGAATTCATTAGGCTGAGTTGGAATCTTACAGTTGTAGATTTGGTTCGAAACTATTAATAGAAGTTTCTGAATAGATCTTTTTGGAGCGTTTTGGCATTAGTGTAAATTTCATCATAAATTGTTTGGAATGTTGGTCTGTGGTCTGGAGTCATTCAAGTGAGTCTTTCGCGAGGAATGACTGCGGCAAGAGTTTATCTTATTGAAGATTATTTTGAAACGCTTGGGATTTGTTGAGGAATTTGAAAGCCATTATTAAGGTTATAATTATAGGGAAGTGGATTTTCAAATTATTGTGAACTATTTTTGTTAAATATTCCCTAAGTGATTGGGTAATAAGATACTGGTGATGAGCTTATAGAACGTTTAGGTTGTAAACTTTTAGAGATCATCAGTTGTAAGCTAAAAGTGTTTGAATACAACTATTGGATGATGAGTTAAATTTTTAGGCATAATGATTCTGAGTTAGTATCTCATTGACCTCTAACTGAATTGCAATTATGATAGCATTGGGATCACTAAAGTGTATCATGAGATTTTCTTGAATTTGGATATTTGCGATGTCATTTAATTGCAAGGATTTCGTCTAGTATCATTGAGTAACTTTATGAATAGAAACGTTAAGTTTGATTGTAAAAGGAAACCATTGGTTGATTCTGATGAATTGAAATTTAAGTTGGCTACTACACTGTTAGCAGTAGTATGTGTATGTTCACTATTTGATGATTGTGTTGATGCATCAAGAGTGGAGTTTGGATGCTTAATGTTATGGAAAGATGAAAATCTATACCTATAAGCTCTGTTAGTCAAGATTGAGGACCCTAAGTCATGAGTTTATGTTGGCAAAAATTAAAATTATTTTATGGCGTGAAGTTCAATGTTCTCTTGGATTCTAGAGTTTGAAATATTTAAAGTAAATACCAGGATGTGTTGATATGTGAGAATGTAAAGACTTAAGAAACTGTTCTAGAGTACAATCACGCTAGGTCACTTTGGTGATTAAAATTTTGTGTCATTAACCTCAAACCTTTAATTCTATATCCAATGTGAAAGGATTGTAAGAAATATTTGATTTCTGGATTGATTCCATAATTGAAGTATGTAACTTGGTAGCAACTTTAAATTTTTACAATATATTTGGAAAATGTAGAATCTTAATGAAGAGCTTGAAAAGAGATTTAACAAGCTGAAGTAAGATAAACAATTTAACTATGTGGAAGTTAGTTCTAACAAGATTATGACTTCTCATTGGATTTATTCATAGAACCTGGAATTTAGATTCAGACAAAGAAATTAGTACATGTTTATAACCAAATTTTGTTATTCGTGCAGATAATATCAAATATTTGAAGTGTTGAACCACTAGTGTAAGAGGGTTAATTTGGAGTTAAGTGTAGATGATGTGTGACTAGATATTGAATTATTAATAAGGTAGAAATTGAACACTTGAAACATACTAAGTTGTTAAGCTCTTATCCTTAAAGTGTGAGAAACAAGGTAAGACAACTATTGGTTTTAGAATCCAATTATCGAGAATATGTTAGATGTACGTGATGTTGAGTTGTCACAAACAATTGATCTTTCTGCTTAGTTCTTACGTTTTCAGTGAAAATGGACTATTATGGTTTTTAGTTGAGTGAATAAATATGGAGGTTATCATTCGATCTTACGTATTCTTTTAGTGATACGACTCATTAAGATCTAAGTGCTTTAATTAAGTTTAGCTCTACAAAGATTTGGATTACTAAGTTAACCTTGAGTGATTTGTAGTTCCTCATAAAGAGATAGTTTGAGTTTCGGATTTATGGGGTGGCAAGGTGAGCTATTTAGCTTCAAATATGATAAAGTTCTCCAATTGTTGTTAGAATTTAAACCTATGAGACTCTTTATAAGAAACAGTATAAACTACCATTATATTGAGCTGAAGGCGAGGTGTAGGTAAACCTTGGTCTAGTTTTGGTTCATATAACAATTGAGAAAGTTCTGATGATTATGGAATGACTTTTAAACGACTCTGTGTCGTTCAAAGAGTTTCAAGGATACGACTTTGTAAGTTTGGAAGTTTGAATGTGTTGCGGTATTGGTTATTTTTGTCATGATGGATACGTTAGTTCTCATATGCATATTAGGTCTCTTTGGATTATTAAGTGTGTTGATTAGGTGGCTTATCGATGAGATTTCTTTCCATAGTGAAATTATGTCCATAATATTTTTCATATCTCTATGCTGAGAAAATATGTATTTGACTCATCACATGTGATCTCTTAGACCGAGGTGCTTATCCAAAAGGATGTTCCGTATGAGGAGGAACCTGTTAAAATTATTGGTACAGTTCTTTGTTATCATGAAATAACGTTATTTAGAGTATAGTGGAAAAACTATAATGAAAGAAAAGTTATTTGGAAGGTTAAATTAGAAATGATGACAAAGTATCACCACTTATTCAATGGTATGATTGATGTTATTCTAAATTTCAACGACGAAATTCTTTAACTAGGGAAGAATGTTATACCTGAGCTTATTAGCCCATCCTAGAAAAGAAAAAAGTAATTAATGCACATAAAACAACCCCATTTGGGGGGTTGTTTCCGCATCAGGGGGAAACCTCCCCCTATATCTGATGGAGTGGGGAAGTTCTCCCTCACTCTAGTTTCCCTCTCTCATCTTCTCGATCTTCGTCTGGTTTGCTTTCGGGGGAGTGTGGGTTGATTTTTCCTCCGACGAATTTATTCTTCCCAAATAGGTGAGTGCTGCGTGGTTAGAATTCTCTGTCGGGTACTTCTCTCTCTATTTTTCACAATAAGTGTCGATTTCCTAAGAAATTTCCATGATTCCTTCTCTCCATGGCTCGATAATTAATGAGTGGAATGTTTTTGTTAAAGAATTATAGTGACCAATAACACTCGGTGGTCGATGATATCTAGGTTGTTATCAGCACCGTGAAGCTTGATTTCGTTCTCTGGAGGGATGACAAGGTAAGCCCTGAATCTCTAGATTTTGTTTCAGATTCTCATTGGGAGTTTTTGGTAAACATCTGAGCTTTTGTTTGAAGAGAATTTTGTGTTAGGCATTGAGATCTGATAACGAGTGTTGGATATAAAGGTTTTGATTTTACCAGTGTTCTTTGACTGGTAAGTTCGAATCCTTTTTGCAATATCTGTTCTGTTTCTTTGTGAAACAGATTGTGATGGATATGGTTTTTAAAATGTTGAAGTTAGAAATTTGTTTTGGGCGTCCGATTTTGGCGAAACTTGGGATAGTGAAGAAATAATTATTCAAGGTATAAAAGTTGATGCTTTACTTTACTGAAGTTTTGATTTTGGGTTGTTTTGGTGAGTAATTTATAAACTGTAAATTATTATGTATTGAAGGATAATGTGTTGCAAATGAATGAAAAAATCAGGAAGTGAATTTCGATTCACTCTTATCTGTTTAATCAACTTGTAACAGGATTCTGTCACCAATTTTTTATGATGGATGAAGGATGCAACTTGGAAAATTCCAAGCCGCAGCCAAATGATTTGATTAGTGGGCCAGATCAATGTTGGGTCTGATATGGGATGGACGAAATTGTTGAAAAGGCATTTGGGCTATATGTCAAAATTATTAGGCCCCTGTTATTTGAATTAGGTTTACGCCCTACGGTGGGCCGAGTCATACTCTTTTTAAGACCAAAATCAATTAAGTGATTTTAAATTTGAAATTCTAATAATTAGTAAAATTATTATGACTAGGTTTCAAAACGTAAGGGTTATTGGACGTGTTGCCATCAGGTTTCAGTGATTATGTTGAATTGGGCTTTAGCCTTGGTTAACCCAGTTTTGAGGTAAGGATTATTTTATATTTCACGCACATTAAATTATAAAAATATCTAATATTGTTTTAATTTAGACATGTTGACTCACTGTTTAGTTTATTGTGTTAAAATTTTCATTTATTTATTGTTGTTGTTAACTAGAGTAATAAGACAGTTGTATGTGCCGTGTCCCTGGGCGCAAAACCATAAACCTGATTACGGTCTGTTTGGCTGTTGCGATTGCCTGAATATCGTTGTTGTGTATTTTAGTTCATTATTCTATTGTTCATTTTGTTATTTCTTATATTAAATTGTGAAGAATAAGAAATTAAAATCTCATGCGTGATTCGTATAAGTTAAAAGTTGAATATAAACTAATCCCTACCAACTTTAGTCGACTCACACCAAATATGACTTTTTTTTCCAGGAATGAATCAAAGTAGTCTTTCATTGCCACTTCAGGAGTAGAAATTTAGAATTTTCCCTGTCTAATTTATTTCATTTCATTTGTATAGATACTTAAAACATTTTAGGAAGGTTTGTACCCTAAATTTTATTTTTAAGTTCCTGGTTTTAGAATTGGTTAATTTGTATTATATTATTGTCACTTCTATACCTTTATTTTTGGGTCTGATCTATAATGGAAATATTTAAGTCTTCCGCTGTTAATTATGGATTCAAGTGAGGGTCAGACGATTCGGTCCTTTTGAGCTGGATCGTTCTCCGTTCTGTCTCGGGACCCTTTTGGGGCGTGACATTTACTGAATAGAGATCTGACTAATCATGAATTGTAATGGTGTTTACAATTTCACGTGAGTTAATGAATCGACAAAAAAGAAACTCAACCAAGTTGAAATCATCATCTTTAGTTTACAAGAGCTAGATCAAACCCAAAAATAAGGGGAAAAAGGACTAGACCGAGTCAACTTAACTTTTTTTGGGTTAAAATCATCTCGATTATGAACTGGCATTTTATATGCTGAAAGAGAAATGTGTAAGTTACAAGTCTAGTACTTGGTATAATACTAGATTTTATACAATAAATCTTCATTATTGATGGAGCTACAATAAGCGCGAGTCATGTATTCAAAGTTAGATTATTTCAAACCCACCCAATCAATTTTTTCGTAGAGAATCAAGCTCCGATTATTTCGAACGAAGGGTAATTATTTGTAGCAAATCGAGTCTAACTCAACACAAATAAGTAAGTAGACCCCAATTTTCGGTGGAAGTAAAACTTCCAAACATACAGAGTTCTTTCTACTATGACAAGTGATCTATTAAATGTAAGATAAATTTTAAGTGATCAAGCTAATTTTAATCTCCATGCAATAACTCAATAAATATTTGTAAATTGTAATTCAATAAACCGTAAATCCAGATCTTTGAACAGATTCTATTCTCACCGTTATTTTGTAAATAAAAATACAAATTTTCTTCCATCATAAACTTTAGTTGATGATCACACAAATGGAAGATGACATTCCATAAAATGAGATTTTTCTTTTAACCTGACAAATACCATGCTTAATTGATGGTGAGGAAACTCTGATTGGGACTGAGAGAAAATCAAATTCTTGTAAGATAGCTGTTAGATTAACCCTAACCATCAATAATTACTTTAAGTTTTAATCTCTTAATAGATATAATGATCAAGGTCATTATGTCACCAAATCATTAATTAATTAATGATGTCATTTGTGTCCTTTAATAGAAAATAAAAATTGCACTGCCTGAAATTTCTTCCCTCTACCCTTGTATTATAGTTTGCTTTTAGCGTATATAAATGAGTAGACAATGAATTAGTCGAATTTGGAGACAAGTCCACCCCAAGGCTTGGTTGAGAGGAAACTCTGAAACATATTTCATTCTCTCCATTACTGCACATGATTCACCAACATTATCGACTTCTACGACAACATCAAAGTTTGTTTATGGTGTATGTCACGACTTATAAGGGACCCGAGAGAGAACAGAGAATGACCCGGCCCCAAAGAGCTGAATTGTCCTACCCATTTCACTTAAATTTATAAAATAGCTGCGGAAGACTTCAAATAATTATTACAAGCTAGGGCCTGGAAACTTGGACTTAACAGGTCCAATAGTGATATCAGATAGCATATAATATAAACCAATAAAATATTGTGTGGAAAGTAAATTAAGGATTACAATTGTTCAAATAAAGTTTATCTCACAAAATGGTCTCTTAAGAATAATTATTAAAATTTAGGAAATTAAATAACTACGTTGGGTCTAGTCTTGACTCAACTAACTGGAAGTCCAAATGATAAAATCCTGAAATGTGTCATTTGGGTGAGTTGACTAAAACTCATTAAGGATTTTATAAATTTTCATTAAAAGAAATGTTGTTTAAGCATACATGAATTTAAAATCACATTTTAAAATTTATTTTAAGAAAATGTGTACAAAAGGACATGTATTTAAAAATCACTCATTAATATGTAGTACGTAATTAAAATAGACATTTGTTGTACTAATTAAAAATCATAGTGAAAAGGGAGTCACTCATTGACTCCCAACACACCACGTCATAGGCGTATAACAGAATAAAAGGGATACTCGGCGATCGCGAAAGACAAATAAAATACCCTGATGAGGTTTAGAGTTTTGCGTCCAGGGACACGACACATACAGTTATCTCATTACTCTAGTTAACAACAACAAACACATTCTCATATAGTCGAATGTGTGTAAAATAAAATAGACCCCAAACTGGATCAATCAAATTCAGTTTACACGACCGAGTTGATTCAAAAATATTTAAATGCATGCTTAATTGAAACGTGTAGAGTGAAAATAAAATATAATATAAAAATAAGATGGTCATAAAAATGGACACGTTATTTTAATATTAGACATGTCTCAAAATATTTATTTTTGTAAAAATTATGCAATGCAGTGCATAAAAATAAATCTCTACCTCGATGTGGTTTATGCTGACAAAAGTTCAAATCCAATGGTCCATAGATTTTTAATTTAAATATGGGTACCTATCCAAAAATTTGGGCATTAAACTTTTGGGTTTAAATTATCATTAAAATCAATCCAATATTGATTGGATAAAATAACCCAAGGTTCTGGCATAAAATTGACCCAAGATCTAATCCAAAACTAACCCAGGATAGGTTTATTGGGTTTATTGGGTATATAATTCATTGAGCCAAAATCTCAACCTAACCCATGATAACTCATGGACGCCTTCGTCCCTGTCGCGAACGTCTATGTTCAAAGATATGGATTGGCCTGAATGAGTCTCGGCCAGTCATTCGCTGATCAAAGTCAACGATCAAGTATATCACGCACTGCGGCTCAGCATCAATTGGGTTGTGCATTTCAACCCTTCACTGCCGACAAGATTCTTACGGTAAACTCGTCGATTTCATCCAAACAAACAACCATTTAAATAATTTACCTAGAAATTAAGTTCAGACTCAATAAATCCATTGATTTCAATATCCAAATCAAAATCCCCATCAATTACGAAATCGCTAAAGGGAAAAATTAGATTTTTACCTTTAACACTTATGATTTTCTGACCATTGAAATCCTCTATCACGACGGTATTGAATCCACAGTTTTCCTTCCTCAAACCAGCACATTTTCCTTTTCAACAATGAGGCGTATTAGGAACAAAGCTTCAACACTAAATTCGAAATTATAGGGTTAAGAGATTGACTTATCGATGTCAATTCTTTCAATACAGGGAAAGAATTTCTTCACCAATTTGTCTGCAAATTTTGTAATTAGCAAGAGGGAGAATGAAAACAAAGAGGGAGTGAGGAAAAAAGGAGCGCCTCTGCTTTTGATGAGAAAGGAGAGAAACAGTGAGGGATTTCCCAATCTCCAGCAAGGGAGACATAGCTCGGGGAGGCATTTTCCAAAAATGTCTCCCCCAATATTAATTTTTTTTTAATTTGGACAGATATTACATTCTCCCTCACTTAGAAAATTTAGTCCCCGAAATTTAAAACAATCTCAAGAGCACTATTAAATAAACAGGGGTACCTAGCCATCATATCAGATTCAATTTCCCAAGTCACTTCTCTTTCACTATAATTCTTCCATTGAACTCGAATCAACAGTAATTCACGATGACGCAGAACTCTGATCCCACGACCCAGAATACTCTGAGGTTCTTCTTTATCAGGCACATTCTCCTAAATAAAAACTTCAATCCAAAAAAATAACATGTGAAAGGTCAGGAACATACTTCCACAAGATAGAGACATGAAAGATATTATGAACATAATATAGTTGTGGTGGTAACTCTAATCGATAATCCACTAAGCCAATTCACTCAATTATCCGAAAAGACCTATATATCTTGGAACTAACTTTCCTTTCACACCGAAACGACTAATATCTCGACGAGGCCGCACCTTTAAGAACACAAAATTATTGGTTTCAAATTCTACTTCCCTCCGTTGGAGGTTTGCATAACTCTTTTGTCGACACTAAACTAGTCTCAGTTGCTCCTTAATTACTTGAACTTTCTCTGTTGTGTCTTGAATCAAATCAGGCCCGAGAGTGACCCGCTCCTTGGTTTTAGCCCAACATGGGATTTACACGGTCTTCCATATAAAGTTTATATGGAAAAACAACGATACTAGTCTTATAGCTGTTGTTATAAATAAACTCCAATAGAGTCAAATGATTCACCCGACTATTTTTGAAAACAAGGATAGAAAATCATAACATATCTTCGAGAGTCTAGATCGCGTGCTCAGAGTGACCATCGATCTAAGGATGATGTGTTAGACTCAAATTAAGCTCTATGCCTACAGCTTTCTGAAGAAATTTTTAAAATTTAGTCGTAAATCTTAGATCTCTATTAGAAGCAATGCTCGAGAAAACACCTTATAGACGAACAATGCCCTCAATATACAACTTACTCAGATTTGTCAAAGAGAAATCCATTTTGACTGAAATAAAATGTACAGATTTTGTCAATCTATCAATAATCACACACACAATATCAAATTTCTGCACTATTTTAGTCACGAAATCCATTATAACCTTGTCTCATTTCCACTCAGGTATAGGCTAAGGCTGTAACTAGCCAGCTAATCTCTGTTGCTCAGCCTTAAACTGTTGACAAGTTAAACACCTCGAAACATACTCAGCTACATTCACGTTTCATTTTAATCCATAAATATTGACGCTTCAAGTTATGATACATTTTTGTACTGCTGGGATGAATAGCAAATATAGACTTATGACCCCCCAGCTAAAACTGCATGCCTCAAACTCAAATCACTTAAGACAATAACTCAATTCTTGAAGAATAGAAATTCATCCGAACTAATCTTTCAACCATCAAACTGCTCACCAGCTTGAACTTTCTTGAATCTTCTCGAATCTTTCTTTCAACTCATCATCAAACTTCTGCAAGTCTTTCACACGCTGCAAAAATGTAGAGGTTGCTATTACATTAAAAACTCATACTACTTGATTATCCTTTCAGTATTGTAGCCCATAATCACCAATAACTAGACATCTCTTCCAATCATCTAACACAAGGCAAGAAAGAGATCCTTGAGGTTAGTGACTCAAGGCATCAGCTACAGCATTAGCCTTGCCAATGACATTGTTGAAGACTCAAATCTCGTTGTGAGAAGAGATACTTTAAACTATTGTGATTTAAAAATACCTCAAATTTGGCATCATACAAGTAACTCCGCCAAATCTTCAAGGCAAAAATAAAAGCTGCAAGTTTCAAGTCATGAGTAGGGTAATTCCGTTCATGCGCCTTTAACAATCGAGATGCATAAACTATAACTTTATCATACTACATTAGATCGCAACCCAATCCAACTCTTGATGCATCAACATAAACTGCATAAGACAAACTCTCATCAGGTACTGTCAAAATTGGAGCAATAGTCAACCTCTGCTGGAGTTCATCAAAAGTCGCTTGTCACTTTTCATCACAGATAAATTTCACATCCTTACAAGACAACCACGTTAGCGACATAACAATAAAAGAAAAATTTTGCACGAATCGTTGATGATACCTGTTAGACCCAAGAAGCTACATACCCTAGTAACATTTTTGGATGGCTTCCAATCTAACATGGCTTCAATCTTAGCTGAATCAACAGAAATGTCATTTTGAGAAACAACATGGATAAGAAATTTCACTTCAGTCATTCAAATGTTTCACTATTCTCTCTTTGCACATAACTGATGCTCCCCACCATCTCAAAAACAATTCTTAGATGCTTTATATGCTCATCAAAAGTTTTAGAATAAATCAAGATATCATCAATAAAAACCACAACAAACTGATCAAAATAGGATTGAAGGCCTCGGTTCATAAGATCCATTAAAGCAACTGTTGCATTAGTCAATCCAAACGGAAGCACCATAAATTCAAAATGACTATAACAAATCCGAAAAGATGTTTTCGGAATATCTTCATCACGTATTTTAAATTAATAATAACCAAATATCAAATCAATCTTTGAGAAGTACATAGATCTTCCAAACTGATCAAATAAGTCATCAATCCTCGGCAATGGATACTTGTTCTTTATCGTCACATTATTCAATTTTTGGTAATCAATGCGTAGGCGAAACACACAATCTTGCTTCTTTGCAAACAAAACTGGCACACTCCATAGTGAAATACTATTCTGAATAAACCTTTTTTACAACAAACCATTCAACTAGGTTCTTAATTCATTCAATTCAAGAAGAGTCATGCGGTATGGAGCAATCAAAATTGGAGTAGTGTCGAGCATTAAATCAATAAAAAAATCAATCTCGCGATCGGGTGGTAACTCAAATAGATTCTCAAGAAAAACATCAGAGAGCGATCACAAGCCACTGATAAATTAGAATCCTGCCTAACGTAACAAAGGTCACCGCTAATAGTAAAAATACTCCCGTACGGCTCCAATCTCCTCCAACCACCCAAACATGCTCACAGAACAGGATCAATAGAAAGCATACGAGTATTACATGGATGCACTAGGATCTTTCTATTTTTCAACGTAAGGGTAATATTCCTCTTGTAATAGTCGATCTTAAATTTGTATAAGTTTAAGTGATCTATACCTAGGATTACATTAAACTGATTCATATGTATAACTATCAGATCAACCGATAATCATGTCTGCCAATAATAAGCGCAGTAGATCAGACAACGAGAGGCATTTCATATCTCTTATTCATAGAAATACTAAAAATTAGGGAATTTTCTAACTTCTCTACAATCATAGTCTCCTGATCCAAATTATGATAAACATTGATCATATTTTGGCGATGACCAGCGTTGTAAAGTTGTTTCTAAATACTGCATCAAACTGAGTTCATGTCATCAAATCTAATGGGTAATCCAATTCTAAGAAATTTCTATCATACTTTAGCCATTTCCTCGAAATTGAAGGTTTCAAACCTAACCCAACACTCCAATGAAACTCCAAAAGCGGTCAAATTCTTCTGTATCACTCTCAACCAATTTTTAGCACTTCGAGGTTCAAATCTGCCCACAAACACTAGCCTTTAAATGATCTATAATCTCATCCTATGTGGTTTAATACAAGTCACTTTCAAAGAACTTTCTATTGAAGTCATCATTTCACTTGAACAACTTCAATTCTTTGGTTCAAATATTCCCAACTGTCTACGCAGAAACTTACACTATTGTTGAATTGTACAATACATAGACTAATTAGAAGTCTTTACCAACTGTTTTCGAATTAAAGTCTTCAAATGCAATTTTCAAACTTAAACTAAAGGATTTCAAAAATGATAGAACATGTAACATCCCATTTTCGTTTTATATTTCCACATGTCCATTTCACATTTCTATAAAATTTTATCATTTAAAACACCATTTGAAAATACTTAAAGGAAAGCATCGGAGTAAATATATGCAGAATAATTAAAACATTAAATTGTTTTTAAAAAACAAACCCATTTAAAACATTTGAAAACCATAATATTGAGTCTTTGCACAATTTAAAACAACTTTTATTCTTTCGTGAGCCATAACCCCTAAGGTCGCTCTGCGCATGGTAACATAAGCTTGTTTCGCATCACACTTCTTCCACGTTCACTTTGCTTGGATCACAATCAATACCTACATCACAGGTGAAATTATGAGCCTATTGCCCAATAAGAGATATAAAAGAAATACAAATGCAATGTCTATGACAACTCTATATGCATATGTCTGTTAGACCCGCACGCTGGGTGAGAGCAACCTCTTCAGTATCTGAACTCACCCACACAAATTCGTTTTCACGTGATAGTAACCTCTTCAGTATCCGAGCTCAAGTAAAAATGTTTATGTTTATTCATGTTTGGGTGAGAGCAACCTCTTCAGTACCCGAACTCACCTGCCCATTGGGTGAGAGCAACCTCTTCAGTATCCAAACTCGCCCGAACGGGTTTATTTCCACATTTATTCATATTTGGGTGAGAGCAACCTCTTCAGTATCCAAACTCAAGTAGAAAATGCTCATTTACATATATTAAATTTATTATTATTCTTTGCAATGCATGATATGCAACCCTATTAACATGCCTCTATGAATGTCACACAGCAGTTCATATATCACAAGAAAACAATACAGTTAATTAACAAACAATGAGCAAGAATCATGCATCAACTATAATTTAACACTAAGCATGCTTTCACTATATTATCGAGCATGAAATTAAAATATCTTACAAACAAACAATGTAACATAATCTATAATGCGTCAATAAGTAGAACCTATATGTGCTTTAACAAAGAAATTGGGAATCATCATATTTCTCTTTTATTCACTTCACAAATTCTTTTATCTTCCACATGTTATCACCAACATATTCTTTATAGTTTCCTTTCTAATACAACGACTTCTTTTAAAATTGGGAATCATCATGTTTCTCTCTTTATTTACTTTAAAAATTCTTTTATCTTCCACATGTTATCACCAACCTATTCTTTACAATTTCCTTTCCAATACAACAACTTCTTTTAATTATATTTGTTTAAGAATGAGGGCATTAGAACACAAACAAATCCTACTCCGGTGATGTAGGTCCTTTCGGACAAAGTACATGCATAATTCCCTTACCTTTCTTCTTGTTAAGCCTTACTTCAACCAAGCAAAATCTCCTCCCAGACGAACTACTTCTCACAGAATCACAGAAGAAGGAAAACCAGAGATTTTCGAAAGAACTCAGACAACCATTACCCTCTCATTTTCCCCACTGACTCTCTAAATACATTCTAGAGCACACAGAAGACGTCAAGGAGACGTGACACTTTGATCTTTAGGGACTCTTCAAGCCTTCAGACTTTGGTTATGCATTCTCAGATCGACATTCAGACTACCGATCGATCTATTCAACTTCCACGGTCGACCGCCAGCTTCCATCAATCAGCCCCGAATTCGGTTTCAAATTTACCGATCGATCATTGTTGTTGACGATCGATTGCCATGATTGTCCGCCAAAATTCATGACATAAATCATCTAATCGAAGCCTATATTAATACTTTATTTTCCTAATAATTATAAATAATCATATCTTTATAAATCCATTACACTCCAAGGTATTAAAACATTATCATTCATAATAATATCAACTATAAAGTGTGATAGTTTCTCAATAACCAAAATATTACTTTTCACTTAATACAAGATTTACACATAGCTGAATACCTCGGGTATTACATACTCCCCTCCTTATTAAAATTTTTTCCTCAAAATTTCAGCCAATAAAATAATTCCAGTTATTTAGCTTCCATGTCTTCTTTTCGCTCCCAAGTAGCTTTCTCAGTTGAATGATTTTGTCATAACACTTTAACAAGTGGAATCTTTTTGTGTCGTAATTCCTTAATCCTTGAATCTAGAATCTGAATCGATCTTTCTTCATAACTTAAGTTCAGTTGAACTACAACACGTTTCTCAGGTTCTGCTTGAACTGAATTTTCCAGGCACTTCTTTAACATAGACACATGGAACATGTTATGAACTCTTTTCTTAGCAGCTGACAATAGCAACTGATACGCCATATTACCTACTCTCTTTGTAACTAGAAATGACCCAATGTATCGCGGACTTAACTTTCTTCTCTTCTCAAACCGCATAACTCCTTTTAGTGGTGATATTTTAAGGAATAGCAAATTCTCTTTCGTCAAATTTCAGCTCCTTTCGACGAAGATCCGCATAACTTTTCTGGCAATTTTGAGCTGCCAACATCCTTTGATGAATAATCGCAACAAATTCAGAGATTTTCCATATCATATCTGGTCCATAAAACTCAGCTTCTCCAACCTCATCCCAATGTAATGGAGATCTACACTTTTTGTCATACAAAGCCTCGTAAGGTGTCATTCCTATCGTAGCTTGAAAGGTATTATTCTAGGCAAATTCCACTAATGGTAGCATCCTTCTCCATCTAATCTGAAACTCTAACACACAAGCTCTCAACATATCCTTCAATATTTGAATCGTTCACCCACTTTGTCTATTAGTTTGCGGATGAAAGGCATTGCTAAACTTTAACTCCGTACCCATGGCCTTATTCAAACTCTTCCAAAACATGGAGGTAAACCTTGAATCTCAATCCGACATGATTTAGACAGGTACACCGTGCAAGCACACAATTTCTTTAATGTACAATCTCGCAAACTGGTTCATCTTATAAGTCATTGCCAAATGTAGGAAGTAAGAAACTTTTGTTAGTCTATCAACAATCACCCAGACCGCATCATGTCTTCTCGCAGTCCTGGGTAATCCTGTAATGAAGTCCATAGTGACATGCTCCCATTTCTATTCAAGTAAAGACATTGGCTGCAACATAGCCCTTGGCCTCTGATGTTCTGCTTTCACTCCTTGGCATACGTGACACAATGCTACATATTGTGCGGTGCCAAATTTCATTACCAGCCAGTAGTAATGCAATTTAAGGTCCTTATACATCTTGTTGCATCTTGGGTGGATAGAAAAATTTGAAGAGTGAGCTTCTTTTAAGATTGCTACTCATAATTTTGACCTACTCGGTACATACTATCTGTCCTTAAACTTCACAATTCGTCATTGGACATGGAGTAGTACTGTGACGACCCGAATTTTTCTTTACTTTAAAAATGTGTTAAATTTAAAACTTTTATAAAACAACTAAATCATTATTAAAACCCTTCAAATGAATTAAAGTTCTTTTAGAAAAACACGATCATTAAAACATCATATTTAAAACTCGTTACTTAAATCGTTATTAACAGCGAAAGACTTCCTTTATAAAATTCATTTTTTTCTTAATTAATAGCGGAAGCATAAATCGTTCATTTTAAGAAGACAATAAATAATTTATTACTTTACATTTATAAAACTCTTTTCTCTTTTATTTTCCTTAGCATAACCAGTCACAAGACTCGTCTGTGCAAATCCTTCATCAACTGCTCCTTGATCTGTTCATCATTTTCTCGTGCGTGTACCTACACCATTAGCCACGTGCGATCCTGAGACCCAGTAAGGAATGAGATATGCAATATGTTGTATGCCTCTCGTTCATTCTTTTGGAATGGGTACCACCCCAAACCTTTCTTTTCTTTACGTTTCATTCTTTCTTTCATAACTCATATGTCGAGCAGGAGATTGGAGGAAACCATGTTGGAGGTATAGCATGTTTTTGGCTTCTAACCACCTAGGAAAGCTAGTCTCGGACCCGACTAGGGAGGGACTTAATCTAGACTACCTTATTAGATCCGAACTACCCGTCCATCCCCCAACTCCCCATTTCCTTTCCTTTCATTCATTTCATTTCATTCATCTGTTTTCCTCACATAAATGCACATGAATACCCCCTTCCGAGGGGCATTTCCTACTTGTTTTTATTATCATGATGCATGTCCATGAGAAACATAATCGTGATGCATGTCAATGAGAAGCAGTAATCGTAACATTATAAAAGTATGAGACATAAAGCAGTAATCACAACAATATAAAAGTATGAGCTAAGGAAGTCTACTAACATACTATATAGGTATGCTTGGTAATTTAAAGGAAGCAATAACAATATAGACATGCTTTGCGATTTAAAGGAAACAATAATAACATAGGCATGCTTGTCAATTTAAAGAAAGCAATAACAATATAGGTATGCTTTGCAATTTAAGGAAAACAATAATAACAAAGGCATGGTTGGCAATTTAAATAAAGCAATAACGGTATAGGCATGCTTTGCAATTTAAGGGAAACAATAGCGAAATGTTAACATCCTAAACATGCTTAGAGATTAAATTAATAACGTGTGAACAACATAGGCATAATATGGCAGCATAGTAGAAATGCAAACAACAATTAAAGGAAAGACACTGCTAATGGTGTAGGGCCTCCACTGGCCAACGACTCTACTTAATTCTTTACCTCAAAGCTTTATCATGCATTAGCACTTAATCTTTATCTTTCTTAGCTTTCTCGATACCTTCACAATTCAATAACATTTACTCATTAATCATCACGACTTATTAATTTTTATTCTTTTCCTATCCTTAACTACATAATAATTCTAGGAACTCGTTAACGCCTAAAACAAAACATAACTCATCCCAATATCCATGTTTAATTAATTAGCAACTCATTTTCCAGCAACCCAATCCAAATCCAACATAATATAAACATTGAAGCGATAATTCATTCCCACCAACAACTTCACAGTTCCACTTCATAACTGCAGGCAATAATCATCCAACAACAACCAACAGAGTGCATATATTCCTTAATCAACATCACAGAATATTAACTTGTCCAATTAGAATAACACAGGATCCCATTCTAGCTTAACCCAACATATTCTTCACATCCAACAAAATCATCCAACAGAAGCATACATCTAATTATCAACAAAATCCGTAACAGAATAAGGTCTATTCAGAGAGCACCATCCTCCAAAACATTTCTCTTGAATGAATCAATTTAAAGAGCAAAACACCCGAAAACCACAGAGAGGAAAAATCCCTTACCAACGTAGCACCAGAAATCACAGCCCACAGTTCCACCATCTCCAAAACACAGCACTCACTGGAAACCACGAGCTCCAACCTCCATCCAATTCACATTAGTTCATCAACAACAAAACCGAATTAGCAGCAGGCAACAAAAGTAGCATCTAATCAATAGAGCATCGAACTCAAAGGAACAAAGAGCATTTACTAGAAGAATCACAGAGACTTGAGAAGAGCAGCAGCCTTCATCCCTTAGGTTTTACTTCTCTCATTTGCCTCTTACCTTCACATCTCTCGGCCATCACTCCCCCCTCAAACACACCCACACATTCTGTCTTTCCCATTTTTCTTCTCCCTAAAGCATTTCACCTCCATTCCTAGCTCACCCGAGAGATCCTCTCCCTGCCATACCCTCATTCCTCTGCATTTCAACCTCACCAGGGAGGCACTCCCTACCATTGCCACGGATATTCCCAGCCAACCCCTGTCATCACCATTCCACGCACGTTCCACTGTCGGTTACTTCAGAGCAGAACAGACAGGTTTAGACTGAACTGCTAACCTCCCCAGCCTTTCCTCCCGAACTACTAGCTCCAGCCCCTTCAACCCAAGGCTAGAATTCACAGCCTCCCTCCAACGCTAATTCTTGTCGTCGTCATTCCATCGACGCCGGCAGTCGAAAATCGACAGAGGACCAGAGCTCGCCATGACCGGACGCAGCCCCGATGACCCGAAGCTCCACACCGCATTATCCAGTGAAGCTCGACGTCCAATCCTACAATCATGACCCACGACGTCTGCCGAACAACATCGCCCACCGCGAAGGAGCTTCCCGGCTAAGCCTTCGCCTTCGCCTTCCACTCACCCGAACGTTCTCCCTCTCGCGATCTCCCTCGCTCTCTGTTCTTCGCTCGCCTCGGTTTTCTCTTCTAGAATGGCCTGCGGCCATTTGTTTCTTTTGTCTCTCGATCAAACTGGTTCACTTCTCCTCTCCTTATTTTTAATTCCTTCATTTATTTTAATTTCACTTAATTTCTAATCTCATTTTAATCCTTCACTTAATAATCATTAATCCCCACCTAATTATATTATTTCATCTTAATTTTAATTAACCTTACTCCATTCTTCTCCTTTTTCTTAAGAACCGGCTCACTTATTTAAATTTGGACCGAGCCGAACCAAACTGGTTCAATCCATATTTCTTCAGAATTGAGATTTCAAACGAAGGAAGGTGTTCGCGCCTTCGTCCACAATCATCCGAAAAGTTCGATAATTTGGACAGATTCGAACCCTCCTTGCCCTCGATCGTCCACATGCGTCTGAAACTCCAAAATACACCTTCCTAATTAATCCTAATTATCATCCAATAAATTTCTTAAATTATAATCTTACAAATACGTCATTGGTAATACCCCGATAATTATCCAATTAATCCAAATACTCTAAATTACTTTCAAATTATTCTTATTAAATTTCGATATGAAAAGTTAGGGTATTACAAGTACTGGTATTTCTCAAGAGTTGGATTCAGTTTAAAACCTTCGCACTTCTTATCTTCCAATTGAGCCTCTTTATTTCTTTCCAGTATCGTAGGTTTCAATGTTATTGTTCATACAAGAGCAGTTAACTGCGTAGGGACCATCTAGACATCCAATCCTTGAATGTCCCTACAAAGTCCTACTGGCATTTCTTCGCATAGCATACTCATAACTGCTACTTTTCTACTAAGAGCATCAGCTACAACGTTTGCCTTTCAGGGGTGATATTTAATTTCACAGTCATAGTCTTTCACAAACTCTAATCACCGTCGTTGCCTTATTTTCAACTCCTTCTGAGTGAAGATGTACTTTAAACTCTTATGATCTGTAAAAATTTCACATCGCGGTCCATACAGATAGTGTCTCTATATTTTCAATGCAAATACTACTGTGACAAGTTCTATATCATGCGTAAGATAATTTGCCTCATACGATTTTAACTGTCTCGAAGCGTAAACAATTGATTTTCTATTTTTCATAAGTATTGCGTCCAATCTGCTCTTGGAGGCATCACGTTAGATACAGAAGTTGCCATCTTTAATCAGCAAAGACAAAACATGAGCTGAAGTTAAATGATGTTTCAACTCTTAAAAACTCTCTTCACAATCATTTCTCCACCAAAACCGTGCATTCTTCTTTGTTAAGCCAGTCAGTGGCAATGTTATTTTGGAAAACTCACTTATAAATTGCCTATAGTATCCAGCCAATCCAAGAAAGCTTCTTACTTCTCCCACATTCTTTGGTTGTGACCAATTAAACACCGCTTGGATCTTTGATGGGTCTACTTCAATACCTTCCTTGGAAATTACATGGCCTAGAAAACTTACTTTGTTCAGCCAAAATTCACATTTAGAGAACTTCGCATACAATTTATGATTCGCCAGTATGGACAGAGAAATTCTCAAATGTTCTTGGTGTTCCTACTCTGAGTGCAAGTAAATTAGTATATCATCAACAAATAAAATGATGAATTTATCCAAATACTCCATAAAGATCCGATTCATCAGGTCTATAAATGCTATTGGAGCATTGGTTAACCCAAACAACATAACTAGGAACTCATAGTGTCCATATCGCATTCTGAATGTTGTCTTAGGAATATCATCAGGTTTAACCTTCAACTGATAATACCCAAATCGGAGGTCAATCTTTGAAAAGACATAAGCTCTTTGCAATTGATCAAACAAATCATCTATTCTAGATAGAGGACATCAATTCATAATTGTCACTTTATTTAACTCACAGTAGTCGATACACATCCTTATCGATTTGTCCTTCTTCTTCACAAATAGGACTGGCGCTCCCTAGGGTGAAAGCTAGGATGAATAAACCCATTGTTAATTAACTCATCGAGTTGGATTTTCAATTCTCTTAATTTTGCCAGGGCCATCTATATGGGTTCTTAGAAATAGGTTTCATTCCAAAATACAGATCGATCCCAAATTTGATTTTTCTATCTGGAGGCAATCCCGAAAGATCAACCAGAAAAACTTCTGGAAAGTCTTGAACGATGGAAATTTCTTCCAGCTTTGTCTTTGATACCACCCTCGTGTCCATCACATTAACAAGGAACCCTTTACCTCCTTTCCTTAATAATTGATCTGCCTTAAGTGCAGAGATTACAACCAATTTGCCTTTTTACTAGATCCCACGAAATGTGTGTTGCTCGCCAATAGAAGAGAGAAAACATACTTCTTTCTTTCTATAATTTATTATTGCTTAATGCTAGGATAACCAATTAATACCTAGGATAATATCAAACCCCTTCATGTCCATCACAATCAGATCAACATAGAAAGTATGATTGTTTATTTTTATGGCATACGCCTTTAGGATTCCATCGGTAATCAAGCATTCATCAGAGGGTAAGAATACTCTATAGTTACTCTTTTCTAGTTCGGGAAAACAATTTATTTTTACACTACATTCCTTCGTAATGAAGGAATGAGTAGCTCTAGAATCAAATAAAACATATGTGACTATATCATTAACATAAATCGTACCTGACATAACCGAATTGCAACAACATTACGAGCTACTCATACATTCAAAAAAACTTTAAGCAACTACTTCAATAATAAGGCGTACCTGACACCACACCAGGTTGATCCTCCCCCGCCTCCTCATCATATTGAGCTTCATCACCATACAGAGAAAAGACCCTTGGTGCCACTCCTCTAGATCCACCGATTCCAGCTGACCAAAATTTTGCAATATACCCAGGCTCTCCATGCTTGAAACACCGTCCAGTACCCACTCTGCATTCTCTAAAATGATTCTTTTTGCACTTTAGACATTGATTTGGTTTATAGGTCCTCACATTAGATGGGGCAGTAACTGCCACATTCATAGGGCGTTTGTCCTTCATTTGTTGTACTTCCAACTCTGAAGGTCTTTTTGTCCCTTTGTTCACCATTGATCCACCTTTCTGCTGCAGGTTAAGAGCATTCTTCCAGAACCTCTGATTCACTTCTCGCTGTTTAGCCACCATCAATTCAGCATCTTCAACTTCTAGCACCTTAGCGACAATCTTTGTATAAGGGACGTCCTGAGTACCAGAAATCTTTACTCCTCTAAAAATTTCAACTTTCAGTCCTCAGACAAACTGGTGAACCTTATGCTCATTGTTTGTCAGCAAGTGTGATGCAAATCAAGAGAGTGCTTCAAACTCCATACATACTCAGATACAGTGCCAATTTGGTGCAACTGAACAAATTCCACCAGTTTCTATGATAAGATTGTTTGGTTGAAATACTTCTCCTAGAAGATTTCCTTGAATTGATCCCACGTCAAAGCTCGGACATCTTGTGCCGCCTAACAGTATCCCACTAGAACCTCGCGTCCTGAATCAGCAGGTATACAGCACATGAAACCTTCTCAATCTCCCTAATCCTTGCATACTCGAACATGTCCTCTAGAGACCGAATCTATTCTTCAGCTCCCATGGCTTCAACAATATTTCCGTTGAAGCATGGAGGGTTAAGTCTCTTAGACATCTCCCAACCAGCTTCCACGAGATCCACCATTTGGCATTGATTCTCATTGTTGTTCTCCCTATCCATCCATGAACTGGGATTGGCAGTCCACAATAGTCGTCAAGCGACCAAGAATGGCATTTCTATCGCCTTGTGGAACAACAGGTTCTTAACCAATAACATTTACGCGAACAGTAGCTTCTTTGTTCCTAGCATTATTGACTTGATCATTTTCCCTGGTTCCCCCCGCCATTCTATTTTTCCTACAATAGTGTTGTATTAGTTATTTCAAAACATTAAACTGGTTGTCCTACGGAAATGTATATTAGGAAGCATTTAGATTTATCATGCAAAAAGAGGTATTATTATTATTATTTATAATTATCTTATATTCATGAGTTTAATGTTTTTAATTAAACCTTAAGCTAATTATTGACAAAGAATTTTAATGTTATGAAGTATTAAAACTATGTACTTAAACTAACAAGCAATTTAAACTAACAAAGTAATGTAACAATGCAATTTACACTAACACAACAATTTATATTATACTAACGATGCAATTTAACTAACAAAGCAATGTAACGAAACACTTACAGTCGAAAAAGTATGTCACGACCAATCTTGTGTTAACAAGAGTCTACAAAACCATGTTAAACCCAATTATATTGTGATACCATAATTGTAACATCCCACTTTCATTTTATATTTCCACACGTCCATTTTACATTTCTATAAAATTTTATCATTTAAAAACCCATTTGAAAATACTTAAAGGAAAGCATCAGAGTAAATGTACTCAGAATAATTAAAACGTTAAACTGTTTTTCAAAAACAGACCCTTTTAAAACATTTGAAAACCATAATATTGAGTCTTTACACAATTTAAAACAACTTTTATTCTTTCGTGAGCCATAACCCTCGAGGTTGTTCCACGCATAGTAACACAAGCTTGCTTCGCATCACACTTCTTCCACGTTCACTTCACTTGGAACACAATCAATACCTACATCACAGGAGGAATTATGAGCCTAAGTAAGAGATATAAATGAAATGCCGATGCAATGCCTATGACAACTCTCTATGCATATGTTTGTTAGACCTGCATGCTTGGTGAGAGCAACCTCTTCAGTATCTAAACTCAGCACCACTGATTCGTTTCCACGTGAGAGCAACCTCTTCAGTATCCGGACTCACGTAAAAATAAATCCGTTTACGTTTATTCACATTTGGGTGAGAGCAACATCTTCAGTATTTGAACTCACCTGCCCGTTGGGTGAGAGCAACCTCTTCAGTATCCGAACTTGCCCAAACAGGTTTATTTCCACATTTATTCATATTTGGGTGAGAGCAACCTCTTAAGTATCCGAACTCACCCATACGTTGGGTGAGAGTAACCTCTTCAGTATCCAAACTCACTCGCATGGGTTGTTTTCCACGTGAAAGCAACCTCTTCAGTATCCTAACTCAAGTAGAAAATGTTCATTTACATATATTAAATTTATTATTATACTGTGCAATGCATGATAAGCAACCCTACTGACATGTGTATATGAATGCCACACAGCAGTTCATATATCACAAGCAAACAACACAGTCAATTAACAAACAATGAGCATAAATCATGCATCAACTATAATTTAACACTAAGTATGCTTTCACTATATTATCAAGTAGGAAATTAACATATCTTATAAACAAAAAATGTAACATAATCTATAATGCGTCAATAAGTAGAACCTATATGTGCTATAACAAAGAAATTGGGAATCATCATATTTCTCTCTTTATTTACTTCACAAATTCTTTTATCTTCCACATGTTATCACCAACATATTCTTTCCAATTTCCTTTCCAATTCAACAACTTCTTTTACAATTGGGAATCATCATATTTCTCTCTTTATTCACTTTACAAATTCTTTTATCTTCCACATGTTATCACCAACATATTCTTTACAATTTCCTTTTCAATACAACTTCTTTTAATTACATTTGTTCAACAATGAGGGTACTAAAACACTGTAATAATCAGACCTACTGTGCAATAAGAACATATAAAAGACTATTGAAGAAACACATGATGTAACTACACTTACAGAATTATATTGCAGTAACCATACCTCTCATCGAGTGTTTGTGATAACTAAACAACCTACATAAATGGGTTATACTTATTCTAAAGTCTAACAGAAGGCATCAACACAAGAGTATACACGTTCATCCCTAAGAGAAATCACCCAAACCTATTTCTTCATGACTAAACTTTAACAGATTGTATCGTTTAACGTCCAGATTATTAGCAAACCAAAACTCAAAGTCTTAAGAGCAGAAAACCATTAACACAAGCATGGAAATTGCAGAAAACATATAAAGGAAACATGCATGAAAATAACGGAGAACACAAACAAATCTTACTCCCGTGATGTAAGTCCTTTCGGACAATGCATAATTCTCTTTCCTTTCTTCTTGTTAAGCCTTACGTCAACCAAGCAAAATCTCCTCGTAGACGAACTACTTCTCACAGAATCACAGAAGCAGGAAAACTAGAGAGTTTCGAAAGAACTCAGACAACCATTACCCTCTCATTTTCCCCAATGACTCTAAATACATTCTGGAACACACAGAAGACGCCGAGGAGACGCGATGCTTTGATCTCCAGAGACTCTTCAAGCCTCAAACTTCGGTTACATTTTCAGACCGACATTTACACTACTAGTAGATCAATTCAATGTCCACGATCGACCGCCAACTTCCATCGATCAGCCATGAATTCAGTTTTCAAATTTTACCGATCGATCATCGTTGTTGACGATTGACCGCCATGATCGTCCACCAAAATTCATCACATAAATCATCCGACCGAAGCCTATATTAATACTTTATTTTCCTAATAATTATAAATAATCATATCTTTGTAAATCCATTACACTCCAAGGTATTAAAACATTATCATTCATAATAATATCAACTATAAAGTGCGACAGTTTCTTAACGACTAAAGTTTTACTTTTTACTTAATCCAAGATTTACACGTAGCTGAATACCCCGAGTATTACATAGCAAGCATTGAAATTTTTTTGAAGGAAATTGAAGCTTTAGATTTTTTTCTATGATAGGTTTCTCAAATTTAAACTTTATACGCCCACACATATAACCCAGAAGAGTTCGCAGATTATTATGTTTAGAAAGGTTGTTTCTAATCATTGACAAGACGTACTCCTTATCACCTCTAACTAAATCCAGACCACTCCAAATTATCCGTATCTGATTAAAGAAATGTTTTTATCAACAACGGACAACCTCAAGATGCTTTTTCTAGCAACATTAATTTTTGTACTTAGTTCTTAGGCATAATATTTGTAAATCCTTGTATATTACTATATTATCAATTTTATTGATATTACTTTTCAAGATAGAACATGACTCTGATACCAAAAATTCTGTCATGACCCACAAGGGACCTGAGACAGAATGAGGAACGACTCGGCTCCAAAAAGCTGAATTACCCTACCCATTTCACTTAAATATATAAAATAGCAGTAGAAAACTTAAAATAATTATTATAAGTCAGGGCCCGAAAACTTGGGCTTAACATATCAAATAGTGATATTAGATAGCATATAATATAAACCAAATAAAATACTATGTGGAAATAAATTAAGGATTACAATTGTCCAAATAATGTATATCTCACAAAAAGATCTCTCAAGAATAAATTATTAAAATTTTAGAAATTAAATAACTATGTCGGGTCTTGTCTTGACTCGGCAACTGGAAGTCCAAATGATAAAATTCTGAAATGTGCCATTAGGGTGAGTTGACTAAACTCAATAGGTATTTTATAAATTTTAATTAAAAAAATGTTGTTTAAGCATGCATAAATTTAAAATTACATTTTAAAATTTATTTTAGGAAAATGTGTACAAAAGGGCATGTATTAAAAATCACCCACTAATATGTAGTACGTAATTAAAATAGACTCGTGTTATACTAATTAAAAATCACAATGAAAATAAAGCCACTTACAGACTTTGGGCACACCACGTCATAGGCGTATAACAGAATAAAATCGATGCTCGGCAATTGCAAAAATCAAATAAATACCCTGATCAGGTTTAGGGTTTTACGGTCAATGATACGACACATACAGCTGTCTCATTACTCTAGTTAATAATAACAAACACATTCTCATATAGTCGAATGTGTGTAAAATAAAATAGACCTCAAACTAGGTCGATCAAACTCAGTTCACATGACTAAGTTGATCCAAGAATATTTAAATGCAAGCGTAATTGAAACGTGTAAAGTGAAAATAAAATATAAAATAAAAATCAGAAGGTTTTAAAAATGGACACGTCATTTTAATATGAAACATGTCTCAAAATATTTATTTTTGTAAAAATTATGCAATGCAGTGTATAAAAATAAATCTCTACCTCGATGTAGTTTATGCTAACAAAAGTTCAAATCCAATGATCCATGGATTTTTAATTTAAATATGAGTACCTATTCAAAATTTTGGGCATTAAACTTTTGGGTTTAACTTTTATAAATTTAAATGTCCAATTATCATTAAAATCAATCCAATATTGATTGGATAAAATAAACCAAGGTTCTGGCAAAAAAAATGACCTAAGATCTAATCCAAAATTGGCCCAAACTAGGTTTAGGTTCACGGCTCAGACTACAATTATATAGTTTAATTTAAAAATTGGATTACAACTCAATTTTTGACTTGGGCTGCCATTCGTTCAACCCAGACTACAAGCTCATGGGTTCATTGGGTTTGTAATTCATTGAGCCAAAATCTCGGCCCAAAACATGGTAACTAACAGACACCTTCGTCCCTGTCGCAAACGTCTGTGTTCGACGACACAGACTGGCCTAACTGAGTCTCGGCCAGTCATTCACTAATTGAAGTCAACAATCAAGCATATCATGCATTGCGACTCAGCATCAGTTGGGTTGTGCATTTCAACCCTTCACTGCCGATGAGTTTCTTATGGCAAACTCGTCTGTTTCGTCCAAACAACCAACCATTTACACAATTTACCCAGAAATTAAGTTCAGACTCAATAAATCTATTGATTTCAATATCCAAATAAAAATCACCAAGCAAATACGAAATCAGAAAAGCGAAAAATCAAATTTTTACCTTAAACACTTCCGATTTTCTGACCACTAAAATACTTTGTCGCGATGGTATTTAATCCTTGGTTTTTCTTCCTCAAACCAGCACAATTTCCTTTCAATAATGAGGCGTATCAGGAACAAAACTTCAATACTAAATTCGGAATTACAGGGTCAAGAGATTGACTTACCGATGTCAATTCTTTCGATACAGAGAAAGAATTTCTTCACCAATTCGTATGCAAATTCTGTCATTAGCAAGAGGGAGAATAAAACAAAGAGGGAGTGAGGAAGAGAGGAGTACCTCTATTTTTTATGAGGAAGAAAGGAAACGGAGAGGGAGTTCCCAATCTCCCGCAAGGGAGATATAGCTCGGGGGGGCGTTTTCCAAAAGAGTCTCTCCCAATAATTTTTTTTTTTAATTTGGCAGTTATTAGTGTAGGTGAATGAGTATACAATGAACAAAAAAATATTTTGCACGTTATATTGTGAAGATACTCATTTGAGTCAATGACGGAAGAGATGTTGTCAAGAGACAACAAAAATGAAAAGATGATTTGCTTTAAAGATTTAAGAATTTAGACACATAAGACTTGTTACTTCTTCATTTTTAATAAAACTAATATTATAATTTTTTTGTTCACGACAAATTTTATTTTGATAAAGTTGTAAATAATAGTCAATTAGATTAGTACTATTTAGTTAAGATGTATCTACTTATCGTACTATAAAGATGTAAAATTATAAACAATTAATTATTACATATCATAATAAAATTATATTGAACTATTAACATTTATGATGAAAAATGATATTTTTAGTTAGGTTAGAATACAAATTAAATGCTGAACTTTGAAGTCCCTAAAACTTAAATTCTAAATTTTGTTTTTGAATTAAATGACCTTTAAATTTTGATATGGGTAAATGACAAATCAACCATCGTGGTTTGAAGTCAATGACAAGTCAACCACTATGGTATTTTTTTTAACAACTTAACCACTCACGTATGTTAAAATGACAAATCCAACATCCCAAAGACGTTTACTGTTAAAAAGCTAGGAGACAACGTCCGAACGCTAGAACGACCCGTTCCGACATTCTGAAGAATTCAGAACGCCCAACGCTGGGCGTTCTGATTTTCTGAAGAATTCAGAATGCCCAATGGGGGCGTTTTGATTTTCTGAAGAATTCAAAATGCCCAAAGTTCTAATTTTCTGAAGAATTCAAAATGCCCAACGCGGCGTTCTAAAGAATTCAAAACGCCGAACGACGTTATGAACAAATCAGAACACCGCAGGGCGTTCTGAAAGGGCATTCTGAAGAAAATCAGAACCCCAGTGAGGAGACACCACGAATTTCGTGGTGTCTGGTGCGCAAGACACCGCATTTTTATGCGGTGTCTTACGCTGAGACACCGCATTTTATGCAGTGTCTTGCAAATGCGGTGTCTCACAGATATTGCATAAAAAGGTGTCTTCAAGACACCTTTTTATGCAGTGTCTTGCAAGACACCATGAAGTGTCTTCAAGAAACCTCATGGTTTTATGAGGTGTCTTCAAGACACCTCACGTGAGGTGTCTTGGTGTCTTCAAGACACCTCACCATGAGGTGTCTTGAAGACACCTCATGGTGTCTTGCAAGACACTGCAAAAAAATGTGGTGTCTTGCAAGACACCGCATAAAAAAGTGTCTTGAAGACACCTTTTTATGCAATATTTGTGAGACACCTCATTTTTATGCGGCGTCTCCATTTTTATGCGGTGTCTCAGCGTTTTATGCGGTGTCTTGCGCACCAGACACCACAAAATTCATGGTATCTCCTCACTGGGGTTCTGATTTTTTTCAGAATGCCCTTTCAGAACGCCCCGCGGCGTTCTGATTTGTTCATAACGCCATTCGGCGTTTTGAATTCTTTAGAACGCCGCGTTGGGCGTTTTGAATTCTTCAGAAAATCAGAACTTTGGGCATTCTGAATTCTTCAGAAAATCAGAATGCCCTGCGTTGGGCGTTCTGAATTCTTCAGAAAATCAAAATGCCCTGCGTTGGGCGTCCTGAATTCTTCAGAAAATCAAAACGCCCCGCGTTGAACATTCTAAATTCTTCAGAATGCCGGAACGGGTCGTTCCGGCATTCGGACGTTGTCTCCTAGCTTTTTAATGGTAAACGTCTGTGATATTGGATTTGTCATTTTCACATACGTGAGTGGTTAAGTTGTTAAAAAAAATACCATAATGGTTGACTTGTCATTGACCTCAAACCACGATGATTGATTTGTCATTTACCCTTTTGATATTCATTTAACCTATTGGTTTTTTTAAAAAAATAAAATGAATTTTGAATTTTGCAGTGTGAACAAATTGGATCATTCTCAATTTTGCTCTAATCATAACCAAATTGAGTTGCTATTTTATATATATANTATATTTTGCTCTAATCATAACCAAATTGAGTTGCTATTTTATATATATATATATATTAATTTTAATTTAAAAAATTACAAAAAATTGAAAAAACCGACTAGAACCAGCCAAAATTGAGCCGAAATCAACTAAAACTGACCCAAAATCAAATCCAGACGGACTCCAACTTGAAAAAATTTAAATCCAAAGTCGAATCGGAACAAAATAAAAAAAAAATTAGTATGAGATTCATTTTATTCATGGTGCAAAGTTTGAAGTTCATTTTGTAAAAAAAAATATTCAAGATTAAGGAATCACAAACTTAGAGGTTCATTTTGTTTAAAAAAAATTAAACTTTAAGTTGAACAAACCCCTAAAGTTCAAGATTTAATTAATTTTTATTTAATAAATTAACACACACACACACACACACACACACACACACACACACACACACACACACACATATATATATATATATGTATTAAAAAATAATATAAGTTGAAAAATCTGTGAAACTCATACTTGGGGCAAGCGTTGCTAAACTCAACTTATTTAACTTGAAATCTTAAGTCAACACAAACAAGACATTTTACTTTTTGCTCTATGCAAAGGGAGTTAACGTGATAGGCCGAGATATTTTGTGCTCCACTTGGCCCATTCACTTGGTACACTTGTTTCAAATTATACGAGAAGAAAATGATTAGAAGAAGAGGATTATTCATACAAACTTATATGACATGACAGAAAAACAGAAGCCCTAATCTCGCATGAAATGTATCTATCCTTGTGGTGTCTGTAGATACTTGATTTCGGAAGGACAAGTGTCTGCGCACATGATGAGTTTATGGATACTTAGTTTCAGAATAATGGATAACTACACATAAGAGGTATCCGCGAAAATTTTGATAGAATATGTGGCCGCACAAGTGATGGGTCTATGAATACTTAATTTTAGAAGGATGGGTGATTGCGCATGAGGTGTATTCATGGAAATGTTGGTGTCTATAGAGTGTTTGTGTCTGCGAATACATGATTTCAGAAAGGCATGTGGCCACGCACTTGATGGGTCTGAGGATACTTAGTTTTGGAAGGATAGGTGACCGTGCATGAGGTGTATCTGTGTAAGTGTTAGTGACTGCAAAAGTGTTGGTTTTTGCGAATACTTGATTTCAAAAGGACATGTGGCTATACACATGATGGGTTTGTGGATACTTAGTTTAAGAAGGATGGGTGACCACAATGAGGTGTATCTGTAGAAGTGTTGATGGCTGCAGAAGTTTTGGTGTCCACGGAAGTGTTGGTGTCTACGGAAGTATTGGTGTCCAAAGATACTTGATTCGGAAGAACATGTGGCCACACATGTGAATTATTGCATTGTTTTCGAAAACTTTATTTTAAGATGTATTCTCATATAAAATGACATGTCCATTTCTATGGCTCGTCGGTTTTTTTAATTAGGTTTATCAACTTCTTAGTATGATTAAAACTTCTCGTTGTTTGGTATCTCTTGATATATTTGATCCCTCTTAATTAAATGAACTAAATCAGGTTTATCAACTTCTTAGTGTGATTAAAACTTCTCGTTGTTTTCAATCTCTTGATATATTTTATCTCTCTTAATTAAATAAACTAAATCAAATATGCAAACGTAAACAATATAGTAAAGAGAGAATGGTAAGAAAGTGCAAACAAATTTGTTAACGCACTTCGACCAAACTGCCTACGTTTGTGCTCCAAGGTTTCTCATTCAATATTCATTTCTCTATAACTCTTCCGATTACAAGTAATTGAGTTTCTGGGTGTCAATCCAACATTTACAACTGTTTTAGGGCATCACCCTTCTTTTTGATTGATTTCAGTGGTGTTAATCGAACCTTAATGCCTATTTGCGAGTGTCACCATTTTCCATTCCACAAACGATGAATATTGGAGTTTGAAACTTTAGTACAATGTGTTAGCCTACTAAATATTAGGATATTTGTTTTGATAAGGACGATTTTATTTGATTAATTAAGTTGTTTATTATGCATTAGTTTGAATGAAGTAAATATGTTTATTCTTTATTGGAAATACCCTTAATACGGGCATTATTGTTTACTAACGTGTTTACCTAAATCCATGTAGTTTATAGATTAATTATTGGAACTTCGAAGATTCAAGAAAAGCAAAAACGAACGAAGAGGTCAACTAAAGGTGCAAGAAGGTCGACCAAACTGATCTGTAGTGAAGGAAACGGTTGACCGGCTGATCGACCGCAAAAATGAAAAATTACATAAACTTTTTGTACGAAGGAAATGGTTGACCTATGAGCAAGCGGTTAACCACTTTGACAGATTCAACAAAAATTAGATGACCGAAAACTCAACGGTAACATTCCAACAGTCGGAAGACGGTCGACCGATTAGGTGAAGGTCGACCGGTTCTAAAGACAACTCAATGGTAACTTTCCAACAATTGGGAATAGGTCGACCAAAATAGGAGGCAGTCGACCGCTTGGATAGTTTCAATAAATTGAAGCATTTCGAATTACAAAAATAACAAGCAAAACAAAGAGAGAATCACTCCTAAATAGTCTCCGACATTCCTACTCTATTTCTCGATGTATTTGAATGCTCAGCCTAGCTCTCTCATTCCATCACTTGAGATTTTATCTTTGAAAACATAGGCTTATCTTGTAATCTTTCCATCCTTGTACTCATTCTACAACAACTAGGGTGACGCCCCGTAACAGTCATTGTAAAAGCTAGATTGACGCCCATGAAGATTAATCTAGAGGGTGACGCCCTGAGAATAGTCTATAAAAGTTTTGTTGGCACCCGTAAAGTCAATCGACACTAACCGAGAAGGTTAGTAGGTGAAGGATCTCCAAGTCAAGAACTTGGAGCGCAAACGTATGCGAGATTGCCGAACCGCGTGAACAAACTCGTTTGCACCTCTCTAACTCTTACTCTTTATTATTATCATTCATTGTTTGCTTTATTTGTGTTAAATCACTTAGGGATTAAAGATAATAATATCGCACAAATGACCTAACTCTCTCAATATGTAGAATCTCAAGCTTAGAAATATGAGAAGTTAGGTTATGGCCCAAGATTGATGGCTTTTGCAAATAAATGAGCAATACTTTGGCATAAAAATTAGTCTCCTTTTTGTTGCAAAATAGAGAGTGCTTCTATTTATAGACGTCTTCAAAATATTGAAGCCCTGGTCAACCACCTATATAAATCGATTGACCTCTTGGTGGCCATTGTGTGATTTTTGAGCATGTCAAGTCATCCATAGGTAACTTCTCATCTACTATTCCGGTCAACCACACATTCTCCCGGCTCGACTACTTCAATATACTTCTAAAATTGTATGCTTTCATGAGGTTTTTTGGACGACCTCAATTTTGACTTGTCTATCATACCAATCAACCTATTAAAGCGTCGGTTGACCGCTCCAGCATGTCTTCAAAACTTTGTTACTCTCGATGCTCTTCCGAATGGCCCTTTAGCTTTGGAAGGTCAATCGTACTGGTTCACCTTTTCAATAGATCTTTGAAAATTTGTTACTCTCAAGTGTTCTTCTTAATGACCTTTTAGCATGGGCAGGTTGATCGCTCCTTTATCTTTTCCTGAATTTACGTTGTGTGAGTCATATGAACTTTATCAATAATTGTAAGGATTTAATAAATATGGTAGAACAACCAAATATCCACTTTCAAAGTTATTTCAAATGAGAGTAAAGATACATAATTTACAATCAAATTATCCAAACAATAATAATCATTATCAACTTAGATATATCTAAATGCATTTACACATCATCAAAATAATTTATAATCAATTTAGAATTATTTATTCAATTAATCATGTTTATCATCAAAATAATTAAGTTTAATTCTTATTAAGCTAATAGTCTCCGCTGAGTTTCAAAAAAGTGTGGCACGGTATTCATCAAACTTAATTTTCAAAGCAACATACACCAAGTTCATATTCGGTTAAGAGGAGTTCTTTTACATTTACAAAACTCAAGAACGAGTTTTATGCAATAAGAAAAGATTAATGTAGTACAAACTATGATTTCATTAAATTTACTATTTTATTAATTTTCTATACTAATTAGTTTCTTATTTTATTTAATTTCTTACTTTAGTTTCCAATTCTATTAAGTTTCTTATTTACTTTAGTTTTCTTTCTTATATACTTTAGTTACTTTATTCATTAGTTTCTTATCATTATTATTTCCTTTTGTATTATTATTTATAACTCTATAAAAAGAGTTAATGATAATAATTGAGAAAACACTCTCGAAATTAATACAATTATCGTTGTTTTGAGAATTATTCATGTTATTTTGCTTTTTCGTTTCGATTGAAACAAATATTATGTTGCACCAAATTGCTATTAGAGCAAGATTTCACATCGATCTGATGGTTCAAGACGATTGTATTAGATAAAAAAAAGTCACTGACAATGAACGGAGACTCGAAGCCGTTGAACATTAGTTTGACAGAATGGATGAAACTCTTCATGAGCTCAAGTAAATGATAATTGCATTAACTATCAAAGTACGATATAAATAGACGAAATGCAAATTCAAAAACAATGTTTTTACTTTGACGATGGAGTGAAGTAAACAACGGTTAACGAAAAACATATTGTGCTTCGCAAAATCCTAATGTGGTGGACAGCTATGACTTTTTGCCTAAAAATCAGTCAGTCGTTGTTCACAGTTAGAACGGCAGACCATCATCTCTAATCAGTGATGACGATCAACAACAACCATTGTTCAGCCCAAAAAACCATCATCCAGCCATGAATGAACTTTGTTCATTGTTGATTCCTGTGATTCTAACATCAGTTCATGAAATGCAACCACTAAAATGTGATTCCCTTCCTTTATACACCTTATAACCCGATGATCATTGCTTCAAACAAGAATTTTTAGCCTATGACAATGTTAAATCTAAAACTGGTGGTGAATTTTTGAACAAGATAGTTAATAGTGTTTGGTGAAACAATTGATATTTTTGACAAACATTATGAGTTTTCCACCCCTAAAAAATGTTTTTTTTTTTCACACTAAAACATCATAAATGACGAACATAGTAAAACAAAATAAGAATTTTTGAACAATTTAAATAATCAAACTGTATTATCATTTTGTGGTTTGCAATCAATTTGAAGGAACTATTGACGTCTTCACCGCGGTTCAAAAAAGTGTGGTATGATATTCACTAAACTTAATATTTGAATTAGCAAACATTAAATTCATATTCGATCAAAGAAGAGTTCTTTTACATCTTCAAACTCGAGAGCGAGTTTTCTTCAAAAGAAGGAGATTAATGCACTACAAGCCATGATTCTATTAAATTTTCTATTTCCATTAATTTTTTATGTTATTAATTTTATATTTTACTTTGTTTCTTATTTTATTTAAATTTTTTATTTACATTAGTTTCTTAATTCATTAATATTCTATGAAGATTATTTTATTCTAAGTTATCATTAGAAAAAAAATTGATAAAATTTTTTATTATAATAGTTGAAAAAAAACTTTTGAAAATTAATACAATTACCCACATTTTGAGAATTATTTTTTATTGTTATTTTATTTTTCCACTTTGATTTTGCACTAATAATTTATTATAGAAAAAATAAAAATAATTGTAACAAATTGGAAAAAAAATATTAAAAAAAAAGGTGAAAATTACTAATTACCATAAGTTAAAAAGTTAAAAGAAAAATTAATGGAAAATAGTGAAGTAAAGTCCAATTTGGACCTTAAACTTTGGAGGCCCCCACAATGGACACTCTAAGCTATTTGTTTTACTCATTGAATCTTAAAATTTAATCTGTAAGCAATAAATAACCTACATTAAACAAATAGTAATTTTTTTAATTATATTTTAAATTAATAGTTTTTTTGTGATAGGGTATTAGTTGCTAACCCGTTAAATGTGAAAGTTTATTGGGTCAAAAAATAGATTAGGGTGTTAGTTATCGAAATTTTCTAAATTTAGGATCTAAATTTAATTTATATAAAAGAGAAGATAACTTTCCCCTTTTTTAAATAGATTGTGGCATTGGTTAGAAAGACAACATTTTTTAAAATACTCATTTTATTTTTGTGTTTTTTGTTTTAAAAAAAAAAAGAGTTTAACGAGCGGGTTTGGTCTGGTCTGGTGGTTCAAGCTAGCTCTTGCAACATATGAGGTTGGTTTCTAATAAAGAGTGATCTACGGACGTTGATGGTGAACAATCGGCAAGTGGAGATCATCCGCCATGATCATCCGCATATTTGATGATTGTTTGGCGGACAATTTTATAGATGGTAGTCAATCTTCTTGATGAATAAATTGTCGATCGCCAATTTTGAAGATTATTTTGGAGTGTTTTTACTGCCTGAAAATGAAATGGTTTTGTTGTATGAACATCTGGAACGTCTGGAATTTGAGAGTGATGAAGTGGAAAAGTTTCACGTTTTAGACGTTGCTTCATCAAGGGTCGCCAGTTAATGATAATGAACATCTAGGGCATTGTTGGAAGTTGATAGGAGACTGCGTTATAAGCGTTGAGACATCAGAGAGTTGCTGGCCATTATAAGAGTGTCTCATGACCTTCTATCTCCGATGAATTAATGGTAGACGTCGAGGAGTCATTTTGCTGCCAATATATATAAGTGAATGGCAGCGTGAGTTGGGAGAGATAGGAGAGATAAGTTACTCTGCCATTATTTAAAGAGGAATGCTGGCATGAGAAAAATGGTCAGAGAGAGTTATGGAGATTTAGAAATAAAGGAGGGAGAGGAAGTTTGAGAAAATAGTTTATAAATTGATGAAGAGAGTGAGAAATGTATGAGTGCTAAGTGTCATGCTTCTGGAGACGTTGGTTTGCGAGAGATTGTGCAGAGAAACGAAGTTGTGATGTTTAGCTTCTAGAGGTTTAGTGAAAGAGTCTTAAAGCGTTAACTTATTAAAGCTAAAGACCTCAGGTACATAATACTGCATGTGTTTTGTAAGAAAGGGCCTATATCTCCGGAATTAGGGGGTGTTTTATTGTTTGTTTAATTGATTGTTTGAAATTGTACGTTTATAGATTAAGTTCAGTTTCTTAGATAGGACAGATCACATTTTAAGGATACGATTAAGGAACACGATAGATAAGATTGTATGTGCACGATAATGTCAAACTTGGAATTCTAAAGTACATGAAAATGGAATATACGTAAACAGCTGTGGTCTGGTTAGTTACGCCCGGCACAGATGACTATGTGGTCTTATATGATAAGTCCGGCACAGAAATCAAGATAATAACTGTGGACCGGTTTGATAAGCCCGGCACAGATGTTTATATGGCCCGGTTGCATATGCCCGACATATAAACAATAAAAGACTGAAACAATATAAGACAATGGAATTGAATAGTAAGATACGTAAATAGCTATTCCTGTGGATCGGTTTCATACGCCCGGCACTGGAACCAAAGATGAGTAATAACTGTGGACCGGTTTCATACGCCCGGCACAGATGTTTATATGGACCGGTTTGATACGGCTGACATATAAACAATAAATAAATGATTGTGCGGACCGGTTAGATACGCCCGACACATAATTAAACGAAATAACGATAAAAGATATAAACAGTAATAAAGAAACAAAATAGAAAATCTTATGTTGTGTAAATTCTATGTTTTACTTTTATATCACGTACTGAGCATTAGACTCATAGTTAGGTCCCATTGATGTAGGTATGGAGCCAAAAGATGGATAAAGTTGTTGATAGATGTAGCTGATGAAGTGTTGTTGTGTGGGCGTTTGTGCTGTTGGCGATATTGACTTGTGGTTATGCTCAAGGGAATGGAATAAATGTTTTAAAGACTTTTAAGTATTTTATGGTTTTAAATAAATCTTTAAGTTAATGTTTTTATTAAATGTTTATTTAAACAATAGATTTGCAGTATTAATTTGTAAAAGACTTCCACTGTTTGTTTTCAGCGTTTAAGTCTTGCTCTGTTTATTACTTTGGTGTTTTATTACGCAATGATTTTACAATGATTTTAAAGAAAAGAAAAATTTTTATACGGAAAAAGTTATGGGATGTTTCAAATGGTATCAAAGCAATACCAAGTTAAAATCGTTTATGTAGACTACCAACAGTGCAAACTCAACACGGGAATGCTTCATCAACTGTAAGTATTAAGTATAGAGCTTTACAATAGTATTTTAATTCCTAGAATTTAATTGTAGGCAATTAAATGGTGAAAGGAAGAAGAGGCTGTGGAAATAATGTTGAACGAGAGGAAATTGTTGGTCAGGGTAATGATGTATCCGTTATTTTGGAGAATAACGAACCCACCAATATTATTGGAGAAAACAATGTACCTGTTATTAATGATGGAATGAGTGAACGAACCTGCTGGTCAGGAGATTAATGACGAATCTGCTGACTGAGGAATTAATGGACCTATTGGCCAAGGTGTTGAGGAAAGTCAGACTGTGCAAGGAGATACAATAAATCGCTTGGCTGGTATGGTGGAACGTCAGTTTCACTATATGGAACATCTTAGGGAAAGGGAGGAGAATGGAAATCCTCGCTCATAGGTTGCACGTGAAGAAGCCAGATGGAAAAAGTTTAGGAAATTAAAGCCATCAAGCTTTGACGGGAAAGTATCATATTCATCCCTGGCTCAGGAATGGGTTAGATCCCTGGAGGATATGTTCAAGTACGCAAGAATTAACGAATCAGAGAAGGTTCCATGCACTGCTTACCTTTTTGTTCATGATGCACGATACTGGTGAGATACTATTAAGGCAGCTCAAGACGTAAGAGAAACGAATTGGACAAAATTTAAGGAGGTTTTCTTCGAGAAGTATTTCAACCGAATAGTCAGGACTCAGAAGTTGGTTGAGTTTGTGAGTCTTGGTCAGATTACGACTGTTGCTGAGTACATAAGGAAGTTTAAGGCTCTTTCTCAATTTGCTAGTCACCTTGTGGCAACCAACGATCTTAAGGTTTACCAGTTCATTCAAGGATTAAAGACTAAAATATATCGTGGAATAAAGATATATGGTATTGAGGATACACCATACCCTAAGATTGTAACAAAAACTTTGGAAATCGAGGAGGTTGGGATACAAGTTATTAAGTAGAAAGAAATGGATCTGAAGTTGAAAAAGGAAAATCAAGTTAAATCTCTTGTTGATGGGCAGATAATTGATCAAGGAATGAAGCAGGTACTTGACAATGAAGATAAGGTTGCAAAGGATAAGCGTATGCGGAACGGAAAGGATACTATTTTGGTTGGAAATCTTCAAGAGGGACTGTGCCCTAAGTGTAATAGGAAACATTATGGTGAATGTAGAGTTGGTACTAGACTGTGCTTTAAGTGTGGAATGGAAAAACATTTGGTTAAGAACTGCCCATTGCTGGTCAAGGAGAAAGAGTTAGTTGCACTACGGGTATTTTCAATGTTTGGAGATCAAGATGATGAACCATCTACGTCTAGGCCAGGTACTATACGATATATTAAAATTGAAATTGTCGTTATGTGTGCCTGTTAGTAATTATATTCACATATGTGTCAGGTCTAGATAACAGTAATAGGAAAGAATATGGGTAGAATACGTCTTACATAAGAATAGATACCTTTAGACTAGACAAATTTTGAGGACAAAATTTATATAAGGAGGGAGAAATGTAATATCTCAAATCTTTTTTGAGCTGAAGGCATAGCTTACGTGATAATTTAGCGATATCAGGAGCTAAGTTGAACAATTAAATATATTGGTCAAGAGAAATGCATTTGGAATAAGTGAGTTATGATACTTCATTAGGTTCATAATTAGATTATAAGAAGGATTGAAGTCAATTGGAGATACTTAAAGTTATATTGGGCGATATCAATTAGATTAATCGTCAGTAGAGGTAGTATATATATATATATATATATATATATATATATATATATATATTGTTTGGAAGTATATTTAATGGGTATTGGATTTGAGGATGATTAAGAAAATGGGTTTTTAAAGTGTGGTTGATCATTGGAAAAGTGCGGTTAATCATGGTTAAAGTGTGGTTAATCATGTCAAATCAACTTCAATTTTAAGAAAGATGAAATAATGATAAATAACGTGCATGAATAACGTGAATGAAACATTTTCTTATGCAGAGTGATCTACGGACATTGATGGCAGACAATCGGCAAGGGGAGATCATCCGCCATGATCATCTGCGTATTTGATGTATTGTTTGGCGGACAATTTTATAAATGGTGGTCAATCGTCTTGATGAATAAGTTGTCGATCGCCAATTTTGAAAATTATTCTGGAGTGTTTTTACTGCCTAAAAATGAAATGGTTTCGTCGTTTGAACATCTAGAACGTCTGGAATTTGAGAAGGATGAAGTTCTACACGTTTGAAGTGGAAAAGTTTGACGTTTTAGACGTTGCTTCATCAAGGGTCGCTGGTTAATGATAATGAACATCTATAGCATTGCTGGAAGTTGATAGGAGACTGCGTTATAAGCGTTGAGAAATCAGAGAGTTGCTGGTCATTATAAGAGTGTCCCATGACCTTCTATCTCCGATGAATTAATGGTAGACGTTGAGGAGTCATTTTGTTACGAATATATATAATTGAATGGCAGCGTGAGTTGGGAGAAACAAGAGAGATAAGTTACTCTACCATTATTTGAAGAGGAATGTTGGCGTGAGGAAAATGGTCAGAGAGAGTTCTGGAGATTTAGAAATAAAGGAGGGAGAGGAAGTTTGAGAGAATAGTTTATAAACTGATGAAGAGAGTGAGAAATGCATGAGTGCTAAGTGTCATGCGTCTGGAGACGTTGGTTTGCGAGAGATTGTGCAGAGAAACAAAGTTGTGATGTTTAGCTTCTAAAGGTTTAGTGAAAGAGTCTTAAAGCGTTAACTTATTCAAGCTAAAGACCTCAGGTACGTGGTACTGCATATGTTTTGTCCGAAAGGGCCTACATCTCGGGAATTAGGGGATATTTTCTTGTTTGTTTGAAATTGTATGTTTATAGATTAAGTTCAGTTCCTTAGATATGACAGATCACATTTTAAGGATACGATTAAGGAACAAGTTAGATAGGATTGTATGTACACGATAATGTCAAGACTTGGAATTCTAAAGTACACGAAAATGGAATATACGTAAACAGTTGTGGTCTGGTTAGTTAAACCCGACACAGATGTCTATGTGGTCCGGTATGATAAGTCCGGCACAGAAATCAAGATAATAACTGTGGACCGATTTGATAAGCCCGGCACAGATGTTTATATGGACCATTTTCATATGCCCGACATACAAACAATAAAAGACTGAAACAATATAAAACAATGGAATTAAACAGTAAGATACGTAAATAGTTGTTCTTGTGGACTGGTTTCATACGCCTGGCATAGGAACCAAGGATGAGTAATAACTATGGACTGGTTTCATACGCCTAACACAAATGTTTATATGGACCAATTTGATACGCCTGACATATAAACAATAAATAAATGATTGTGCGGACCGGTTAGATACACCCGACACATAATCAAACGAAATAACGATAAAAGATATGAACAGTAATAAAGAAACAAAATAGACAATCTTATGTTGTGTAAATTCTATGTTTTAGTTTTATATCACGTACTAAGCGTTAGGCTCATAGTTAGGTCCCGTTGATGTAGATATGGAGCCAAAAGATAGATAAAGTTGTTGATAGACCTAGCTGATGAAGTGTTGTTGTGTGGGTGTTTGTGCTGTTGGCGATATTGACCTGTGGTTATGCTCAATAGAATGAAATAAATGTTTTAAAGACTTTTAAGTATTTTATGGTTTTAAATAAATGTTTAAGTTAATGTTTTTATAAATGTTTATTTAAACAATAGATTTGCAGTATTAATTTGTAAAAGACTTTCGCTGTATGTTTTCTATGTTTAAGTTTTCCACTGTTTATTACTTTGGTGTTTTATTATGCAATGGTTTTACAATGATTTTAAATAAAAGAAAAATTTTTATACGAAAAAGTTACGGGATGTTACATAAGGTATATGAAAAAGATGGCACATACAAGCATTGCATTTTAAATGAAATAATTGGAATAAACGTAAATGGGCGTGTGGGGGTTCATAAAATTAGTGACAGTCCTAAGTGGTAACACCCCTGATGGATGCAGCTCGTTTCATGTAGGGATTGAGTGATGCTTAAGCCTAACATAGACCATATGATGTATCTTTTCTTCTGTATTAGAAATCTCTAACGTTTGGACTGATAAGTGAAACGTAAACTGAAGGACAAAAAAGATAAATTACTTTCTGAGACAGACTGCATATGCATACATAGATCATTACATTTCATTATATTCCTTATTGAGCATTAGACTCATTATTCTTTTTCTGATGTAGGTGACAATTGTGATCCCAGCAATACGCAAAGGGAAGGTGTATGACACGATGAGCACTTGTGTTACTAGACACGTTTTGACTTGAAGGTTATGGCTCACAAAAAGGAAAAATACAGTTGTTTTAAACAACTTTATAATAATTATTTTGTTAACCATGGACATTTTGTTAATGTGTTAAACTTATGTTTTGAAAATTTTACTAACTTTCGTTTTCGATTACTCTGATATTTTAATTTCACGTGTTTTAAGAAACTTTAAAAAGAAAATTTTATATGTATATGGTTGAGAAAAATGTAAGATAAACGAGATGTTACAAAAAGTCTAAACTTTTTGGCCAATAACAAGCCAAATATTTTACTAAATTGCAAATTTGTGTCATTATAATGTAAAATTTTAGTGGTTAGTAAACTTAATTTTAGATGCAGCTCCTTGCTTGCTAAAGGTTTATAGTGTTTTTATTTTTGTTAATTATTCTTTTATTTATTTAAAGATGATAGAAGTAATTTAATTCAATAATCAATCTCTAATAGGGGAGGGTAGAAATAGATTGAAGTACGTGAGGTCCACTTCCTGAGTTGTGGTCCCCACTAATAATTGTCAGTCACAAATCCTTTGATTTGATTTCAGGAGAGCTTCTCGTTGAATATTAATATGCGGGATTCCAAATACTGAACGTCGGGGCCCACTTTAAATATTTTTTATTTTCTTACTCTGTTTTTTTTCTAATATTATATAAAGGTTTATTTGAAAAGTAGGTTTCATAGGACAGACCGGAACATAACAGAAACTCCTACGTTCTAGAAGCAAGAGAGAGGAGAGAGAGAGGGAGATCTAGAGAGAGAAAGAGAGAGTCCTTCTCAGATTGAGATTATGCGTTGCTCTAGAACAGCTCTCTTTTTTTCTCTGCGGTAACAAAAATGAATGAATAATACTTGCAGTTTCTCTTCTTCGTTTTGATTTCTTCCTCCCCTCTGTTCATCACCCTTCATCAGAGCTACCAAGGTCAGACCTTTCATGTATGTCTTCTCCTCATTTTTTTCCCTCTCTTTCTCTAGAATTTGATTTTTTTTGGGTTCTTTCTTACCATTCTCGTCTATCTTTCTGTCGCTGTTCATTCTGCTTTGAATTCGTTTGGATACCCTTTTTTATAAATCTCAAATGGATCATATAATAATTTTTAAATTACATGAAAATCTCCGAAATTTTGAGAACCAGGTCGTAGAAAACTTTCTGAATCTCTGTCTTTCTTTTTAATTTTTGAAAAGGGTATTGATCCAAGGGATGCAAGGATTCAACAATGGCGTTCTTGAGCTTGGACAAGAAATGGCTATTCCCTCTTCTCTTAGCCTCTCTCGCTTGCATATTTCTCCTTGGTTCTCTCTCCAACGCCGGTCTTGTTTCTTCCCTCCACACAATCAACTCAATCTTCTCAATTTTCCCATCTCATTTCTCCCAAACAACTCCAAACTTTGCTGACCAAAACCTACTTCGATCTTCCCCTCCATCCCACCGTTCAATCCCCCGTTTCGCCTACCTGGTCTCGGGATCAAAAGGCGATCTGAACAAGCTGTGGCGGACCCTAAAGGCTCTGTACCATCCTCTCAATCACTATGTTGTTCATTTGGACCTTGAATCTCCAGCCGAGGAGAGGCTAGAGCTTGCTTCTCGAGTGGCAAATGAGTCGATTTTTGCTCAAGTTGGGAATGTTTTCATGATAAGTAAAGCTAATATGGTGACTTATAGAGGTCCTACAATGGTGGCTAATACCCTTCATGCTTGTTCTATTCTTTTGAGGAGGAGTAAGGAATGGGATTGGTTTATTAACCTCAGTGCCTCTGATTATCCTCTCATCACTCAAGATGGTTATTACTCAAGAATTTCTTAATTTGTTTAGGTAAAATTGGACAATCTTTTATTTGATTGATTTTTTCCTCTGTTTGCAGATCTTCTTTACACATTTTCGACTTTAGATCGAAATCTGAATTTCATCGAGCATACCAGCCAATTGGGTTGGAAGGCGTGAGTTTTTAAAACTTCAAATATTTGCTTTCTCTTCAATTCGAAGAATATGGGTAATGATTTTATGTTCATAGTTGAATGTGTTTTTGCAGAGACAAAAGAGCAATGCCGTTGATGGTAGATCCCGGTCTGTACTCATCGACCAAATCGGATATATTTTGGGTCAATCCACGCCGGAACTTGCCAACAGCATTCAAATTATTCACCGGTGAGTGTTCTTGAAGAAATTTAAGCTTTCTCGCTGCATAATTCCTTGTTGAGTTTTACGGATCGAGATTCAGAACCAAATTTTTGCAGGTTCGGCATGGATGATTTTGTCAAGGTCATTCGTCGAGTATCTCATATGGGGTTGGGACAATCTACCAAGAACACTTTTAATGTACTATTCGAATTTTGTGTCCTCCCCAGAAGGCTACTTCCATACTGTTATTTGCAATGAGCCTGACTTCGCAAAAACTGCAGTGAACCATGATATGCACTATATTGCATGGGATAATCCTCCTAGGCAACACCCTCACACTCTCGCCCTCAATGACACTGCAAAAATGATCTCTAGCTGTGCAGCTTTTGCTCGAAAATTCAAGCAAAACGACCCCGTTTTGGACAAGATCGACTTGGATTTGCTCAAACGGAAGAATGACGGATTTACGCCTGGAGGGTGGTGTTCTGGAAGTCCTAAGTGTTCTAAAGTCGGAGACTTGACGAAGATAAAGCCGGGAAAGGGAGCGAAACGGCTGTCCCGCCTCGTGGCCAGGCTCACTCTTGCAGATACTTTGAGTAAAAATCAATGTAAATGAGTAATTTTTTCAATGTTTCCGGCAGCACAATTGACCGAGGCATTAGAAGTTTTTCGAGTGCCAAGGAGGCTGGTCTCAGTATTATTAGCTATACACCATCTGTCCTGATGATAAATGGAGAGCAGTGGCAATTCATTTCAGATAGACATATACTGAATGCATTTGTTCTTTTACCAAAACAGCATAATTTATACAAGAATAAGGGTTTCCACCCTTTTTTCCTCTTGAATTTCTACCCATAATCATGGATGGAAACCCCCTGTTAGAGACATGTACAATCATATCCTATTCATCTAAATGCCAAAATTTTCTATGTTGCCCATATTTGAATGCACTTTTAAAGATTTCTATCTTGTTTTTCTCCGACATTCTTCCACCTTTTTTCAGCAAAGAAATTCTGGGCCGGCTACATTCTCAGACCATCTCCAAGACTTTGATGTTCCCAGTGGAATTTGCAGCGATTAGCGTAGACGAGTTGCCACGCCAACAAACAGCAGAGACAAACTGTGCAGCATCGTTGGTGTCGTGGTTGGAAAGTTGGTCTGTTTGAAACTTGTATGACAAGACCGGCGTTGGAAATGCTTTGTGATAGACGTAAATCTGATTCACATTGAATAACATTTAAGAATGCTTGAGGAATTTGAGTAGCATAAGTTTTAATCAACAAGAAAAAGTTCCACCAAATCACATATTTCTTAGGAGTAACCCAAAAATTTAAACTTCAAAAAAACATTTAGAAGAGGCGCCTTGACATATGGCCTTCAGAGTCAAATCCTCAATGTCAAAACGTCCAATTACCTCGAAAAACAAGTTCAGTCACATCAGGTTTTCTATTTTCAAGACATGAAACCAAGAACAGTGGCTAATAAGGCAGTATATTATTGTATACAAAGGCATGCCTGATCAAATTCCCTAATATTTACTCGATAGTTTATTTGCCTAAACAAAAAATAATCTGAAGGTTCCTAAACCACAAACTTCGACATCGGTTATGAACTAGCGTCGCATGCAGATTTCATCCGCATAAGTGATTTATTACCATCTCTGTATCAAATGCCACATGGTGAACTTTTATCCAACAACTAATATCCTTCCTTCTTTTGACTTGTAAATTTTGTTTTTGTTCATCTATCAATTCCGACCTTTACCACAGCTCTTTCTCCCCAATAGGGAATTCTGTGTAAAGAATCAAAGAGTATGAATAAATGGTTTCTTACGGCCAACAACTGTGGAATCACCTTTTCATGGATGAAATCAGAACTCAAATAGAAGAGCCATCTCATGTTGCGCATTTTATGGACATAAATTATAGGATTTTTAAGGATCTTTTCGTTGATGATTCCTTTTCTGGGACAGAGTTAGATTCTTTGTATCTTAATGGGCTTCCACTTCTAAGGTTTTAGGCATTGTCCTTTCTCTATATTGTTTTCAGTTGGTTACTTTCTGTAAGGATGGATCAGATTCTTGTTTCTGTTGAGGATCTATGCTCTTCACTTGTAGCTTCCCTTTTTCGAATATTTTTTGAGATACATAAAAGATTATCTATGAATTACCTCATTCGTCTCTGAACCAGTAGCAATGAAACCATTGGAGACCGATAATCCGACAAAATTCTGCAATAAGGGAGATTTGTCAGCAACAATGGTAGAAAGCCTTATGCATTCTAGCTTTTAAATCAACATCAACTTAATCTCTCCAGATTTGGATAATTCTGGTTGAAATTGAATAAAAAAATATAGTAGCAGAATTCGATTTCAAAGGACAGTATCATTTGGCATTTTTGCGGATGAATAGAAAATATGAACAAAAAATTAATATCATAAGATGGGGCAATCAAATCGAAGCAATATATGTTACCTTCACATTCAAATGACCAGTGTATGATTGTATGTGAGTGTCAACAGTGCGAGATGCGCACATGGACAAATCCCAAAGCCGTATAGTATTATCCGTCGAAGCCGAAACGAGAGTCACAGAGTCGATGAATTTGACATAACTCACTGTTTTATTGTGCCCAACAAAAGTGCAGAGAGGGAATTTCGGATTTCTAAGATCGTAATAATATATTTTATGATCTGCCGAACCAAACGATAGGGTGCGACTCGAATCCGAGGGAAATTGAACACAACAAATATTGGCCTTTGTTTGAATTGTACCAATACTCATTGCCTGAAAATAGAAATCCAGTGATAGCAAAACTATTCAGTGATTTATAGCTATCCAAAAGCTTAAGGTGTCATTAATAATAAAGGTAAAATGCAATTTAGACCCTAAAGTTTGATATCATTTGATTTTAAACTTTTTTTTTTTTACAAACAAAACTTCTATCTTTCATATGTTAATAATGTGGATATTGGTATCAATTTATTTGTTAAATCCAATGCATATATATTATGGTTTTAATTTAATGAAGTGTTTTATCGTAATTTGTAATTCTTCCAGTGATTTCTAACCCAATTTTGAATTCTTTTTTATTTCCTTTCTGACAATTTCGAATTCTACCGATAGCGCGATAAAATCCAAAATCGTGTTAGAAATTGCCGAAGAAGTTAGAAATTAAACAAAAATATCTCATTAAATGAAAAACATAGCATACAAGTAGGGGTGTTCAAAACCGAACCGAAACCGATCAAAAAATCAAAACCGAATAAGGTTTTTTCTATTAAAAAAACCGAATAAGGTTCTCTTTTGTAAGAACCGAATGTTTTGGTTCGGTTATCGGTTTTAGTTTTTCAAAACCGAAAAACCGAAACCGAACCGCATGAATACGTTTATAGTGTTTTTTTGTTTTTGAAGTTCCATATTCGGTCATTCGTGCCTCAGCCTCTGAAGTGATTTCAGCTCCAAAAGACCTAATAACTATTTTTTGGACAAAATTTTGTTTTGAAAAGAGAAGAGGAAGAATAATTTTGTTGTTATTAATTATGTTTTTATAATTTTTATACAATTTTTATTATAATATTTGAAAAAAAAATTAATAAAGAAAAAACCAAAACCGAACCGAAACCGGAACCAAGATTTTAAAACCGAAACCGACTCGGTTCTGATTTTTCTAAACCGATTCCGGTTTTGTAATTTTAAAACCGAAACCGACTAGTTTGGTTTGATTTCACATCAAAACCGAACCGAACCGAACCGTGAACACCCCTACATACAAGTATTGAATTTAACAAATAAATTGACGGTATTATGCAAATTGTTAACAGCTGAAAGATAGAGGCTATGTCTGTCTAAAAAAATAGTTTAAGTTATGATTTGTAAATGACCCCAAACATTAAGGTCTAAATTAAACTTTACCCTATTGATAATTAAATATTGTCAAACATTACTTTACATTTCCTCCTCATGTAAGCTTACTTGAAATGGCTTCAAACGTAGTTACAATTCCAAATGATGGTAAAGTGTAGAGTCGTAGATTCGAACTTAAGATACCATAATGTCACGTTAATTCAAGACTAATTTTCAACAGTTTACTACAAATTGTCATTTATTCATTATTTTAAATTATTTCTTAATAAAGGAAAAGAGAGCTTGCCTGATTGATACTCCATAACTTCACAGCCCCATCATCCCCTCCACTGGCCAAAATGGTTGGATCTGCTGACGAGAAGTCGACAGACCACACGCGTTTTTCATGTTCTCGCATTTCGATTAGTACTTGACTTCTTGTAACGTCCCAGACCTTAAAATTTTCAAAAGACATTAGAAAAAAAATCTAAAACGCTCACAAGAAATTGTGATAAACTCACCTGCACAATACCATCAAAATTGCTTGAAGCAATTTGACACTTGATGTAGCTGTTCCAACAAATACTGCTCAACTTTGATCGACTAACCATTTCGACAACAGGATAATTGATATCACGATCTTCGGACACGATCCCTTCGTATTCAAATACTTTTATTTTCTTATTTACACCAGAAGTAGCGAAAAAATCCCCATCCCGATCAAAGGTAAGGGTAGACACTAGACTGAAAGAATTTAAGAGATCTCCTTGCTTTAAATTGGCCTTAACATTTAACTTACTAAACGATAGATATTTGCATAAACCATCGAGGAACCCATTAATCCACCCGCCTTGCCTACCATAAGACAACACTTTGGGAGCTGAAATGCTTGCCGAGCTTCTTTCATTCACGACCATGGATGATCCTCTTCCATCACTGCTTATTGGTTGTGAAGGTCTATTCAACTGTCTTCTTGATTGATTTATCTGTCTACTTCGCATTAACAAATATTCGGACTCTATTTTCTTAAAATTATTCCTCAAACGGGAATGTCTCAAACGAATTTTTCCTTCTCTCTCATCGATTATTTCTGATTTATCTTTACCATTGAGATTTTCATCGCATGCTCCATCTTGTCGGATTTGAACTCTTGATCTAAACCTTTTCCTGAGCCCCAAATCAGACATATCATTATTTTCGATATCGAGCTCGGCACAAGAATCACTACTCTTGTGAAGAATCTTTAGCTGCTTCAATACGTCGTCAATATCTGAATGCAGGAGAGAGATGGTATCACGCAACTTATGGGCAGATTCTTGCTTCCTTTGTTGTATTAGCAAAAGAAATTCAAGCAACAACTCCTGCTGCTCTACTCTCTCTTCATGCTTTAGTGCTGCTTCTCGTTCTTCAAACTCATCTCGCCGTTCATTAAGGAATTCGCTCTGTAACAATTCACTGTTACACAATGCACAAAAATTTTGAACAATGAAAAACTATAAATTAAGTTACTGCATTAAAAGAAGAAAACTTCAATATGAAATTATCATTCTTCTAATCCATAAATAGATCCAGAAAACTAGACCTTACCATTTGTGCTCAATCGTAACATAATAAAATTTCTAAAAGACTAAAAGAAGAAAGTGATCATAGTAGATAAATCTGTTTAACAACCAATCAAGATTTGTCTTTATGTTTCGACTTTCAACAAATTTGTTGGCTTTATTCTTCTTCTCAGCCATTGATTTAAGCAAGTGATATCATTCATATCAAATCCGGAACTCAAAATAGAGGTGCAAAATAAATTACTTAATCTTTCGTTCGGTACCAGACTCGAGAACTCATTGCGCAAACCCAGCTCAATTAGTCGATTACTGCAAGTCATTTCCATACGAGTGAGGCCCATGTTATAACTAATGGTAGAAGTGCATACTTTAATTACTTAATCCTTATCAAGTAGGACAAGAGTTAGGAGGCACTGCCCGACGGCAACTTTACTCCTCACTAACTACTAGTGAGTTCCTCATGAGCAGATCTCATCCCCATTTCCAAATGATATTCCTATAACACTTATGATTCAATATCAGAAAGAGGAAAAGAAATTGATTATCGTTTATGCAATTAGTTAACAACACCAAGAAAATCATGTATTGGATAGTGTTAGTTTCTCATATACTAAGCTTATTTCTAACCCAAACAAGAAATAAAAGAAAATTCACCAAGACTTGCGTAAATATTTACGAACACCACCTTAATTTTGGTCGACAGCTTGGTTCAGGGTGCAGCAGCCATAGGCAAAATGAAGCTTCTTTGGGCCACTTCATCAGTAATTGAGGTGGAAGAACTCGATGTCTCAGACTAGACATAGTTCTAATCTTTTCCTCCCTCGAAGAGACGGGGCAGAATAACTGGTCACAAGCAGCTTGATTAGAAAACATATAGATCTGAACAAGAATTTGTTCCTACAGATTTAAAGAGATCAAATTTTGCAATAAACCTCGAAGAGAAGGACTCCCAGACGGTAGATATCCGAAGAACAAGAACTTGTGGAACCAGCAGCCTCTTCAGGACTAGCATACCAATTGCTCTCCAATACCAAAATTTGCTTATTTGGAAAGGATGCTTTCCCTTCTTCTGCCAAATTAGCATTTTTTATGTCTTTATCTTTTGGTTTTCCAGCCTCTTCCATCACCGATCCTCGGGCTACATGGAAGGAGCTCGACTCCACAGAAGAATTTGCTAATAAACTATCAGTTGGAAACAGTGGAAGCTGAAACTCTTCACTCGCTAGATTCTTCGGCAAAGGAGATGACAAATTATTAACCTCCATCGTTTGGTCAGATAATATATCCTCCATAGAATCAGACCCAGAATCTGAACAAGATTCCGATTCAATGAAGGATACACGATTCAAAGACAGCATCACAAAGCACGAAGGACGAGAGTTGAGAAGAACAATTCCTTGAGAATGAGCTGCATAAACTATCTCCACTATTTGCCTAAATATATGAAGACATTCAAAAGCATCAACTGATCTATTGGGTTTATCCAACCAATGTCTGAAGCTAACATCACCCTCTTCAGTTGAACGAATGGAAGGATCATTTGATAGCTCGCCCTCTTCAAAAACCTCAGAAAATCCGTCATGGTTTTGCCTAAAAACATTAGCAGGAGCAGCAATTCCAGCCTTTTCTCTCTCTTTTCCAGGTCTAGAATCACGAGATAACTCAAACGTGTTGGGACGAGAATTAAAACCTCTATTACTTTCAGACTTCTGCCAACGTGAATTCGATGATCCCTCCATTATCAACCTCCTAGAAATTAAAGTAGGTTAGAAAACAATAAGCCATAACCAGTTGGTTTTCTCCAACTACTCTCCCTCTCTCCAACTAAATCCATCGCCATTTTCTAATCAAACCCTAGTTGCTAAGGCGTGTCCATGTATAACCCAACTGGCCCAGAAATTAAAACCCTCAAGTTCAAAATTAAACCACCAATTCTTTATGGGATAATTGAAAAATGAAAAGAGTAATGATAGATTTCCAGTATGAAAGTTCCTTTCCTCCTCGCTCAAACTTAGACCTAACCAATAAAAATCAAGGGGCCAAGCAAGTAGACAAGACATCAACTTGCTCATCCAATCATATTACCATATCAAGAACACAAAAAAAATCGCAGCCTACAAAAAACCATGAAAAAGAACACTAGAAGAAGCCTCCAAAACAGAAAAGAAGAAAGTCAAACCTCCGTTGGACTCATACATTGCATGGCGATGAAAGAGGAGAGAAATAATAAAAATTAGAGAGATACCAGTTATCACAGTTTGAGCTAGGCTAACATGAGAGCACAACCACAAACTCAAATTTCAGTCGCCCACCACATCCTTCATAAAAATGCCCATTCTTTTCCGCTGCGAAAAATGGAAAAAAACAAACGGAAGCTTCCCCACACAAAAACCATACAATTTCGGAAGAGAAAAGACAAAAACTTCGACATTAGTTTCTCTACTTCCCGTCTTTTTTCACAAAATTTTTCTGGGTCGGTCTTATTTTTGTTACTTCGCTTGGGTTCTCTTCTGATTCTCTGGCCGCTTCTCTTTCCTCCACCCTTTTCATCTTCTTCCTGCTTTATTCCAAGAAAAATAAGCTGCGTGGAGGAACCACAGCCTCAAGGTCGTTAAATAGTATGAAAAAAAGAGAAGAATTTTCAGCCATGAAAGGAATTAAAATATACAGAATAGTGCTTCCCTGATAGTATTTTATTCACAACAGTGACGCAGGAGAGGAATACTCCATTTCCCTCGAGAAAAGTGCCCATTAGTTTTATGTTTACAGACTAAACTAGGAACCAATGAGAACAGGAGAGAGAATGAATCTTTGATAATCAAAGATCAACAGCTTATACTAATTAATATTTTCTCATTAAGCTTATTTTGATTGATGAGTGAGAATTGAGAATGAGCACTGGCCTTATTTACACTTTTTTTTTTTTCCATAAAAATCCAAATATTTGGTAAAAAAAAAATGTAAAAAGAAGAAGAAAAAGACATTTCTTAAAAACAAAACTCTCAGTTTACAATAATTTCTCTTTAATTTTTAATTAAACACTTAATATATTTTTTAAATATTTATAATTAACTTTTTATCATCGAAATTACCTTTCATTTGACTTGTAAATCCTTGTGGTTGGTTGACGACTTACCAACCGAGCATCACCTAACAAAGAGCTCACACTCAATCGATTTACGTAAAGAATAAAAATAAAAAAAGTTATAAAAATGAGTATTATTTTAGTAAGAGTTTCTATTCGTCTAGAACTGTACGATTATATTAAAGTTGCATTTTCAATGTAATTAATGTTAATTTTACTTTATTTTTGACATATATATCATTATCATTAATATATTATTTTAATTATTTATAATTTATCTAAATTATTTTTCTAAAAAAATGATAAATCAATTATGATTCTTTGATAAATCAATCATCATCATTTTTTCACTAACAAATAAACCACTAAACTATAAAAAATTAATGTCGCTATCATCGTTGTTACGTTTGTCGTTAACACTTTGACGACGAACCGCAGTAGTTTGAATGAAACTACCACTAATTGAATGAAACTGCAGCGGTTTCACAACAAACCGTCGTAGTTTCACAATGAACCGAGACGGTTTGTCACGTCTAAAATTTTGATCGCAAATTTGAAGGCTTAAATACATGATTTTGGGTTCGAGACATGTGGGTCATGAGGTAAATCCAGTGACAAGTCATAGTTTTCTAAGAGATCTTTGATTTGATATATTATGGAGCCGAATCAGACACCCGTAACAAAAGTTATGGTCATTTAAAGTTGAAGAGGTTAAAATTATAATTCTGCATCCATAAATCAGAAACCGCTGCAACTTGACTACTAAACCGCCGCAGTTCATCGTCAAGCCGCAACGGTGTGTTAATATACCGCCACGGTGTATTGAGACACCGCTGCGGTTTCTACATGAACCGCAGCGGTTCATCACAATTATACACTTAGTTTTTTAAAACTATGGTGCTGCGGCGATTTGTATACAAACCATCTCGGCACCACATCATTACGTTTAACGACAAACATGACAGCAATGTTGAATTTGATATTTTTTTATACTTCAGTGATTAATTTGCTAGAAAAAAAACAATAATAGTTGATTTGTCATCAATAATAAAGAATGATGGTTGATTTTTCGTTTTCCCTTTCTTAATTAACACATAAGCATCCCCTCAAGAGATAATACTAGAATGTAAACACAACAAACCCCTTTGAAGGAAGTGGCAGACAAAACCCAGTAAACACAACAATCAGAAGAATAAATCTACCCAATGAATCATTGAAGATCGCCCTCATGTGCGTCTTGCAGAGGACAATTGTGAGGCTACAGCAGACCAATCCTGAAAACTGATTGGAGTAAACAGGCTTTCACACATGAACACCAAACTCCAGCATTTTCACTGATATATAAAGAGTGACCAACACTGCTTAAAACAACGTTAAAGATCTAACTTCCTGTTTAAGGTTAAAATCTCCTGCTTGTCTCAAAAGATGAGATAAAGTTAAACAATCGCATTCAGGAACGAGATTGAAGATGAAGACTGCACATAATCTAATAGTATAGAATGCTGTATGCTCTACACGAAAGCCCCATTAAACTGAATTCCCAGTGGAACAAAAATTATACGTGGCAAATTATACAGAAAGAGAGGGATTTTAGTCAACTACAATCCTAGCTCAAAGTGGCCCATTATACTTAAAAGGAAGACCCTCTGTACAGAAAAGAACCCAACCAGCAATAAACTCTTATTCAGGAGGAATATCACCTGCCAAATTACTCTCTAGTGATCTTCCTCATAATGCACTGCCTGAATAATCTACTCCACACTACTCGAGCTCAACGACCCGAAATAAATAATGGATTGGTTGAAGCTTGGTTACCTTCAACTTGTATCTTTCTAATCCTTGCTTTGTCAAGGCGCGCTCGTCTAACAGCCTCTTGGATTTGGCGATCATGGTCCTTCAGCATCTGATCCATGTTGCCTGACGGAACCAGCAACGGGCCAGAGTAATGAATTTTGTGACTCTTTGAACCATAGCCAATCTGGAGAATTAACAAGTACAGTAATCTCTATAGACCAAGAAGGCACAAATAAGAAGCATTTTTGGTTTTCTGCCTCCACCACAGTGTTATTCTCTTCGAAAATAAGCATTAAACTATCACTTTTTTTAAGACAACAATAATTTCATAATTGCTAAATAGTCCTACAATTCTAAATTTTTCCAGATTTAATATTTTCGAGGGAAATTTCTATAAACTAAGTGATGTTTCTCTTTGCATTGTCTTGAGAAGAAAGGTTCTTTCTCTCTTCTTGGAATTTCCATTTCGTGATTACTTGTGATTGAAGAAAGTGTTTAGTTGGTTCTTTAAGCATTTGGCATTTTGATTTTTTAGGACTTATTATCTTCCATCACCACCCCCGCCGCCCCCTTTTTTTGTACTTCTTCTTGTTTGATAGAAGCTTTCTTTTACAAGCAAGGAGAAAAAACATGCAGGAAAAAAAGAAACAAGTAAACTTCTGAGAATGAATGCTTACGAGAATAGGATCTTTTGTTCCGACTTTTCCATCATCTTTTTTCTGAGATCCCATAACATCTTGAGGATGATGTTTTTGATCTTGTGATGCCAATGCTTCATAAGGTTCTTTGAAGGACCCAGGGAACCTGCACGTTAGTTTTTGAACTTCTGCTTGTGTGGGCACGGGTCTTTCTCGTCGATCCTCAGTTAGCATACTCTTCCTTGCGGCCACGAGTCCCGGCATTATAGGCACATCGGCCCCGGTTGAGATTTTGGGTGCTTCATCTTGGTTGTTCTTACTGGTCTTAGCCCAGGCAGCCCTCTGAGCCAGTGGCCCGGAATGAGAGGCTCTCTTGGGATGATGCACCTGACAATCTGTACTCACTTCTGTAGCTTGTGACGGTCTAGGTGGGTCGATTGGAAAGCCCGATGCAACTTCTTCTGCATGAGGGTTGAACTTCTCACTCCGACTTTTTGAGTTAGAGTGACTTTGTCTTTTCTGTGAAGAGATAACAACCTTAGTGATCTAATTCTTAATCATGGAAGGCTCACCAAGTCTAAGTGAAATTCGAAAAGGAGAAATGCAGATGTCATAATAATTTTAACACTAAATTACTACACCTCAAAAATGTTACGTTTCTCGTGATCGAAGTGGGAGATGAAAAGTGAGCCATAGATTCTCTTTTTTATACTATCACAAAATCTACTTGTAGATAAATTTTCGGTTGAAACCAAAAGACAAATACAGTTACTCACATTATATATATGTTTCTCCAGGGTCAAGGCAAGATCAAAGAAGAGAAAAATAGTAGAAAATCTACTTTCATCATACAACTCCCAATCAATACATGTGGCTTAGTGAAGTTTCATCAATTAATTTCAACAAACCAGGAGTTACCTGCATTGACGATGCTAATTCAGCATTGGCATCAGGAGCTGGGACAGCTCGAGACTCACGTGTTCCTTTTCTTTCAAGATCAAGTCTCTGGCCATTGACTCCACCTGCTCCTAGTCTACCAGTTTTGAAAAATGAAAGTCAATGATGCCATTTAACGATGTTTTAATTACTAATGAAGCAAAAAAGTACCATCTTTAGCAACAACTTGAACAGACGATAGAAAATAAAAAAGCCAGAACAACGCAAATGTTTACCATTGATACAATAAAACGTAGAAATCAGTAAAGTTGTCTCTTAAGATTCACCTTCTAGCTTCTTCATCTCTTAGTTTTGCATCAAACTCTTTGCTGGGAGGATATTTCGGCATGGTCGAAGGATCACATGGAAGTGGTTTTGAGGTGAAAAACTGGATGCGTGAACCAAAAAAAGTCAACTAAATATTTGAAACAATTAAATGAAAGAAAAACACTATACATAAATAGTAGAATAACCCTGCAAATAGACATTAATTCCACAACAATCTACTAATTACATAAAATTAACTTATAGAAAAGCTATAAAAATGAGAAGCTTTTTTGTGACAGGACAGAATCTCCATACTGTATTATAAGATTTATTCCATTATATTTATCTGGAAAAAGGTTAAATGTACTACCGATCTTTTAAAATCCAAGACAAATACACATTACCTGCACTGTAGTAAGTCATAAAACAAAGTGTAAGAGAGATAGGAAGACAATGTTTCTAAGGTAGCTTATAAGAACCTCATACTATTGATAAAACTGCATAACGAAAAAACAAAATATTGCAGATGTTCGAAAGGTCTGCTAGCTCTTCCCTATAATATTTTTCCCTCAAAGTATCAATGTTTCCCATCTGTCAATTTCATCCCCTTAAATAAAAAAACATAAACAGAATTCTAAAAGACGTAATTAAAAAGATATCTAGCAATCGTAAAAGACAACTAAAATAAATACACTATAATAAATGCACTTTACTAAAACCCTATCATTACTCGCTGCCCAATTAGCACTTTGATTTCAAGGTGCTTCTTCTTATATTATTCTTTTTTTAATCTCTTCAGTTCATCGTCGAATAAATATTTGAATAATTTGATACGAGAATGTGAGGTGTCAAATAAATGCCGTGATGTTGCTGTCGACAATTGGGTTGAGAAAAGACAATTATGTTGGATGAAGTTGCTCAGAATATTCTTTCTTTGATACCAATTATATGAATCTCATACAATTGATAAAACAACATAATGGAAATACAAAATATTGCATATGTTCGAAAAGTCTACTAACTTTCTCATTAAATATTTTTCCCCCAAAATATCTGTCTTTCCATGCTAATTTCATCCCCTTAAATAAAAAACATAAACAGAATACTAAAAGACGTAATTACAAAAATATTTAAGAATCGTAAAAACCAATTAAAATAAATACACTGTAATAAATACACTTTATTAGAACCCTAGCAGTAGCATGATAAAAAATGAAGGTACTATGATTTCCCAAAAAAAGATATAACGTTTTAGCTAATTTATACCTCACTTTTAAGAGCAGAAGAAGCAGATCGACGATCAACAGGATCAATAGAAAGTAGAGTTTCAATAAGAGCCAAGGCTGGGCCAGGAAAGTCCATGAATGTTTCTCCAACACATCGTCTATAAGGCTGCTGGGGCTTAAATATAGTGGCGTGTGGCAACTTTGACTTTCTCCAATACTCCTCAGAAGGAGAGCCACAAAGTTTGAATATTTTATGCAGCTGCTCCACCTATAAAATATAAAAAAATTCAAGCTCTCGCAATTTATTCTCTATTAAGTATACTTCTAGTTAAGAAAGCAAGCATAAATAAGGCACAGAGACATGCCGAGTTTGCAATAACAAATTTGGTCATACAATCATGAGAATTGACAACATTGTTCTCTCTAACCTCCGCTTGTCATCAATATTTGGAGCACTACTTAATAAAAACAGAAATGGATATTTCATCATTCCATGAATATACAGAAAACCCACCAATGTAGCACAACACTTTTTACATAATTCTTGCACATCAACTATGTGAGTAGATATCCAGTTCTGAATGATTATCTAACAGCAAGTCCCTCAGCTTGCTAAGATCAAAAAGGGCGTAAGTATGGAATGCATAAACCATCAATCAAAGGCTAGACATCATCATATGATCACAACATAACCTTACCATGCGTCACTAAGTCATCAATGCTTCAAGACAGATATGCAGAAATTGGATAACAAATCCACTAACACATAGAAAGAAAGCTCAATTCTTTCCAGTACTATCTTTGAAATAAAATTATATTATTTCAACTCTCACTCGAGCAGACAACACAGAAGTCACTCAAGTTCGTTCAATTCAAGTTGATAGATACATCCCCTATTCCCCAAATTCAGTAGTGCTCTAACATCAACAAGCTAGATGCCTATGATAATAGCACCATAAACATATATTTGTTCAGCAGGCAAGAAATTTATACCTCAGTTCTTCCCGGCATAATAGGCTTACCAGCATACAGTTCAGCAAGTATGCATCCTGTACTCCATAGATCTACAGCAGTCCCATAGTAAGTGGCTCCAAGTAATAGCTCTGGTGGCCGGTACCAAAGAGTTACAACACGACTGGTGAGTGGCTGGCTTTGATTGGGATCATAGGAACTTGCCAGACCAAAATCTGCAATTTTTAGGATCCCATTGTTATCAATGAGAAGATTGGAACCTTTGATGTCACGATGTAGGACATTATGACTGTGGCAATGATTAAGACCACGTAATAGCTGCTGCATGTAACATTTGACCTGCAAAAGGTAAATTTTATAATGCAATTTCCATTACAAAGGAATATGGTAGACAGTAGTTTAAATCTTAAGATTTTTATATAGCCGAGTCAGTTTGCAAGCAAGTATTGTGCTAAAAATTAAACAATCCATGCCTTACTCAATAAGTTAACATTTCACAAAACTTTTCAGAAAGATGAGGAAGACTTTGAGCAGTCGTAAGATGAAAGGATAATTCTCAAGTCACCTGTGCTTCAGTAAACTTCAGTCCAGGTAGAGAGGCTAGCCCAGCCAAGTCGTGTTCCATGTACTCAAAAACAAGGTATAAGCTGCAAGACATCCTAGAAGTAACTAGACCTTCCAATTTAATTACATTTGGATGATTGAGTCTTCGTAAAATGAGAATCTCCCTAGCCATAAAGCGAACACTCTCAGGTTCCAGATTGTCAAATCTTACTTTTTTCAAGGCAACAATTTTCTTTTGATCAAGATCACGAGCTCTATAGACATTGCTGTAAGTACCTTGGCCAATCTGTACAGATAAGAAATTCCATTACCTACCTGAAATGTTATACAGTTCCTTGAGATTACAGTAAAAAAGATCCATGAACATAGAAACAGTGAAAAAGATTGATGAGGCCCGTCAATTTGAATATTACCCATAATATATTCATTCTCATCCATCAAAAATGCAATATCAGCCTACTGTGTCACCTTTAAGAAGCAAGCATTTGCAGTACAAATTACAAGAAAGATAGGATTAGAAAAGGTTAAAAAGTTGCCTTTCCTTACAATGTTTCCAACATAAATCCTACTGATCTACCCCATCATTTTAGATTTTAACCAAATGCAATTTTAAGCATCTCCTTTATTTCTGTCACAGTGGTTTGGCTTAATCACCGAAACTGAAAGCTTCACCGCATGTTGCATTATAAGACACAGAATAACAATAATTATTGACAAAAAGCATGTCACGTGTTGGTACTGAGATGTGGAAAGTATCTTTCCAAATATGTTGAGTGAGAATCTCAGTTTATAACATAATCACTTGCCCCATGCAAATTGCTCACAAGTTTGTGGGATTTTTTTTTTCTTTTTAATTCCACTAAATAGTTAATTGTCAAAACAACAGATAAGAGCAGACATACTTTAAAATAATGATTGAAATAGACATTTATCCTCACAAAACATTCCTAATTTTGGGAAAATATAAAATGGAACAAAATGAAAGTAGAAATATAACGGCATAATAAGCATCATCAAATTCTTAAAGGCAGGGCTGTTTCGAAGCTACATTTAAAAATGCATACTTTATCCAGCCTCTCAAAAGAATCTGCTCGCCTCGGTAACCATCCTCTGATTGCTTCACCTGCGACAGCTGCGAGCCAGGCAGGCCAGCCAGCTGCAATCTGCTCACCCTCGATGGCTTTTGGAATACTTCCCATCCCAGGATGTTGAGTGGCTGCATTCTCCATCTTCACCCTTTTTCTATCACAATTATAACCTTGCAATCTGGCAGAACCATTTGCTTGCTTATCAATCAACATTGTTCTCCCATCTGTAGCATGATATTGATCTTTGGAATGATATGCTTCATCCCTCCTCGACGAAGCCACCCTCAAACCCCGCAGGTTGGATGCTGTTTTACTCGGTAGCGGCTCTCTTGGACTCTCTTTAATATCTTCAATAGCAGAGGGCTTGCCGCAAATGCAACCCATTATGCACCAAAGCCAACCCCACTAACTACTTCCTTTAGAACCAATATTAATCCAGCATTATCGCATTTCCACACCCTTTTGCCATCATTATCACTAATGAAAACAGCAAAAACCAGCTAAAATCTAGACCAACGCCCCAAATTCAAGTCATCATCATTTGAGCAACCATTGGCCAAAAACTTTCTCTGCAGATTAGATCCAACTACAACGAGAAAAAGGAAGTAACTTTCTCAGTACAAAAACCAGCAATTTTGAGAGAGAAAAACACTCAAATCTCAGACTTTCCTCACCATTAAACTCTAAAGACGACAGTTCTGATACCCCAACACCTCTTGACTCAATGCAGACACTAAAATTAACGCAAATTTTCCCAAATTCAATTCAGGTGCCCCCTCTCCTAACTCCCTTGAGACTTCCTCCAAAAATGGCTGCTCCCTACGCATCAGCATGTGCAGCACTGTAACACTCCAGCGCAAAACCGACAAAAAAAGCTCACGCAGAGATTATATAACTGAAAGGCAAAGGATTGTATCTAGGGTTTGGAGAAGAAAGCCGTTGCCCATGGATCTGGTGATGCAGCAGTGACTGAATTCAGACTTGGATTCCGTTGCTGAGACGAACAAAAAAACCGGAAAATTAAACTAAATACACAAAATTTTGACCTCGACTGAAATTAAATATGGTCGTCGTCGCGGCGCAAATTTATAGTGGGAAGACGTAAATCACTGCAACTTTCAGTAATCAGTAAAAAAAACATTGCCTGGAACAAGCAAGCTAGACATTCTTGTTCCAACGCGCGCAGGAAGAGCGTGCCTTCTTCTTAATTTAACCTAATATTAACAAAGACAAACAAAACATCTGGTTAAAAAGAGTAAAACTAAAGTTACATTCTTAAATATCAATTCTCTCTAACATTATGACCAAACAAAAATAATATAACCCTCTCTCTCACTAATTCTTCCAACACCCTTCGTCTCCTAAAAGTTCTTATTTCCTTTTATTTTTGAAAAATTGTAATTTTTTTTATTTTTCATATTATAATGATAACCAGATCTTGAATATTTCTAAAAATCTGTATATACATTTTAAAAATAGTAATATTTTTTTATGACAAGTAAGAAGTAACTTAAATACTCATCGTTTTGCATGTGAAAAGAAAATAACCAAAATAAATTGAGAGGTTGAACAATCGTTTTATCATTGAAAAAAGGTAAAAGTTTCTTGATTTATTACAAATATTAGTTATGATAATTAATTCTTTTCTAATTCATGAAAAAACACACTATTTAAATTGATCTGAATCATTAAAATGACTATAGTTTTAAAGAAGTTATTAAGTGTGGTATGACTGACTCAATAAAGTTATCATTTACGTCCCGTGTATTTCTTAAGTTTTTTTTACTAAAAAACACTCAATTAAAAAGACATAATAAATCTCACTAAACTAATATTTTTAATAAATTCTTAGGATTTTAGATACAAGAAAAATATCTTTTTTAAGAAATCTAAACTTGAATAGACAATGTCTTGACCTTAATTGAGTGAGAAATTGATTTCACTAAAGTTACCATAATTATTTTGAATTTAAGGTTGATTTGGTAAAATAATTAACAATAGAGAAAGAAATTATAGCAATGAATTTGATCACAACGTTTAAAACAAAGTTGTAAATTAAAGTTAAGCTAAAATGCATTTAACCAACAATCTAGATGTCAATAAATATGGGAATTTGGATCGAATAGTTACAAACACGATTAATGGTTGGAGGTTTTAAATATATTTAGCATATAAAAAGAAAAAATAAAGATAAAAGAAAAAGGAAAGGGCGCGTGAAGAAACGTGGTTGGAAGATAGTGTGGGTAAGACGTAAGAGAATAGCGATAGAAGTTGGAAGAGGTTGGTCGGGTGAGTAAAGATGGTACTGGTTTTTTTCCTCTTCCTACTTTGTGTCCTTTTCTCCTTCTTTATTAATTGTTAGGTTGATTATTTAAGTATGTCTATTAAATCATAAATAATAGAAAAAATGACAAATCAACCATCATGATTTGTAATTAATGATAAATCAATCACTATGGTATTTTTTTTAACAAGTTAACTACTGACGTATGAAAAAATAACAAAGCAAACATCGCCGTTACGTTTTCCGTTAACAAGTTGACGGGAGACAAGAAACAGTCGCAGTGTCTTCACAAGACACCGCATAAAAACGTGGTGTCTTCGCAAGACACCGCATTTTATGCGGTGCCTTCACAAGACACCGTGTAAAAACGCGGTGTCTTACGCTGTGTCTTGTCTTCTTAGAACAGGTTCGATGCGGACTCCAAATCTCTCGTCCGCAGCGTCCGCATATGTCGTCTTCAGGCGTCCTCAAGGTTATAAATCCATCATTTTTCATATGTTCTTCTAATTCTTGCCCAAGTTAAACACCTACGAAGGTATACGTTGCAACATAACGTCCATATAATGATGTATTAACCCATTTTATTCTTGTCAAAACAATTACATCGTTTTAACTGAAAAAATTAAGATCGGGTTGTTACATAACTAACCTAACATCACAATAACCGACCACAACCACACTCATACCAAGAAAGTACATAACATAAAACTTACCAATCACCTTAAACTCAACACAATCAACATCAGTGCATTATTATTCACCGTAATATCATTTACAAGTAGACAAGTATTAAATAACATGCAACTATCCATCAACTGAAATTGTAAAACAATTGTGTTCCCTCTGTGTCACGGAAGGTTAAGGTCCACGTTTGTGTACGATTGTGTGTGTGCACCTTGCGCATCAGACTCCTGCACAACATATTGCAAATGAAATTAGAATATTTCAAACACCAATTGAAAACAAAAATGTGATAATGGGCTCACTTACGTGTTAGGAACTCTGTCGGGAGCTGTCTCAGGAACTAGGTCAAGAATTGTCTCAGGGGCTGTCTCAAGAACTCTGAACTCCATAAATGTTCTCTCTAACCTGCCTCTGCCGCCCCTGCCTCTGCCGCGCCCTCTGCAAGCCCCAGCACTTGACTCACCTCCACTATCGCATGTGCGAGAATTGTGCCCAACACGCCCACACCGAACACAAGTGATGATCAAATTTATTCTGGTCAGCACTGTCCGGCTTGAAGCCTAGTCCACATCCCGTATTCTACGTTTGCGTGGCCTTCCTGGAAGCCTTTTAAATGGCGGTGGGATAATAGGATCAAGATTCATCACCGGAGGCCACTCGATCGGTCCATTGACGGGCCAGAGAAAGTGGGAGTACATCGCCATGTATGTTTTTCGATGATAGTACGCATGCACAAACTCCTCAGGAGATCTCCTCATGAAGTGAATGCATGAGATTGCATGGACACATGGGATGCCGGTCAACTCCCACCGGTAACATGTACAAGTGCGCTTGTCCAAATTGACAGAGTACTGTGCGTTACCATTGGTGACCTCAAACTGGACAGCTCCTGAAAACTGGGGGCTCCAATTTCTCCCGGCAAGTTGTAGTTTGGCGAGCCGAGTGCTGATCTTTGGACACAAAAGGTTCGTCGAGCGAGCCATCTTTTCATTTTTTTTTCACAATCCTACCCATGATGCCCTTCCGGATGATCTCGAACATACTTAGAATCGGTTTGTCCCAGGCTGGTAGGATGCAGGCGTTGAATGACTCACTCAGATTGTTAAGGCTTATGTCGCACTTTGGGTGAGAGCAGAAGACATGTTTGGCCCAGGATGTCACAACTATTCCACGTAAGTAGTCGTGGGCTGCTGGGTCAAGCATAAATAACTTACTTATCTCTCTCTCAAATTGTCTCACAGTAGTGGTTCTAGATGCGACCCAAATTGCATCCTTTAACAACCTGCCTTTAAATTATTTTTAAAATTGGCATACAGGGGTCGGATGCAAAATCGATGGTCCACTTGCCCTACCACCGCGCTCACAGTTGGCACTAAACCCTGTAAACATTCATAATATTAGTCAGATTCCTACAAAATGCATAACTTTTACACATAAGGCAAAAACAATCAACCGCACCTTTTGACGGTCGGAAATGATTGTCCATCCATTGCCAGATGGAGTGTTTAGATCATCGAGCAACAATTCTAGAAACCAGCTCCATGAATTCCTATTTTCTGCTTCAACCACTGCTACAGCAATTGGATATATGCTATCGTTCCCGTCGATGGTCACAGCAGTGAGCAGCTGGCCGGAAGTGGCTCCCTTCAAATGGCAACCGTCCAAAAAAATAAGTGGTCTACCACAGTTTAGCACAGCCGTCTTGCATGCAGCCAAACACATGTACATTCTGTTAAATACACTCATATCGAGGTCCACACGCACGGAGCTTCTAGGATTAGACCTCCGAATCTCCTCTACATACGGCCATATGAGTTTATATTGTTCATTTCCATCACCTTCGTTAATTTTTTTGGCTACATTTCTTAGCCTTCTAGCAAGACTGGGTGAGATGTTGACATTAAAGTCCTTCCTCACTGTCTCAATTATGGAAGCAAGGTCTCAATCTGCCTGACTTTTAAATCTGTCTAAGTAATGAGTTGCAACCCATTTGGCAGTAGCATGACGACTTTCCATCTTTCTGGAGCATGTGTGAATGTCATTGTAAAATTTTATTTGAAAGATCATTTCACCTTTTATTTTTTAGGCATGCAACCACCACGGGCAGCTTTCCTGGCAAGCAGCCCTCAATCGATGCGCGTCACTATGGGTGAATTTTATCCCATACCCTTTCTTCAATGCATGATTAACAATTTATTCTCTAATCTTGTTCAATGAACTGTACTTTTCACCAAGCCCCATTCCAGGGAATCTGTCTTCTACTTGTGTTGGACGTCTAGGCCTACTCTCGGCCATGTCCATGTCCATGTCTTCATCACTAGTTGATTGACATAATGAACGGAGGTCCTCATTGTGCTCCTCATGTAGAATTACTGATACAAAATGCAAAACAATCGTAGCTTCATTTCCAATTCCACGTACCTGATTCTCATTGAGCACACATGTGATTATGGGTCCCACTTCAAATTGACAGTTAATAATAGATTCTTCACTCGCCATTTGCTTTTCAACAAATTCTTCACCTTCGCTAATCGCTCTCTTAAGCTCTCCAGAATTTTTAGGGTTACCTAATGGATTACGAAATGCTTTAGAATATGCCAAATCGTCGGGAGGTCGCGGTTATATATACCCCTGAGTTAAACAGAGCCAGTGTCTTGAGAGAAGACACGGCGTAAAGGTGTCTTGCGAGAAGACACCGCGTATCATAGGTGTCTTGAAACAGTTTCTTGTCTCACGTGAACTTGTTAATGGAGAAGTTGGCTTTGTTACTTTCCCATACGTCAGTGGTTTATTTGTTAGAAAAAAGGGTAAATGACAAATCAACCATTGTGGTTTGTGGTTGATTGCTTTTGCCTTATAGTTAATGGCAATGGTTGTATGCAAATGTGGCTATGGTTCTATGCAAATGTGTCCTAAAAATTTTTTTACCAGAAGCTCCTCTGTTCTTTTACTCCCGCAACGCAATTCTCGTACATTCTGCACAAAAGCCCACAGCAGTTCCAATATCGTCTCAGACATTATTCATCCAGTATATAAACTACAACGGAAATCATTGAACTACACATCAGGTAGAACACAAATGTACAAACATTAAAGTAAACATAATCAACAATGGAAATCCTTGAACTGCACATCATTTACAACGCAAATGTACACAAATTAAACTAAACATAAACTACAACAGAACTGATTGAACTAAATTATGCAGCCTTCTTTCTGGACCGTGGCAGGGGTGGGCGCAAATCCTCTATCTATAAACCTCCCTGCGGGTCCAAGAGAACTCCGTCTGCAGCAGCGTACAACTCACCCTCATAATGAAAGATTGCACGCTCGTGCTCGTGGAATTGTTCTTCAATAATGCAGCTGGCCAGCACCCTCATCCCCTCGCTCGTACATCGGTAGATGGCGTACGGCCTGCAATGCAAAGGGAATAATTGTCTGTCAGTGACGTGGAAAGCAAGATTAAGAATTTACACAAGAGAAAGTACATACGTCTTTTTGTCTGATGGAGTTACAATGATAGAGATTGACTCCAAGAACAATCGCTGGTACACATATTGAGTGTGCAGGTCAACGGAGGACATAAACAACCCTTGCTTTGATTGTGTCTGCTATGTAAACAAGTCATAAGATTATCTCAAGAGAACATGAACATGCACGATAACTCAGAGAAACGAGATGGTGACTTACGTGAATCCACCCTAATTGCAATAGATCCTTCTCCTGATAATACGCCAATACGGCTGATTCATCGGTCGCAATACACTGCATATAAGTTCGGATGAATATTAAGATAATAGCTTATACACAAACATACAAAGATGGGTTAGCACCGTATTTGGCGTCCCAACTTGATCCGGAAAGATGATATGTGTGACGACGTAGTGCTCGCCCTCCAACTTTCCGCCAAGAATTGCACACGTCTCTTTGTTCTTACGTGTATTTGACTGGACATACATCTTGAACAAGGACATGAGCTCCATAGGCTGCAAAAAAAAATGTGACAACACCGAGATACTAACATTTGCATGAACATGATTGAACACATATATAATGAAATGAAAGACGTACCACACACACAGCTCTATTGTGTCGAGGTTGGACCTCCCCAGCTCCAGGTGCTCCTTGGCGGTGCCCGACAGGTTCACTGCAAATCAACAGCACATCATCACGTGAAACAAAAATAAAGTAAAAACTGGACTTTGCGTACAACATAAATAACTTACAAGCGGAATGTGGCATCAGGTGCGTCCATGGACGACGACGAGGATGATGAATGGGCTAATCGCCTCCCACGTCTCTTGAGTGCATCCAACACCTGACGGTGTCGGTCCTCTTCTCGAACATGTCGGTCCTCTTCTAGAACATGCCACTGTTCTGCTTGGCGATACCTCTCTGCTGCGAGATCCGCCTCTTGAATTTGCCACTGTTCTGCTTCTCTATGCCTCGATGTAGCGAGCTCCACTTCTTGCATACGCCACTGCTCTGCGGCGCGTTGGCTCTCTAATGCCTGCACCTGCCACTGTTGTGCAATGCCACACCCCTCTTTTGCGAGCTTGTTCACTCTTTGTAGCTGGATTTGTTGCATTTGCAGGTGCTCCTCCATCATTTGCATTCTGCTCATCGACGCATGATGGAGCTCTTCCATTCTGCTCATCCAGGCAGACAACTCCTCAGGCATCACAGTAAAGTTTGATGATTGTGGAGGAGGCGGCATTTCATATGAAGGGGCTGCATATGCATACTGAGTCTCTGAGCAGGGAGGAGGCGGCATTTCATATGAGGTGCCTGCATACTGAGGCTCTGTGAGGGGTGGAGGTGCTGCCTTCTGTTTTGACTTGCGGAACCATTCGCCTGCAACTTGAGTGATGCCCAATCGATCCAAGTTGGCTTTGTTGTAGGTGTCATTGGCCGTCGCTTCAATTCTCGGCTCATTGGCAAAGATGGGTACCCCAAACTGCTTAACTATACTCTGGATCAGCCAGTTGTAGTAGGCTCATTGTTGGGTTGTTGACGACTTCTTGCATGTGCTTCGCAATGATATATCCGATGTTCACCTTTTTTCCCCTGAACACCTTCTCTAAAATATAAAGATCCATGCTGGTAACATGGTCTCGATGCCCAATCCTAGGCAAAATCGTGTACGTCAATATCAGGTGGATCACTCGGGCTATTACATCCAACTCATTAGTCTTTGGCTTCTTGTAATGGGAAATCTCAGGATCCTGGTGCAACAATTTAAAAACCGCTAGCCCGTCTCCTTGCTTGACAAATGGTGTCTTCTTCTTAGATATGTGATAATATTCATCGCGTGCCCCGTCTATCACACATTCAAGCATTCTATTGACATCGTTGGGAGTGAATCTCAACTTCCGTTTAAAAATGTACGTTTGCACCTCTACTGGCTCCTCGGACAGTTGGAAATTTGCATAAAACATTTTAATAACTCTCTTGCAATAAGTGCCTCCCATCCACACAACCCGAGTAATCCAGCCTCTTCCAACATATGTTGAATTCTCATTTCTGTGAAAGAGTCAAAATCGACTATTTTTGAAATAATAATGCCACGGTGTGCTACATCTTCTTCATACCGTCTTTTGACATCGTCTGTCTTGAATAATAACTCTGCTTCTACTTGTTCAGGCTCGGAGGTGTCTTCGTCTTCCACCGCCGCAGCTTTCACCGCCGCGGCTTCCACCACCTCGGTTGCTCGCCTTTCACTAGCCTCCCCCTTGTTTGCCCACACTTCTGCATCAATTTCCTAGCTCGGTACATTGTGCTCCCTGAGTAATTCGCCAACCTGCAGTATAATAACCCAACGAAATGTCATAAGTCAGTATAATAGTATTTACCCAAGTAGTCTCTCGTATATAAATCAATCAACGTAAACAACAAAAAAACCTTTCACCACAATATGACAAAACATCACCAAATAATATCTACAATTGGAACGACGGACAATTAATGAAGTAAAAATACAAAAATTTATGTACAAACACATTAACAATTATAACCCGAACATTGATGCCTTTCTAATATAGGATAGGCTAGTTGCAGTTAATTCAACTATAGCAAATGAATCTAATCAATAAATGAATCTAATTAACAATACAACAAATGAATCTAATCAACAAATGAATCTAATTAACAATACAGCAAATGAATCTAATTAACAATGAAACTAATTCAACAAATCTAATCAACGTTATGTAGAAGGCAAGGCTCACTCACCGTGGGGGATTTGGTTCGTCGGGTCGCGGGGTCTGTTAGTCGAGTCGCGGGATCTGTTTGTAGCGGGGTTCGTCGAGTTGCGGGTTCCTATTGGGTTTTGGTCTTTTGAAGAAGACAACGCAAGGTTTGGTGTTTACGCGGTGTCTTCACGAGACACCGCATTTTTAACTTGTTAACAGAGAACAGAGAACGTAACCGCGATGTTTGCTTTGTTATTTTTCCATACGTCAGTGGTTAACTTGTTAGAAAAAATATCATAGTGGTTGACTTGTCATTGACCACAAACCACGATGGTTGATTTGTCATTTACCCTAAATAATATGAAATATTTTATTGGAAAATTAATAAAACAAACCTCATATTTTAGAATCAACGATAAATAAAACTTTAAAGAAACTTTATGAACAACTAAAACTTTAAAATATGGAAAATGAAGAACGTAAATCTCGCAGTTATGTTTTCTATAAAAAAAATGTAGAGACAAACGTCAGAGTCACGTTTTTCACTTAGAAAACATCAAAGACGTCACCTGGACCTCCACGGTCATCAACAGATCAACATTGAACGTTTTTCAACAAGGAGGGACGCCTGAGGCTGATTCACAAGGAAGCGGACGTTCATGGTGGCCCCTGGATGAAGATACAGACGTTCTGCAATGATGATGGACGTCTAAGATGGAGGAGGGGCGTTGGCGTAACAAGGTTCATGGACGTTGGATGAAGGACGAATGTCCCTCAATGACAATGGATGACTAGGATGGACCAAAGGCATCCTTAGAGGCACTGGGGACGTCTATTGTAATATGAGGGATGTCCATTTTAAGTGATGGACGTCTGTTGTGGACTGAGGAGTAGGGGTGGGATCGATTCGGTTCCGTTCGATTCAGTTTTTGACCAAATTGGAACCGAACCAATTTAGTTCGGTTTTAGTTTTGGAAAAAGGAAACCGAACTGAGCATAGTGGAAAACCGAACCGAGAATTAAACTTTGGTTTTGGTTCCAATCGGTTCGATTTTTTCATAACATCAATTTTTATGTAGTCGGTTTGGTTTTTTGATTTTTTACCCTGTTTTGAGGCCAATTCGGCGATTTGGTTCTTTCGGTTTAATTTAGCAAAAAATAATTACAAATGAAATAAGCAAACATTGAAACTTCACTACAAAAAATAAATACCCAAACTTCGTTCGGTAGAGACATCACTATTAGACTTCACCCGACTTCAGCTTACTTCAACAATCAACATTCAACATTAGAAAACATTCAGACTTCAACATTACTTCTCTCCAGAAAATAAATACTCATTACCAACATTCAAACTTCACTACAAAAAATAAATACCCAAACTTGCGGAGTCATCACTATCAGACTTCACCAGACTTCAGCTTACGTCAACAATCAACATTCAACATCAGACATACAGATTGAAAACATACAGATTAAAAACAGACAGATTGAACAGTAATTAAACAAATTTCACAGATTAAAAACATACAGATTTAAAACATACAAATTTCACAGATTAAAAACTTACAGATTTAAAACATACAGATTTCATTTCATAGTAATTAAATAGCAATCAAAAGCATAACAGATAATTAAATAGAATACACAGATTAAAAACAACAATGGTTCAAATCAAGATTTCACAGTAATTAAATAGATTTCACAGATTTTAAATAGATTAAAAAATGCACGGTTTGAATTTCACAAATTTTAAACAGATTAAAAACAGCAGCAACAGTTCAAATTTCACAAACTTTAAACAGATTAAAAACAGCGGTGGTTCGAATCAAGATTTCACAGTAATTAAACAGATTAATCTCCTAAAATAGCAACAGTTATGAATTTCACAGTCTCACCTGAAAAACGTTAATTTGGAACTTGAAGCACTGCCACTGCCTATGAAGAAACAACTTGAAATCAATAATTTCGAATTGACTTTGAAAACTGTGTTTATAGATTTAAAAATTACAAACAAAGTTGTGAGACTGTGAAGATTGATTTAACACTGAAGGCCAAGCTTCAACTGTGAGACTTCGATCTGAAGCTTCACCGATGTTCGACAAAAGCGTCTACAAGTAAGAGTTCGTCATTGCTCGTCGAAGTCTACCTTCCACTCGAGAGATTACGAGAGAGAACAGGGTCGAGTCGGTCGGTGACTCGGCGTGTGGCTGTGGTTTCAGGAGATGCAGATTGGACGAACAAGATGCGTACGACTCGCAACTGGCAAGCGGCTGCTGCTAGAGAGAAAATCAACTAAGACTAAGAGAGATGATCAGATGAAGGGAGGTAGGGTTTTCTACCTTCCCGTTTATTAGGCATCAGCAGACTCGAGGTTTCTCGGGTTTGATATCGGTTTCTTGGTTTTAACTCAATGGAACCGAGAACCAAACCGAACCTTCAGTTATAACCTAGTTTTTGCTCCTTACAAAAATCGAACCGAACCAACTAGAATTGGTCGGTTCGGTTCAGTTACCCGATTCGAACCGAACTGATTCCCACCCTTACTTAGGAGCATCCGTTTTAAGCTAGGGACGTTTGTCATAAGTTGAGGGACATCCATTGTAAGCAGAGAGACGTTCGTTTTAAGCGAAGGACATCTGTTGTTGGCTAAGGGACGTCTGTTTTAAGCTGGGGACGACGTCGTCTTTATATAATCCATCATGACATCCATTTCTAGCAACAAACATCTCTCAGCTCTGAAAGATGTTCTACTCGTTCATCCAATGGCCAATAACTTTTGTCTGCGACTCTGCCCTCATTTAAAATAGTGGTTGTCTTATACGTGACCCATTTCAACATAACGTGACCTCCTTCCACCATAAGAGTCCATCTCCTAGTGGATTAGCCTTGGGCATCTCTCATTGTTGAAGGACGTCTAAGGTTGATTCTTGAAAGTCCGTTGGAGGTCTAGCGGACATCATTGGCATTTTCTAAGCATAACATGTGGCTCTAACGTTTGCCTCGATATTTTTTGACAAAAAATATGACTGTGAAGTCTGTGCTTTTTATTTTTCATAGTTCGAAATTCTAGTTGTTCGCAAATTTTTTTTTTAAGATTTGACTTGTTGTTGATTTCAAAATATAATGTTTGTTTTATTAATTTCTCTATTTTATTTTAAGTACTAATTTTATATTTTAATTAATTAATTAAATACGAATATTAGGGTCAATGACATGTTCACAAACCAAGGGCAAACTTATGACAGTCCAAAATATTTTTTTAAAAGGCCCATTTGGGACTTCAACCCACCTTAGGTGAGCTTGTCTTCTTACATGCGATTCAACCTGTGATTGAATTTTTTTTTATGANCCCCCTTTTTGATGATGACAAAACATATTAAGTTGTTTATATCCAAAAACTAAGCATGTGCATCAAATATTGTATTTTATTTACCCGATTCATTTAAGCAATTTATCATTCAATACGCTATCTTCAAAATCCCCCTACCATTAAGAACAAACCAACCAACAACTAGTATTCTCCCCCTTTTTGTCATAAGCAAAAAGAAAGGCTAGGGAATTAAAAGTTCATCAAAATATGGGACTAAGAAAAAAAAAATCTCCCCCTGAATTTAAGGTTCTCCCCGTCAATGAAGGATTCTAACTTGATTGAAGATTAAACAATATAGGAAGCAACAAGGTATAGGTTTTAGTTTCTTAAAAAAAAGATTTGCATGGTAATGTTTATTTCTTAAACTCCCCCTCAATGCCAAAATTAATCTGTAAACACAATTTATCGAACCCAAAACGATCCAGAATATTCAGAAAATGAAACACTCATATAAGTCTTGACAAGTCATTCATAATTTTCAAAAGACTATGTAACACATAATGAAGTCAAGTAGGAAATACAATTAAGAAATGCAAATACTAGGCATTACAACCAAAAAGTTTTACTTTCCTAAGCAAATAACAAAGTATATGAGAAAACATAAAGTCCTAATCTATGCATCTGGGATGTCGTCGTCATCCAAATCAAGCGTAGGTGTAGCAGAAGACGCAGGAGCAACCGGAGAAGGAATGCTAGTGGACCAGAGGCTACGTGAAATGTCATCCAAACGCTTATCCATAGAGTCAAGACGACGATCCACAGACCCAAGGTGACGATCCACAGAGTCCAAACGAGTCATCATTAGAAGCATATACTCCTCCAGGCATGCAAAATCAGCATGGGATGCATATTGAGTGTTAAAAGTAGAAGTACCAGCCTCGGCGCTGAATGATGGACCAGCCTCATGATAGGATGATGGACCAGGCTCGGTAGAAGGTAGAGATAGATATGGTTCCGAGGGTCGTGGAGGAGGAGAATCCATAGAGTGAGGAGGAACCGGAACATTGTCTTGACGAGCAATCCACTCACCATTTGGAGCTCGAATGATTCCCATCCGTCCCAAGGTTTGTGGTGAATAGATGTAGGACCGGTGAAGTTCACAAAATTTGGATGACGAAGGAATAGGAATGTCCATCTCTTTAAACAAGTTCATAAGGAGTAAATTGAATGGAAGTGAACACGAAACAGTATCAGCCATGTCAGCCAATTGAGCCGCGATGATATATCCTAAATTAAAAGAAGTGTTAGAATACATACGCTGAAGAACATAGAGATCCATGTAGCTAACATGATCTCGGTGACCGGTATGAGGAAGAACATTGTACTGAAGGGAATGATGAATAACATGTGCCCTGATGTTGAGATGTTTCGACTTGGGCTTAACGTGATAATCGTCGATCGGATCACGAAGAATTTGACGCAAGAGAATATCGTCCTCTTCCTTCTTGTGAAAAGAAGGAGTGTGAGCATTGTAATATCCTGCTAACAAAAGATCTTGGGGACACTCAAGGAATACATTAAGGAGATGAGGAGTGATCTCAATCTCTAGCCCATAAAGATAGCTCTTAACAACTAAAGGACGGTCAATGATGACAAATTTGCATAAAACATGTGTATTGTCTTCTCAACAAATGGACCATCGCGAGAAAATAACTTACGTAAACCCATATAGGTATACGTATCAGCTAAATCAAGACTAGACAATCACTCAAAATCGATTTTCCTAGAAGGAATCAATGAACGATTTTTGAAATCATCATCACAACGTTTCTTACATTTGTCATTGATGAATAATCTAGACCTATAAACTTGAGTATTTTCGGAAGAAGTGCGTTTCCTAGACATTTTGAAATTGAAAAGAAAATTCAATGAAAACCCTAAGAAAACTCTAGACAATGAAGGACAAATGATAACGAACGATTAACAATGACAATAGGAGTTGAAAATAGGAGAGAAATACTGAATTTATCGAAGGAAAAACATCGGAGGTCATGGGGAGTCGAGGAGCCGAGAGGAGGACGCAAAAATTAGGGTTTTGGAAGACCCCAGTCTGTTTTAAAACGCGTTTACGGACGCAGGGGACGACATTTATTGGCGTCCGGCTCGTTCGCAACTCACCAGAAATGAGGCAGACTTGAAATTTTGAGTAGGCGGATGGTAAGGATGCCATTTATGGCATCCGCACAAAGTAATTCTTAAGATTTTGAAGCACTTCAACAAACCAACTGGCTATAATGATAAGAATGATTATTTAGATGAAATTGAAGCTATTTTATCAATAAAGATCAAACCAAAATGACTTCGTATTCCACAAAATGTCTTTTCATCCAAAGGTTTGGTGAAAATATCGGCAAGTTGATTTTCGGTGGAAAGAAATTCTAGAGAGATATCACCCTTATTGACATGATCACGAATGAAGTGATGCCTAATCTCTATGTGTTTGGTTCTAGAGTAAAGAATAGGATTTTTGGAAATGTTAATTGCACTTGTGTTGTCGTACATAATTGGAATATTTTTGAAGAATTGTCCATAATCTTCCAATGTTTGCTTCATCCAAAGCAATTGTGCACAACAACTTCCGGCTGAAATATATTCACTTTCAGCAGTAGAAAGTGCAACCGAGTTTTGTTTCTTAGAAAACCAAGAAACTAATGATTCTCCAAGAAATTGACAAGTACCACTAGTACTCTTCCTATCCACTAGACTACCCGCATAGTCAGAATCGGAGTATCAAATTAAATCAAAATTTGGACCCTTAGGATACCACAATCCAAGACTAATAGTCCCACTTAAGTATTTAATAATCCTTTTGACAGCGTTTAAGTGTGACTCTTTGGGTGAAGATTGAAATCTAGCACATAAGCACACACTAAAGAGAATATTGGGTCTACTAGCGGTCAAATATAATAGAGATCCTATCATACCACGATATTTCTTTATATCCACATCTTTTCCATTTTCATCCTTTCCTAATTTTGTGGTAGTGCTCATGGGAGTCCTAGAGGATTTGGAAGATTCCATACCAAAGCGTTTGATAAGCTCCTTGACATATTTTTCTTGATTTAAGAAAATTCCATCATAAGATTGTTTAACTTGTAAGCCAAGAAAATATTTCAATTCGCCCATCATACTCATTTCAAATTCACTTTGCATTAAATTTGCAAAATCATCACAGAGTGTGCCACTGGTGGAACCAAAGATGATATCATCGACATAGATTTGCACAATCATAATATCTTTATCATTGTGCTTGACAAATAGAGTTGAATCTACTTTTCCTATTTAGAAATTTCTCTTTTTCAAGAATTTGCTTAATCTATCATACCAAGCTCTTGGTGCTTGCTTAAGTCCATATAGAGCCTTATGAAGTTTATATACATGATCTAACCTATCATAAACTTCAAATCCTAAGGGTTGCTCAACATAGACTTCTTCTTCGATAAAACCGTTTAGGAATGCACTCTTTACATCCATTTGATAAATAGTGAAATCTTTATAACAAGCAAAAGCCAAAAGCATTCTAACCGATTCTAATCTAGCTACCGGTGCAAAGGTTTCTTCAAAATCAATTCCTTCTTCTTGCTTATAACCTTGTGCAACTAGTCTAGCTTTGTTTCTAACAACTGCCCCACTTTCATCTAACTTATTTTTGAAAACCCATTTAGTTCCAATAATAGATTGATCTTTAGGCCTAGGAACAAGTTCCCATACATTGTTCCTCTCAAATTGGTTCAATTCTTCTTGCATAGCAAATATCCAATTTTCATCGGTTTCGGCGTCAACAAAGTTTTTGGGTTCAACTTGAGAGATAAATGCTGAATTAGCACATTCATTTCTAAGGAAGGCTCTAGTTCTTACTCCTAGGTTAGGATCACCTAGAATATCCATCATAGGATGACTTTAGGCATATCTCCAATCCCTTGGTAAGTCATTATGGTTTTCAACTCTTGAGGTTCCCTCTATGGATTGTTCTTGGGATTCTTGACGAGAACTTTCAAGAATCTCTTTTCCCTCATCACTTAGAGAGAGATTTTCAAGATTATCCTCTAAATCTTGAATTGGTCTCTCAACACTAGAGGTAGGAGTGGATTCATCAAAAGTGACATGCATGGATTCTTCCACCACTAATGTCCTTTTGTTGAAGACCCTATATGCTTTGCTAGTTGAAGAGTATCCAAGGAAGATTCTCGTATCCGTCTTGGAATCGAACTTACCTAGATTGTCCTTAGTATTGAGAATAAAACATTTGCACCCAAAAACTTTGAAGTAACTAACATTAGGAATCCTACAATTCCAAAGTTCATAAGGAGTCTTATCTAGAGTAGGACGGATAGATACACGATTGAGAACATGACATGCCGTGGCAACGGCTTCCGCCCAAAAATATTTGGGAAGATCATTCTCATTCAACATAGTCCTAGCAAGCTCTTGGAGGGATCTATTTTTCCTCTCAACAACTCCATTTTGTTGAGGGGTTCTAGGAGAAGAGAAGTTATGTTCAATGCCATGTTTTTGACACAAGGCATTAAATTGTTCATTTTCGAACTCCCCACCATGATCACTCCTTATAGTGATAATGGTAAGTTCCTTCTCATTTTGAACTTTCTTCCTAAAACTAGAGAATACTTCAAAAGTTTCATCTTTTGTTCTCAAAAAGAAAACCCAAGTGTAACGTGAAAAATCATCCACAATTACAAATGCGTAATGTTTTCCTCCTAAGCTTGAAACTTTAGATGGACCAAAAAGATCCATGTGAAGCAATTGAAGAGGCTTGGAAGTAGAGATATATTGTTTGGAAGAGAAGGAGCTTTTTGTTTGCTTCCCTTTTTGGCAAGCTTCACAAACTCTATCTTTTTCAAACACGATTTTTGGAAGACCCCTAACTAGATTGTTTTTCGATATCCTAGCTAAGGTATCCATGCCTACATGTCCTAATCTCCTATGCCAAGTCCATGAATTTAAAGAATCACTAGCTCTAAAACATTTTTCAACATCACTAGAAATACTAGATAAATCAATAGCATAGATATTTTCGTGTCTATAACCCGTAAATAAAACTTTGCCATTTGAATCATCAATGATCATGCAAGACTTAGATTCAAAAATAACTTTATATCCTTTATCACATAATTGACTAATACTCAATAGATTATGCTTCAACCCATCAACAAGTAAAGCATCTTCAATAATAGGGTTGGAAACATTACCTATATTGCCAATACCTCTTATTTTTCCTTTTTGATTTCCTCCAAATGTCACATTTCCTTTCTTGTCCTTGATGGAGGTGAATCTTGAAAAATCTCCCGTCATATGTCTTGAACAACCGCTGTCCAAGTACCATTGATCCTTAGCGGGAGGTGCTTTAACCTACAAAAAGTAAATCAAGATAATTTCTTTGGTACCCAAACCATTTTGGGTCCTAAAGGGTTAAATTTGGTTCCTTTCGGAACCCACACATACTTAACAATCTTTTGATTTCCAATATTCTTTGATGGACAATCAAATGACTTATGACCTATAGCATTGCAAGTGAAACAAGTAGTTGATTTAACAAAGAAATTCTTATAACTCTTTTTCTTTTGAAAAGGTTGATATCCCAATCCGGCTTTATCAAATGTCAATTTTTGCTTACTTAGAAGCATATTTAAGTTCTTACTACCATTTGTGAATTTCAATACAATTTTATTTAGTTTCTCATTTTCCTCCTTAAGCATATTATTCTCTTCTTCAATAACCTTAATATGCTTGTTTAAGTCATCATTATTCAATTTTAAACTAGCATTTTCATTTACATCTACTTTTTCATTCCTTGCTTGCTTCTTCACTAACAATTCATTTTCCTTCTTTAACCTTTTATACTTGTTAGTCAAAATATCAAATTCTCTAAACAATTCATCAAATGCATCATCTTCTTCATTATTACTCTCATCACTAGAGTCTACATTATATTTATTAGAAGAAGAGTCACTTACCTCAGCATCATTTGCCATAAAGCACATGTTGGCAACTTCTTCTCCTTCGGTTGACGGTTCCTCATCGCTATCATCGTCCCATGTGGCTTTGAGCGCTTTCTTCTTGGACTCTTTTCGGTTCTTCTTCTTATCCTTTTCAAGATAGCAATCCGTCTTTACATGCCCGGTCTTTCCACATCCGTAGCAAATTGGAGGCTTTTTGTTATGAGGTCTCTCTCCTTTGTACTTATTCTTTCCTTGGTATTTTCTTCTTTGAAGTATCCTCATCTTCCGGTTTATCAAGGCCAGCTCTTCATCCTCATCATCCTTATCAAGCTCCGTTCCCTCCGAGTCTTCACCTTCTTTGCTTGAGGAGGCTTTAAGAGCTATGGACTTCTTTTTGGGATTCTCTTTCTCCAACTCCTTTTCTTTTTCGCTTGCTCTCAATCTAATCTCATGTGTCATTAGAGAACCGATGAGCTCCTCTAATGACATAGTTGATAGATCCTTAGATTCAAGCACCGCAGTAACCTTTGGATCCCATTCCGTTGGAAGACACCGGAGAATTTTGCTGCACATATCTTCATCTGAACATTCCTTACCAAGAGCTTTCAAACTATTAGTAAGGTTAGTAAATCGAGTAAACATTTGAGCAATAGTTTCACCCTTATCCATCTTAAACATCTCATAATCATGTGCAGTCATAGTTAATTTATCTTTCTTAACTTGATTAGTGCCCTCATAAGTTACCTCAAGTCTTTTCCAAATTTCATAAGCACTATTGCAACTTTGTATTCTATTAAATTCACTAGCACTTAGAGCACAATATAATTGATTAACAGCTCTAGCATTTAAACTAACTTTACGACCTTCCGTTTCATCTATTTCATCTAATTCCTTTGGTACTTTTACCCCATTTACAACTTTAGACGGAACATAAGGACCATTTTTGACTATTCTCCACATCTCAAAATCTATAGCTTGAATAAATATCATCATCCTAGCTTTCCAATGTGGATAGTTATCACCATTAAAGAAAGGTGGTCTATTTGTTGCTTGTCCTTCCATGTTTGCACTATTTGAGTTGGATGCCATATTATCAAAAATATAAATTCACCTAATTCACAATTAATAAGTGGTTCTAACCTGCTCTGATACCAATTGAAGGATCGAAATTAACCTAAAAGGGGGGTGAATTAGGTTATTTACTAAATTTCGTGCGATAATAGTTTTTCTAACTAATGTCAATTTAATCACGAAGAAATCACGATAAGACAAATAATATAAGAGATAGAGTTAGAAATCTTGACACCGAGTTGTTAACGCGGTTCGGCAAAGCACGCCTACGTCCGCGCTTCAAGGTCCTCCCTTGAAGATGTATTCAACTAACCACGATCGGTTACAATTGATTGATCTTGCTCGGGTGTCAATCGAACCTTTAGAATAACTTAATTTTCTCTCGGAAAATGTTGAGCTCTCACAAATACAACAATCCTTCCAAAAATTTAATGATCTCACACAAGCACTTTGGAGGATGTTTTATCACTCAAAATCATATACAAATGTTGAGTCAGAAATTTGGCAGAGCTTCGCTTAATATTGCTTCGGTATCTTCCTTCTTCGAAACCCTTCTATTTATAAACTTTCACAGTACGGACGTCCTCAACACCTTTAGGATCGTCCGCAGTCGAACATTGGAAAATAGCCATTAGAGAAATCTGTGTATTTGCGGACGCCATTCTCCCGTCCGCACCGTCCGCATGATTCCTCCGTGTTCAATGGACAGAGGCAAAGCGGACGCAAAATCTGGCGTCCGCATTGTCCGCGTGAATTGTCCGCGTTGAGCTCTGAAAGACAGATTCAAATTGGACGACACGGATTGGCATCAGTGGCGTCTTCAGCTTCTTCTCCCGTCTGCGTTGCTGAAGGGATGCGGACGCTTATGGCGTCCGCCTCGACCGTGTGACTCGTCCGCATGAATCTTTGAAATGGCAGATTCAAAGCGGACGACTTGAAATGGCGTCCTTCACTTCCGCGTTGTCCGCTGCAACATAGTTTGCACTGGGGATGCAGAATTTTCTTCTTGAGGATGCCTCCTTGCCATCCGCACATGTCAGTCCGCGTCCGCTTGTGTACTTGACACTTCAATCTTGCACGAGACGCATCCTCTAAGTCATACAAATCTCCCATATCACTACATAGACTTAGAAGAACATATTAAACAATTCCAATACCCTTGATCAAGGGTATTTCCAATTTAAACATCAAAAAAGATAATTATTAATTCAATGAATAAACAACTTTTACACTTTAGTTAAATTGCTCATCATCAAAATATAAATATACCTAACACACTTAGGCTAACAAAGAGAACAACTTTACCATCACGATTGTCATATCCAAATATCATGCCAATAATAAAAGAAGCTTTAATCCATCCAATTCTAAAAATTTAAGCAATCAATTTGTCTAATGGTGCATACCTCTTTGTCATAAGTATTGTAGTTTTCAACCGATTTTCTTTTAATGCATCATAATCTTTTGCAACTAGCTTTGGTTGAAGTGGATCTAGCTTAATCATCCTCTCATTATCTTTGAATGAATAACAAATAGAATAGCAATGAGAATACCTGTCATGTGTTTGCTTCCTATCATATAACCATGGTATATTACAAAGTAAAGGGCTTGTACTTGTTGGCATCATATCACAAAACACTATGTTAGTAAAACTTCCATTAGAAAAATCATCCAAAGTTTAATTGTTTACCTTGAAGTCTTCTTTGTTATTCAACCAACTGAAACTTTCCTTAAAATCCATGGAAGACATAATGGTGTAATTTCTTTTAGTGTCGATCAAAGAACAAACATTTTCCTTATTTAGAGATCGTGTACTACAATCTTGCTCCCTGTCAATGTGCCACCACAATTTTTAAGGAATGTCATGTATCAATATATCCAAGTCGATTCCTTTAACCGTAATCATAGAAACTACGTTAGCACAAATTCTCTCATCAATGAATAAAGAGTAGACCTTGTTCTTGTTAGAGTATTGTATATGAAAAAGTTATTTCTTTTGACAACCCTCTTCTTGAGCATGAGTAGTTAGTGCACTTGGAAGCTTTATGCCGAAGGGTTCCCTTTGAATATAATACAACTCCTCTTGTGTTGTTGTTGTCAATGAGTCAACTTTGCCCTCTACATGTTCATATTTGAGTACATATTCTTTGAGACGATCTTCCTTCTCTATTTGAGACTCCAAAGATAGTGATGGCCCTTCTTGAGATGTTGTAACATCTTCTTCATTTTGTTCCTTTGTCCCAACAGTACCTTCTAATACCTGAACATGGTGTTGTGTATGTACAGTTGGAGTGCTCGATAATATTTGCTTCAAGTTCTTGTACTATCCTTTCAAATGAGGCTTGCATGCTAAGGAGTTGAGCTTGTCGACTATTGGGAAGTTTCTCATAGCTTGTGATTGGTGCTGGCGAGATGGTATTGATAAATTTTGGAGCATACCTTTTCCTCAAGAATCTTTTCATCAATTCCCACATTTGGATGTCTTCATCTCTATCTACTTTTCGATTGGTAATCAATTTGTTCTACCATCTTGAAACTATTCCTCGAAGCTTTGAAGAAATAAGTTTTACCTTAGTCTTATCCAAAAAGTAGGACTTTTGAAAAATTCTGTCGACTTAGTCTTCCCAATCCAAATAATCTTCGGTAAAATCCAAACCGCTAAAAGTAGGAATAGATGATTGCAACTCTTCCTTGTTTGTAGTGGCTCTCCGTGCAATCATAGAAATATAATTAGGAGTCGTTTTAGCTTTGATACCAAATGATGCACTGGCGGAATTGGTAAAGAAATAACCTATAAATATTTGAAGAAAGGTAATGTGCAATCTGTGAATGGTCACTTTGTTGATGAATTGTTGATCGACCACAAGCTCTAGGCAGATAAAGAAGTGGTTGATCAGGAAAGAAAGAACATGGAAGGGTTTTGATCGTCCGCAAGATTTGCGGTTGCTTGGGTGGTCGATCGTCAATGATAGAAAATAAGACAGATTTAAACGTTTTCTCGTCTTAAGTAGAGGTGATCAACCGAACCTTCAATTTTTCTTAATTTGCCTCAAAATACAATATAAAAACTTCAACTTTGGAAAACCATATCTTCCTCAATTTGGAAGCTTTCTTTATAAAATTCCCTTCAAGAATAATAATAAGAAACTTCACGGATTTGGAAATATACGCTGAAGAAGTTGATTGGCCGAAAATAGCAAGTAGGCAAACTTGTAACTCCCGTATGGATGTCTTCGCCAACGGAACTCCTTTGGAAAGTTAGACACTTCTTCACACACTCTTCCTCTAAGGAGTAAGAATGCAGATGCCGATAAGAAATGCTACCCAACTTACAAGAAATCTCAATCTTGTGATATAACACATACAAGGGAAACTTTAGAAGTAACTTACCAAATGTTTAAAATAGGAATTACTCTAATTTCAAAATAAGCAAAAACTTTTCTATATTCAATCATCACTATCTAAAACAATTATGTAAGGTGGTTATAAATAACCAATTACAAACTAAAGAATAGTAAATAAATAAACAAGGATAATATCACTAAATCGATTATAGTATAAGCTTTTCCGATTTTTATTTAATGGTTACTAGGAAAATTAACTAAAAGAATATTTAATTAATTATTCCTTTCTTTTCTCCTAGCCTTGCTATCTTTTGGCAACTATTTTCTTCTTGAACTCGACCACTTTAATGGTTTTCATGTATTGACTTTCCTTGGTCTCCAAGCTTGGCCACTTGGGCTTTGCACAATATTTGATCTCTATTCTGTGGGTTTTTGCCATAGCAAACAAACTCCAATTTAACAATCCAGCCCATTTTAGAAAGCTTAGGAAGTCAGCTACAACTTTATGAAGCACATTTTTTGATATGACATTGTTTCAAATGCCAAAACCATCAAACACTTGTTGAAGGTTAAAAAGTAGACAATTTTGTTAAGTACTTCAATTATTCTCCCATTATTTTTGAACTTCCACTTATGCATGACCGTGAATCTCTCTATAATAATATTAGATGCTTGATTATTGATAGAGGGGACCCGTAGTCCATAAGTATGGTTGTAGCTCAACAATATCTCCAATATCATAGTTAAGACATTGGATGAATCTTGCAATAGTTTGGTCTTCCAGTTCTTTTAAATCACACCTTGTTTTCAAGGTTTCAAATTCAGCCACATATTCCTTTACCAATGAAAATCTTTGCTTGAGGCTTTGCATTTGATAATATGGCTCTTGGTTGTAATGACTTGGAATAAACCTCTCACTCACGAGTCTCGTCAAAAGTTTCCAAGTTTAGATTTCTTCTTCTTCATCATGCCTTCTCTTTGATCTAATATTGTTTCACCATAGACTAGCATATCCTGTGAATTCAAGCGAAAAAAATTGAATTTTCTTTCTTTTTGAAAAATTGTAGCATTCAAATATATTATTCACTTTTTCTATCCATTCTAGATAAACATTACCGTTACAAGATCCATTGAATGAAGAGATGTATACCTTGACAAGATTCAAGTCATCTCTTTGGGTAGGTCTCCTCCTTGGATTTAAGAAATCTCCATACTCGGTTTTCTCCTCTATGAACTCTTCATCACTATCTAAATGGAAACTTCTTTCTTTTGGCTTTGTTGATCTAGGACTCTCCCTTTGTTGACTTTTAGAACTTAAGAATTGTTGTAACATAATCTGAAGTTCATCAATTTGTCCTTGCATGCTAGATTTGGCTTCTCTTGTTGATGACAACTCAGTGTCGGATAAATTGGTTGGATTCATCTCACGATTTTGCACCACTTTTGTTGCTCCTCTTGTCATCATAAAGATGAAAAAAAAAAAAGAATCATAATTAATATGAGTATTTAGCTTTGATACCAAGATGACAACAAGATGACGCACCAACAAAAGGGGTAAGAGGATACTTAACCTGAGTGGTGGATCGTAGGCTGAGGATGAACAACCGAAGGTTGCAAAGCTATGGCTAGGTGGTTGATCATTCGAAGAGGTGAACAGCTTAAAAGAAGACAGATTCGATCATCTGCTAAATTGAAGGCGAAGAGCAGTTGGTCAGCTGAAGGAGGAACGATCAACTGGTTGAAGAAGGTTTCTATCTTTGCCACAAAACTCTTTATGGAAACTCCGACTTTGGAAATCAATATCTCCCTCAATATAGAAGTTTTCTTTATACAATTTGGACAACAATCATGTTGATGAGTGAAGAATAACACTTCACAAAAATAAGGATAAGAATTGCCATATATTTGGAAATATTCACGGAAGAAGTAGATTGGCCGAAAATTCAAGAAGTCACAACTTGACCCCTAGTATGGATGACTCCACCAATGTAACTTCTCTTGAAAGTTGAACATCATTTCACACACTCTTCTTCCAAGAAGTAAGATCATGGATGCCAATAAGAGAGACTACACAACTCACAAAGTAACCTCAATTTATGATATCACACACACAAAGACTTTGGATAGAACACACCAAAAGGGAATAAGGAATCACTCCAAATTCTAAGAGAAGCAAAGACTTTCAATATTCAAATTTGACTGTCTAAAACTCTTACAATAGGTGGCTATATATAACCAAATACAAACCATAGAATAGAAAATAACATAGTAGGAAATAAGCTAAATACTCGGCTATCATACAACACAACTTGGCTAGAATTTAGGTAACTTTCTAAAGTAATTATTTAACTATTATTTGCTTTCTTTTCCTCCAAGTTTTGATGGCTTTTGACATTTCTCTTCAAGTTTTGCCACTTGGATGGTTGCCATATCTATGCAATAATCGGCATTCCTTCTATCCTTTTGCTTGGCCGATTGGAAAGGTTTCCATAACTCTTCTTGCCTTGATCTTTCTTTCTCTTCAAGCTTGTCTTCTTGGGATTCTTTCCATAGTAGAACATGTGTGGGTCTCTCTTGGTCTTCTTGTGTTGGTAGCTTCTTTATTTGGGTCATTATTGAGTTACCTTAGAAATAATTAGAAAGGTGGTTGTTGATGAGTCATTGGGCATGTGCTCTTGTGTTTAGACCTTGTAGTCCATCAAGCAGTCTGCCCTGTGAAAGTCAGGAATGACCCAGGTGTGGATCTAACCCATATCAGTGGGGGTGAACAATACCACTTCACTTGGGAGAGTAGAAAATGCATGGTTTATAAGTAGGGTTCCCCTCCCTACCTAGTACAATGTGTTTTTGGCTAATTCTAAGAACAAAATCATGCGGGCTTCAACCCAAAGCGAATAATATTGTACTTGGTGCACTGGGGGACGTTACATAAAGCCCATGATTTTTAAATTAATTTTTTGGGTACCTATCAAAAAATAAAATCATCAAATTTTTTAGGTAAATTTTTATACACTTATATCCCCAATTTTTACTAAAAAATAATACAAAATTAATTTGGTAGGAAACACTCAAAATTTGGCCAAAAACAAACCCAAAATGGGCATTGGACCCCGACCCACATAGGGCCCATGCCTTGTTCGCCTGGTATGCGGCCTAGGAAAAATTTTAGCCTTGTCCCATTCCCTCTGCTCTGCGGATTGATCTAGAACGCATACAACATCAACACAAGCGATGTTGTTTATGGCCGAGACTCAACTGGTCGAGGTCGAGGCCAAGGTGACCGATGCCGCAACTCAACGTCCTCAAAGTCGTGAGTCATTGTTCTCACCATCGATGTTATTCGCTCAATTTCATTTCCAAATTTTGTTCAACCCATCAACCAAAAACTTCCAGATTAACAATGAAATTTCTACATTCCAAAACTCCAGACCAATATGTCAGTAAACAGAGAAGTGTCTGAAGAGAAAGAAAATCAAATTTTTTATCTCTCTGGACTTCCAATTTTCGAATACATAAACCTCTATTATGATCGTGAAATTTCAATTCTTTTCCCCTTCAAATTGCCACTATTTCCTTCCAATAGTGTAACATAATAGAAGAAGAATTTCAACTCACAAAAATTGGGAATACAAAATTGAAGAATTTGGCTTATCGTGGCAAATTTCCTTCTCCCAATTTATGTTATGTGATGCCAAGAGTAAGAGAGGTAATCGATGAGAGATGAGGGCCAGAAAGGAATTGAGAAGCAAAGAAGGATCGATCATGCTGAGAGGGAAGAAGCTGGCACTTAAGAACTGATGGGGAAGGAGGGGATTCAAGAGGAATTCCCTTCTCGCATGCAATGCTTCTGTCACCGGGGGTAAGACGTTTCCAAAATATTTTTCCCCCAATTAATTTATTTATTAAAAAATAGATATTACAATGAAAGTTAACAGATTTTATTAATAAACTTTAACATACATTAATGGGAAGGTATCATGCTAACACCTCAAACTTTAAGAGTTTGTTTATTAACAAAAATAATAATAAATGGACTTTAACATACATTAACGGGAAGGTATCATGCTGACTCCTCAAACTTTGAGATTTTGTTTATAAAAAAAATAAAAGGTGTTAGTAGTATGGACTCATAGTAATAATAATAATTATTATTATTATTATTATAATAAAATAATAATAATAAGGGAAAATAACAAATCAACCAACGTACTTTAAAATCAATGACAAATCAACAACTAAACTATTTTTGCTAACAAATTAACCACTAAACTATGGATAAAGGTCACTGTAAACTTCGCTATTAAGTTTGCTGTTAAACAAATTAACCACGATCTGCGGCAGATTGACCACAATCTGCCACGGATTGATAATGATCCGCCATGGATCATCGTGCCTCATCCTACAAAAACGATGAATCTTTGTTTATCGATAATTCTCTCTATTTTCAACAGTTTTGGACTCTTGAGGATTCACTTTCCATCGGAATTTTGCGATGCACAGGTAGAAAACATTTGTGCAGTCATGGTGCTTATCAGAGTAGATTTGGCAGGAAAAAATGAGATCGTTTACTCAAAAACTTTAGAAGGCCATAACTTTGTGCTTAGTTGACCAATTAGGACGATATTTTTTATTTCGCCTAACTTTTCGAGGTCTATGCGCTAGCAAGTTGCCGAAGGCAGCTTGTCTGACTTTCAAGGGCTAAAAATGCTTCTACATACTCTAATTTCCCTTATACAATTCAAAACTATGAAGCTCCGCGCGTTCAGATGATAGTTTCTCCTGCTACGGCGAGCATTTTTTGCACAAGTGACGTTGATCTTCTCCTAATACACATGGATGACACGTCTCTAAAAATGGCGTTGTATCATGATATCTGCAGATAACATTTTCATGGTGAAGCAAATGTTGTGAAATCTAGGCAAATGGGAGAGAAGAGTGGAGGTGAGTATATTATTGTATATGCTGAGATTGCATCTTTCACAAAAAGTTTCTATTTCTCGAAAAATTATGCGAAATAAAAAAAAAAATCGTCAATAATCAGTCAACTGAGCACAAAGTTATGGCATTCCGAAGTTTTCGAGTAAACGATATCATTTTTTTCCTGCCCGAATCTGCTCTGATAAGCACCGAATGATTGCACAGATGTTTCCTACATGTGCATCGTGAAAAGACACTGGAAAACGAGTCCTCCATCATTTAAAACCATTAAAAATAGAGAGAATTATCGATCTGCAAAGATTCACCGTTTCTCTAGGACGAGGCACGATGATCCGCGGTGGATCGTGGTCAATCCGCAGCTGATTGTGGTTAATTCGCCGCAAAAAATGTCCCCATCCACACTAGAACGTTGATATTATAACGTTATTTTTTAAAATATCGTTCTGCGGCTGATTGAAATCAATACATGTTCGATCCGCTGCGGAACAAAATTAATACGTTTAACGGCAAACGTGATAGCGATATTTGCGATGACTTTTTTCTATAGTTCAATGATTAATTTGTTAGTGAAAATAAATTAGTGGTTGATTTAACATTGATTTCAAAATATGATGGTTGATTTGTTATTTTCTCTAATAATAACTACCAAATTAGACAAACAATACCCACGTAACATTATATTACCACACAAGTAGGATTACACAACACAACAAAGCAGAAGCAAATAAAGGTCACAACAACAGAAACAGCCACCATTCTCATACTAGTTGAACTTAGAAGATTGAGGGAGATGTTGGACAAAGCAAATTTATTGAGCTGAAATTACACAAGCATAGCCCCTAGCCAGAGGCTTCAAACCATTACTAACGCAGCTTTAATGGCCGCAAGTGCAATTCACGCAGCCACAGTTCTTGCCGCACTTGCACTTTCCGTCATGCTCTCCCGCCGGACCGTCCATGGCCATGGCATCCGCAAAGCTGCCAGGGAAATAAAATTATTTATAGAATCAAATATATCAGTAAAATTCAGATTTTAATATGTTTTTTAAATTTTAATTATTGCTTTCTTGAAATTCTTGTAATGAGTTTAATCAGCTATTGAGAGATGCAGAAAGTAGACCTCTTAGTCTCCACGATGATGACGCCATAGCTGTCTCCCTTCTTCCTGTGATTTGATAGGAGAGAATGTTAACCCTAAACTGAGTTTATTTTTACTGCTAAAATATACATGATTTGTTGATTAATCCAAAAAATTAAGGGTTAAGAGAGGATGAAGTAAGATTATAATATTAGAAACCCAGTCGCATATGATCAGAGATTGAGTTTAAATAGTGAGAAAATGGATATTTCTGAAGGAAAAACAGACGAGAAACTAAGATCATGTATTGCCGTGGCTGTAACTTTATTTTTATATTTGTTTTCAATCATATGAACATGGTTTTATATTAAGAACTCTAAATTGGCTTTTAACATCTAGTTTTTTTTTTTTTTTTTTTGATAAAATATTTGAAAAACATCTCTTAAAATCATTCTAAATTCTATAATTCAATGAAATAAATTTAAAGATAAGGCATCTCGGTTTTTTATTTATAATAACTCTAAAACAAATAATAGGGTTCTATAAATATTACAGATGAAGTGGGTAAAATTTATGTTAAACTTAATAAAATAAATATACTTGATAATCAATTAAAAACGAAAATGAAAAATGAAAACCTTTACAAAAAACTAAAATTACAAAGAATAAATTGAACACCTCAAAAACTTTTAAGATTAAAAATTATAGTTTATCATGATATAAAATTAACAAAAACATATTTGTTTCTATATATATTTTTTCTTAAGGCTATGTAAAAAAGCTATATCTCAATAACTCTATCGATCAATCAAGCATAGAATAAAACGCATACACGCATTGGCTCTTATCGGCACAGTTGCAGCTTCCACACTTGTCCGACATGTTGACTAAACGATCAAAATACAGGAAGAAAAGGGGGATTAATTTAACTTGCTTGCTCTGAATTGCTGTATCTACAAAGGCTTATAGTTGCTGTATTTATAGAGAAAAATGGTGGAAGAAATGGGATGGAAAAATTAGGGTTTCATAGAGCACGAGAGAAGCACACGCTTTTCATAACAATCCAAAGGAATCTTCATAATGGAGGGCTTGGCCTCATTTCCTCCTCTAACATCACCTTCACTTCCCCTTTCACATAAATGGATTTCATCTTTTTTGCCATATGGAGAGTTTCCACCAGTCGCCATCGAGACCTTGGCCGTTTGTAATCTCAACTATTATTTTGAGTCATCGATTGAAACTTGAGTAATAAATTATGAGTTTGCTCTTAAATAATTCGAAAAAATCTTTCTCTAGAGGGTGTATCACGACCAATAAAGATCAAAGCGATTAGGTGCCTCATATTTGTTTTGAATTAGTTTTTTTCTACAATGCTCAAATAGATATTATGTGTTCTTAATTCGTTGAAAGATTTTTTTTTTTGCATAGTTTTTTATGCATCTAATTTTTTGGCTCGAAATATATGGTTTAGATTAATATAAGTATTGCATCGACGTGTGGACTAGAATATTTATATATCACACATTATGTCACGCTCTAAAGGGGACTTGAGACAGAACGGGAAACCATCGGTCCAAAACGGACCGAATCTTCTGACCCTCACTTGAATCCATACTTAACAACAATAGACTTAAACATTCACGTTATAGATCATGCCCAAAAATAAAGGTCCAGAAGTGACAATAATATAATACAAATTAACAAATTCTAAAACCAGACAGAAATAACTTAAAAATAGAATTTATGATACAATCTTCCCTAAAATATTGTAAGTATCTCTAAAAATGAAATGAAATAATATACACGAGAAAAATTCCAAATTTCTACTCTTAAAGTGGCAATTGGGAACTAATTTGATTATTTCCTGAAAAGTAAAAATAAAGAATGGGTGAGTCAAACAACTCAGTAGAGATTTAATTTTATATTTAACTTTTATATTATATAAGTTTAACGTGCTTTTTCATTTGATAAATTTAACAAGTCAATATATAAAAAAAATAATGACAACTATTAAATTAAATACTAGAATTTAAATAACAAAATTTAAACAATGGTGATACTCAGGCGATCGCAAACAACCAGACAGACATTGATCAGGTTTAGGGATTCGAAACTCAAAAACTCGGCACATATAACTGTCCTTTTACCCATTTTAACAAACAAACACTAGCCAGGTTTAAGGATTTGAAACCCAAGGACATGACACATACAGCTGTCCTATTACTCATTTTAACATTTAAAAGTAAAGAAATGTAACAATGAATGTAACTAAACTTAAAGGTAAATTAAACATGTTTAACTTTAAACAATGTCAAACATTTTATGAATTAGTGCACATTAAACATAAAATAACCCGTACCTCAAATAGTAACATATTCTCAACAACAACCCATCCTTATGTAGCCACAACCTAAGCCCTAGCTCGCGACCAGACACTCCACCAGTCATCTGTAGTGCCGGACACCACCACCCGAGCCCGCGCTCGAGCTTCTCTCTCGTCGTCCCTCTCGCTCGTCTCCTTCCCAATCTCCCTCTCGATCGCTCTCTCGATCTCTCTCTCTCTCTCTGTTCTTCAACAGACCGCGGCCAACAAATCACTTCTCAACCTTTCATTTGATTCAAAACCGAGCCATATACAACATGAACTGGTTCGGGTAAACCAGTCAGCCCTTCACAACTCCCCCTTTAATTCCTTTCATTTTAATTCTCCACTTAATATTCATTTAATACTTATTTAATTATACCTCACTACTTTAACCTTAGTTATCATCCAATAACTTCTGTGAAATTATAATCTAACGGTTACATTTTTGGTAATACCCTGATAAATATCCAATTAATCCGCACATCCCCAATTACTTTCTAATTATTGTTATTAAATTATGTTATGAAAAGTCGGGGTATCACAACTTAACCACTAAATAATGAGAAGTGCCAGCTGCGAACATCGCCGTTAACTTTATGAGAACTCCCAGTGAAAAATAGAGAATACCTATGAAAAAACTGTAAGAACTCGTGATTTTAGCGACTTTCAGTGGAAAAGAATTAATATCGATAGAGAATGGATTTGAAAAAATACTTTATAAGTTTATTTTAATTTTTTTTAGTTTTATAATTTATGAGATTTTGTAAAAGAAGGTTAATGTTTTAGATTTCATATGATTTAGAATTGTTTTACTGTTCATATGAGAATCACAACTTGTTTGTGTTTTTCTACAAATAAGACAATGAATTTTTTTTTATTTGCAAACTTTCCTCTGCAGAAAGACAACTTTCCTTTGCAAAATGTTGTCTTTCCGCAATAGAAAGTCCACGTTGCTTTGCAGAAAGACGGCATTCCTTAGTGGAAAGATGACTTTTCTCTGTGGAAATACGATGTTCCTCTACGGAAAGATGACTTTCCTGAATTCTATTTAAAGAACTCACTTTCTACTACGGTAAGACAACATTCCGCTATGGAAAACTAACTTTCCTTAGAAGAAAGACAACATTCTACAGAGGAACGACAACACTATTTAATGGAATACGTAACAACGGTGTTTATTCAATCAATTTTTTATAGTTGAGTGTTTAAATTGTTAACAAAAATTATTCAATAATTGACTTATTATTGATTTCAAAATACCTTAGTTGAGTTGTTAATTTACCTTTTGAATTCAATAAATAAATCGAAGCACAATGTAATTAATTTTGTGGTGACCAATAGTAAAATTATGACCACATCTAAACTTTTTTGAGCCTAGAAAACATAGAATTAAACATAAGGCAGATCAAATTTTGAGTTTTTATCATTTTATTTGACTTTTAGAACCAAAACTCAAATCGAAAGACAGTTCATCCAATTGCTTTTAGGGGGATTAAAAAGTAAACAAATTTCCGAATCTTCATTGACTTCAATTGAGGGAATGGGCCATCAAATGACCTAAAAAATAATTAATTAACGTGAGAATAATATAATCAAGAAATTAAAAAACTTAACCTTAAGTTAGACATTATTTTTTTAAGAAAAAATGACAAATCAACCATCGTGATTTACGATCAATAATAAGATAACCATTGTAGTATATTTTCTAACAAATTAACCACTGATGTATGGAAAAATGACAAATCCAACATCGCTGTCACGTTTGCCATTAACAAGATGACAGGCGCAGCGACGGTCCGTAGACAATACGCCGCAGCGCCATGGCTTGCGAAGAAAGAAGACAAAATTTGGCCGAAAAGTCGCGGTGTCTTGGGACGCCGCCGCGGCGTCCCAGAACGCCACCGTGGCGTCCCGACTTGACTTCGAATTTTATAAGCAAACAATTAACTCCCCTCGATATTCAGAGCCATTTTGTCAGGATTATCGAACCCTAGAGAAGTCCAAGAGCTGAAGAGAAAGGAATTTTGGCAAAGTTGAAGAATTTGTTGAAAAGCAAATGGCGTCTTGGAGTATTGAAGAATCTGTTATTAACCATTAAGTTGAAGTGGAGCCCACAGACACATTTTTGTCCAATGAGAACGAGGTACGTGGAATTGGAAATGAAGTTGCAATTGTATTGCATTTTGTCTCAGCAACTCTAAACGAAGAGGACGATGAGGACCTCCGATCAGCATGCCAATCCACTAGTGACGAAGATGTTGACATGGCGGAGAGTAGGCCTAGACGGCAACCAGAAGCACAATGCACCTTCGCTGGTATGGGCCTTGGCAAAAAGTACAATTCATGGAATAAAATTAGAGAAGAAATTGTCGATCATGCATTAAAGGATGGGTACAGGATAAAATTCACCCATAGTGACGCTCATCGGTTGAGGGCTGCCTGCCAGGAAGGATGCACGTGGCGGCTGCATGCCTAAAAAATGCAAAGTGAAATGACGTTTCAAATAAAGTTCTACAACGACTTTCACACTTGCTCCATAAAGATGGAAAGTTGCCATACTACTGCCAAATGGGTGGCAATGCATTACTTAGAAAGATTTAAAAGTCAGGCCGACTAGGACCTATCTTCCATAATTGAGACAGTAAGGAAGGACTTCAACGTCAACATCACACCCAGCCTTGCTAGAAGGGCAAGAAATGCAGCCAAAAAAATTAACGAAGGGGATGTCAATGAGCACTACAAGCTCATATGGTCCTATGCCAAGGAGATTTGGAGGTCTAATCCTAGAAGCTCGGTCCGTGAGGAACTATGGTAGACCGGTTATTTGTTTGTACGGTTGCCACTTGAAGGGAACGACTCCAGGCTAGCTGCTTACTGCTGTCACCATCAACGAGAACGATGGTATGTATCCGATTGTCATAGCAGTGGTTGAAGCAAAAAATAGGGCTTCATGGAGCTGGTTTCTAGAATTGTTGCTCGATGATTTAAACACTCTATCTGGCAAAGAATGGACAATCATTTCAGATCGACAAAAGGTGCGGTTGCTTGCTTTTGCCTTATGTGTTTATGTTATGCATTTTGTACCAATGTTTGACTGATATTATGAATCTTTACAAGGACTAGTGTCAACTGTAAGAGAGGTGGCAGGGCAAGCAGACCATCGGTTTTGCATCTGACACCTGTATGCCAATTTTCAAAAACAATTTAAAAGCAGGTAGTTAAATGATGCAATGTGGGCTGCATCTAAAGCCACAACAGTGAGGCAATTTGAGAGAGAGATGACCAAGTTATTTTTGCTTGACCCGACGGCCCACAACTATAAACGAGGAATAGATGTGACATGCTGGGACAAATATGCCTTTTGCTCCATCCCAAAGTGCGACATAAGCCTCAACAACCTGAGCAAGTCCTTCAACGCCTGCATCCTACTAGTCCAGGACAAACCAATTCTAAGTATATTCGAGACATTCAAAAGGGCATCATGGGTAGGATCGTGAAAAAAAATGAAAAGATGGCTCGCTTGACCAACCTGTTGTGTCCAATGATCAGCAATCGGCTAGCCAAAGTACAACTTGCCAGTCGAAATTGGAGCCCCCAGTTTGCAGGAGCTGCCCAGTTTGAGGTCAGCAACGGTAACAAATAGTACTCTGTCAATTTGGATAGGCGTACTTGTACCTGTTACCCGTGGGAGTTGACCGGCATCCCGTATGTCCATGCAATCCTGTGCATTCACTTCACAAGGAGATCTCCTAAGGAATTTAAACATGCGTGCTATCACCGGGAAATATACATGGCGATGTACTCCCACTTTCTCCGTCCCGTCAATGGACCAATCGAGTGGCCTCCTGTGACGAGTCTTGATTCAATTATCCCACCTCCATTTAAAAGGCTTCCAGGAATGCCGCGTAAATATAGAATACGGGATGTGGACAAGGCCCCAAGCCGGACAATGCTAATTAGAAGACATCTTACCATCACTTGTGGCCGGTGTGGGCGTCTGGGGCACAATTCCCGCACTTGCGATGGGGGAGGCCAGTCAAGTGCAAGGGCCTGCAGAGAGAGCGGTAGAGCCAGAGGCAGAGGAGGCAGAGGAAGGTCGGAGGGCACATTTATGGGGTTCAGAGTTCCCGAGATAGCCCCCAAGACAATTCTTGCCCTCATCCCTGAGATAATTCCCGACAGAGTTCTTGGGTCGTAGGTGAGCCCATTATCACGTTTATGTTTTCAAGTGTTATTTGAACTATGCTAATTTCATTTGCAATGTGTTTTGCAGGAGTCTGATACGCAAGGTCCACAAACACAAATGTACACGAGTGTGGACCTTAACCTTCCGTGATACATTCATTGGATAGATTAGGTTTCAAATATATGTCATTGTATTGTACGCGAAATTTATAAATTTTGAATTGATAAATATCACTTGGTTTCATAAAGTTCAATTGATCAATTTGAATTTGTTTCGTTTCATCAATTTTAATTCATATATTGCTTCCATACATTTGGTTCACGAGTGTGCATAGAATCTGATTGTAAGCTCAAAATTCGTGGTGTTTTGCTCAAAAATCGAGGCATTCTGGTCACAAGCCCCTGCTTGTGGCATTTTGCTCACAAGCCGCCGTGGCGTGTGAGTACAAACCGTCGCAGCGTTCTGGTCACAAGCTGCTGCTTGTGGCATTTTGCTCACAAGCCGCCTCGTCGTGTGAGTACAAACCATGGTGGCTTGCTTACAAACCGTCGCGGCGTTCTGGTCACAAGCCGCTGCTTGCGGCGTTTTGCTCACAAGCCGCCGCGTCGTGTGAGTACAAACCATTGTTGCTTGCTTACAAACCGCCGCAGCGTTCTGGTCACAAGCTGCTGCTTGCCGCATTTTGCTCACAAGCCACCTCGGCGTGTGAGTACAAACCGCTGCGGCGTGCTCACAAACCTCTGCGGTTTGTGACCAGAACGCCACAATTTTTGAGCAAAACGCCGCGGTTTGCCTATGGAAACCGTTGAAATTGTTGCACTGCATTCACCAAAGGTTCTCCATACACTTTTGTTTAATTATGTACTTAATTTAAGTCATACAGGATTTACTTTTCACTTATCATCATTCCAATTTATAAAAATTTTGCTAGAGTCTCCCTTGTTTCTTTACTACCCCAAAGCTATACTCATATGTCTTGCACAAAAATCCCAAGCAGTTCCAGTATCATCCAGCATATATAATCAAATTCAACTAAATATAAATCACAACAAAGCACTTAAAACGTAAATGTACTCAAATTCAACTAAACATACATTACAAAGTCCATGTAAACAAATTACAACAAATTGTACATAAACATAAAGTCCTATGCCTCAATCTTCTTTCTGGTCCATTTCGGCCGCAAATCCTTGACCGCAAAAGATAATTGCGGGTCAAGGAATACATGCACATCTGTCTTGAACAATGGACCCTCATACTCAAAGGTTGTTGCATCGTGCTCGTGAAATTGTTCTGCAATAGTGCATTGTCGCATCACCCTCAACCCCTCATTTGTACACCGCAAGATGCCTTACGGGCTGCAATGCAAAGGGAACAATTGCCATAAGGGAAAATATGCTGAAAGCAATATTAAGAATTTACACAAGGAAAATAAATACCGTTCTTTGTCAGTGGGATCTACGATCATAGAGATTGATTCCGACATCAATCGTTGGTAAGCGTATTGAGTGTCCAGGTCAACGGAGGACATAAAACAACTATACTTTGGGTGTGTCTGCAAATGTAAACAACGCATTAGATGATCTCAGTTAACATGAACAACAACCCAGAGAAGTGAGATGATTACTTACGTGAATCAACCCTAATGAGAGTAGATTGTTTTCTTGATGAAACGCGAATACAGCTGCATCGTCGACTGCATAGCACTGCATATAAGTTCGAATGAGTACTAAGATAAAATCTTATACAGTATTATACAAAGAAGGCTTCTCACAGTATCTTGCATCCCTATTTGCTACGGGAATATGAGATTAGTGACAACGTAAGCATCACCCATCAGCTTTCCCCCAAGAATTGGGCACGTCTCTATGTTCTTTCGAGTATTTGCTTGAACATACTTCTTGAACATGCTCATCAAATCATGAGCCCGCAAGAAAAATGGCAAAATGCCCTCAGACAAACAAAGCATAAACATGAACGAACATACATATATAACCAAATGAAAGACGTACCACGCGCACAGTTCTAAGGGACAGAGCCTCGGCAGGCTTGGCAGGCACGACTAGAGGAGCAGGTTGGCAGCTTACGGCACCAGTGCTGCAAATCAACAACATGTCATTACGCCAAACACAAATAAAGTAAATACTGGACTTTGCGTACAAAGTAAATCACTTATAAGCGACATGTGGCATCTGTTGCTTCAGAGGATGATGACACGGATACCATACGGGCTGATCGCCTCTCACATCGCTGAAGTTCTACCACCACCTCATGGTGTCTCTCTTCTGCTCGCGCTTGCTAATCTGCTGCTTGCATATGCCGCTCTTGTGCCATGCGATGCCTCTCTTCTACGAGCGCCGCTGCTTGCATATGCCACTCTTATGTTATGCGATGTCTCTCTTCTGCGAGCTCCTCCCCTCTTCGTATTTGGACTTGTTGCATTTGCAAGTGCTCCTCCATCATTTGCATTCTGGTCATCGACATATGATGGAGCTCCTCCATCCTGCTCATCCAGGTGGACGTCTTCTCAGGCATCGGAGTAAAGTGAGCTGAATGAGGAGGAGGCAGCTGTTCATGTGAGGGGGCTGAATGTTGAGGCTCTGAGGTGGGTGGAGGTGCTGCCTGTTTCTTGAACCTGCGGACCCATTCCCCCCCCCCCCCCCCCCAAACGTGGGTGGACCCCATTTGGTCTACTTTATCTTTGTTGTAGATTTCAATGACCGACTCTTCAATTCTTGGCATTTTCTCCGACATGGGTACCCCATAGTGCTCAATGATGCTCTGGATGAGCCAGCTGTATGGGAGGTTCTTCGCTAGGTTGTTGGGCACTTCATTCATGTGGTTGAGGATGATAAATCCAGTGTCCACCTTTTTCCCCGTGAACACCTTCTCCAGCATATAAAGATCCATGCAGCTAACATGGTCTCGATGCCCATCCCGAGGCAAAATTGTGTAGGCCATGATGAGGTGGATCAATCGGGCTATGACATTCAACTCCTTGCCCTTCGGCTTCTTGTACTGGGCAACCTCGGGATCCTAGTGCAACAATCTAAGCACCACTAGCCTTTCTCCTCGCTTGACGAATGGTGGCTCCCGAGACACGTGATAATATTCATCGCTTGACTTGTCTAGCAAACATCCAAGCATTATGTTTACATCGTTGGGAGTTAACCTCAACTCCAGTCCAAAAACGTATGTCCGCACCTCTAATGGCTCGGTGGACAGTCTCAAATTTTCGTAAAACAATCTTATAACTCTCTCGCAATAATTGCCCCTCATTTGGCACAACCCGGCTAATCTAGCATTTTCAAGCAGTTGTTTAATTCTCATTCCTGCTAATGAGTCCAAATCTACTATTTTAGAAACAATAATTGAACGGTGTTGAATATCATCTTCATACCGTGATTTGCAATTTCTTGTCCTAAATAGTTTGGACCTTACGGGTTCGAACTGGACAATTGAGCCTCCGGCTTGTCCTTGTTGTTCTTCAAGCTCAGGTTGAGCTTGCCATTGCGACTGTGCAACAGTTTCTCCATGGTCGGCGGTGTCTTTGTGTTGCACTGCCGCAAGTTGCTCATCGTAGGGCGCCACATCGGCCACCGCTGCAGGTTGCACCGTTGCCTTCCCACACTTGGACGCCAATTTCTTTGTTTGGGAATACATTCTGATTGAAAATGGCCAAGAGTTTTTGGTGTTTGTTCGCGGTGAAAATGGTTTGCCGAGAGGATTCTGTGTTTGTTCGCTGTGGAAATGGGTGAAAATGGCGAACCCTAGCATTTTCACGGTTACGTATACCACTGATTAAAAATTGGGACACTGCGGCGTGCAGACCAATTTTTGCCTTCTTTTCTTTGCAACCCACGACGCCACGGTGTGTTGTCTACGAACCACCGTGGCGTCCCGTCAGATTGTTAACGACGAACGTGACAGCGATATTGGATTTGTCATTTTCCATACGTCAGTGATTAACTTGTTACAAAATATATCATAATGGTTGACTTATCATTGATCTCAAATCATGGTGATTTGTCATTTTTCTTTTTTTTTTAATTAATAATGTTTTCCACTCGTTATCTTGAACCAAGCATTTGTATTTTTTTTTTTCAGGTGGGATAAACTATAACATCATTGATTGAAAGTTTGAAAGTTGAGATCTTCACTATGAAATTACTATGTTCGTACAGTACGACTTGATTTATGGTAATCCAAAAAAATTAAATAAAATATGTTCAGTTAGTTCGTTATGAACAAGTCAAACACCAATTAATTTAATTAAAAAAATTATACAGAGTCCTTGTTTATGAATTTCATAAATAAAAGAGAAATAAACAAAAAAAATTTTATAATTTAAGATAAAAAACATTGTAAACCTGGAAGAATTTTGACAAACTACTAAAATCTCAATAATGTAAACATTTCCAAACTACTAAAATCTCAATAATGTAAACATTTCCAACATATTTTCTGTAAAAAATTACAGAGTCAATGTCAGAACTATTTTTCATTTATTTTTTCATTCATTATCCATCTTTCTTCATATATATATATATATATATATATGAAGGAAAATAAAAGCAATAACCAAACAATAACACAAAACAATACATCCTAATCACTTATGATGTACATCTCCATTGGTCAAACTCATGCATATTTCTTACCTTGGTCCTTAAAGATTTCCTCACTTGAAGTGTCCTCTTGAACAATAGAACCTTCATGACCAATAAACATCCATCACTATTTAGGATAAAACATAGTAGCCTACTCATATACTATTGGGTTTTTATCAAATTTCATTCAATTTTTTCTTTCAAAATTTTCCCATTTTTAATCAAATTTAATAATTCCATAACCTACATCTCCTTTAAGATGTCCTTAATAACATAATCAAATGACTTAACTTAAAAATTCCAAAAATGCAATTAACAATGATCAAACACTTAACTTACCTATCTGGTTTTCAACTTTTTCATCCATTTTTACATCATCTTTCTATTATACTCTTCTAACTTCATAAAATCAAAACTACAGAGGACCTCCACATACCTTTACCTTTGAAGAGAAAGGATGAGAGTTGTCTTGGAGATGTTTTTGAGAGACAATCCTCACTTTTCCTTAGAAATCTTAAATGTTCAAACAACTCTCCAAGACTTATAGCTTCCTTTCAAGCTCTAAGTAGGAGCTGATATTGCATGGTTGATCCTTGAAGCTCCTAGCTCCCAAGGCCTCCAATTGGAACGTGACATCCTGTAAAGTTTTCAGGTGACTTTTGACATTTTGGTCGATCATTTCCCTTCAGGTGATCGACCAAAAAATCATCTAGTGGCTAAACTGATGAAAAATTAAATCCATCAAAAGATATCTCGAGGATTAAGGAAACTTTCCTTATCGGCCAAGAATCACAATGGAAAGATCATGAATTTAGTAACTTCATAAAAGGTGGAATTAAAGAAAGGAAATTTACCAAAGATATCACCTCCCTTGAAGACAAAGCAAGTTGAAAGTTACTAAAATCATGCTTCTGAAAAGTTACTAAAATAGCTTATACTAATCGGCCAATTATGGACCGAATATTTAAGTGTGTTTAGTTTCCTATTTTATTGTTTCCTAATTTATGCTTTGTAAAAGGCTATATAAAGCCACTTAATATTATGTTTAAGGACAATTCAGAGTTTACTACAAAATAGCTTATTGCTAATCTCGAAATTGGAGTGATTCCTCTTTCAAACCCCTTTGGTGAGTTATATCCAAAGACCTCCTCGTGTGAGTCATATCACGTGAAAACTATCCTAAGGTTACTTTTTAAAAGAAATCTTTTTCTTCATTCACATTCTTCTTTCTTTAAAGAAGAGAGTATGGAAGATCGTTGAACTTTCCTAAGTTCAAATCAAGGCGGATCAAGCATAGCCGAGGAGAACACTTTCCTAATTCAAATAAGGAAAGGACATACGCCGACTATTGATCCTCATCAATTGTCATCCTATTTACAGGATAGATCTAAACCCCTTCCGTTCACGCATAATTTGGAATCAGAGCTAAACACATCCTTACACATTATTTTCTTATGATGACACGAGCAACATCCAAAGCGGCACACAAAGATGAGGTTACAAACTCATCAATGGCCGAGTTGTCAAGATCCCACTCCGAGGTGAACATGATGGAATTCATCGTCGCACTCCAACAACAAGTTGCTCAACTGATGATGAACCAAAACCAACAACGGGCTCAGCATCCCCATAATACTGAAGAAAACGCCACAAGAGAAGAGACTGAAGAGATAGGCGCCATTCAGGAAAGAGGACCAACACAACGAGATGATTTAAATCTTGTCAAAGTATCCATCCCGCCATTCAATGGATCCCAACGGCCATGACTACATTGAGTGGAGAGACAAAGTAGACCGAATATTCAATTGTTATAGCCTCATGGACAGCAAAAAGTTACAAGTAGTCACGATTGGATTCACTGATTATGCAAGTATTTGTTGGAAGAACATTAGAATCCAAAGACAACAAGGACCAGAAGCAATCCAAACATGGCTCTTACTAAAAAGATTGATGGACGACAAGTTCATCCCCAGCAATTACATTCAATATCTCTACCAATAATTCCAAAGCCTCAAACAAGGAATCTCAATGGTAGATGAATATGTTACCAAGTTTGAAACTTTGCAAATCCAATGCAATTGGCAAGAACTAACATAACAAACAATCTCCCGATTCATCCAAGGCCTCCACTACGACATTAGTGACATTTTTGAATTGCAACTCTGCACTACATTGGACCAAGTCATCAAAATAGCACAAAAGGTGGAAAAACAATGGAAAAGGAAAGAGAATGAAAAGACTAGCCGACCTCCACAAAGAACTACAAGCTTCTCCGAGCCACCACCCAAGCTAGATGACATCAAAGGTACTACTATTCAAGCAAGGACAACAAGCCATTATCTATTGAAGCAAAGCCAAAATCAAGAGAGATCAAATGTTTCAAATGTCTTGGAAACGGACACTATGCTCGCCAATGTCCAAATATGAAGTGAAGGTACTAAAAGAAGACATTAATGAGGTTAAGAGTGAAGATGAAGGTGAGATACAAGAAACACATAATGAGGAAGAACAAGTTGAAACAATATATTCTCACGAGGGTCCCCTCCTTATGATCATTCGAAAGGTACTCACTACTAAGGCAAACATTGACGATGGTCAAAGGGAAAACATTTTCCATAGCCATTGTAAAGTCAAAGACAAAGTTAGCTCTCTAATAATTGATGGAGGAAGTAGTGCTAATGTAGTTTTATAACGACCTGTCTTATTTTCAAATCATTTTTCCTTAATAAAATGCACTGTGTAAAATTTTTTTCTTTTCCTCTAATGAAATCATACGATAACATCATTTCGGATAAAACGTCATCAGAGTTAAAACGGAAATACACTCAGACTAAAAAGGAATATTTAGTTTTACAAACCATTGTTTGACTTAAAACCAATTTAAATAAAACATCTGTTTATTATGAGCCAAAACCTCGCAGTCTACTTCGCCGGATAACTCGAGCCCTCCACGGGGAACACTTCCTCCTGCATTCCAGGGATTATTTCATCTTGATAATTATCTACACCAACAAGTAAACTGTAAGCCCAAAGACTTAGTAAGAAATTGAGACATGCAATATGAATGTCTCTAACTCATTATGTCGGAATGGGATCCGCTCCAATCACTCTTTACTCACGGTGTCATATATCATAAACTCATGGATCAAGTCGAGAGATTAGAGATTCTTGGCGGGGAGAATGACCGCTAGTCGACATCTAACACCTTGTTGGTGGATCGATTCTCGAGACCAATCAGAAAGGTCATATAATCGAGGCTACCGGTTAGATCCAAACCATATTCCCCAACCTCTAATTCCATTACAACATTTAGATGTGGAGATTTTTGGAGGGGAGAATGGCCGCTAGTCGGCATCTAACACCTTGTTGGTAGTTCAAATCTCGCAACCAATCGGGGAAGGTCATGTATTTGAAACTACAGGTTAGATCTGAACCATGGTCCCCAATCTCCAAATTCTTTTACTTTCTTTTATTCATTTTCTTCTCACCGTATGATGGTAATGCAATATGAACAATAGAACTACAATGATATAAGGTTCTATCATCCGGACCCGAGCCAATAGGCTCACTACTTTTATAATTAGTTACTTCATTTAATACAACTCTTTAATAAGTTATTATTATGTTTTTTTATTACTTTCTACATTGTTCAATGTTTGTACTAAATGCTTAGTGGATCCNAAATGAGCCTATAAATTACTCATCCATTGTAGTTTAAAATAAACTTTGAATCAAAAAATTTTGTGTTTAGTTTGTGAAATTCTTTCTCTCTTATTGTTATCCCTTATTTTGGTGAGTCATATCCAAATTGAGTGTTAGTAGGTTTTGTGAGTCATATCCAAACTGTAGCTTGGTGAGTCATATCCAAGCTAGCCTCCATTTTTCTTGGTGAGTCATATCCAAGCAAAGTGTGAGTGTACATCAATTAACTTGATCCCTCAAGTTAATCCTCTCTCCATCAACTTAGCAAGGCGAGCTAAGTCCATTTCATCAGGAATAAGTCAAGCACCCCCACAGGTCTTCCTTGTTCCTCACATCACTTCCGCATTGTTCCAAACCCCGTTTGGGGCTCATCAAGTAATAACCAGAATATGTCCATGACTTATATTTGAAATATGGAATCTTAAAATTGTTCATAGTCATAAACACAGTTTATCTCATCAAGAATGTATAGTCATATCCCGACTAAATATGTAGTGACATAAGATAAATATGTTTTATATAATATAATTATATAGGACTGGACCAGATAAAATTATATTGTTATGATAATTTCCATTAAATATAGAACAATTAATTTTATCATAATGATGGTTATATATGTATGATCTTAATTCGTTATATTTAATAAACTCCTATTTGATTTTAATTTATTCTTCGATTTACTCGGTAAAGTTTTGTACAAGTTACGATTCGTATACCTTGTATATTGGGAGTAAATTAAAATGAATAGCTGAGAATGTTAATATCGATACAATGAAATTCATTCCTATAGATTCTCTTGTTTGTTAGTTCAAGGATCGAATAATTAGCGTGCAATTCATAATCGTTATGAATTAATTATTCAATCAAGAACTAATGGTAGTCAAGGATAAAGACGCAATATGAGAGGTTAATGGATTATAAACCTAACTCTATTGCGAATCTAAATGGAGGGTTAATACATATGTAATGACTATATAAATGGATATTACTTTAAGTAAATATACTCTATAGTTTTGAGAGTGCAACTCTAAGTATTTAGTGGAATTACTTTAGAGTTAATAATTATGTTAATTAATATAAAGAGTATATATTAAGCAACGAAATATTAGTGGAGCTTAAAACTATAGGTCCATCGGTCCCTTCGTTACCTTCTATCATTATTCGAATAATAGAAAAATGAATAAAGAAAATTAAATAATTAATTATTCAATACACTCAATAATAAGTTTATTATTATTTTTTCATTAGATGAAATAATTGAATTATTGATTATTCAATTAATTAAGACAAAATGACAAAAGTTGTCAAAGTTAATATATTTGTTAAATGAAATAATTGAATTATTGATGATTCAATTAATTAACAAATATAAAGTAACTTTTAAAAATAGTTTTTAAAATAGATTTTGTCAAATTTGATTTAATGTTATGACCTTTTGTTTTCCATAACATTTTTGTTATAAATGTGTTATAACTTAAATGTGCCAAGTGTTGAGCTATAGTGACAAGACTTTTGATTCCCATAACATTTTTATAAATGTATGAAATCAATTATAACTTTAATGTGTAGTGTTTTTCTCTAAATGCTATAATGGTCATTATGGAGCAATACCACTATAAATAGAGGTCCAACCTCATTAGATGAAGGCTGTTGGTGAAAAAGTTGAAGTTGAGGTTGAAATCTTTGAGATTAAGGAATCCATTTTGAGAGAAAAATTTGTGTCTTCCGTGTTGGGTTTAGAGAAGTGTTTTCTAAATCCAAATAGATTGTCTTATGTGTTGAGAATACGATCTATTATAAATTGAGTGTGATCTTGTTTCGTTCATCACGTCCACACGCGCTTATTCGAGGTGAGGAGGATTGGCAGAGAAGATCGAAGGTTGATTTTGTACCCGTGTGAAGTAAGCTACAAATGTAACATTCTTTATCTTTTAGATTAAATCTAAATAGAGATTTTAAATATATATTATAACAACGATCTGTTTTTATGTTCATGTGAAAATTGTTTTTTCATGATACATAGGTTATGCATGTTACCATTGTTGTGAACATCGGTAATTCCACCGTGTGAGGGAACCTAAAAACCAACAATTGGTATCAGAGTTTCGTTGTAGTTATAATATATTAATAATGTGATTTTATGAAAATCATGATATATGATGATAAGTAGGCTTATACATTTTTAATTTATATATATATTTTTAGAATGTTGAATATATAGATATATGCATGATTGATATATTGATCGTAATTTCATGTGGCCGATTTGAGTTAGGAATTTTTATTTTTAATTTTGATGTAAACCTAATTTGTCTTGGATAAATACTCTTTATGTAATATTGATGGAGATCAAAGAAAGAAGGAGGACAAGCAAAATTTTGGAGCGAGACTATGGCGTGCAATTGCTGTCACCGCAACGTATGACGCAAAAATTGTGAAGGCCACCAAGACTTTAGATAATTTTTTTATGGGTTTATATGTAATTGTAGAAATACCCAAATCGACCCGGTCATTATTTCATTTACTTTTATGCTTGATATAAGTTGTTTTATCATTGTCATGCATTCACATGTCATATAGTACTTGTATATAGAGCATACTTATCATTTAGGTTTCTTACATTGACATGCATTTTTAGCATATATTTTATTTATTTAATTTTAATAAAATATTTTGTTAAAAAATTAAATAGTTTTAATTAGATTAAAACTATTAATTCATATTTATGAATTATGTGAGAAAATAAAATAATGCAAAATTTTAATTGTTAAAATTTTACATTATTTTGTAAGTACTAAATAAATTGTTTATTTAGTATCATTAATTTGATAATATGATTATAAAATTAATAATCTATATATAAAATAAATTTATTTTTATTAAATAATTTTTTTATATAGATTTAATAGAATATGTGATATTCTATAAAATCACTATAATTCAAAATAATGAGTGGGAGAGGAAAGTTATGAGTAACTTTCCATGGTCTCCATCATTGATACAACAACGTGAGATTTAAGCGGGGCTCCGAGACGACTTAGTTATCGTCCTCCCTAAGAAGAGTATTCACTTAGATCAATACCATGGTTGATCTTCTAGAGATAGATTTTATAAAATGTATTTTATAATTGACCGTCCTTAAGACGACAATTATAAGTTAAGTTTTATAAAACCGAAATGATGGTATACACTCATAAAAATGTGATATAATGTGTTAATCACATTTTGTCCAAAACTAATCGATAGTTAATAAATTTTGAAAATATGAAATATTTTGAATAAATTTATTAATAGATAATATTTTTACCCTAAGGAAAAGTATTATATATCGAGGCAATAATAGCATTTGCATTTTATTTAGTGATTTAGCATGCTCATGCATCATTTTACTTGCCATATTACTTATGAATTTTATGCAAAATATTAATCTTTATTTATTTATTCATTATAGCATAATGCCTTCTTTTATGATTAATTTACTCGCAACTGAAAAGTTGACTGGCGATAATTTCGTCAACTGGAAAAAGAACATGAATATGATTCTTGTGCATGACAACTTGAAGTTTTTCCTGACTGAGGAATGTCCTCCGATCCTTGCTAAAAATACAATAAAAGAAAAGAGAAACTGTAAAAAGTATCTCGAGAAACTAAAACAAAAGAAGATAAGTAAATCTGATTTACTTGTTATTGAATCTTGTTTAGTTAATAATTATTTGTCACCCTGGATAGTTGATTCAGATGCGACTGATCATGTTTGTTGTTCTTTACAAATGCTTAGTTCCTATCGAAATCTAACAGATGAGGAGTTCATAATAAGAGTGGGCAATGAGACATTAGTTTCAGCTTCAGCAGTGGGAGAAACAAAATTATATTTTCAAAATAAATTTTTATTATTGAATAATGTTTATTTTGTACCGGGGTTTACTAGAAATCTCATTTTTTGTTTCTCACTTATTTGAACAATGTTATTCAATTTCTTTTAATAATAATATTGTTATTATTTCTAGAAATTGACTAGAAATTTGTTCTGGTTTTATGGAAAGTGGACTTTATATAATAAGACCCACCAATAAATCACTGTTGAATACTGAAGTAGAATTGCCTAAGTCCAAGAAACTTAAAATTTTTCATTACGATAACACATATCTTTGGCACCTTCATCTAGGTCATATTAATCTAGATAGAATTGATAGACTTGCAAAGGACGGTCCTTTTAAAGATTTAAATGTTGGATCTTTACCAGTCTGTGAATCTTGTCTAGAGGAAAAAATTACCAAGAGACCTTTTTCTACAAAGGGTCGAAGGGCTCACGAGCCACTTGAACTCATACATTCAGATGTATGTGGTCCTATGACTACTCGGGCTAGAGGTGGTTATGAATACTTCATCACTTTTGTTGATGATTACTCAAGATATGGTTATTCTTATCTAATTCAATTTAAATCATAAACTTTTAGAAAGTTTCAAGAGTTTAAAGCTGAAGCTGAAAAGCAATTGGATAAGTCAATAAAGTGCCTTCGATCAGATCGAGGAGGTGAATACCTTGATAATGAATTCAGTGATTACTTGTTAGAACATGAGATTATATCTCAGCTAACAACATCTGGCACTCCTCAGCAAAATGGTGTTGCTCAGAGGAGAAATAGGACTTTACTTAACATGGTTCGATCCATGATGAGTTACTCTGCACTTCCAAAATCATTTTAGGGATATGCCATACAGACAGCGACTTACATTTTGAATGTGGTTCCATCTAAGTCTATTCCTAAGACACCTTTAGAGTTGTGGAGTGGTCACAAGCCTAGTTTGAAACACTTTCGCATATGGGGGTGTCCCACACATGTGCTAGTGGAAAAAACTAGAAAATTAGAACCTCGATCTGAGGTTTGCATGTTTGTTGGTTATGCAAAAGGCAATAGAGGAGATTTGTTCTATAGTCCTCAAAGATAACAAGGTATTGTTATCGACAAATGCCACATTTCTTGAATATGACTATATGGCAAACTTCAAACCTCAAAGCAAGATTGTCTTGGAGGAAATTCATGTTGATGAGATAAAATCGGAAAAAACAAAAGTTGTTGTTGCACACGATACTCAGAAGACGACTAGTTCTAGTCAGACCATCACGCCACCTAGACGTAGCGAGAGGGTAGTACGATCTTTTAGGAGCAATATGCCCAACAAGCAAATGCAATAGAACACTTTTGTAATATATGAATAAATTTATATTGATTGATATTATGTTAACATTTTATATTATGTTTTATAAAATTCATAGAAAATTCCTTGGTTATTTATGCTAACTTTATATTAGCATATATGTTGTATATATGTGGGATAAAATATAAAGAGTAATAACCAAAATATGTCCATGAGTTATATTTGAAGTATGGAATCTTCAAATAGTTCATAGTCATAAACATAGTTTATCTCATTAAGAATGTATAGTCATATCCCGACTAAATATGTAGTGACATAAGATAAATATGTTTTATATAATATGATTATATAGGACTGGACCAGATATAATTACATTGTTCTAATAATTTCCGTTAGATATAGAACAATTAATTTTATCATAATGATGGTCATCTATGTATGATCTTAATTCGTTGTATTTAATAAACTCCTATTTTTGTTTTAATTTATTCTTTGATTTACTCGGTAAATTTTTGTACAAGTTACGATTCATATACCTTGTATATTGGGACTAAATTAAAATGAATAGCTGAGAATGTTAATATCGATACAATGAAATCCATTCCATAGATTCCCTTGTTTGTTAGTTCAAGGATTGAATAATTAGCGCGCAATTCATAATCGTTATGAATTAATTATTCAATTAAGAACTAATAGTAGTCAAGGATAAAGAAGTAATATGAGAGGTTAATGGATGATAAACCTAGCTCTATTGCGAATCTAAATGGAGGGTTAATGCATATGTAATGATTATATCAATGGACATTACTTTAAGTAAAAATACTCTATAGTTTTGAGAGTGCAACTCTAAGTATTTAGTGGAATTACTTTAGAGTTAATAATTATGTTAATTAATATAAAGAGTTTATATTAGTTAACAAAATATTATTAGAGCTTAAAACTATAGGTCCATCGGTCCCTTTGTCACCTTCTATCATTATTCGAATAATAAAAAAATGAACAAATAAGATTAAATAATTAATTATTTAATACACTCAATAATAAGTTTATTATTATTATTTTTTCATTAGATGAAATAATTGAATTATTGATTATTCAATTAATTAAGACAAAATGACAAAAGTTGTCAAAGTTAATATATTTGTTATGTTTCATTAAATGAAACAAATTGAATTATTGATTATTCAATAAAGTAATAAATATAAAGTAACTTTTAAAAATAGTTTTTAAAATGGATTTTATCAAATTTGAATTAATGTCAAATTTGGTTTAATGTAATGACCTTTTATTTCCCATAACATTTTTGTTATAAATGTGTTATAACTTAAATATGCCAAGTGTTGAAATATGGTGAAAAGACTTTTGATTTTCATAACATTTTTATAAATGTAATGAGGAATTTATAGGGTTTTTTCTCTAAATGCCATAATGGCCATTATGGAGAAATACCACTATAAATAGAGGTCAAATTTTATTAGCAAAAGAGTTTTTTGAGTTTTTGAAATCTTTGAAAAAGAAATCCATTTTGAGAGAAAATTTTTGTCTTCCGTGTTGGCTTTAGAAAATTGTTTTCTAAATCCAAATAGATCGTCTCATGTGTTGAGAATACGATCTATCATAAATTGAGTGTTATCTTGTTTCGTTCATCACGCCCACACGTGCTTATTTGAGGTAAGGAGGATTGGCGGAGAAGATCGACGGTTGATTTAGTACCCGTGTGAAGTGAGCTACAAAGGTAACATTCTTTATTTTTAGATTAGATCTAAATACATATTATTATTAATATATTATAACAACGATCCATTTTTATGTTCATGATAAAAAATTTTTTTCATGATACATAGGTTACGCACGTTACCGTTGTTGTGAACATCGGTAATTCCGCCGTGCGAGGGAACCTAAAAACCAACACGATCACCACCTCGATACGGACAGGTAGGTGAGGCACAAGTTGTTGTCATTAATGATGGAAAAGATGATCAATTGTCATTTATATGTGCAATGGAAGATGCTGACAAAGAAGCATTGCCTGAAGCTATGAAACTTGAGATGGAATCAATGTATTCCAACTTCGTTTGGGATCTTGTAGATCTACCTTAAGGGGTGAAACCTATAGGGTGTAAATGGATCTATAAGAGAAAAAGAGGAATGGACGGGAATGTAGAGACATTCAAAGCTATAATTGTAGCTAAGGGTTATACCCAAAGGGAAGGAGTTGATTATGAAGAGACTTTCTCTGTTGTAGCTATGCTTAAGTCCATTCGTATATGCTCTCTATTGCCGCTCATTATGATTATGAGATTTGGTAGATGGATGTCAAGACGACTTTTTTAAATGGTCATCTTGAAGAAACCATTTATATGAAGCAACAAGAGGGTTTCTTAGATAAAGATGCACAAAAAAAGGTTTGTAAGTTAAATAGGTCTATTTATGGACTTAAGCAAGCATCTAGGTCATGGTATATGAGATTTGATGAAGCAATCAAATCTTGTGGGTTCACACAGTGCATTGATGAGTCTTGTGTATACAAGCTCAAAAATGACACGCGTGTGGTCTTCTTAGTTCTGTATGTTGATGATATTCTACTTATTGGGAATAATGTAGAATTATTATCAGATATAAAAGTATGGCTAGCTAAGCAATTCCAAATGAAAGATTTAGGAAATGCAAACTACATTCTTGAAATTCGTCTAATAAGAGATCATAAAAATAGAATGTTAGCTTTGTCTAAAGCAATATATATTGACAAGATGGTTGTCAAATATTCGATGCAAAACTCCAAGAAAGGTTATTTACTTTCTAGACATGGAGTTATTCTTTCTAAAAAGCAGTGTCCTGACACAACTCAAAAGGAAGAAGATATGAGACGTTACCCCTATGCATCAACTGTTGGGAGTTTGATGTATGCCATGTAGTGCACGAGGCCCGACATATGTTATGCAGTAGGGATAGTTAGCTGGTTCCAGTCAAATCCAAAATTAGATCATTAGATAGCAGTCAAACATATTCTCAAGTATCTAAAGAGAACGAGAAATTATATGCTAATATATTCTGGTAGCGATTTGATTCCAATTGGATACACAGATTCTGATTTTCAAACTGATACAGATGATCAAAAGTCGATATTTGGATCAGTTTTCACCCTTGGAGGTGGAGCCATAGTTTGGAGAAGTGTAAAACAAGGTGGTGTTTCAGACTCTACTATGGAAGCAGAATACATTGTTGCTTGTGAAGCTGCAAAAGAAGCTATGTGGCTTAGAAAATTCATTAGTGCTTTGGAAGTAGTTCCAAATATGGATAAGCCATTGTCTTTGTACTGTGACAATAGTGGTGTAGTGGCGAATACTAAAGAACTTAGAAGTCACAAATGAACAAATCATATAGAGAGAAAATATCATGTGATAAGAGATATAATGCAACGTGAAGACGTGACTGTTCTGAAGATTCCATCAGTTGAGAATCTTGCTGATCCCTTCACCAAGACGTTACCTGCAAAATATTTTGAGAAGCATCTACAGGGGTTTAGGGATTAGAGACATGTCTCATTTTCTTTAGGGCAAGTGGGAGATTGTTGGGAGTAATGTGCCCAACAAGCAAATGTAATAGAATAATTTTATAATATATGAATAAATTTATATTGATTAATATTATGTCAACATTTTAGATTACGTTTTATAAAATTCATAGAAAATTCCTTGGTTTTTTATGTTGACTTTATATTAACATATATATCGTATATATGTGAGATAAAATATAAAGAGTAATAACCAGAATATGTTCATGACTTATATTTGAAATATGGAATCTTCAAATTATTCATAGTAGTAAACATAGTTTATCTCATTAAAAATGTATAGTCATATCTCGACTAAATATGTAGTAACATAAGATAAATATGTTTTATATAATATAATTATATAGGACTGGACCAGATAAAATTATATTGTTTTGATAATTTCCGTTAAATATAGAACAATTAATTTTATCATAATGATGGTCATATATGTATGATCTTAATTCTTTGTATTTAATAAACTCCTATTTTATTTTAATTTATTCTTTGATTTACTCGGTAAAGTTTTGTACAAATTACGATTCGTATACCTTGTATATTGGGAGTAAATTAAAATAAATAGCTGAGGATGTTAATATCGATACAATGAAATCCATTCCTATAGATTCCCTTGTTTGTTAGTTCAAGAATTGAATAATTAGCGCGCAGTTCATAATCGTTATGAATTAATTATTAAATCAAGAACTAAGGGTAGTCAAGGATAAAGACGCAATATGAGAGGTTAACGGATTATAAACCTAGCTCTATTGCAAATCTAAATGGAGGGTTAATACATATGTAATTACTATATCAATAGACATTACTTTAAGTAAATATACTCTATAGTTTTGAGAGTGCAACTCTAAGTATTTAGTGGAATTATTTTAGAGTTAATAATTATGTTAATTAATATAAAGAGTTTATATATTAATTAACAAAATATTATTGGAGCTTAAAACTATAGGTCCATCGGTCCCTTCGTCACCTTCTATCATTATTCGAATAATAGAAAAATTAATAAAGAAGATTAAATAATTAATTATTCAACACTCAATAATAAGTTTATTATTATTTTTTCATTAGATGAAATAATTGAATTATTGATTATTCAATTAATTAAGACAAAATGACAAAAGTTGTCAAAGTTAATATATTTGTTAAATGAAATAATTGAATTATTGATTATTCAATTAATTAACAAATATAAAGTAACTTTTAAAAATAGTTTTTAAAATAGATTTTGTCAAATTTGAATTAATGTCAAATTTGATTTAATGTTATGACCTTTTGTTTTCCATAACATTTTTATAAATGTATGAAATCAATTATAACTTTAATGTGTAGTGTTTTTCTCTAAATGCCATAATGGCCATTATGGAGCAATACCACTATAAATAGAGGTCCAACCTCATTAGATGAAGGTTGTTGGTGAAAAAGTTGAAGTTGAGGTTGAAATCTTTGAGATTAAGGAATCCATTTTGAGAGAAAAATTTGTGTCTTCCGTGTTGACTTTAGAGAAGTGTTTTCTAAATCCAAATAGATTGTCTCATATGTTGAGAATACGATCTATCATAAATTGAGTATGATCTTGTTTCGTTCTTCACCCTCACACATGCTTATTCAAGTTGAGGAGAATTGGCAGAGAAGATCGAAGGTTGATTTTGTAACCATATGAAGTAAACTACAAAGGTAACATTCTTTATCTTTTAGATTAGATCTAAATATAAATTTTAAATACATATTATTATTAATATATTATAACAACGATCCGTTTTTATGTTCATGTGAAAATTGTTTATATAGGTTACACATGTTACCGTTGTTATGAACATCGTTAATTCCGCCGTGCGGGGGAACCTAAAAACCAACAGCAACACAGCAAAGAGTTCACATAAATTAAAACATGATAATCATACTTCAGAATTGACAGAAAATAATTACGAAACAGCAGCGAAATAACAATTTTGCGACAATTGAAACATGCTAACATACTCTGAAATTTATGGAAATCAATTACAGAACGTCAGCGAATCCAATAGCGAGTTTTTAGCAATTAAAACGTACTAACATGCTAAACTTTTTGACCTAATATAACAACATATAACAACGAGTTAATATCGACATATTACAGTTCAACATGCTTGTCTCGAATCTGGAAATACAACAAGTAACAGCGAATACAATTATGACAACAAATTAAACAAACATACGTAATATATAATTTGACAGTAACTACTAAATGAACCAGCGAACTAAAACATACGTGAATAATCTATAATATCTACAGTAGAATACAAATTAAGACAATGAAATAGAACGTGCAATATGCTTAGTTCTTGACATAATTAAGAGTAACGAAATCACTAGGAATGAACAATAATATGTGAGTTCTAAAATCAAGAACGAACAACAATAGTTGAATGGACATCAAACGTGCTTGCAATTGGATAGAAAACTAAGAATGTCTTAACTATACCTACCAAGATCTTGGTACACATATGAGAATGGACATGATAATTAAAACACAACTATAGTAGAGATTGAACAACTAAGTGATCAACACCGAAGCTACGATTGAATGACAATCCAATTTATATACAAATATTCAATATAAGTCACACACAGAACAAGTATCCTTCTAAAAGAACTATGAGTCTCTATTGATTCAATCAACCAAGAATTCACAAGTAGCTAGCAACTAAATCATCATACTTTCATCTTTATTAGGTGTAAACTACTTCTAAACTCATTCACAAGTTTATGCATCAATGAACAAAAAGTTATTCAAACAAGTATTAGCAAGAGCCACAACAATAGAATTCAAGCGAGGAGAGCTCATGGAATTCAAACAAGGAAAAAAAATTGACTCTACTTGTGGTGTAAGGCCTCCACTGGCCAAAACTCAAATAAATTCCTTACCAAAATTTCAGGGATAGTGACTAGACAATCAAAATTCAGCAACAAAGTCCTCACACACCTCACTTGCCCTTCTCCTCTCGCTCAAAACCAAGTATTCGTAAAAATGATCAATTCTCAACACTTCTCTTCCTATCAGCACTCTCAATATTCTGTGAACTCGTGGAGTGATGGCACAATCAATTAAAAACCCTAACTTTTCATAAAACAATTCAGAACATTAAAACCCATACCTTCTTTTGATCAATAATCCACTCATGGCCATTAATTAACCCTCACATGGCTGGAGGAGGTTGAATCTCATGGGGGAGTTGCAGGGTTGTCGTCTGAGTGGGAGAGAAATGAGTTGGAATGACAAAATGACAGCTTAAAAGTAGATTCCTCGCAAATCTGGGAGAATTTGGACGCCCCTGCACCCTGCAGTCCACATCCGCCTGTGTTTGAATCGCGAAGATACACAGGCAGAAATGCTTTTTTGGACGCAAAGTCTCGTCCGCCATATTGTCCGCTATCGTCCGAAAAGACACAAAATTCGGACAGATTCAAAGTCATGTCGTCCGCCGACATTTGCTATCGTTGGAAAACCCATTGAAGACGAATTGTGACGCAGAATCTCGTCCCAAATCTCGGGGATGATTTAAAATATGTTTTCAGACGAGAAGCCCCACGTCCGCATGCATCCGCGAGCATCCGAAAACCCGATTTCCACAATTTATACTTAGTTTCCTTATCTAAATTACACTCAACTATTTCCCATACGTTTATGTGGTATAAATCCAATAAATACCGTCACTTTATATAACATATTTATTTTCGCAAAATTCATAACATTAATAAAACGGAGAAAATAACATGGAATTACAAGTTTCTACGGATCTAGTCAGCAAATTGGACATAGCAACAACAATGCATGCATCCAACACCTTATAAGATAATTTGGTTGGACGACAAAGAAGACACCAAAGTTAGTAAGCAAACTCCAATTGAGTTCTCTATTGGGAGTTTCTCGGATAAGGTACTATGCGATGTGGTTCCTATGAGCGTTAGCCACCTACTTTTGGGAAGACCATGACAATATGATCGAAAAACTATACATGGTGACTTCACCAATTGTAGATTTTCCTCTGCAGAATATAGTCTTTCTGCAGCGGAAAGTTGACGTTCTTCTGCGGAAAGACGACATTCCTCTGCAAAACAGATGATTTTCTAAGTTCTATTTCAATTATTCACTTTCCGGTGTAGAAAGACAACGTTTCGCTGTGGAAAGCTAACGTTTTGCAGAGGAACAACAATGTTATTTAACGAAAATGTGACCACGGTATTTACTTTATTAATTTTTTAACTGGTTATTGATTTTAAAGTTGTTAATTTCCCTTTTGGATTCAATAAATAAATTGGAGCAAAATTTAATATTCTTGGGTTCCATTTATTATTATTATCATTTGTAAGGGAAAATGACAAATTAACCATCGTGGTGCGATCAATGACAAGTAAACCATTATGGTATAGTTTCTAACAAGTTAACCACTAACGTATGGGAAAATGACAAATCCAACATCGCTGTTACATTTGCCGTTAAAAATGAGACGGGACGCCGCTGAGAAACCGTAGAGGCGTAATGATTTTGCAGGCCAAACCGCACCATCGTCCCTGGACGCCGCGGCGGAGTCCTGGGAAACCGCAGTGGTGTCCTGGGACACCGTGGCGGCATCCTGGGAAATCGTTGCGGCGTCCCAAGTTTGCGATGGCCACTTTGAGGGCTATGAAAAACGATATGTTTTTCATGCATAGCTATTTCAAAGTTCGCAGTGGTTTTTGATTTTTAGTGTTTCATGGCTACTTCAAATGTTTTTTGAATCTAATGGTTTTTTTAGATTTTTGACCTCTTCAACTTCAAACGACCATAACTTTGGCTACAGATGTCGGAATTGGCTTCAGAAGGTATCAAACTGAAGCTCTCTCAAAGATCTACAGCTTGACATGGGTAAACCCCACCACCCCTTTTTCTCGGCCCCAAAATCAATCATTTAAGCCCTTAAATTTGCGTCAAATATTTTTAACAGGTTAAACCGTCGCGGCGTCTTGGGACGCTACCGCGGTTTTCCAGGACACCTCCTTGGTATCCTGGGACACCATGTGGTGTCCCAGGATGCCGCTGCGGTTTCCCAAGATGCCGTTGTGGCGTCCCGTCTTCTTTTTAACGGCGCATGTAACTTTGATATTGGATTTATCATTTTTCTATATGTCAGTAGTTAATTTGTCATTGATAACAAACCACGATGGTTGATTTGTCATTTTCCCTTTTCGTGGTTGATTTGTCATTTTCCCTTTTCGTAAATATTAAATTCATGAAGAATTGACGCAAGAGTACGTGTAGTTTAATGGTGATTCGTAGTTGATTCAAGAACATGGAGGGAATTCAGTCTACAAGATGGAGCTCTTTGATTTTCTTTATGGCTCGTTTTCATGAAGGGATCTGCAAAAGATCTTCATCATAGCTTGATTACTTCGTCTTCTTCAATGGCTTCTCAAACTGTATTGATTCTCGTGTCTTTCTTTGTTTTCACTGCTTCGTCTTTGAGCTCTTCTTCTTCATCTTATTACGCGCAGCTTTCTTACTCCGACCATTGCGCTTCCATTGTTCCCGAATCATATCCTACGGAACCTTTTTTATCCATATTTTTCTCCCAGAGGAGTGCATGAAGGTTATTTTAGAACTCCGAATCAATCTTCCTACGTTTTTAATGGATTTAACTTTGAAATTCAAACTTTCCACAAAACCCATGCCGAGGATTTGTTCATGGTCGATGGAAATTGGTGGGGAGGCCGCAACTCGGGCTGGGGTTATTTCAAAAGAAGCTATGGCTATGGTCGCCAATTCGATAGTTCTGCTGGATTGATTCAATGGAGGAACTTTTCAGCTTCTGCCGGATTTAGGCTGAAGGGATTTTGGCTAAAATCTAGCGGAAAGCTTTGTATGGTTGGATTGGGTTCGGTCGAATCCACACGAGGTAAACAGTAGGGCGTAATCGCAGTTCTTAAGCTTAATAATTTCAAGAATTCAACTGATGTTACAAGTTTGATTTCTGGAACTCTTGATTTGTTGAGTGGTGAGAATTATAGGCTTCCCCTTTTGATGTTGTCTGAATCTAATGACAATTTCACCCGCGGCGAGTTCTGTCATTCAGAAACTACGGTCTTTTTGGCGAATCTTTGGCGTATTTGCCGAAAATACTCTCCTTTGATCGCTTTAGGTGTTCGGAAGACAAACAAAGGTCGAAGTTTTTTATAGTGTTTGTCAATAGCACTTTGGAATTTCGTAGCATGTATACTTCTTTTAACCCCAACATATCTTTGATTGGTGAAGCTTTGTGGGACGAAAAAGGAAATCAAATTATTATTGTTGCCTGTCGATTTCTGGGCATGGCACAACTGTTTGATGATGCTCAAGTGGGGGATTGCTTCATAAGAATGAGCCTCCTATATCCAAAAACCAGGTCCATAAGATATACTAGCGTTGTTTTGGGGAAAATTTGGAGCACCAAAGGTGTCAATGAGTCAGGCTACTTTGATATGACAATCTGGAGTTGGTAGAGAGATTTCTTTCGAAGCGAAATACGAATACACAAAAATTGAGAATTCGAAGAGGTTATGCCCCGTGAAGAAGCCAGTCGAGAATGGTATAAAGGGATTTAAAGATGCATATGGTTTGAGGTTCGACGCATTGGTGAGGAGCTCTAAAGGAATTTTTTCGGGATATTTCACTCGTCGTTGTGTTGGAGATCAGTGTTTTCGCCAATATTCAATTTCTAATCAAGATATAAAGAAATCAAGTTGTGGAGAGAGCAGCGAAAAGAATATAAGCTACATGATCGACATTGGCCCGTTCGATAAGGATCCCATTGATGAAATTCCAAAGCCAAGAGTTAAAATTTTAGCCGAGGGAGTATATGATATTGAAACAAGAAGCATGTGCATGATAGGTTGCAGAGACGTTGGCCCCATCAATCAAATCTTAGAAAATTCTTCTATGGATTGTGAGATTCTCTTAAAGATCAACTTTCTTCTGTCGAAAACGAACCAGAGCTATGTTAATGGAAGCATCGAAAGCTTGAGGAAAAAGTACGATCTTCTTTACTTTGAACTGTGGGAGTTTGTTTTTGCCCGCCATTGGCTGGGCTGCAACAGAAGAATTCATATGGAGATTGGATATGGAAGTGGTCATGGTTCTCATATCCACTACATTGTCTTGCATATGTCTAGTTTCACAGCTCTTTCATGTGAAGAAACACCCTCAGGTGCTTCCTTTCATTTCCATTTTCCATGCTACTGCTTCTCACTTTAGACCATATGATACCTCTTGTTTTAACCTTCGAAGTCTTGTCCGCGAGAGAACCCGACAAGAATTTTTGTTGGAAAGTGATGGATGGTTGGATGAAATTGCCACAAGGGTGATCAAAATGGTGGCTTTCTTGCTTCAATTCCATCTTTTGCGGCTAGCATGGTCTGCAAGACGGACTAAGAAAAACCAGAGCAAAATCTGGGCAGCAGAGAAGAAGGCTTTAGCGGGAACTTTGTTATTTTATGCCCTGGTTGGAAGTGTAGTAGCAATGTTCACCACTTCCCCTCAGAATTATCATCTGCATAATACTTTTTGGAGGAACCTCGAATCATTTTGTAGCTTAGTTGTGGCTGCCTTTCTTTTGCCTCAAATCCTTATCATCAACTTGTTTGGAAATTTCAAAGGAAAACTACTCTCCTCCTCGTTTTATGCGGGAAACACTGTCGTCCGGCTAATACATCATGCTTACAATGTCTTTCGAGCTAATGGACCCGAATCGGCTCAAGTTTTCGTCTCTTCATTCCCTTATCTAAATTCTACTGACTTGTTCTACTTGACCAGATGGAATGTCACTATGTTTTTTGTTGGCCTCAGATCTGTGATTACCATTTATTTGCAGCAGACGCTCGGAGGCCGAATCTTTCTTATCGGGAAATTCCGTAAGATTAAAAATGAAACATAATTTCAATGAAGATTATAAGTTTGCATGGAAAAGGTGGTGCAAATGGAATTAGAAGGCTTTCATTTCTTGTGCGTTAAGCAGCTTGTTTTCATTTGCTTCCCTACTTACTTTCATGTAGAAGTCCAAATATGAAGAGGCAGGCGCTTGAAATGGAGTGGGGCATCTTTGGCTTGAAATGATATTGCAAAATAATGGTTCAGTGCTAACTTATCTGATACTATAGTACAGTGGTTAGTTTGTTAATTTCCTCTGTGGCGTCACGTTATTCGTAATTTAACTCGTGTGTTGAAATGATTAAAAGAAAAATCTGGGGGGCCTTATCTTCCATCCAAAGCTTCGTCTCTGCAACCGAACAGAGGAAACCTCCATTGGAAAAATCTAACCGAAATGCTGGGCTTAACTCCGCTCCAATTCTCCGTCCTCCATGTCCGTTCACCTGCAAACACGACTTCGCCATTTCTATTCTTTTCAGACCTCACAACGAGCGTTGATTCTGCTTCCGTTTCTTCTCCAAACTCTCTGTTCTTCATCCACAATCACAGCCTCCACCGCCGTGCGAGTCTTTCTCTTATGGCGAAGTCTCCGAAATCCGAATCCTCAGAGCAGAAATGGAGTCACGAGGGGTCGGTCGTGGAGTCTCTCCCCAACGGAATGTTTAGGGTTCGGCTGGATAACCAGGACCTAATTCTTGGTTATATTTCGGGGAAAATTCGAAAAAATTTCGTCCGTATTTTGCCTGGAGATAGGGTAAGGGTTGAGGTAAGTCGCTATGATTCTAGTAAGGGCCGTATTGTTTATAGACTTAGGAATACGAAAGATTCCTCATCATGAAGCATTGACCTTTTTTTGTTGGTTTTGGTCATCAATATCTTGGATTATTCTGTAGATTGCTTATTTGATTCGTAGGATCAAATGGGAAAAAAATCATGCCAATCTAATTGGCTTCCTTTTTGTGTATTGATATTGCTTTTGAATTCGCAGGAATAGTTTTGCACACGCACTGGTTTTATTTAGTTCTCTTGATTCTAGACGAAGAAAAGAGAAGATAAGATAAGAAAATTTGAAGGTGCCTATAAGCTTACCACTAAAAATTGTCTGAAATTTGACATGGATATTCTAATGATTTTGAAGGAGGGTGGGATATGAGAATTGTGCTAGTTACTGAGAAAGGTCTATCTGACATCCCTACATTCTAACCATTTACCTCTAAGCTGTGTTTGATTTGGCTGATGTAACAGGCGATAGAAACTGTTTGTTCTACCTAAGGACCAAGTTCTAGCTTTTCTAACACCTTTAGATGCTTATTAAGAGCTCTGTGATGTTATTCTAGAAGAATTTCCACGTGACTATGTAAGCTTATTGCGCAGAAGTTTATCGGGTTTTCTGGAAATCATCAATTGATGTTCTTTTGTTTTAAAAGCAAGTTTTTCCTTTTTGTTGATTATAATCTGTGATGGCTTTAAAAGTTTTAATGTGTCAATAGCTGTGTCTGGTTCAAGAGTTTATGACACTGAACAAAATGCTAGAACAAAAGTCAGAGAACCTTACGGTTGAATTTGATGATTAGACAATGTTTTTCCAGTCCAAATGAACAGAATGGTTTGATTGATTTCTTTGATGGTTGATGATGGTTATTTCTCTGGATAAAATTAATTGTCATTCGCCCTTAATCTATCCTTATAGCCAAGGTTCATTTGGACAACAAATATGCTTTTTCCCGGATTCTCCGATGAATTTTGGGTTCAATATCCAAATATTTGTCTTCCATTAGGGGTTTACTTCATTTCCTCGCCTACCTTGCCTTTCGTCCAGTGGCGGCTTCAGTCAGGGTTTCGTCATTTCTCATATCTTCTCCATTAAATGCCTCTGCGGGTACCTATTGTGCATAGTGTGCCTCTTCTTTCTTGTCTGTAACAGGTACGATCAGTTGTAAAGTTCATCGTGGGTTTGTGGACTACCTTTCCACCGATTCAATAGGTTTCAATCTTCCTCTTTCACTGTTATTCTTTTTCTTTCGACAGTTCTCTTCCTGGTTTTGCTATCGTTTTCGTACCTTTCCCATTCCTAATATGCAGCATCTGATTGACAGGATACTTGTGTAACGTAGGAAAAAAATATTAACAAAACAAATCATGAACTTTGAGACACGTCAAATGTAACGATCTAGTTTTTCTTTCTTAAAATGAGCATTTTTAAAAAGCATGTTCTTTAAAAATCACATAAAATTAAAACATTTGCGAACCGAAAAACTTTTTATTCTTAAAACCATTTAAAGATGATAAATAAAATCTTTTTCTTAAAGATTTTTACAACTTGAAAAATTTTGCATAATTTAAAATAATAACCACTTTATACATTTAACATTTACTTTACCAAAACCTTTTATATTTCCCTTTGATTTTTAGCCTATCCACTCACAAGATTCGGGCGCGCAAATTTTTCATCAACTGTTTTTCTTCTCGATCTCGCACGTGCCTACATCACAAGACTTAATTATGAGCTTAAGGCTCAGTAAGCAATATAAATTAAATATGTGATGCACTTGCTATGTAACTTTATAAAATCCGTATGCAGTTTTCAATTTTCATTTTACTTTACCATTATGTTGATTTTACTTTACCACTTACTTGACTTTAGTTCTAGATATCCATCTAAGCGTTAAAGATGTCAAACTTGACAAGGTAGAGTGGCGCCATATGGCCCATGTGGAGTAACCAACTTAAGAACTCACATCTCGTCACATCTATTTTCGTTCATTTTCAATTAATTTTGTTTGCATTTAGTTACAGTTACCCATCCAAGTCTTAGAAATGTCAAATTTGACAAGGTAGAGCGGCATCAAATGGCCCACGTGGGGCAGCCAACTCAAAAACCCACAACTCATCACACCTATTTACGTTCATTTCCATTTAGTTCTAATTACCCATTCAAGTGTTAGAGATGTCAAATTTGACAAGGTAGAGCAACACCATATGGCCCACGTGGGGAGCCAACTTAAGAACTCACATCTCGTCACACCTATTTGTAGGATCGATATACGCCTATAGAGGGGGGTGAATATAGCATTTTAACTTTTTCGTGCGATATTTTAATCCCTAATTACCCTAAGTGATTTAATGCATATAATTAAAATATCGATAACAAATATATGCAATAATATAAAAAGTAAGGGTTAGAGAAATGCACACAATATTTGTTTACGGGGTTCGGCAAACTAGCCTACGTCCGTACTCCAAGTTGCACTTGGAGATACACTATGTAATTGGCTTGCGGTTGCCAATAAAACCGTTTACAAATTGACTATTAGATGGGGCGTCACCCTTGACTAATTATAAAGTCGTCAACCTTAGACTCTTACGAGTCGTCACCCTAAATTTGACTATTGCAGGGTGTCACCCAAGTGTGATGAATTCTAAGGGAATCACCCTTTACAATCAAGCACAATACTAAACTCGGAAACTCAAGCTTAAATCTAGCTAATCCGAATTCTCCCAAAATATAACTCACAAGTTCGGAATAGGGAGAATTGAATTTACAACACAATTAAAAGCTCACAGAGTAGTATTCGAGTATTAATTTTGCCGGGGCTTCGCCTCGAATATTCGATTCGTTCCTTAAGGAAAGCATAGAGTGATCCTCTATTTATAAACACTGCCACTGCGGCTTCCGGACAACCTCAGCGTACGCACTTATCGTCTGCACGACCGTTGAAAATTTCCCGTTGAAAATATAGCCGTTGGACATAAAATTATGCACTTGCGGACGCCAATTCTATCGTCTGCTTCGTCCGCATATATCGTCCGCGTCTTCAATAAAATTGGACAGATTCAAAGCGGACGCCAATATTTGCGTCTGCGCCGTCCGCACCTACTGGGTCCATCGTCCGCGACTGCACAAATTTGAAAAGGGATGCCAAACCATCGTCCTCTTCTTCACTTCCGTCCGCACAGCTGAAGGGTTGCGGATGCCAATTTGCGTGTTCATCAAAATGGACAGAAGCAAAACGGACGACTAAAGCCACGCGTCCGCCTCATCCGCAGCATCCGCAGCTGCATAGCGTACTTCATACTTTCACAAAATGTTTCCTCTAAGTCATACGAACATTCTATTCTCCTGCATAGACTTAGAGAAACACATTAAACATTCCCAATACCCTTAATCAAGGGTATTCTCAATTTAATCGAGAAATATGATATATAAGAATTCAATGTATAAACAACTTTTGCACTTTATTAAATTTCACATCATCTAGATCACATAGTCTAAACAATCTCTCTTATTGATGATGTCCAAAACATATAAAGTTGTTTATTTCCTAACCTAAGCATGTGCCACAAACATTGCATATTTGATTTATTCAATTAAGTTATGCAATTTATCAATCAATTAATCCAAGCAACATGCTACTAAAATACAACTTATTGATCAACTAAATTAACACATAATTTAGTCATCATCAAAATAAAACTTAGCCTACCAAAAAGGCTAACACTATTTACGTTTATTTTCATGTAATTTTCATTTTCGTTTCCCTTTTAAAAACCATGCTTAAAATCATTTTCGTAACCTTTTAAAAATCATGATGCATGAATGCATATGAATGCATACAATTATAGCATATCATCAATATAACCTCAGAGCATGATCAATATCAGAATTCTTGACTTAAAGAACTTAATTCTAATAAACGCAATATCAAACAACAAGCAGTAATACATCCTCAAAACACGATCGCAACCTAATCATCTAATAATAACAGTTAGCATACAAACCCTAACTCTTGCGATGTAGGCCACAAAGGCAAAACACAAACAATATCACTTACGTGGAAGCTTTAGGGAGTTTTCGCACTTGATACTCTTCTTCTTAATACCTTCAAAATCAGTAACATTCAATCATTAATAACCATTCACTAACAACCAATCACAGGGTCCCATTTTAGCGTAACAATATTCTTTATAGCCTTAACTAATATGAATAACAAAACTTCAATCAAAAGATTATTATCCTTAACAATGAACTATCCTTGCTAATATCCTTCTATTCATCAAAACTATAATAACATACAAAACAAACTCCTCAAACCGCATACATTCATAACTCAAGTAGTAACTCAAACAGGGAACCAAACTTTCATTAACAGAGTATATACATATTCCTCAACGTCCAATAACAACATCATAAAAGTGCAGAACAACTAACCAATAAAAAAACAACCTTAACTTACAGAACCTTGAACTCACACTTATTCTTCACTTCACTGATTATTGTATATGTATGCAACAAACATCATATATTATGCAAATAAACATCAAACACAACAACAAACTTCACAATATCCAAGAAGCATCACTAAACTTAACTGAACAAAGAAGATCATCGACTATATTCAACAACTAACAATGATAACAGAATCTATTTCTAACCCAGCAATTAAGATCTTCATCTTTAACAAAATCTTTTCATAAAGTCTATAAAATTATTCCAGAAAGAGCTTGAATACCTGAAGAACCTGCAAGAAACCCGAGAACTTCTCCTTCTTCTTCTTCCTTTTTCTTCTTCTTCTCTAGAAACTTTCCCCATTTTTCTCTCTTCTCTCACTCTTGGCTCTCTCTCTTTCTCTTGCTCTCTCGGCCTGTTTTCTTCTTCTCCTGAGACTTCTCTTCTTCTCTTCTCTCGCTCTCTTTTCTCTCATCTCCCTCTCTCTTTCTCTTTCTCCCTTCCTCACTTCCTCTTTCTCTTTCAAAACTTCCCCCATAACCCTCCCTAATATAGATCTTCACCTACCACCCAAGAGGTGGCATTCATCCAAGCAACCACATGGAAAGAGAGGACGCATGGAGGGATCTCAGAAGGTACAGCTTCTGTAAAACTCGAGAATTTTCAAGAGAATAAATTTTACGTGTAAATTTTTTGTTTTAAAATTGGACATAATGTTGAGAGTTTGACCCGAATTGTTGTGTAGCGGAAACTTAACTTTGAGCCAATTCTTGGAAAAGAGAAAATGAAATTAAGTGTAAATTAAAGTGGAATTAATAAAGTAATGGAAATAAACTTTAGGATAAAAGAAGGGAAGGGAAAAAATATGGCCTCCGATGTAGATTGAGAAATGGTTTTAAAGGAAGAATCAATAAAGGAAGAGAAAGATGATAGAAAAGTGAAGAGTGAAATAGAGACCGTAGCAGTTTGTGAAAAGCAAGAAAAGGAGTTGGAAAGAAATAAATTAAAAGAAAAAGAATGTAAAATAATAAAAGAAAAGGAAAAAGTTGAATTTAAAAGAGAAGTTGTTTGGTAGGAGAACAACAGAGTAAGAGGGAATAGGGAAAAATAGGGCAGAACCCTATTTCATTTCCTTCAGCCGCCAGATAGCTTTCGCGAGAGAGAGAGGGATCGATCCTGGCGATGACGTCTGGCCGAAACGATGGCAACTATCGAGTTGCGATCGCGAGGAGAGACGACGCGACGACGGGGAACACGGCATTCCGAGCACAGGCGACGGCAGCAGCTCCGACGAAGTTGAGCTGACTGAACGCCACCGATTTTGAGACTTTGGTGAGTAATGCAGAGTCGGTTTATGTTTTGGTTTTAGTAAGGGATTTTCGTAAAGGGATTTTCGTTTGAGTTTTCTCCATTCTCCGATTTAGGTGAGGATTCCTTGCATTTCGTCCTTGTCTTTGCGATTCTGTGACCTGTGCTGGATGAGGAAAAATGTCGATGATATTACTCTGATTTTGCTTGGTTTATGAGTTCCATTTTGTTGCTGTTTTTAATAGATAATGCCATGTTCTCTCTGTTCTGCACTGATAAGTCCGATGTTGTGTTTCTGTTGGATTTCGATAATGGATTCTTCAGTTTGGTTGTGCGTCCGTTTGTCTGTTACGGTTTTCTGGTTAAGCTGATGAATGGGTGTTCTTTATTCAATATTGTTGTGTTGTTTTGGATAAAAGAAATACCTGGAACTGGTTTGTTTGGATTCTTGTTTTAAGGGCCATTGTAAAGAAATCATGCCTTTCTGATTCACTTTATAATATGTTGATTTGGTTCTATACAATCTGTTTGGACTTTAGTTTTGAATGATACCCTGTTGTTGCCACAGTTTGTATTCAGGAAAGTTGGTTTGAGTTTGGTCTTTGTTATTATTTAGACACTTTCGGGTCTTTGGTTGACTTGAGGAATTTATTTGGTTTAGTTGTTGCAAAGGTTGAGGACTTAGACAAATCGGGTTATGGATTGATGTGCACTCTCTTGAGGGTAGTGTAGCAATTTTGTTGAGATTAATTGAGGCTATAGTTTTGTTATGAAATCTAAAAAAAAGTTTAGTCTCAAGACTTGTTTGGATATTGTTTTAGAAGTTGACATGACCATATTGGATAAAAATTGATTCTGCATTACATGTTAATGCACTGTGGATGGTTACTAAATATTAAAGTTGAAGATTTTGTCTCTATCTGCAGTTCTATTTTGTGAACTATGGAGGGAATGATAAGTGGAGTATTGATGGACATTAGACTTAGATCTGGTTTAGGATCCTTTCATTATTCCTCGAAATATATTTATGAGATTTTTCTCCATATTTGACATGTTGTAGGCTCGAACGAGTTTGCGGACTTCGAGCTGGCACCTGAGATAGTTGTTCCTTTGTATACGAGGAAGGACCGCAAACTAGGTAGGGGCTTTATACTTAGTTACTTGCATCGCATTGCATAATTTTATAAACAAAACCGTATTTTGTGGGATACCACACATGAAAATCATGATGGGAACTGTTCGACAGCACGTCAGCTTTTTATACTATATATGTACAAAAGTTTTACACGTTTACTTTTGTGCATTGGATTTCATGTTTTTATATAATGATTATGACCTGTTTGGGATGAATCCAGCTGACACTTTGAACGGTCGCGAACGTCAAAGTATCAAGGGGACACCCCCGATACGTCTCCTGCTGCGTGGAGATGTTTTATTTGCGCGCTGTGTGAAATAGGAGACTTTGGGAAGTGCTGACTGCTTCCGTGGGTCGCAAATCCCTAAACCTGATCAGGGTGTATATATATATTACGAGCGTGTCGTAGCGGAATTTGCACGACAACTCGGGTGACGAGCCCGGTCTACGGACCGCCGTCATTTTTCTTCCTCCGGGCTCATGAGGTGTTGCTTGCATGATATGGCCACCTTTCTGTGTGTTTGTTCGGGGGAGTCCGTAAGTGACCCTCCTTTTTCAAGATCACGAGTTCAGAATAAAACACGACGAGAGTATTTTAACGTATAGTTGTCTATGTATACAACCATGTTTTCTTAAACTTCGTCGGAGGCCTTGGGCCTGATTTCATTCAGACGAAAAAGATTTAAATGTTTTATTAAAATGTGCATGGTTCCTCGAAAATTCATGGTTTTCAAGAAAAGGTAAAATAAGTTTTACACATGCATAGTATTTAGTATAAATTCCATACTGAGCTAGTCACACACCCTACGACTTCCACCACACCAGGTAAAGAGAAGATTAGGTAAGCTTGAGCGGGAGTTAGATTGGAGATCTTGTTTACATTAGTTCTTTGTTAACTAGTTAAACTCTTATCTATCGGTAAACGTAACAATGGATGACTAATTATTTCTAATTTGGATTACTGTAAAAATATTTAACTTGGTTGTTGGATTTCCTGAATTATATGCAAAGTACTTCCTTTGATTTTTAAGTTATTATTTTCGCATTATTTTTAATCTCGCAACCACTATTTGGATTGTGGCCCATCACAAGTGGGTCGCGGCTGGGTATTTATACAAGTCTTCTGTAATAATTTAACTAGCCTTAGGCTGGGCGATCAGGTCTTCTACGAAAATCGGGTCGTTTGGCCTGACATTTCTGTCCGGCCCCCCATCTATGTCGTGACAGCTTCCTTGGAACTCTCACCTCAAAACCCACCAATCGGAAAACAACCTAAAAAACACCAATCACAGAAGTGCCGGTCGATCTCCTTCATGAGGACGATCGAAAGCTAATAACAATTACCCACAAGAATGCAGGCCACGATCAACTGACAAGCAGCTCTGACCAGCTGCAACCCAAATGTCCCGGTCGATCACCTTCACAGACCATGATCGACCAGACCAACGTTGCAAGACTCCACCTTAGAAACTGTCATGTTAGCAGTCGATCTTTTGATTGACTGATTCCTTCATTGCCCGTCCACTTAAACGCCACTGCCATTATAGTAGTCGATCATATGATCGACCGATTCCTTCATGCTTGGCCAATGAATCTTTTGCCATCCATAACTGGTTGAACAATGCCCTTAAATTGATTAACTGTTTCTTCTAAAAATTTCCTTAACACTATATATTTTAATCCTTCTCAAACACACACTAAACCATATTATTCCAAAAATCATCCATCATTATACTAAACTTATTATGATAAAAGTTTTAGGCCATTACATCAAACCTTGAAGAAATTTCGCAGACAACTAAAATCTCAAACCAGATATCAAATTGCTCCTAAACGTTTAGGGTTTAGGGCCTAAATGTGCTATTGTTATCACTTTTCCATTACAACCAGATATCTACTTGATTTCTGTGTTTTTGATAAAGCTAGAGATGCCTAGAGACGGATTGGGGTTGTTGCTACTAGTTTTTAGGGGTAACAATAGGCTCCAAACAGATATTTCAACAATAAAACATCACTTCTTTTGAGCCACTTTCTGATAATTCTCCTTTAATGTAATAACGTGCTCTAAAAGCATATTCCAGTTGATATAAGTTTGTAAGTTAATTGTAAATTAAGTTTTGGATAGTTTTATAAAGATGTATTGTATTGCATATGTAATGAATGGATATATTGTGTTGAGAAAATCTATAAATAGATGTTATTATGTTAATAAAATTGTCATTTTAGTTGTGAAATGAAATTGTAAGTCATGAGTTGTAAATTGATTTTAAAATTACGTCATTTGAATGAAGAAATAGAAACTTACATCAATTCAACGTCAACACAAAACTTGAGAGAGAGAGAGAGAGAGAGAGAGAGAGACACGTCCATTTTGGGTTGATGGACGTTCATCGTAGTATTAAGGGACGTTCAACTATTAACAATGGGCATCCTTCAGCCCAAAACAGACGTCCTTAAGTTCACATCGGATGTCCCTTGACATATAGCGGACGTCCACCTTAAAATAGACAACCTTTAGACCACAGTGGACGCCCCTCGGTTTACAGTTTGACATAATAGCAACAACAACAACAACAACAACCAGACTAATAACAACAACTAGAACACCATAACAACAACACAGATAAACAAATGCACAATAACTTAAGTGTACAAAAATCGTCCATCAAATATACAATTATACTTGTCAGAGATCGACGACACTGAACCTCAATGCAAGGTTGATTTCAACATGAGAGGAGTACTCAAAAAGGGCTTTTAAAGGCTCATCGTGAGGATGGAATCCCCTCTTTAGACAGCTGATAACCACTGACACCCTTATAGGGTGTGAGAGTTGAAATATGTCGTGTGAGCTGAAATTGGGAGAGAAAATCAGTAGGTCATTTCAAAGCACAATGAATATATTGTATGGAAAGAAAATATACCTCTTTTTATCTGTAAGGGCCATGACAATTGTAATTGCCTTAGGTAACATCACCTTGTAGCTAAAATGGGTGTGCAGGTCAACAGATCATAGAACAAAAAAACTTTACTTTGGGTGTGTTTGAAATTAAAACTATATATTATAAGTAGCTGGTCAAAAGGGAAAAATATTGCACAAAGGAATAAAAATGTCTTACATGGATCAAACTAAGACTTATAAGTGAGTCCCTTAGTTATACTTTAAGTATCTCATTCTTCTTCAAAATGTTGTACTGCATAAAAAGAAAGCATTCAAGATGTCACGACCCGGAGGCGGGCTAAACAAAACCTCTGGGTCAGGCGACCTGATCCTCAGAGAGAACCCGATTACCTAGCCTAAGACATGAATTTTTATGCAGAAGACTTAACAGGAATAATACCAAGCTCAAACTCGAATCACATAGGTTGGGGTCCACAAAGTAATCAACTAGAGACATGATAGCATAATAAAGGAAAATACTATGCATGAATTAAATCAAACAACACCAAACTAAAAATCTCAACATACCAGGAATAGAGCGATTGAACCAACGAACCTCCACCCATCCACGGGGAGATCAGGATGCCATTCAGGGAACACCAGCTTCGCCCAGCTACCACACGCACAACCTGTGTATTGAACCTACACCCTAACGTGGGGAAAAATTTAGTCTAAGGGGTGAGTGCCTAACTCAGTAAGAAAATCTATACTAAATGCAATACATGCTAAAACTGTTTTCTTTATCATTTGAAAACTATTTCATGCTTCTCATTTTATCGTACATGGATTTTGAACATTTAAAACTTTTTATCATTTTAAATAATCAACCCATGGCCCATGATGTGGCTTTATTAAAACCATTGTATATGTAGACAGCTATAATCGCAAAATATGCTAACATCATTTTTCGTATGAAAACATCATCCGTGAAAAGGGATGGTCACTCAAAGACTCATCTGTCACTCATCATCGAAAGGTAGTATGACCTCTTAGATGTGCCGACGGGCCATAGCCACCGCTGATACGATCCGAAGATCTGGCGCATTACAAGAGTTGCTAGCGAACCAGTCAGCCACGACACAACTTGTGTAACTGCCCAACACAAGTCACAGAAAGGTGGTTATCTACCAATAGCAACACCTCATGAGGCAAGAAGAATACCAATGACAGCGATCCATAGATCCAGTACGTCGTCCGAGTTGTCGGCGAGCAAGCTCCGAGCCGACAGAACTCGGATAATCATAGTAACGGATGATGTTGCCCCACGATAGACCCCTTCTCACTAGGACCTCGGTGTCCCAAATTGACGAGGGTTGCCGATGAGCAAACTCAAGTCGTCCAGCCAACCAGCCAAATGGAACGATACTGTGATAGGCTAATCTTCGCGGCTGACAACACTGCCAACTCCGTGTGACAATACCTTGGCTAGGTTTAGGGGCTTCTCGGGAGGTTGAGCCAAGAGCTGAAGGAGGAGATGAGCTTCCTAGATGAGAGTTGCTCGCAGACTTCTGGTAAGGAGATTTTCCTTTCTGTTTGTTATGGAATGCTGAGTTAGTGTGCCTTGTGGGTTGTGGTCGATTGACTGTCGTTGTGTCGGTTATGTTGGTTAGTATTGGATTATGTATGTTTGTTTGGTTGTGGCCTTGTCACTTGGATTGGTATTCTGGAAATATCTCTATGTGCAGAACATTATAGAGTATTTGCTTGGTTTATAGTAGTGAAGAAATAAAATAAATATTGGAGTTATGCTATGTTGGTTGTTCATTTAATGGTGTATGGTTGCTGTTATGAAGTGGAATTGTAATGTTGGTTGTGGGATTATTAAGCATATGCCCTATATAACTGGATAAGTTGTTTGTGATGGTTGTTGAAGATGGAGATGTTATAAGATGGGTTGGAAACAGGTTTTGTAATCAATAATAGTTGTTGTACGTACCGGCGATGTTTCCAAATATTGTGGGAATTTAATATGACGTTGGGATATGTTAGGTTCTATTTAGGAGTCGGAGAAGTAATTAGAGTTCGTGCAAGTTAGAATACGATTCATTGATGAGTTATAATATTTTAATTTGTGAAGGTATCGAATAAGGAGAAGGATGACGGTTAGGTGCTAAACGCGATATAGCCTTGAGGTAAGGAACTTGTGTGTGTCTTGGCCAGTGGAGACCCTACACCACAAGTAGAGTGCGTGCGTTTTGTGTTCATTCATGAAATGCTTATTGTTAAATAGTTCCTTGGATGATTTCCTATGTTAGTTTCTTGCTGATTTTGTGTAGTTCTTCTTGCTTCTATTAGTGGTTATTCTCTGTTATATTTTCCTTATCGATTTCTCGTTTTCAATCATTATAAGCTCTGTGATATTTTCCTTTTGTTGTTTAGCTCTATTGCTTATTATGTTATACAAATTCCTTGTTCGATAAGAGTTGATGAATGTGAGAAAGGTGATGAACGTTGAAAGTGTGAAAGACAAATGAATATGTGAAGTCTGGAAATAAGTTAGGAATTCTATTTTTGATACGGAAAGTTTACTTGCTGTTTAATTTTCAACTATAATGTTGTTATTTCCCTGGTTATTATTCTGTCGTTAAATACTCGTGTTACACCCTTAATCTAACATGTTTAATCTAGCCTATTTGATAAACGATAATTGTACTATGTTAGTTGAGCATGTTTAGTGGTTAATAGGCATTTATAATTGAACCATGTTAGTTGAGTATGCTTAGTTGTTAATTGGCTTGGGTAATTAAGTTAACTAAGCTTAACTATTTAATTGTTTAATCAAGGCATGCAAACTACTTAATCTGTATTCATAATCTCCCGAGCATGTAAATCGGTTAAGCATGTAAATCAGTTAAGCATGTAACTCGACTAATAATTGTTAGATTAATAAATGGTAATCTTCCTGAATTAATTGAGTATGTTTACCCAAATTGTTAAGCGTGTAAATGAACTAGCATATCACCTTAGTTAGGTTGTAAATTGAGCATGTCAATGAACTATTGTAATAGTAATCAAACTTGAGCATATAAATTATTATCTAAGTAGAATAATCACCTAGACTAATAATAGTAAGAAGTATGTAAATAAACTAGGGAATTTACTACACGACTTAGCATGTTAATTTATAGCATGATGTTTGTAATTGTTTTTGTTATTGTCTTCTTGGTGTGGAATTGTCCTAGTAGCATGTTATTTCCTGTTAAAAGCAAGTTAAACAAACGCATGTTAAATGACTTGGATAACCGAATAGAATAATTACCTAGACTGATAATGGTAGGGAGTGTAATGTCCCAAAAGTAAAATTACCGTGTAATCCTTGTATTACGTTGTGATAAGATCATGTTATGCAACAATATGGTTTTGTTAATGTTAAAACTATATGGGTTGGTCTAGCAAGTGAAATTAAGTACAAAGAGTTAAAGAAAAACAAATAATTAGAGTTTGGGATGAGTTGGGATGACATTTGGCGTCCCAAACTCATGGATGTCAAAGTGTGGACGCCTACGGACGTTGCGGACGATAGTAGGGCCGTCCGCTTTAAATCTGTACAAATTCTGGGAACATTCGGATGCTTGCGGACGCCTGTGGACGAGGATGGACAGCGTCCGAAATGAATCTGTCCAAATCCTGAACACATTCAAACGACTGCGGACGGGACGCAGACAACTTAACCGCGTCCGAAAGGGCAAAATTGGCCGAAAAACCTATTTAAATTTGATGGTTATCTTCTTTATTTTTCTAATTTCTTTTCGATTACCTTGGCTAGAGACACGTCTTTGACGGTGTGGGGAGTTCTGCTTGGCTCTCAATGATTGGACCTCTTCCCCTTGGAATGGGAAGCAACTCCACGCAGCCCCTCCTTCTCCAGCACACACTTGTCTGTATTCTCTTTCTTCTTCTTTCTTTATAAGGTGCAACAGAAACATCTCTGGAGAATGTTTCTACAGGCTGAGTTTGGTAAGTATTCTGTGTATGTAGAATAGGTGGTTATAACCTTGGAAGTTTTTTATTGAAAGTGTGTAGTACTACGTTGGAACTTGGATAAAGTGTTGTCGTGAAGAAGTGGTTCGAGCTTTGGGATTTTCTGCAAAACAGTAAGGTAAGAATTATGAATGATGTGTGGCCAGTGGAGGCCTACATCACGGGGTTGGTTTGAATTAATCAACTTCTTGTATGTTGGTTGGATTTGCTATGATAAGTATGAAAACTTGAAAATTGAGCATGACTTGAGTTTTTTTTCTGTAACTCTATTTTGGAAGTGGAATGTCATACTCTGTCCAGAAAAGATACAAACTGTTAAATAGGTTATGGTCTCGATATGGGTTTTAAATTAGTGAGTTCTCCATATGTAAGTTGTTAGAAATATGAGAGCTATTATTTCTTAATGCTTGCAAAGAAGTGATGCTTCCTGCTATAATTTACTCTCTGTTTGTGTTGATTTTGTTCTATATGTAGGTCAAATGGGGTAATTTGGTACATAGCATATCTAGCTATGTGTTAATTGTCTTTCTTTTGCAATGGTTATGTTGTTAGTTAGAAGTTGGTTCTACTCAATGTTGAAAGCATGATAGTTATAGTTCTGGGTAAGCGTTGTGATGTAATTTCTTGTACTAAATGTGTTGTTCTTTTCAATTATATTATTGTCATACATGCATCATTTTATGACTTATGAGCTTGTTCCATATTTGTATCTCATAATAAATCTATAGAAATAGGCGTGTGGGGGTTCAAGAAAACAATGACATCCTATGGCAGTAGATATTTACAATGAAATGATTTGAAAAAAGAAAGTTCACGAGAGAATAATTAAAAGAAAGTAGGTTAGTTACATGGGATACAGGGTTCATTGTCTCCTGTTCTGAAATCCCCAACGTTCTCGTAACAAAAGAGTGAATACGGCATGGAGAAACCCCAGATGTTCGATTCTCTCTCATGGCCCCATGGTGTTTGTCATGTATGTCACTCCTGATTTAAATTACATTATATGGTCATGGATTGCATTACATTACATTTCATTCTAATTCTTGCTGAACGTTAGGCTCATTGTTTTTCCCCGTGATGTTGGTAATGATTTTGTTGATGATAATCAAGTCGTGGAGGAGGTATTCCAGGACGATGCTTTGGGTTATCAGCCATTTTGACCTGTTGGTTGTAGGTCATCATAGTTGTATGTTGGTATTTTGAAAATTGGTATTTTGGTAATGTATTAGTTAGACTATCTTTTGGTTGGAAAAATGCAAAACGGACTGTTTTATAAACTTTGGTGAATAACTAAATGGGTTTTGGAAACTGTTTTATATTTCGCTCGATTTACTCTAATGAGATGCTTTTAATGATATTAGTATGATATGAAAACGAAAAATTTATGACAGTTTTGAAAGTTAAATAAATAAAGTAGAAAAAGTTTGGAATTTTACAGGGGGCATGTAAATGGATTAAGAAGTTAACTAGATGATTGACATGTTATATACTGTACTCGATATTATAAATGGTCTCAATTGTGCATTGTTCAATTGTCGAATTTGTCTTCATTATTATGCTTCCAATTCCTTTTGTTACATTCCTTATTAAATGCACTTTTAATTCGTACGTGCTTTTAATTTCAATTACTTTCGTTATGTGCACTTTAATTCCTATGAATGTTATATCGTGAAACATCATGATAGGTTGAGAATGTATGGTCACGCATCACGTTAATAGAAACCAAGTAAGAGATACCCCCTCAGGGTGGTACCCACATGCATGAGTGAGAAAAAACATTAAGAATAAGGATGTTCGGGATGGGCAAGATATGCCTATCACCGAAGAAACCCTCCGGCAAAATACGCCGAAAGGGAAGAAACCCTGAAAGCGAGATACGCCAGAAGGGTCACGACCCGGAAGGGGGCCGAACAGAAACGCCAGGCCAAACAACTCGATCTTCATAGAAGACTCGATCACCTAGCCCAAGGTTAGTTGAATTATTGCGGAAGACTTGTAAAAATACCCAGTCATGACCCCCCTTTGAGAGACCACGATCCATTTAATGATTGCGAGAATAAATAATAAAACATAAATAATAAACTTTGAATCCACATGATAATGTGCATACGATCTAGAAGACCCACCAACCAAATTTAGTATTCTTTTACAATCATTCAAATTTAAGATTTTACAATCACCCCAAATATTTGTTTAACAATAAATGAAAGTTTAACTAAATAAAAATATGAAATAGAACAAAGTCCCTATTTTGAATCTCACTCAAATTTAATTAATCTTCTCCTTACCTGGAAAAATAAGTTGATTGAGGTGAGTGACTAGTTCAGTAAGAAACTTATACTAAATGTAATGCGCATGTAAAACTTATTTTACTGTTTTCGTGGAAACCATGAGTTTTGAGAAATATGCAGGTTTTTGTTTGGAAAACATTTGAAATTCATTTTCTCCTTTAAAAAACTTGGCCCGAAGGCCCCCGACGAGATATTTAGAAAGCATGGCTGTGTACGTAAACAGCTATATGTTAAAATACCTTCGTCGTGTTTCATCATAAAACTGTAATCCGTGAAAAGGGAGGAACACTCATGGAATCCCCCGAACAAACACACAAAAAGGCGGCGACCGTTTCCGGGCTGCACCTCATGAGGCTGGAGGAAGAAAAATAACGGCAGTCCGTAGACTCGACCCGTCTTCCGAGGTGTCATGAGCAAATTCCGTCAACGACACACCCGTGATTCCAGGGTGTCATGAGCAAATTCCGTTAACAACACACCTGTGATACACCCTGATCATGGGATTTCACACAACGTGCAAACAAACCATCTCCACGCAGCAGGAGATGTACCGAGGATAGACTCCCGATACTTTGACGCACGGACCGTTCAAAGTGCCAAGAGGATCTATCAATCCTTTAACAGTATCCAATATATCACACCATGAAATCAGATGCACGAAAGTAAACGTGTAAAACTTTCGTACATACATAATATAAAAAGCTGACGTGCTGTCGAACAGTCCCCGTCAGGTTTTTCATGTGTGGTATTCCACAAAATATAGTTTTATTTTAAAAACTATGCAATGCAGTGCAAAACAACTCAGTATAAAACTCCTACCTCGACGATGATCTCTCCTTTTAATCGAAGGAGCAGTAATCTCGATTGCCGGCTCAATGTCCTCGAACTCGCCAGAGCCTATAAATATGTCAAACACAATAATTGAAATCAACATGCCAAAAACAATGAGTAGAAGGGTCCTATATTAGGGTAGGAGCCCAACCAATATGTAAATGACATATCTAATAATCCCTAATCAAATTCTTCAACATTGAAAATTAAGTGACATAATCTTATGCCGAGTCTAAGCTTACATTTATCCTTAATAACCAAAGCAAGACTCCAACTCATCTATCATTTCATCAAAAGACTCATCTCCCATATTTAATAGTGACCTGAACTCGCATTCATACTTTTATAAACCACAACGCAACAATTGGGCAATAAAAATTGTAGCACATTTCACAGTGAACAATTCATTAACTTCCCCATTCAAACATCAATTGAACCCAAAATCCAAACCTTCATAATTCCAACAAAATAGGGAACAAGAAAATTAAAATAACAAAACTTCCTAAAGTTATCACCCAAGGCAAAACTCCAATCAAAACCCCACTTCACACTTTTAACACTACTGTCCGTTCATCCATTTACTACAATCTTTAATCTCAAGTAAAACCATCAACCTAACATATATCCTTAGCAAAACCAAAACAAAGCAGTCATATTGAATACAGAACCCAACATCAACATCTAACGTTTAACCAAATATTATTTTGTAGAAAATAGCAGTGGCGAACAGGACCCAAATTTTGAAATCAAATGGGATATTGAACACAGCCTTAGCACAACAATTAATAAAAATCTCCTACTCATCCCTCAACTCATTTCTGACATAACCCAATAGCCTTTCAACTTCAACCCAACCTTTCCCTTATGTAAACCAATTATCTAGCCAGCAAATGAACCAACAATCTATATTTCCAAAATTTGCAGCAAGACAGAAATTACACAGAACCCATGACAACCGATTTATCATACAGAAATTAGGGAAACAGGGGCACAAACTCTCAGCATTTTCTATTCATCCAAAACAAATGGAGTCACAGCAGAAATCCAAAATTGAAAATCAAATCCTCAGAATCGCAACAACAAAATGACAATGCTTGGGTTGAAAAGCTTAAAACAAAACCAACAGAATCCTCACCCAAATCGGAGAATGGAACTGTGCAGTTTCGTTACTCAATGTCCAGCAGCTCAGGCTCGTCGGAATGCCCTGGACGGAGCTGTCCGTTCACAGCTCGGGGACGCCCGGCTTGTCTACGCAATGGCTGCGTTCGGAAATGCACGAGGTTCGTCGTCGATCGCTACCCCCTGTCGATCGCTCTCCCTCCCTCTGCGAGACCCCTCAGTCGGCAGCCCTAGCTTTTCTCCAGACAATGCCCTCTTTTCTCTCTTCTGCCGAAGGCCTGCTTCTCTCCCCCTTTCTTCTTTTACTTAATCCTTTCCACATCTTTCTTTTCTTTTCTTTTTTTTTTTCAAAATTACCCTTCTAATCTGCCACATATTCTTTCCCACCTTCTTTTCATTTCACTTGCCGCCAATCCTCCCTTTTCTTTCCCTCTTTATTTTTCACTTAATCACTTAAATCCTTTTAATCCTTTTTCTCTTTCTTTCAAATCATTTTCCTTTTATTTATAATATTTTTTTATTCTTAAATCCTTAATTCATTTATTCTTTTAATCCCATAAAATTTTCACTTCTACTTTTATCCAATATTTTTATGTATATATTTAAGTATATATGTCACACCTTGAATAATTTACTTCAAATTGTGATTTATTCCGAACTTCGTACGACAACGTTACACTTCTAATTTAGCTCTTTAATTCTATTTCTTAATTTCAATTTTTTTTCCTTCGAGAATTTCCAATTTCATGAATTTGACTAACTAACAAATTTTGCAAATCGGGTCAACTTTTCATCATTATGTCCAATTTTAATGCGAAAAATTTACACATGGAATTTATTCCCTTGAAAATTCTTGGGTTTCACAAGTAGGACCCTTGAAGGTGGGATATGCCAGAAAGGTGACGAAAAAGGAAGTTGGATGGCAGATGGGTAGTAGCGGAACTAGTCCGCGACTAGGCGAAACCCCTAATCTTGACAGGAACGGGAACTTAGTTGCAAGTAAAATGTTAGGTCCAGTAAACTATTCCATCCCCTAAGACCCCTCCAATCTCCAGCTCGATGTACGAGTAAAGAACGAACGAAGAATGAACGTAATGAAAAGAATTGGTTTGGGTGGCCCCCATTCCAAGAAGAATTAAAGAGAGAGATATGCATAATGGTTTTCTCCCATTTCCTTACTGGGCGAAAGCTCACGTCCTTACTTGTGGTGTAGGTACAACAACGAACAGATAATAAGTAGATGATAAACACATAATGAAGCAGGGATGAATGATTTCGCACGCCCGAGACTCGGGGCTGGCCAGACAAAGAGAAAGATGAGTAAACGATTGTAATCAAATGGTGTTTAATTATCAGTTTCATTGTTAAATGCAGTGTTTCAATTGTTTAGCGCTTCCTTCTTGAACGTTTTATTTACGCTTCTGCCATGTTTTATGATGATTTATTTTATAATGCTTCCGCACATTTTATCAATTGGTTTTCATAACGAGTTTAAAGAAAGAGTCAGTAGCGATCCGGTTAGACGCACTCTGATACGTTTTGTTTTAAAAAGAAATAAATTTCAAATTTTCACGTATTTTAAAGGAATTACGAAAAATCTGGGTCGTTACATAAAGAAAACAAGGTGGAGTGGTCTTTGCTACTAGGATCCATTGAAGTCGATATTATCGGTTAGGGTAGTATCGGATCAACTTGTAAGTTTGCTTATGTTTTTCTTTGGTTGTGTTGTGATTCTGGTTTTGGAATTTTGGGACTTTGTTCTTCATTTGATTGAGGCAGAGTATACAAAATTTGGTGCTGATTGGATTCGTTTTAAATATTTTATGCCATTTTTGCTATTGGTGTCCGAATCTGTTTTCTGTGGTGTCTTTTCCGAGCAGTCTCTTTCTGATTGCATATCTCTCTCTTCATAATGAATTAAACTGTGAGTTTTGGTGGGGACCTATCTCTCTGTCATTTCAATGCACCCTCCAAATTTGGTAGTAATTGGACGTCGAGAGTGATAGTTAGGGCATATTCAATGTGGGTGTCGGAGACTGTAATTTACTGGCACCCTTTTAGACAGTGGAGTATCTTCAGCATAACTTCTGAATCTTTGCGATTTTAATAATTATTTTATGTCTTCCACTATGACTTAATAATTTAAGTAAAATGGATTATGTGATTCGGTTCTTTAGATCAGATCATACCCCATTTTATCTCGGGTCCCTTGTGGGTCGTGACAATTCTCTACCACAAAAATACTAATATTGGAAATTTGATAAATGGGTGGCAATCTTTCTGTTCTGCATAGAATTCATTTTCACACTCAAAGATCAGTCTCAGAGCATTTACAATGTTCTAGCTCCAACCTCTTAACTCTTCTCTTATCATGATGTATTTTCTCTTATCATGTTCTTATCTTGTTTTTTAATTTATAAATTTTATTTAGCTATTGCTCAAAATATCAAACTAATTCTCATTTTGTAAATCGAAAAGGATGGGTACGTGCCATCACCTAGTCAAATTTAAATGTCAAAATAAAAATTTCTTTAATATATATTAATTATTGATGTAATTTTAATCAACCAACCATAACTAACAAAGAAAAGAGGAAGAGACATTTGAAATTTAGAATGCCCTAGATTGCTATTCAATCATCATGATAAATTAACTTAATTTGTCACGCAACCTTTTAATCTTTTAAATGATTTTTTATATCATATTATAGATAGACTGAAAATTTTTACTTTAAGCTACATTATAATTTCAGGCAAAAAGATTAAGACTTTAGTTTGGTCACGAGGTATTATGATTCCATAACATGTGGACTATGGAGGAAAAAAAATACTTTTGCAAATATATGTAATTAAATTCAACTAAAACGTTAATTATGTTGATAGTATAATTAAGGTCTGAAATAATATGAAGACACGAGAAATGACACCTTTTTAGTGGTGGTGTTTGTATGAATTGTATTTATGATTAACTAAACATAGTTTACACTCTATAAGCTAAATTAAGGATTAATTATGAACAACTAGGTGCTCTAGATCAATGATTTGAACGTGATTATGTAGGATCGAAATTAACCTAAAAGGGGGGGTGAATTAGGTTTATTAATAAACTTCGTGCGATAATAATTTTTCTAACTAATATCAGTTTAAACACAAAACAATCACAATATAAGAAATAATATAAGAGATAAAGTTAGAAATATCGACACCGAGTTGTTAACGCGGTTCGGCCAAGCACACCTACGTGCGCGCTTCAAGGTCCTCCCTTGAAGATGTATTCCACTAACCGCTTTTGGTTACAATTGATTGAACTTGCACGGGTGTCAATCGAACCGTTACACAACTAACTCGTAGAGAGTTACCCTTTTCTCTCAAACAATGTCAAGCTCTCACAAATACAACAATCCTCACTTCAATCAATTGATATCACTCAAATAGTTTGGAGGATGTTTTTAACACTCAAATTCGTAAACAATATTGAGTCGGAAATTCGGTAGAGCTTCGCTTAAGAATTGCTTGGTTAATCTTCTCTTCAGCACACATTCCCTTTATAGACTTTCACAGTACGGACGTCCTCAACACCTTTGGGATCGTCCGCAGCCGACCGTTGGAAACTAGCCGTTGCTGAAATCTGCGTACTTGTGGACGCCATTCTCTAGTCTGCAACGTCCGCGTGAATCGTCCGCGTTCTCCACCGAAATTGACAGAGGCAAATCGGACGCAAAACCCAGCGTCCTCATCGTCCGCGTGAATCGTCCGCATCGAGCTCTGAAAGAAAGATTCATATAGGACGTCATGGATTGGCGTCCGTGGCGTCCGTGGCCATTTAGTCAGCTTCTTCTCCCGTCCGATTTGCTAAAAGGACGCGGACGCCAAATGGCTTCCGCCTCGTCCGTGTGACTCGTCCGCATGAATCTTCAAAATGGCAAATTCAAATCGGACGACTCAAAATGGCGTCTGTGGCATCCGCAACGTCCGCTCTAACATAGTTTGCACTGAGGACGCTGAATCCGGACGCCTCCACGCCATCCGCACTTCATCAAACTGCGTCCGCATGTGTACATAGCACTTCAATCTTGCACGAGACGCATCCTCTAAGTCATACGAATCTTTCATATCACTGCATAGACTTAGAAGAACATATTAAACAATCCCAATACCCTTGATCAAGGGTATTTCCAATTTAAACGTAAAAAAAGATAATTATTAATTCAATGAAAAAACAACTTTTACACTTTAGTTAAATTACTCAAGAGACATTGCTTTTGCTAATTCAAATTGAAGGGTGATATAAAATCGGTCTATTTCCGGCATCATATCCATAGTTAGCGCATTCATCATAGTTAGAAACTCTAGCTCCGTATCAAGGTCACGGTCGATATCGTCACTATCATCAATATCGCCACTATCATCAATAAGAAAAGCCTTAGGCTTGTTATCCAGGAACTTATCATCAAAATATAAATATGCCTAACACACTTAGGCGAACAATCTCCCCATTTTTGATGATGACAAAACATATTAAGTTGTTTATATCCAAAAACTAAGCATGTGCATCAACTATTGCATTTTATATTTACCCGATTCATTTATGCAATTTATCATTCAAATTAAGTTCATGCAACAACATGCTATCCTCAAACTCCCCCTAACATTAAGGGAGTTGAAACACAACTAAAATATTCTCCCCCTTTTTGTCATAAGCAAAAAAGAAAGGCTAATAAAGTTAAGTTCATCAAAATATTGAAAAAAAATCTCCCCCTAAATCAAATAAAGCTATGGAAGTTAAGCTTCTCCCCCTGAATTTAAGATTCTCCCCTATGTGTTATCACAAAATAGCGAAAAAGGGAACATGGGGTAATAATTAAGCAATAATTTTTAACAACAAGATAGGAATTAACAAGTTATAGATCTAAAAAAAAAATTTGCATGGTTCTATTTATTTATGAAGCTCCCCCTCAATGCCAAAAATAATCTGTAAACACAATTTATCGAAGCTAAATGAGCCAAAATATATAGAAAGAAAAACAACTCATATAAATCTCCACAATTTCATTCATAATATTCAAACGATGCAACACATAACTGAAGTCAGATAGGAAATACATGTAAGAAATTCAAAGACAGGACATTACAATCAAAATGTTTTACTATCCTAGGCGAATAACAAAATACATAAGAAAGCATAAAGTCCTAATCTATGCATCCAGGATGTCCTCGTCGTCTAAATCAAGCGTAGGTGTAGCAGAAGACGCAAGAGCAGCAAGAGGAGCAACCGGAGAAGGGATGCCAGTGTGCCATATGCCACGAGCAAAATCATCCATTTGCCTCTCCATGGCGTCGAAGCGAGTAGTAAGGGATCGCATAGACGTCATGAGCTGAACCAGGTAGTCATTGTGTTGAACCAGATAGGCAGTGTTTTGATCAAGAGTGGCCTGCAACCGAGCTACATCAGAAGTGGTAGCGTAGGGTCCATGTGAGAATGAAGAACTCTCCCCGAGAAAAGAAGAGGGTCCAGCCTTGTGAGCAAAAGAAGGACCGGGCTCGGTAGAAGTAAGAGTAAGAAGCGGTTCCGAAGGCCGTGGAGGAGGAGAATTAGGAACCGGAACATTGTCTTGACGGGCAATCCACTCACCATTTGGAGCCCGAATGATTCCCATCCGTCCCAAAGTTTGCGGAGAATATATGTCAGAACAACGGAGTTCACAAAATTTAGAGGATGAAGGAATAGGAATGTCCATCTCTTTGAACAAGTTGGTGAGTAGTAAATTGAAGGGAAGTGAGCAAGATTCACTATCAACCGTGTCGGCAATTTGAGCCGCGATGATATACCCTAAATTGAAAGGAGTGTCGGAATACATACGTTGAAGAACATAGAGATCCATGTGGCTAACATGATCTCGGTGATCGGCACGAGGAAGAACATTGTATTGGAGGGAATGATGAATAACACATGCCCTAATGTTGAGATGTCTCGACTTTGGCTTAACTTGATAATCATTAATCAGATCTTGAAGGATTTGACGCAAGAGAACATCTCCCTCTTCCTTCTTGTGAAAAGATGGAGGATTGTGAGCATTGTAATATCCCTCCGACAAAAGACCTTGGGGACACTCAAGGAATACATTAAGGAGATGAGGAGTGATCTCAATCTCTCACCCATAGAGAAAACTTTTAACAACTAAAGGAGGGTCAGTATATGTCAAATTTGCATAAAACATGCGTATTGTCTTCGCAACATATGGACCATCAAGAGAAAATAACTTACGTAAACCCATATAGGTATACGTATCCTCTAATTCTAGACTAGACAAACGGTCGAAATCAATTTTCCTAGCAGGAATCAGGGACCGATTTTTGAAATCATCATCATAACGTTTCTTACATTCGTCATTAATAAGTAATCGAGACCTATAAACTCAAGTATTTTCGGAAGTTTGAAGAGGTGCGTTTCCTAGGAGTACGACTAGACATTGTGAAATTGGAGATAAAAAGTGAGTGGAACCCTAAGGAAATGCTAGACAAACAAGAACAAAAGATGATAAATTGATAAACAATGACAACAGAAGTTGAAAATAGGAGAGAAATACCGAAATGAGCGATGGAGAGGCGTCGAAGGTCGCGGGGAGACGAGAAGCCAGGAAGAGGACGCAGAGTTAGGGTTTCGGAAGTCCTCAGTCTGTTTTTAAAATGCGTTTGCGGATGCAGCGGACGGAATTTATTGGCGTCCGGCTCGTTCGCAACCCACCAGAAATGAAGCAGACTTGAAATTTCGAGTATGAGGATGATGAGGATGCCATTTATGGTATTCGCACAGAATAATCCTCAAGAATTTTGAATAATTTGAAGAACAAAAGTTTAGACTATCATAGAGATAAACAATCCAACATTCTAGAAAGATAAAAATAATCATTTAGATGGAATTGAAGATATTTTATCAATAAGGATCAAACCAAGACGAATTCGAATCCCACAAAATGTCTTTTAATCCAAAGGTTTGGTGAAAACATCGGCAAGGTGATTTTCGGTGGAAACAAATTCTAGAGAGATATCACCCTTATGAACATGATCACAGATGAAGTGATGTCTAATCTCTATGTGTTTGGTCCTAGAGTGTAGAATAGGATTTTTGGAAATGTTGATTGCACTTGTGTTGTCGCACATAATTGGGATAAGTTTGAAGAATTGTCCATAATCTTCCAATGTTTGCTTCGTCCAAAGCAATTGTGCACAATAACTCCCGGCTACAATATATTCACTTTCGGCGGTAGAAAGTGCAACCGAGTTTTGTTTCTTAGAAAACCAAGACACTAATGATTCTCCAAGGAATTGACAAGTGCCACTAGTACTTTTTCTATCCACTAGACTACCCGCATAGTCGGAATCGGAGTATCCAATTAAATCAAAATTTGGACCCTTAGGATACCACAATCCAAGACTAATAGTCCCTTTAAATATTTAATAATCCTTTTGACAGAGTTTAAGTGTGACTCTCTGGGTGAAGATTGAAATCTAGCACATAAGCACACACTAAAGAGAATATCGGGTCTACTAGCGGTCAAATATAATAGAGATCCTATCATACCACGATATTTCTTTATGTCCACATCTTTTTCATTTTCATCATTTCCTAATTTTGTGGTAGTGCTCATGGGAGTCCTAGAGGGTTTGGAAGATTCCATACCATAGCATTTGATAATCTCCTTGATATATTTTTCTTAATTTAAGAAAATTCCATCATAAGATTGTTTAACTTGTAAACCAAGAAAATATTTCAATTCGCCCATCATACTCATTTCAAACTCACTTTGCATTAAATTTGCAAATTCATCACAAAGTGTGCCATTGGTGGAACCAAATATGATATCATCAACGTAGATTTGCACAATCATAATATCTTTATCATTGTGTTTGACAAATAGAGTGGAATCTACTTTTCCTATTTTAAAATCTCTATTTTTCAAAAATTTGCTTAATCTTTCATACCAAGCTCTTGGTGCTTGCTTAAGTCCATATAGAGCCTTACGAAGTTTATATACATAATCAAGCTTATCATAAACTTCAAATCCTAAAAGTTGCTCAACATAGACTTCTTCTTCAATAAAACCATTTAGAAATGCACTCTTTACATCCATTTGATAAAGAGTGAAATTCTTATAACAAGCAAAAGCCTAAAGCATTCTTACCAACTCTAACCTAGCGACTGGTGCAAAGGTTTCTTCAAAATCAATTCCTTCTTCTTGCTTATAACCTTGTGCAACTAATCTAGCTTTGTTTCTAACAACTACCCAACTCTCATCTAGCTTATTTTTGAAAACCCATTTTGTTCCAATAATAGATTGATCTTTAGGCCTAGGAACAAGCTCTCATACATTATTCCTCTCAAATTGGTTCAATTCCTCTTGCATAGCAAATATCCAATTTTCATCGGTTTCGGCCTCAACAAAGTTTTTAGGTTCAACTTGAGAGATAAAGGCTGAATTTGCACATTCATTTCTAAGGGAGGCTCTAGTTCTCACACCTAAGTTTGGATCACCTATGATATCTACCATGGGATGACTTTTGGCATACCTCCAATCCTTTGGTAGGTCATTATGAATTTCTCCCCTTGAAGTTCCCTCTAAGAATTGATCTTGAGATTCTTGAGGAGGGCTTTCAAGAATCTTTTTTCCCTTATCATTTAGAGAGAGATTCTCAATATTATCCTATAAATCTTGAGTTGGTCTCTCAACACTAGAAGTAGGAATGGATTCATCAAAAGTCACATGCATGGATTCTTCCACCACTAATGTCCTTTTGTTGAAGACTCTATAGGCTTTACTAGACATAGAGTATCCAAGAAAGATTCCCGTATCCGTCTTGGAATCAAACTTTCCTAAATTATCCTTAGTATTGAGGATAAAGCATTTGCAACCAAAAACTTTGAAATGACTAACATTAGGAGTTCTACAATACCAAAGTTCATAAGGATTCTTTTCTAGAGTGGGACGAATAGAAACATGATTGAGAACATAACATGCCGTGGAAACGGCTTCCGCCCAAAAATAAGTGGGAAGATCATTCTCATTCAACATAGTCCTAGCAAGTTCTTGAAGGGATCTATTTTTCCTCTTAACAACTCCATTTTGTTGAGGGGTTCTAGGAGAAGAGAAGTTATGTTCAATGCCATGTTTTTGACACAAGGCATTAAATTGCTCATTTTCGAACTCCCCACCATGATCACTCCTTATAGTGATAATGGTAAGTTCCTTCTCATTTTGAACTTTCTTCCTAAAACTAGAGAATACTTCAAAAGTTTCATCTTTTGTTCTAAAAAAGAAAACTCAAGTGTAACGTGAAAAATCATCCACAATTACAAATGCGTAATGTTTTCCTCCTAAACTTGAAACTTTAGATGGACTAAAAAGATCCATGTGAAGCAATTGAAGAGGCTTGGAAGTAGAGATATATTGTTTGGAAGAGAAGGAGCTTTTTGTTTGCTTCCCTTTTTTGGAAAGCTTCACAAACTCTATCTTTTTCGAACACAATTTTTGGAAGACCCTTAACTAGATTGTTTTTCGATATCCTAGCTAAGGTATCCATGCCTACATGTCCTAATCTCCTATGCCAAGTCCATGAATTTAAAGAATCACTAGCTCTAAAATATTTTTCAACATCACTAGAAATACTAGATAAATCAATAGCATAGATATTTTCGTTTCTATAATCCATAAATAAAACTTTGCCATTTGAATCAACAATGATCATGTAAGACTTAGATTCAAAAATAACTTTATATCCTTTATCACATAATTGACTAATACTCAATAGATTATGCTTCAACCCATCAACAAGTAAAGCATCTTCAATAATAGGGTTGGAAACATTACCTATATTGCCAATACCTCTTATTTTTCATTTTTGATTTCCTCCAAATGTCACATTTCCTTTCTTGTCCTTGATGGAGGTGAATCTTGAAAAATCTCCCGTCATATGTCTTGAACAACCGCTGTCCAAGTACCATTGATCCTTAGCGAGAGGTGCTTTAACCTACAAAAAGTAAATCAAGATAATTTCTTTGGTATCCAAACAATTTTGGGTCCTAAAGGGTTAAATTTGGTTCCTTTTGGAACCCACACATACTTAACAATCTTTTGATTTCCAATATTCTTTGATGGACAATCAAATGACTTATGACCTATAGCATTGCAAGTGAAACAAGTAATTGATTTAATAAAGAAATTCTTATAACTCTTTTTCTTTTGGAAAGGTTGATATCTCAATCCAGCTTTATCAAATGTCAATTTTTGCTTACTTAGAAGCATAGTTAAGTTCTTACTACCATTTGTGAAATTCAATACAATTTTATTTAATTTCTCATTTTCCTCCTTAAGCATATTATTCTCTTCTTCAATAACATTAATCTGCTTGTTTAATTCATCATTATTCAATTTCAAACTTGCATTTTCATTTACATCTACTTTTTCATTCCTTGCTTGCTTCTTCACTAACAATTTATTTTCCTTCTTTAACCTTTTATACTTGTTAGTCAAAATATCAAATTCTCTAAACAATTCATCAAATGCATCATCTTCTTCGTTATTACTCTCATCACTAGAGTCTACATTATATTTATTAGAAGAAGAGTTACTTACCTCAGCATCATTTGCCATAAAGCACATGTTGGCAACTTCTTCTCCATCGGTTGACGGTTCCTCATCGCTATCATCGTCCCATGTGGCTTTGAGAGCTTTCTTCTTGGACTCTTTTTGGTTCTTCTTCTTATCCTTTCGAGATAGCAATCCATCTTTAAGTGCTCAGTCTTTCCACATCTGTAGCAAATTGGAGGCTTTTTGTTATGAGGTCTCTCTCCTTTGTACTTATTCTTTCCTTGGTATTTTCTTCTTTGAAGTATCCTCATCTTCTGGTTTATCAAGGCCAGCTCTTCATCCTCATCATCCTTATCAAGCTCCGTTCCCTCCGAGTCTTCACCTTCTTTGCTTGAGGAGGCTTTAAGAGCTATGGACTTCTTTTTGGGATTCTCTTTCTCCAACTCCTTTTCTTTTTCGCTTGCTCTCAATCTAATCTCATGTGTCATTAGAGAACCGATGAGCTCCTCTAATGACATAGTTGATAGATCCTTAGATTCAAGCACCGCAGTATTTAAACTAACTTTACGACCTTCCGCTTCATCTATTTCATTTAACTCCTTTGGTACTTTTACCCAATTTACATCTTTAGACGGAATAAAAGGACCATTTTTTACTATTCTCCACATCTCAAAATCTATAGCTTGGATAAATATCATCATCCTAGCTTTACAATGTGGATAATTATCACAATTAAAGAAAGGTGGTCTATTTGTTGCTTGTCCTTCCATGTTTGCACTATTTGAGTTGGATGCCATATTATCAAAAATATAAATTCATCTAATTCACAATTAATAAGTGGTTCTAACCTACTCTGATACCAAATGTAGGATCGAAATTAACCTAAAAGGGGGGTGAATTAGGTTTATTAATAAACTTCATGCGATAATAATTTTTCTAACTAATATCAGTTTAAACACAAAACAATCACAATATAAGAAATAATATAAGAGATAAAGTTAGAAATATCGACACCGAGTTGTTCACGCAGTTCGGCCAAGCACGCCTACGTTCGCGCTTCAAGGTCCTCCCTTGAAGATGTATTCCACTAACCGCTTTTGGTTACAATTGATTGAACTTGCACGGGTGTCAATCGAACCGTTACACAACTAACTCATAGAGAGTTACCCTTTTCTCTCAAACAATGTCAAGCTCTCACAAATACAACAATCCTCACTTCAATCAATTGATATCACTCAAATAGTTTGGAGGATGTTTTTAACACTCAAATTCGTACACAATATTGAGTCGAAAATTCGGCAGAGCTTCGCTTAAGAATTGCTTGGTTAATCTTCTCTTCAGAACACATTCACTTTATAGACTTGCACAGTGCAGACGTCCTCAACACCTTTGGGATTGTCTGCAGCCGGCCGTTGGAAACTAGCCGTTGCTGAAATCTGCGTACTTGCGAACGCCATTCTCCAGTCCATAGCGTCCGCGTGAATCGTCCGCGTTCTCCACCGAAATTGACAGAGGCAAATCGGACGCAAAACCCAGCGTCCGCGTGAATCGTCTGCGTCCAGCTCTGAAAGACAGATTCATATAGGACGTCATGGATTGGCGTCCGTGGCGTCCGTGGCCATTTAGTCAGCTTCTTCTCCCGTCCGCTTCACTGAAGGGACGCGGACGCCAAATGGCGTCCGCCTCGTTCATGTGACTCGTCAGCATGAATCTTCAAAATGGCAGATTCAAATCCGACCACTCGAAATGGCGTCCGCAACGTCCGCTCTAACATAGTTTGCACTGAGGACGCTGAATCCGGACGCCTCCACGCCATCCGCACTTCCTCAAACTGCGTCCGCACGTGTATATAGCACTTCAATCTTGCACGAGACGCATCCTCTAAGTCATACAAATCTTCCATGTCACTGTATAGACTTAGAAGAACATATTAAACAATCCCAATACCCTTGATCAAGGGTATTTCCAATTTAAACATAAAAAAAGATAATTATTAATTCAATGAATAAACAACTTTTACACTTTAGTTAAATTGCTTATCATCAAAATATAAATATGCCTAACACACTTAGGCTAACAGATTAGTTTACCAATTTTCTTTCATGGACTTCATCTCCATCAAAATTTTATGCAAAGAAGGTGAAGAGTAATCAATTAGTTGAAGTAATTTAATTTGTTAAAAACTACCTTAAAATTAATAATTTTGACCTATTTCTTAACGCGTTATGAGGCGTTAGTTCATACGGGTATAAAAGACTCATACTCTTATTGGGAAAATGCATAAAACATGAAATAAATATTACATAAAAAATATCAAATGAACAAGGATGAGAACAAAACTATGTTCTTATTTTTGTTATTTTAAGTTGGTTTTACAAGATATGATAGTAAGGATTACTAACCCGATCGTGGTAAGCTCGTCCAATATTTTTTTAATAAGACTCAAACATGTGTTTCTACAAGTAAATTAATTTTTCTTTGAAATAGTTAGTGTCAATTATGTAAATACTGTGATGACCTAAGTTAAAAGCTACATGTCTGCAAATTTGCTCAACTTCAAACCACGCAAATTTATGTAAATCTAACTAGACTAGACTTTGATCCACCTTAAGACCAATTAACGAGTTGGGTCAAACCAATGTCTTGTTTCAACGAATGGGGGCTAATTTGTTAGTTGGGGAGGAATCGAACGTAATAAACAATTTATTTCAAAAAAGATTATAAATAAATAAATCCACCACATCAAAAAACACTGATTTTTAAGTAAAGTGGCATCTTATCATTTGATTATTTGAGTTAATATTTTAAACGAGTGTTGCTCAATGATTGAAAGAATCTTTTTATGAATTGTATGTAATTACTTAATATAAAAATTACTTTACCAAAAAAAGCGGGACCACTTGAAATATCTCAGAGTTAAAAGTCGCAAAAAGAGACCCGGCTTTTATTTTAATCTACCAAGACGAAACTGCAATACACTTTTTTGATACGCATTGATAACAACACACAAGTATGTATAAGATAAAGCCACGTGCATGATAAAAGTCCACATGGCTGAGTAGTTTTGAGTGAGAGACATGTATTGTTGGTTGAAAAAAGTTTATTTTAAGTTAGAAATGATGTTGTCTTTGTCTATTTAAAGTTAGGGACGTTTGTCATAGGTTAATGGTTGTCCTTTGCTTAAAATGGACGTCACTCAACCTACGACGGACATCTCTCACTTAAAACGGGCGTTTCTTAATTTTTGACGGACGTCCCTCACTTAAAACTAACAAATGCGACATCGTTCCTAGTTTAAAACAGACATCATTCAGCTAATAACAGACGTCTATCGCTTAAAATGAACAAAGACGACATCGTTCCAGTTTAAAACGGACGTCCCTCAGTTCAAAACGGACAAAGACGATGTCGTTTCAGCTTAAAACGAACATCCCTCTGGCAATTTGGATCAACCCTAATTTTTCTCTGGCAGGCCAATAGCATAGAGGAGAGTAGAGGTCTCCGAGAAACGTCTTTCACCGTAGTAAACTTCCAAATTCTTCAATGTTCGATTATCTTTTCAATCGCAATATAGAATTTAATAGTGAAATTCATTTTTCATGGAGGCTTAAGAGTTTAACATCGACTTTGGAGGTCGATGCTGACGGACGAAATCTGTAGTGAGAGGAAAACTTTTCAATAAAAGAAAAACGAAAATTTTAGAATGGATTTGGATGGACTTTTACGTTAGAATGGTTGTGACATTTGTCTCTACAATTTTCGATGGAAAACGTAACGGGAAGGTTTGCGTTGTTCATTTTCTATAGTTTGAGGTTTTAGTTATTTGTTTTCTTATCCCAAACTGTAGGGTTTGTTTTGTTAATTTTCCTAAATTATTTTTAAGAAAATAAATTTAAAATAATAACAAAATTAAGTATAAAGTATTGTCTTATTTATTTAAGGAAATGAACCAAACAACCCTTGTAATATGGGATCAATAACAAGTCAATTACTGAACAATTTTAGCTAACAACTTAAACATTGAACTATGAAAAATGGACAAAGCAAATATTGCAGTTATGTTATCCTTTAATAAACATTGTCATTCAGCTGCGAAACGTTGTCTTTCTGTGGCGGAACTTTGTCTTTCTACTCAATAGATTTAAAAGAATACTTTCTCCGCGCAGAAAAACAATGTTCCGTTAGTGGAAAAATGATTTTTTGCAAAGGAAAATTACTTTCTCCAATAGAAAGATTACTTTCCTCCATGAAAAGTGAGACATTGGTGATGAACACTAAAGGACGACGCTTGATCAGGAAGAGGAAAGAGAAGATGATGATGAGAAGTAGATGACGACGACAGACCAAGAAGAGCCATGTCAACATTCGACAACGTTTGTGGAAAATCGAAAATGTGGGAATTATCATTGTCAACGAACAGACAGCCGAAGCTTCACGATATTGCCTTCACGGTAATATTGATTCAATTATTGCGATTTTACCATAAAACTGAAGTATAATCAAAATTGCATAGATGTATTTGAAGATATTTCTTCGTGGGTTCAGTTTTAGGTTGAAGATGTTTTCTTCGCTGGTTCAGCGTAACAGCGATGTTTACTCTGTCTATTTCTCATAGTTTAGCATTTAAAATGCAAGCAGAAATTGTTCAGTGTTTGACTTGTCATTAATTCTATAGTACAGTGGTTAATTTGTCAATTTCCCAAATTTTTATTATTCTTTTATCATTTTCTCTTTCAAAAACTTAGTTTCATCCTCGTAAATATCATGTTGACATCCTCACAAAATTATATAATTACGTGTCTATTGCTACATTCTTCTTTGATCATCATATCTATGTATACTATATGAAATATTTTTTCCCTACATATAATTTCTAGGTTTTATAAGACGCATAGATATTTTTATGTAACATCTATGAGGAAAACCACATTATTGTATATTGTAAATTTTATAACAACTATATTATACTATATTATATATAAATTCATAAACTTTCTTGCTACATCATTAATAATAATTTTTTTTATAATTTCTTTTTATTTTTTAAATAGTATGTTTGGCAACATTATCTATTGTATTCAATACATAAACTATATTATATATACAATATAAATCCATAATTTTTTTTACATTGGAGAGAAAAGTTGTATACCTTGGTGACTCACAATAATGAATGTGGCGCATTCTCTACCACAAAAATACTATTTGTTTTTAGGTTCTCTTGTACAGTGAAATTACTGATGTTCATAATAATAGTAATGTGTGTAAGCTATATATCATGAAAAATAGTTTTAACATGAACATAAAACGGATTATTGTTATAATATATTAATAATCATATGTAGTAAAAAATCTTTTTTTTTTTTTATCTAAACTAAAGGATTAAGAAATATACATTTGTTACTAACTTCACACGGATACAAAATCAGAGAGTTTTGATAATGATTTCCTTAACCTTGGAAATATTTGATCTTCTCTATCAATCATCCTCACCTCAAATAAGCACATGTAGATGTGATGATTATAGTAAAATAAACTCAATTTCTGATAAATCGTATTCTCAACACATGAAGCGATCTATTTAGATTTAGAGAACGTTTTTATAAAGCAAACATAGAAGACTCACAAATTTGCTTTCAAAATGGATTCTTCAATCCCAAACATTTCAAACACGCATGCTAATGAAGTTGAACCTCTATTTATAGTAAAATAACTTCATAATGATCATTATGACAATTAGAGAAAACCATTACAAATATTAATATCTCATTTATGTTAGAATTGATTTCATACATTCATAACAAAAATATTATGGAAATTAAAACATCTTGTCACCATAGCTCAACATTTTGACACAATACTATTAACTCAAATTTGACATAATCCATTTTAGAAATCATTTTCAAAAGTCACTTTATGTTTTGTTAATTAATTGAATAATTAATAGTTCAATTTTTTTCATTTAATGGAATATAACAAACATATTGACTATGACAACTTTTGTCATTCTGTCTTAATCAATTGAATAGTTAATAATTCAATTATTCCATCTAACGAAAAATAATAAACTTATTATTGAGTGTATTAAATAATCAATTATTTAATCTTCTTTGTTCATTTTTCTATTTTCGAATAATGATAAAATATGACAAAAGAACCGATGGACCTATAGTTTTAAGCTCCAATAACATTTTGTTAATTAATATAAACTCTTTATATTAATTAACATAATTATTAACTCTAAATTAATTCCACTAAATACTCAGAGTTGCACTAAAAAAAATTATAGAGTATATTTACTCAAAGTAATGTCTATTGATATAGTCATTACATATATATTAACCCTCCATTTATGTAATACCCCGACTTTTTAAATGAATTGACTATCGGAGTATTACTAAGAACGTACTCGTTAAATTATATCTTATGGAATTTAACGTAATCAAAATAACATAAATTTTAATTGTATTGATTAAGTAATTAGCAATTACATTAATTATTAATATATATATATATATAAAATAAATATTTAACTAAAAAATCAAAAGAAATGGCCATTTCGCTGGAACCAGCGAAGAAGAGGCAGAATGGCCTTGGCCATTCTGCTTGCTGCGGGTCCGAACAGGCAAGACAGAGGGGAGGAGTGGGAGAGCGCCAACGAGCGACCAACGAACGATGACGAGCGGCGACGGCGAGCAAGGCGACGGATCTGGCGTGCGTGACGTCCATGCGAGGCAGGTCACGGCGTTGCAGTTAGGGCTCGTGTTCGGGATCGGGTTTCCGCGGGAGCAATTCCGGCGGCGTTTCCGGAGACGAAATTAGGTGTGTTCATCGAAGCTCCTCCTTTGTTGCGTTTTTGTTGTATTGTTGTTGGCTGGATGCGATAATCAAGGGGTGAATCAATGAAGTCTGATTCGTTGACGAAGTCCCTTGCGTTGGTCGACAGGTTAGAACGGCAAACCGCGATCCCGAATCTGACTAGGTCCAGCTTGTCGTTTGGGATCAAATCTGCTCACAGCAACGTGGCATCCTTGTGATGGAAGCCAACAATAGGAAGTGGGTGTGAAGAATTGTCCACCTTTCCAGCTGGGTGGGTCTGCCGACAGTAAAGGAATTGATGAGGAGGCTGTAAGTTGGTTGATGAATTGGTGAGGCAGACAATAGGCAGTTGATAAATTGAAGACGTTGTCGGGTTTTGTCTTCTGGCATGGGCAGATAAATGGAGTATTGAGAGCGAGAGCAGAGGACAGAGAGCTTCTTTGGATGGTTGAAGGCCGAGACAGAGGGAGGGTAAGCTTTGGAGCTGAAGTGAGCTGTTGCATACTGGAAGCCGGAGTTGGAGAAGCTGTCGAGAGCTAGAGTGCTGCCTCGGGTCTTCACGCTGCTGTCCTACTGAAGCTTGGAGCTGATGGGTGAGCATTTCCTCCTCTGTTCAATTAGTAGATGCATATTAATGGAGTATATGATGTGGATTTTGAAGTACTCTGTGTATTTAGGATAACTATTGTTAGATAGGTTTGTTGGATAAACTTTGAATTGACATTCTGTAAGCACGAGCATACTGGTTTAGCATTGTTGTTTGTGAGAGATGTATGTTATTTTAAATGGTTAAGGCTACTTGATAAATGAGATTGGTTATGTTGTTATTGGGACTTTTGCTGAAAATAAGTCGATGGAAAGCATTAGGTGATTAGGTTCGAACTAATGACGTCGATGTTTCTGAAGATAATGAATGATAGAAATGTGATTAATGATTGGTGATTAGTAATGACATGATGTTATGAATTTGTGAAGATATCAAGAGAAGGAGAAGGATGACGGTTAGGTGCTAAACGCGATATAGCCTTGAGGTAAGAAATGAGTTGTCTTGGTCAGAGGAGGCCCTACACCCAAGTAAAGCGTGTGTGTGCGTTGTGTCATAGTTTGATTCGATCATGTTTATAATTGTCATTGGTTTTACTGAATGATATAACTCTTAGGTTTTTCATTAGTTGCTGTATTTTATGTGTGTTAAGTGTGAAAGTACTTGTCAAGCTTGAATAAATCAAAGGAATGATAGTTGAAATGAATGAAAAATGAGAATGGGTCCTAGACAGATTTCTAGTGACAATGAAGAGAAAGAAGAGTTAAAATGTTAGAGAAAGAGATGTTATAATGTTAGGTAAATAGTGAGAAAGTTATTAAGATATTGAGAAGCATGTTTTATGTTAGTAATCATAGTTTTTCTTATTGGCTATAGCATGATAATTGGTTCTTGTTGTACTCGATTTAGAAGCATGCTAGGTGTCAAGATTCGCTGTTAGTCGGTTGTTAAATAGTATATGATATTTGGTCATAATTTGATATAGTATATGTATTGTATGTTGTCCATGTAAAAGAACATGTTAGTAGATAGTTTCTATTGATTGAGAGCATGAATGAAAAGTTAACTACGAAGATATAAATGGTTAACGGAACAAACGAAGGAAAATGGTTTAGTTAACTAAACAAATGAAGGAAAAGGTTTGGTTAACTAAACAAACGAAGAAAAGAAAAGTTTAAGGAGTTAAGATGCATGAACGTTGTAAGATTTCCATTTTTGTTTTCTTTAGAGGAATATTGTTTCTTAATCGTGTAGTATGATTAGTTAATTATAATTGTCGTACGTTACTTTACTGCCTCATTGTATTCGTTCGCTGTTACATTTCGTTACCATAATTGTTTATTGTTCCAACATCAATTATTGTGATTTCCTTATATGTGCAAGTTCAATTATAGAATGTTTTCTTCAATGTATATTTCAGTTTCCATTAATGTACATTATAATGTATATGCTTCATGATAATAGAAACCAAGTAGGGGGTAACCTTCATGATAGTACCCACATGCATGAGTGAGGAAAAGAAAGAAAGAACCCTAAAAGCGGGTATATGCCGGAACAGAAAGAAAGAACCCTAAAGGCGGGTATATGCCGGAAAAGAAAGAAAGAACCTAAAGGCGGGTATATGTCGGGACAGAAAGAAAGAACCCTAAAGGCGGGTATATGCCGGAAGAGGGAGTTGAGGTAGATGGGTAGTCCGGATCTAGCCTAGCTGCTAGGATACACCCTTACCAAGTTGGGAAAGGGACTAGTATGCACACAGGAGATTAGAATCCGTATAGCTATGCCATCTCAAAGGAAAACCCTCAATCACCAGCTCGATGTACGAGTAAAGAACGAACGAAGAAAAACAAACGACGAAAACGAACGTAATGAAAGAATTGGTTTGGGTGGCCCCCATTCCAAGAAGAACTAAAGAGAGAAATGCATAATTGTTTTTCCCCATCTCCTTACTGGGGGTAAGCTCATGTCCTTACTTGTGGTGTAGGTACAATGACGAACAGATAGTAAACGAATAAGAAAAAGATGAGAAACGCATAACAAGGCAGAGATGGATGATTTTGCACGCACAGGATTCGGGCTGGCAGAGCAAAAACAAAGGAAAGTAAGTGATTATGAATCAACGAAACGAAAGAAAAGTAAAAGGTTATGAATTCAAAGTTTGATAAATGTAATGGTTGAATGACTTAGTAATTATTTTGAAAGATTTCTTATGTTTTCGCTATGATTTACAAATAACTATTTTATAACGTTTCTACAAGAATTTAAATAGATGATTTTAACGCTTCCGCAATTAAAGTTAATTTTACAATGAATTTCAAAAAAGAGTTGGTAGCGACTCGGATTTCCGCACTCTGATTTATGTCAAAAAGAAAATTTTTAATTTTTAAGCCTTTTCCTTGATTTAAGAAAATCCGGGTTGTTACAATTTAGATTCGTAATAGAGCTAGGTTTATGATCCGTTAACCACTCATATTACATCTTTATCCTTGACTACCATTAGTATTTGATTGAATAATTAATTCATAACAATTATGAATCGCGTTAATTATTCAATCCCTGATCTAACATACAAGAAAATCTATATAAATAGATTTCATTATATCGATATTAACATTCTCAACTATTCATTTTAATTCACTCTCAAATATACAAGGTATACGAATAGTAACTTGCACAAAATTTTCTGAGTAAATCAAAGAATAAATTAAAATGAAATAGGAGTTTGTTAAATACAATGAATTAAGATCATAACAATATAATTTTATCTGTTTTAGTCCTATATAATCGTATTATATAAAACATATTTATCTTATGTCTCCACATATATATTCAGTATATGACTATACATTTTTAATGAGATAAATTATGTATAGGACTATAAACTATTTGAAATTTCTACACTTCAAATATAAGTGTAATATTCTGATTTCCTATAACAGAATTAATTAAGGATAATTGGCAAAATAATTAGGTGTAATTTGATTTTTGGATAATTATTGGGGAATTTAAATTGGACCGGCAATAATTATCGAAGGATGTTCGGAATAAGTCGAAATTGGAATTGAGTCAATTAATATATATGATGTGTGTATTTAATACGTACATATATTGTATACTAATTAATTAAGTAAATGAAATTAAAATAAAAAAGGAAATAAAATATGAGGAGGGAGATATGAGTTGAACCGGTTCGGTTCATTCCTTAAACCACCGGTCTGGTTTTTGGAAGAAAAGGGGGAAAAGATAATTAAAATGGTATGCGGCCAACTTAAGAAGAGAAAAGAGAGAGGCGACAGGGGGAGAGCTAGGGCAAAGGAGAGGAAGGACACGAAGCTCCTGTAGGGGCGAGCTTCTCTGCGAACCCCGGGAAGACGAGCGTGCTCCGGGGGTGACGCTGTCGAACACGAGGGACGTGAGCGACGGACCGCGGTGAGCAACAACGTTCGAGTCCGTGGAATGGAGCGTGAGCAGTGATCTCTGTGGCACCCGCGGGAACGAGTGAGCTGCTCCCGCGTGATGGAGTTCTACAGCGCCTAACCGAGGCAAAGTTTGGTGAGGCTGGTGGGGCGGCATCTTCCTTTCTAACGCCAATGTGAGGTAAGTCTCCCGTGTGTTGGTTTCTCGGTCTCCATTGCTGAGCGTTGTTAATTTGGATGTCGGGTGCTGTGAATGGGTTGATTTTGATATGGTTTCTTCTTTATCTGTCTTCGGTTGATGGGAATTGCTGCAGAGTTGTATTCTGGTGTTGGGTTGGTTCTGCATCTCCAGTGGCCGTGAGAATGGCCAAGGCAAATAATGAAGACAAGAGCCGAGCAAGGACGATTGAAGCAGGGGAGGTTAAAGCTGCTCTTCTCGGGTGTGCTTCAGGTAGGATGAGTCTCCTTCCTTTGGCTTACTCCTTTGATGGATTTGGTATTGTTGCTGTAAATGTGTTTGTTATATGCTGTGTTGTTTGGTTATGCTGAGTGTCATTTCTGATAAATTATGTTATGCAATTTGGTTACTGTTGATTGGATGTTACTGGATGTTGTGAGTTGTTGTTGCCCAATTTGGGGTTCTGTTATTGTCAATGCTGAAAGATTGAGTTTATGTTTTTGGATATGTTCTCTGTTAATTACTATTATGAGAAAAGGTTGATCTGTGGATGAAGTAGATGGTTCTCTGTTAAGGCTTGGATTATTCTATTGGTTTAATATTGTGCTTTTGTTTACCGTTGGCTGGTGCTGCTTTATGGGTACGGTTGAGAAATGATATTCTGCAATTATTTTGGTTAGTGTTGAACATAGATATTATGGGAGGGATATATTCTTTTATGGATTTCGTGGTAATAATGGTTAATATTTAATTATTCTTTTCAAGGAATTAAAGAGGAAGTGCATAAACGTGTTACAGACACTAGGTAAGAAATAGTGCATGTGGTGATCTATGTTGTTATCACACGCATTACTCTTTGTTAATTGTGATTCCTATGAATATCGCACATACTGTCATCCACTATATTGTGATATATGTATTTTTACTCTCTGTTGATTGTGATTCCTATGATCCATGTTGTTATAGCATTTATAAGCATTGCGTGAACATGCATAATGATAATAGACATAAGGGTGATGCCATATTGGAATGGTATTTACATTGTATGAGAGAGACATTTCATGGGAGAGACCAAACTTAATAAATGTAATGGGAATTGGGGGTTGGGAAGGTAGTTCGAACTCTAATAGGGAAACTCAAGATTAAACTCTTCCATCGTCGGAATGTGAGAGCCTGTCTCCTGAGAGTTAGTTTCCAACTAAGAACTATTCTTCTCGATTGGACTCTAACTAAGAGACTCGAGATTAAACACTTCCCTCTGTGAGATGCGAGAGCCTGTCTCATGAGTGAAAGTTCACTCCAAATGTCCCAGCTCAATGTATGAGTTTAATGATATGAGACTATGAGTAAAATACAGATTGAGTGAATTCCTTTATGACATAATCAGATATGAGCATACATCATACATATTTCTATTTCTTGCTGAGCGTTAAGCTCATGCTTGTCTCATGATGTAGGTATACACACAAGAACAAGTTAAGGAACAGTTGATGAAAGATTTGCACGCGCGGATCTTGTGGCTGGCTAGGCTAAAGGCATTTAAAGAAAAATGATTGTAAAATATTTTGTAAGAGAAAGTAAAAGGTTTATTTATTTTATTCTTCAAATAATTGGTTTTACTTATAAAAGCTTCCCGCTGCAGTTTGTAAAAAGATTTTATGAAAGAAAAGTCTTCTGCTGATTTTATATAAAAAAGATGTTTTCAAAATTTTTAAATTTCACGCGTTTTCAATGGTAATAAAAACTGAGTCATTACAATAAGTCATAGACTTATTTTGGTTATTACTCTTTATATTTTAATTCATATATATACAATATATATGTTATTATAAAGTTAGTATATATAACCAATGAATTTTCTATAAATTTTATAAAATATAATAAAAAATTTAACATAACATCAATTAATATAAATTTATTCATATATTATAAAATTATTTTATTACATTTAGTTGTTGGCTCATCACTCCTAACAAATACTACAATTGGAAATTTGATAAATGGGTGGCAATCTTTGAATATATTTATTTTTTTGTTTTTCTAATAACTTTTTATGTATTAACATGTATGCTTCTAGATGTATTCTCTTTTATCACGTTCCTATCTTGTCTTTCAATTTATAAATTTTATTTAGCTATCGCTCAAAAAATGAAACTAATTGTCATTTTGTAAATCGAAAAGGATGGGCAAGTACCACCACCTAGTCATATTTAATTGTCAAAATGAAAAATTGTTTAATATATATTAATTATTGATGTAATGATATTAATTATTGGTGTAATTTTAATCAACCAACCATAACTAACAAAAAAAAGGGGAAGAGGTATTTGAAATTTAGAATGCTGTAGATTGCTATTCAATCATGATAATAATTGAACTTAATTAGTCACGCAACCTTTTAGTAATTAAAATAATCATTTTATGTCATATTATGTAATTAAAATACTATAATTGTCGACTAAGAGATTAAGACTTTAGTTTGGTCATGAGGTATTATGACTCTACAACATGTTTGACTATGAAGAAAAAAAGTACTTTTGAAAAAATATGTAATTAAATTCAACTAAAATGTTAATCATATTGATAGTATATATAAGGTCGCAAATAATATTAAGACATGAGAAATGTCACTTTTTTAGGGATGGTGTTTGCATGAATTGTATTTATAATTAATTAAACATAGTTTACACTCTATAAGCCAAATTAAGGATTAATTATGAATGACTAAGTGTTCTTGATCAATGATTTGAACATGATTAGTTTACCAATTTTCTTTCATCAACTTCATCTCCATCAAAGTTTTATGCAAAGAAGGTGAAGAGTAATCCATTAATTGAAGTAATTTAATTTGTTAAATCCTACCTAAAAATTAATTGTTTTGACCTATTTTGTAGCGCGATAGGAGGCCTTATTTTCCAAGTAGGTAGGAGTTGAGTTGGTTTGAAGATTTTATCGTTGACCTAAATAAGAAAAATAATAATCATAATAATAGTGTCGAAGCACCTCATTTATTGACAAAAAAATTAGCATAAAAGACACGTACTCTCATTGGGAAAATGCATAAAACATGGAATAAATATTACATAAAAAATATCAAATGAACAAGGATGAAAACAAAACCATGTTCTTATTTTTGTTATTTTAAGTTGTCCAATGTTTTTTTTAAATAAAACTAGAACATGTATTTGTATAGGCAAATCAATATTTTAAAACTGTTTGTGTCGATTATGTAATAGTGTCTTGACACTAAGTTAAAAATTACAAGTCTACATATTAGGTCAACCATTATCCTTTTTTTCTAACAAATAAACCACTGAATTATGAGAAATTGATGCCGTAACTATCGCTGCTACATTTGCCGTTAATGCATTGATGACGAACTGCAGTGGTTTGTCAAGAGACCGCAGCGGTCTCATGACTCACAGTTTGTTTAAAATTTTTTATTGCAAATTTGAGGGATTAAACGCGTGATTCTCACACTTGTAGCCAAAGTTATGGTCTTTTGCAGTTGAAGACATCAAGAATCTAATAAAATGATTGGATTAATAAACATATACATAGAGACTTTGAAGTAGGCATGAAACACTAAATAAGAAACTTTGAAGTAGCCATGAAAAAAGAGTTTCATAGCTACTTTAAGTCTCTATTTAGTGTTTCATGGCTACTTCAAAGTCGTTATGTATATGTTTTACGAATCCATTTTTTTTATTAGATTTTTGACTTCTTCAACTTCAAGAAATCATAACTTTGGCTACAGGTATCAGAATCGGCTCCAAAAGGTATCAAATTGAAGCTCTCTTAGATATTTATGACTTATTATGAGGTTTACCCATGAACCACCTTTCTCGGGTCCAAAATCGCGCATTTAAGCTCTCAAATTTGAAATCAAAGATTTTAGACAAATTGCGAGTCATGAGACTGCCGCGGTCTCATGACAAACCGTCGTGGCTCGTCACAAACTGCTCGTCGCAGTCTCATAACAAACTGCGGCGGTTTCACACAAACTGCTGTAGTTTGTCATCAAACCATTGCGGTTCGTCATTAAAGTGTTAATGACAAACGTGACAACAATGATTTCAACGTCAATTTTTTATAATTCAGTAGTTTATTTGTTAAAAAAATAATGATAGTTGGATTGTCACCATTCATAAAGAATTATGGTTGATTTGTTTATATTAAATGATAAAGATGTGTTGCTCAATTATTGGAAGAATCTTTTTATGAATTGTAAGTAATTATTTAATAGGGAAAATGACAAATCAACCATTGTGGTTTCAAGTTAATGACAAGTCAACCATTGTGGTATAAATTTTAACAAATTAACCACTAACGTACGTGTAAATGACAAATCAACCATCGCAGTTACCGTCGGCGTCAAAATCAGTCGGGATGCCGCTGCGGTGTCCTAATTTTAACAGTTTTAGCCCTAAACTATGTAGGACGCCGCGGCGGCGTCCTGCCAAATTTTAGAACGCCCCAGCGGCGTCATGACGAATTTTAGGGTGGCGTCTTGACAAATTCACAATTTTTATTAAATTTTTGACCTATTCAACTTTAAATGACCATAACTTTCGCTACGAGTGTCGGAATTGGATGCAGAAGGTATCAAATCGAAGCTCCCTCAAATTTGTGATCAAACATTTTTAACCCTAAAAATGCAGGATGCCGCCGCGGTTTGCTCGGGACGCCGCCGCGGCATCCCGAGTACGTTTTAACGGAAAATGTGACTACGATGATAGATTCGTCATTTTTTCATACGTTAGTGGTTAACTTGTTAAGACTTAAACCACAGTAATTAACTTATCATTTATTTAAAACTACTGATTTGTCATTTTTTCTATTTAATATAAAAATTCTTTACAAAAGTCACTAAAGAAATGTCACACTTTCTCTCTCATAACAAAGCGGGACCCACTTGAAATATGTCCGCGTTAAAGGTCGCAAAAAGTGAGCCTGCTTTTGTTTTAATTTACCAAGACGAAACTGCAATACGCTTTTCGGATAAACATTGATAGCAACACACACACATACAAGATAAAGCCACGTGGATGATAAAAGTCCACGTGGCTACTTAGGCATGTCCCCCTAAGTACTGTTCTTTATCTATTAATACGTATTATATATATATATATAATAATTAATTAAATTTAGGTTTGATGCCGTCAGACGGCTAGCAGCAATTACCGAATCTGATTTGCTCCATGTTCGCGCTTATTCTAAGTCACACCGAGACCCGAGCGATACGTGTAAAATGGTCCCACGTGCTTCTCTTGTGTCTATAAATATTCTCCTCACTCACAGATCAGATCACCTTTTTTTGACGATTTGGATTCTCTCTTTCTGTGAATGAGGATTGGGGCGAGTTTATGCTTCATAGATTACTCTTCCAAGTTCTGAGTCTGCTGCTGTCGGAGTTTTTTGGAACGTATTTGAGTTTTTTATTTCCCTTACGGTGCGTTATTTGAGTTTTTCATTTCCCTTACGCTGCGTCTCTATGCTAAGTATTTGAGATCGAAGCTTCGATTAGGTTTCGATTGTTAACGAGAAGGTTTTCTGTGTAAAAGTGACCAAGAATAAAACCTCTCGAAATATTATCATGAATATGGATTTAACTTTGGGATTTGTAGATTTGGAACACCTTTTTGCGTTGCGGGAAAACTCTATGCACCAGCTAATTCCGGTTAAATCTTCTTTGCGATTCATGTGCAGATAGTTGAACCTTGTAATTTTGAAAATTATTTCGGGCTTTCTTTTTTGCGTATCACAGCCAGTTAATTTGATGAAGTTTGCTGCCCATACTGGTTTCTACAGCACTCTTGTCTCTGAAAAAAAATCTTCATCTTAATTTTCACACAGTAGTTTGGTTTCTTGTTTGTAAAGAGGAGTTGCTTACCTAACTCTAAAGTCACTTCTTTAAGAATTGAAAACGTAATATCATGATGATCGTTTTTAGCATAATCCTTTTACTGGAATTTTTCGAACCCCATAACCACAGGAAAATGCTATGCTTATTTTTCTGATTTAATACAAGTGATTTCTGATATTGAAAACTATTTTGTGCGAAAAATTTCTTTTAGTTAGACTAGTCTAAAAAATATCAATTCTAAGCTTGGAATAATCTCACGAACTCTAATGATCATAACTATACCTTGCACTGTCACATGTATAACTATACCTTGCACTGTCCCATTTACATGTTCAGATACATATTACATTTATTATTCTTATAAATAACTTAGTTTTGGAGCATACTTATGTTGCATTTGGTTGTCTTATAATTACAGATAAAGGTAATATGGATCATAATGTATTGGGGCCTGAAGCACAGTTTGAATCCGATAGAAGTTCTTCTCTCAAGCAAAAAAGGAAACCAAATTCAGCTCAAACATTACTACCAGAACTTGAAAAAGACAATGAGAATGGATCGTTTGATTGTAATATTTGCTTGGACTCGGCTCAGGACCCCGTGGTGACTTTTTGTGGGCATCTATTCTGCTGGCCGTGCATTTACAAATGGCTTCAGGTTCAAATGTCGACCAATGAACCAAACAAGGAAAATTGCCCGGTCTGTAAGGCCAACATTTCTCATTCTTCTTTGGTGCCTCTCTATGGCCATGGCTCATCTCCAACTGAGTCAGAAACCAAGAAACACCAATTTGGTCTCATCATACCCCGTAGACCACCACCTTCTCTGCTAAACACACCATCATCTACTGCCTCTACTTGGAATTCAAATCAAGAATTCAATCCCAATTATTTTAACTCACTTCCGTTTCATAACCATCATTACTCCCCTCCTGGCTATATCACAAATACACCGTCGTACATTGGTAGTGCTACAATTACAAGCTTGTTAGATCCAACAATTGGGATCTTTGGAGAAATGATCTTTAACAGGATGTCGGGGAGCGCAAATTCGAGGTTGTTTCCATCCCCTTATTCAAATTCATACCAAGTTTCAAGTAATAGTAGGCCTAGAATGAGAAGGCAAGAAATGCAGTTTGATAAGTCTCTAAATAGAGTTTCTATCTTTCTTTTCTGTTGCTGTATTCTCTGTCTGCTTTTGTTCTGATCTGTCTTTGGGGTCTTCCTTTTTGTAGCTCGGAGAAGAAACAAATCATGTGTAGTACAGTTCTGATGTTCGCAATTTTAAGAAAAAAGATCTTGTTTTTTAGAAATGCGGTTCATGTTGGACATAGTATACTGTTATCTTTACTCGTATTTAATTTGCTCATTGTATGCTGATGATTATTAATCTGATAAGGGCTAAGTTTATACGTTTATTCTCTATTTTACTTATAATTTTGACCTGCAAAGTAACACTTATTAATTGATACAATTAAAATGATAAATTGAAAGTAATTAAAATAAAGCATTCATTGCATTAATTAATTGAGTATAGAGATAAAGAATTGAAATAACAGTGGAAAGTAAACACATCATTACTTAGAGAATTAATTTTCATTTGTGTTCAATTAGATTGATATAACAATTTTCAATCGAATGTTCCTCTTTGATAAATTCGAATAGTTTTAGGTCTCATAATAATATTTGAGACAATTTAAAATATGGTATTTGTCATCACATGTGTTAATGAAACAACATTCATAGTGATGTGTGAAGAGTAAATGTAACATCCTCTGATACTCTCAGTACAATATTATTTGCTTTAGATTAAAATTCGTATGGTTTTGTTCTTGAGATTAACAAAAAACACGTTGTACTAGGTAAGGAGGGGGAACTCTACTTATAAACAAAGTATTTTTTACTATTTCAAGCGATGTGAGATTATGCACCCCCACTGATATGGGTCGAACCCACACCTGGGCCTTTCTTGGACTTCATAGGGCGTGGCGCCACAATAAGCCTCATCGAAAGGTTGGGCTTGACCGGCTTCACCTGAATATGGGTTGTTTGAGGCTGAGCCCACAAACATCGGGCATTAAGTTACCTTGCTAGTTCCTAGTTTTTAGCTCAACGTAGTGGCACTCAAATTTGAACATCGTGGCACATTTGACAAAATTGGTTACCGTTCCATCGAAAAGTAGGCAAGCTCGATCACCAAGAATAAAATTGAAAACCGAAAAGAAGTGAATATTTGTAATCGATCCGTCGAAGATGATTGATAGAAAAATTTTCACATCAAATTTTCATATGGTTTCTTTAGTGAGAATTAAGGGAAGGGTGACAAAATTGCCAAAAATGACAAAGGTAAATTCTCGTAAAAACTATTTTGTTTTTCGGTTGTAATTAATTTTTGAAGATGAAAAATTAATGAATTTATTCACTCAGAAAATCTAAGAAAATGTTAAAAAAAGTTATTGGGCCGGAGCCCAAAACATTGGGCTAGATTAGTTATCTCGAAAGCTCTACTACCCTCTTCCCCTTCCGTCTCCTCACTGAACGTGTGAAAGGTAGACGAAAATGGGGAGGGATCGAAACGGTGTGTCAGCAGTAGGTGCTCGGAGAAATGAGGAATACGCAGATGAAAAGGAAGAAGAAGCTCCACCAAGAAGAAGTCGCGATAGGAAATCGGGAGGAAAATCGAGGGGAAGTTCTGATTCGGATGATAGAGGCTGGAGAAAACGGGGACGAAGTCAGAGAGGGAAGCGGAAATCTCGCAGACGAGAGAGTAGGGATGAAGGTTCTGATTCGGAGGATGGTAAGTCGGAAAGTTCTGATTCTGCATCCGGCACCGAACATTCGGATTCGGAATCAGATGGTTCTGATTCTGAGGAGGAGAGTGCAAGGGAGAGCGAGGAGGAGAGAAGAACAAGGAAAAGAAGGGAGAGGAGAAGGAGAGAAAAAGAAGAGCAAAGAGAGGAGAAAAGGAGGAGGAGGGAGAAGGAGAAGAAGAGAAGGAGGAGGGAAAAAGAGGAAAGAAAGAGGAAGGAAAAGAAGAAGAAGGAAAAGGAGAGAGGAGAAAGAGGGAAAATAGGCGCAGTCACTGACTTGTGGGGCAAATATGGGATTATCCGAGAAACTGATATGTGGTAAAAGACCTACTCTTTTCTCGATCTGTGTGTTTAGTAGCTGAGTTTACATTGTAATGTGCTTGTAGTTTACTTCTACTTTCTGAGGAAATTATGCATGTTCTTAATTTTCTAGTGTGGCATTGCATCTGTTACCATTTTTCTTGCAAACAGTTCTCCTATTGGTTGTTGGAAAAGATTGAAATATGCAATAAATTCTATGATTTTGTCACTGAGAAAAAGAATTGGATTTTTGGATGTTGGAATCTATATATATTTTCAACGAAATGAAGAACAGATTTTTGTCATCCTTGCCCGTGCTTCCTTGTTTATGCTGTTAAGCTCTGCGCTCCTTTCATTTATTTGTTTCCTTGAATTACTTTGTGCTATGATTATAAACTCTATAAATTTAAATTCCTGTTTATAATTTTGTAATTAATTCTGCTGAACAATTGTATTCTTTCTTTATTTTATTGCTATACCCATTAAGATAATCTTGCTTTCTGTGTCTTCCTTTTTGAGCCGTGTTTGTTTTGCAGGACAAAGCGACCTGAGTTTACTGCTTGGTTAGCTGAAGTTAAGAAGGTAATCGTCCTTGCCAATTCACACGGTCCTTAGATTTTACTTTAATGGGGAAACACTTCCTTTGAGGAGGGGTTCTTTTTACAGGTGAACCTGGAAAGCATGCCTAATTGGGAAGAGAAGCAGATGTTCAAGGAGTAAGTATGTGAACTTGTTGGCTGTTTTTACCCTTTCCTTCAATCATTTATAAGAGATGGCTATTATATGTGGAAATTAATGTAGAATGTCTTACGCCACAATTTTTTTTGGACAGATTCATGGAGGACCACAATACAGCCACGTTTCCTTCTAAGAAGTAAGGATCTGCATTGCCCATTATATTTCTTTGCCGTGGTATGAGATACATACTGATACTTAAAAAAAACATTAGAAAGAGGTGGCAATTTCTAATTCAAGTAGTGAAATGCATTTTATTTAAAGTGTGTGGTCTAAAAATTCTAAAAGTGGAAGGCGTGACTCTTCTTTTTTTCTTATAACAGGCTTTTGCTTCACTTCTTGCTTTTATTTTAGGATAGTTTTATTCTACGTCTGATCGAATGAGTATTAAATATGTCAATATGTGGGTACATATCTTGATTGCTGTTGTCTACTTATAATCATGGTACGGGAATGAAGATATGATATAGTATTTTAATTGCAGATACTATGATCTAGATGCTTATCACAGACGTAAAATGGAAAAAGAGATGAAAAAGGGTTTCAGAAAGGTCATGAATACAGAACGAACTGTCTTCAATGATGAAGAACAACGCCGGTATGTTCAAGTATCTGCTCATTTCACATAGGCAGTGAAAGATCCCTACAATCCTTTTACGGATAAAGGACCCTCATCATTTAATTACAAGAGAATCTGAAGGCTATTACTTCCACTTATCTGTAGATATAATTGAACTTTTCTTATTATCTTCTGGATGATTGTGGGAAGTGTCTTGCAATTATAGTTTTAGAGCTTCTAAAGATATGCGGTAAAGCTCATAGTCAAATAATTTTAAGCCGGGCCTTCTCTTTTAACGCTTTATGTGATTTTCAAATGTCACAAATTTGCCAATCATACCTGCTTGTTCTGCTTCTAGTCTTCATCTGCCTTAGAGTTGTACCCTTATGTGCCTCTTTTCATCCTTGGTTCTAATTTTATTAACTGTCAATATCCATAATATATGCTTACACTTGGGGCTCATATATAATTTGCATAAAGCTTTAATTCGCAATTTCTTATTTGGTTTCAGGCTAGAACTGCTCCAAGAAAGAGAGAAGCACAAAGAAGAGCAAGTGGAAGCATTGAAGCGCTCTATGCAGAGTGGAATGGTTGGTTATCCTTCCAACTATGTTATAGTAATTCAGTTTTTCTTTTTGACTGATTAAACTTCCCTCGTGGATTAATTATTGCATGAAATTGCAGGCACAAGCTATGAAAGAGCAAGCTCAGCTTAGGGAGGAGATGGCCTTCCAGTACAAGCTTGGAAACTTCGAGGTGATTGTGACTGCAGAGTTCCTATCGTATATGTTCTCAAATGAGTATTATCACGATCCATAACCTTTCAATTCTCTTCAGCAACACTAGGCAAATCTAATAACAAAACAACTCTGAAGCTAACATTAATGAATGAAATTCTGTTTTTATACTCGCAGGCAGCAGCTGCCATACAAAGGAGATTGGATCCTGACGTTGCTATGTAAAAGCTGGATTGCCATTGTTTTTGAATACTAGTTGCGGGTATGTTTTATTTATGTTCTTAGTAAGACAAGATCATGTAGACAGATTGAATACTATCTTTGATGAATGTTTTTGAATGTACCCATTCAGCTTCTTTAATGGATCGACTTGTCAACTAATCGTATGAGCTTGACTTAAGGATGTACTTGGCTTCGATGACACCAAGTGGATATAGAATCTTGGGAAAATGACAAATCAACTTGTACTTTATGATCAATATTACAAGTCAACTACTAATAATTTTTGTTAACAATTAAACACTGAACTATGAAAAATGAACAACACAAAAATTACTGTTATTTGTTGAAAAAATCATTGCTACGAAGGCAATGCTGAAATTTTAATTTATGTAAATTTTTATTCTACTTTACTTTTATACTAAAATTGCAATAATTAAAGTAATATTATCGTGTAGACAATTTCAAGAAGTTCTGAAATAGTCTTTTCGTCATCAAAAATAATTCTCACGTTTTCTTCTTAGTATCTTCTCGTTGTCGAAAATAATTTTTTCCTTTTGATTTCACCTTTCAGTTCTCATCACTATTTTCTCTTTTCTCTTCTTGATTTGTCGTTGTCGTCTAGTGCTTATCACTTTTCGTAGAAGAAAACAATCTTTCTGCTGCAGAAAATATTCTTTTCGCGGCGAAAAATAATATTTCCTCTACGGAAAATATTCTTTCCGCAGCGGAACGTAATCTTTTCTTAAGCGGGACGACGACATTCAGCTGTGGACCATTGATGTTTCGCAGCAAAACGTCGTCGTTCTCATACAGAAAGTAATCTTTTAAAATTGTTTAGTGGAAAGACAACGTTTTGCTGCAGAAAGATAACGCTTTATAGCAGAATGAGAATGTTTTTTAACAGCAAATGTGATGGTAATATTTACGTCGTCGATTTTTCATAATTTAGTAATTAAGTTGTTAGCAAAAATATTTAATGATTGATTTATTATTAATCACAAAATAGAGTAATTAATTTGTTAATTTTTCAAAAATTTTATTGGGAATACATATGTCAAACGAGCCTACTGGTGGGGATAGGCCTGAAAAAGGCTTGTTCAGCGAGGCTGATAAGTTTAACGAGGCAATTAAAAAAACAAAATAAACTAAATTGGCTCGCAAGCAGTGAGCTCAACAAGTCAATAAGTAGAGCTTAATGAAGTTTGTTGATGATGAGCTCAATTAAATGATGTAATTGACCATTTCTATTACACCATTTTTAATTTTGCGTCAATTCATATTTTACATTTTCAAACTGTTATGATTTAAAGACTTGTTTTTTTTTTGGTTAGAATCTTAACACCGCTAGTTTTTTCCTCGTTTTCTGTGTCTCCCTCGCGTCATCTTCAAATGGTGGGTCCAACACATAAAAAAGACTACACTGTTCTTTAACATCTTCTTCAACTTGCGAATTATTCAAGCTTTCAACTTCGTAATTCATATTGTCATGTAGTTTCCATAACAATGAATTCGTTTACAATAGTTTTCATGATTCTGTGTGATATAGACTTCTCCTGTAATTCTCAAACATACAGAGACAACTACAGTGAAGGTGAAATGGTCTTAGAGAAGCTGAGATTTGATTTGTCTTTCTGCGAGGCGAAAAGGAAATTTTTAAAACAAAAGGATTTGCAAGCAGAGATGAGATCAGAAGCACAATAATGGAAACAGGAGAGCTTGATGTAAAAAGTTAAAAATTGCTGCTGCGTCCTTGAGAAAAACTGGAGCTTTCAGTATATCCATGAATTTGAAAGGGTCAAATATGAGGTTGTTTGAACCAGGTTCGACCAGCCATGGGGATTTCATTGCCCACGGTTGAGGTTTCCGGCGACGAGAATCCAGCGTCCGGCAAGCCGATGACGAACTGTTTTGCAGAACGAAACGAAAATGACTTTCGCAGAAGTCGTTTCTCAGCCGAGAAGAAAACAACTGTACGAAGTCGTCAAAATGACTGCTAAACGAGGTCTCTAAATCCATAGAGATTTCTTCATTGCTTTCCGACCAAAACCCACCGCTAGACCTTCCACCGGAAAACCCCATTTCACTCCGGACTCTCAGCCTTTCGCTCGAGCTTTTTCTGTGGCGAAGAGGCGGATCCCACATAAGAGTATCTCTCACAGAAACTTTGTAAAATCCGACTGTTTTTTAACATGGAAATTAACAAAACAAACCCTATAGTTGAGGATAAAAAACACAGCAAATCTTTAAAAATTTTTGTAAACAATTAAAATTTCAAACTATGGAAAATGAATTACGCAAATCTACTCGTCATCTTTCCATCCAAAATTGCAGAGAAAAATGGTGCAACGAAAAAAAAAATCGAATATTCATGAATTTCCAAGTTCACCACGGTGAAGGACGTTCGTCGGAAACCTCCACCCTCCTCTATGTTGTTGGCCCGCCAGAGAGAAAACAAGGTCGATCAAGATTTAAACAAGAAATGTCATCATCTTTGTCTATTTTTTGCGAGGGACAAAGGGACGTCCCTTGTCTCTGCAATCCACTCTGATATATAATGGTGGATTGCAGAGACAAGAGACGTCCCTCAGCCTATAAGGGACATCTCTCAGCCTATAAGGGACATCCCTTTGCAATTCTGGATGGAAAGATGACAAGAAAGTTTGCATCATTCATTTTCCATAGTTTGAGGTTTTAGTTGTTTACAAAAATTTTTGAAATTTTGTAGTGTTTCTTATCCTCAACTATAAAGTTTGTTATTTTAATTTTCCTTTTTAAAAAAATATTAATAAAATAAAACAAATCATTATTTTTTTATTTTTGAAATCCCTTGCAGGGATTTGTTGTCAGGTCTCCCCTATTTCTTTGTAATGGGGAAATATTTGATCCCGACTTCCCCTCTACCAATTTTTTTTCTTCCAAATTTCCTCTCCGGTAAGCCGAGTTTGTGAGAAAGAAAATGAGGTTTCTCTTGCTGGTTTTATCACGACCAGGAGGCTGGCCTAACAAAATTGTCGGGTCAAGCGACCCAATTCTTAGAGATAACCAATCGCTCAGCTCAATGGTAGGAAGAAACAAAAGTCTTAATATGAAATTAAGCCCAAACTCAAATCACATGGTTTGGGACCCACAAAGTGATCAACAAGAGACAAGATAATATAAAAAAATAAACCAAGAATGTACTATGCATGAATTTAAACCAAACAACACCAAACAGTAAATCCCAAACGTACCAGAGACGAAATGATTTGGCCAACGAACCTCCACTCGTCCTAAGGAAGGTTGAAACACCCACTAAAGGGGACACCAGCAACGCCCCACAACGACCCGGTATCGAAACCATGCATTAAATCTGGAAAAATAAAGTCTAAGGGGTGAGTGACAAACTCAGTAGGGGAATCTATACTAAATGCAATGCATGCGAAAACAATTTTTCTCATCCTCTAGAAAACCAATGTCATGTTTCTCATTTACCGTACACGGATTTTAAAACATTTGAAATCTCTTCATCATTTTTATTAAACCGACATGTGGTCATCAATTCGGTCTCATTAAAACTCGTTGTATACTTAGACAATTATCTTGCAAAATATGTCAACATCGTTTTATATGCGAAAACATCATCAATGAAAAGGGATGGTCACACAATAATCCATTAGACACAAACCATAAAAAGGTAGTCATCTGCCGAAAGCACACCTCATGAGATAGATGAATCAAAATGATGGCGATTCGGAGATCCAACACGTCACTCGAGTTGTCGACGAGCTAAGCTCAACAACGATATAACCCATATAATCATGGTAACAAATAAGGTTACTCACGACAGATTGCTCCTCAACTAGCTACTTAGAGGATCCAAGTTGACGATGGTTGCTGACGAGTGGAGCTACGAGCCGTTATGCCACCTGTCAAAAGGAAAGCTACTAGGCGAGCAAAACTCAGCGACTAACAACTTTCAATCCGTGTGACTAAAACCTTGGCCAGGTTTTGGGGTCAAAACCCAAGAACACGTCTATTAGCTTAAGAGTATTAAGCTTAATTGTTTTGATGATGAAAGATTAATTTGATGATAAGTTGTTTATAACTTGAAAGTGATTAAATTGTTTATTGTTTAATTTATCTTTGATCTTTATTGAAAATACCCTGTAAAATGGGTATTTAGTTGTTCTAATATGTTTGTTAAAGTCGTTGTAGTGATTGACTTAATCTTTTAGATGAATGATTTTTTTATTGAAGTAAAACACGAAGGGCGGTCGACCAAAATGAAAGTGGTCGACCGATATTCTTACAGTGAGCAGACAAATTTTAATATCAAAGAAGGTGGTCGACTAGTGACAAGGTCGTCGACCGAAAATCTTATAGATTGCTCCATGTTTTCAACACAATGAAAAATGGTCAACCAAGGTCACGATGGTCGACCAAAAATAAGGTAGAGAGCATACTCTTTTTCTGGAATGCATTGAAGCAATCAACCAGGGTAAAATTTGTCGATCGGTGCGGTTGACCAAAGAAAAAATATTGGTTGACCAAAAGCTTGAAGAAATACACGTAACAATCATATAGCGGTCAACAAAAAATGGTTAAGTGGTCGACCGCTCAGCAGCTTGGCTGGGGAATTCTATAAATAGAGGAAAACTCCGAGAGAAGAATACCTTAGCAAGCTATCGAAGTCGAAGTGATGCAAAATTGTGTAACTTTTTTAGCCTACATTCTATTGCTTGTGAGACCCCATTTCTTGTCTAATCATTGGCGTTATCCATATTGAGAGTGAGGGTTTGTTGTGTTGGATATTTTAAACGAACAATTTGTTGTTGCGTGTGAGTTATAGAGAAATCATTATAAGGAACGATTGATGCCTGGAAAGGTCAATAATTTGTAACCGAATGTTAAAGTGAAAAGATCTTCAAGGAGAAGCCTTAAAGCGCAGACGTAGGTGTGTTTGGCCGAATTGTGTTACTAACTTAGTTTGCATCCCTCTTACTTTTCTCTTTGATTGTATATTTTGATTGTGGTTGAATTTTAATATTTGTTG
>CM039470.1:27337864-27610277 GCA_022433065.1 Begonia loranthoides | reverse complement strand
CCCCAATCCTTCCTTTTTCTTTCTCTCTCTCTTTCTTAGGCTAATTTAGATCCTACAATTGGTATCAAAGCCAGTGATTGACTTTGTTGTGATTAAAAATAGAATTATTCTTGTTAAATTACTATAGCATTAGAGTAATCTATCACTAGGCCTCCATTATTTGATGGTAATGACTACACATATTGGAAATCAACAATGAGAATTTTTGTTCAGTCCATAGATTATGATTTATGGCACATTATTGAAAATGGACCACATGTACCTATCAAAACTGAAAATGGAATTAGAGTTCCAAAGTTGTCTATTGAATTTGATGAATTTGACAAATGTAAATTGAGTATGAATGCTAAAACAATTAATACATTATATTGCTTACTAAATAGAGATGAATTCAATAGGGTGCAAACATGTGATACTGCATACCAAATATGGAAGTTAATTGAAGTTACACATGAAGGTACAAAGTTAAAGAAAATAAATTAAGCATGTCTGTACATGAATACGAACTATTTAGTATGGATAAAGATGAAACTATTAGTCAAATGTTCACCCACTTTACTAGCATTACTAATGGTTTAAAGGTTCTTTGTAGAATTTACCCTAATGAAGAGCTTGTTAGGAAGATTCTCCGATGCCTATCGAGAGTGTGGCAACCGAAAGTGACGGTCATTCAAGAGGCAAGGGATCTAAAATTTCTTAAGATGGAGGAACTTATTAGCTCATTCATGACACACAAAATCACAATGAGAGCCAATGAGAAGGAAGATCTAAAAGATAAAGAAGCCTCTGAGAAGAAGGACATTGCCCTCAGAGTCTCTTCAAGTAAACAAGGTGAATCCGAAAAGGAAAAAGAAGACGATGAAATCGCATTCATGACTCAGAAATTCAATAAATTCCTCCAATGAAGAAAGTGGCAAGGGAGGAGAAACTTCAAATGAGAACGGTCTCAAAGAGAAAAAGAAATCACTTGTTTCGAGTGTGGAAAACATGGTCACATTAAAGTCGAATGTCCATAAGGGAATAAGACATCAAAAACTCTAAAAAAGAAAGAGTTTAAGGTAACATTGGATGATAGTGATGAAGAATCATCATCCAGAAGTGAAGAGGTAGCAAACATGTGCTTCATGGCAAAGGAAAATGAGGTACATGACTCTCTTAGTGATATAGATGATAGTATTGATGTTAATGAGTTGATGGATGTGTTTGATGAATTACATGAACAATTTAACATGCTTAAATCGAAATATAAAATATTGAAAAAGAAAAATGAAAATGTTGTGAAAAAGCATGTTAGTATGGTTCAAGCATTTGAAAATAAAATTAGCATATGGAAAACTAAGAATGATGACTTGAATGCTCTAGTTCTTAAGTTCACAAATAGTAGCAAAAATCTAAATATGCTTCTAAGACAACAAAGAGTAACATTTGATAAAGTCAGATTAGGACATCAACTATTTTAAAAGAAAAAGGCTTATAAGAATTTCATTGTTAGTCCATCTACATGTCATGCTTGCAATTCGATAGGGAGTAAATAATTTTGTTGTCCATTAAAATCATATGATAAAAAAAAATTCAAACTTTTGTGGGTTCCCAAAGGAAACAAAACTAACTCTTAAGAACCCAAAAAGATTTGGGTACCTAAGAAATTAAACTAATTTTTGCTTGTAGATTGGTGGCTCTCCCATAAAGGAAAAATGGTATTTGAATAGCGGATACTCAAGACATGTGACGGGAGATTCCTCAAGGTTTACCTCCTTCAAGAAGAAGAAAGGAAATGTAATATTTGGAGGTAATCAAAATGGCAAAATAGTTGGTATTGAAAATATCAATAATCCCTCAAATCCTTTCATTGGAAAGGCATCTTGAGGAGATGTCTCAGACCTTTTTGGAAAATATGTTCACGGAGACAGTTCCATCTCATGCTGCACAACCTGATATTCCTCCGTCCTCCGCCCCTACTCCTCTGGCATCTGATGATGTGCCTCCTCCAGATACTTTATTTCCTTTGGGCATACTTTAGTTGTATTGAGATACTTTAGTTGTAATTGTTTTGATCATCCTTATCTTGTTGGCCTTTTAAAACACATTTTGTATTAGATTATCTATGTTGCTATTTTTCGTTAATATGTGTATCTATTTCTATCTTGGATATATTCATTATTGCAAAATATTTATTTGGATAGTGGATGTTTGGATTCTGTTGATAATCTAATCATTAATTTCTTGTTGATAATGCAAAAAAGGGTAGCCATAAAACAGGAGACACTCTGCCAAAATTTTCTTTCATTTTCTCCATAAACTCTTTTTGATAATGATAAAGGTGAAGAGAAAACTAAAGTTTAAAAATTTGTTGAAGAAAAGTAAAGTTTAAAAATTTAGATAGGCATGGATTAAGGGGGAGAGTTGATATATGATTTGAATTCATACAGGTATTAAGGGGGAGATGTTTAAACAACTTATAATATCTTGTCATCATAAAAAAAAAGGGGAGATTGTTAATTTAAGAGTATTAAGCTTAATTTATTTTATGATGAATGTATAATTTCACGATAAGTTATTTATAACTTGAAAGGGATTAAATTGTTTATCATTTAATTTATCTTTAATCTTAATTGGAAATACCGTGTAAAATGAGTATTTAGTTATTCTAACATATTTGTTAAAGTCGTTGCTGTGATTGACTTAATCTCTAAGATGAATGATTTTTTGGTTGAAGTAAAACATGAAGGGCGGTTAACCAAAATGAAAGTGGTCGACCGATATTCTTACAGTGAGCAAGCGAATTTTGATATCAAAGAAGACGGTCAACCAATGACAAGGTGGTCAACCAAAAATCTTACAGATTGTTTCATGTTTTTGACACAATGAAAAGTGGTTGACGAGGGTCACGGCGGTCGACCAAAAATAAGACAGAGAGCAGACTCATTATAAGGAACGATTAGCGCCTGGAAAGGTCAATCATTTGTAACCGAATGTTAAAGTGAAAAGATCTTTAAGGAGAAGCCTTAAAGCACGGATGTAGGTGTGTTTGGCCGAACTGCGTCAACTGGGACCTCATAGTGTCAACTAGACTCAACAATGATCAACTGGGATCGTTTAGTGTCGAAGCAACACGTCGACGGTCAACCGAAACCTCATAGTGGTCGATAAGACACGCCCACTACCCTCCAAGATTCAACAGTTGAGGAGACTCATCTAAAGCCAATTGAGTATGACTTTATTGGAGATCGTCTTGAAATCCACAAATTAAACCAAGCCTAAAATCTACCCAATTTGCAGTCGATCAGAAGTAGAATGGCGATCAACCAAAACAGAAATAGTCAACCAAATGTGCGTCCGCAGTTGACAGTCCCAGTCAACCAGACCTGTGACCGCGGTTGATCATCTTAGTCAATCGAACGCATTCTGGTTGACAAAGATTAACCCATGCATTCCCAACTCAACCGAACACCACACAGTAGTCTACCGGGATGGCTTTAAGACATGATTTGTTTTACGAAAAACCCACCATTTTTACTAGATTTTCGAATTCCAAAGACAAATAACCCTTCATAGACTCCAATTCTACCAATATAAACCAAAAATTTCCCTCATATTTGAGTTTCTAATCTCGAATCTAAGGCCAAACATAATTTTAAACTTTAAACTCAAAAATGGAGGGGAAAATGAAAATACTCACCAACGACCTTCACAAAAGTTGTTGGTCTCGACGTACAAAACCCAAATCCGTTGTCAAAAATCAAAAACCACCCAATTGGGCTCCTTCTCTCCCACACTATTTTCTCCTCTTAGCCGTATCCACCCTCCTTTCTTCTATATTATATATATTAAAATATATTTTATATAATAAATAAATCCAATTCAATTCCGATTCATAACCCAACTCGCTCTAAATGCTAACTGACAACGATTTCTTAGTTGAATAATTTACTAAATTCATTTTCTCAATTAATATACTGCTCAATAATACCCAATTTGACTATTTGACCAAAAAATTTACACGTGACCGCTACGCGACCAATCAGATCAACTTTTCAACACCTTGACCTAATATTATGAAAAAAACAACACGTGAAATTTATTATTATAAAATTCACAAGTTTTACAGGTTCGACGTCTCCATTCATCGTCTGAGGTGAGTTTCAAATTTCTTGGGTTTTTTTATCTTTTTTCTTTCCGAGTCAGTGGCTAATGGACGAAATTGATTTCTATGAGGATCAAGAGTTAGGCATCGTCGTTAGAAGGCTAATGCCGACGGGACTAACTTAGCAGAGAAGTTAACTACTTCAGGTAAGGGAAAAGTTTGATACTTTTATGGGAAGATTTTTTTTGTTCATATTGGATTGGTAGTTTTGGTAATGGATTGTGAGTATGAAATCATAGTTTTTTGTTGTTCTGGAAAATTTGCGATGTTTAGGAGGAAAGTCAGAAGTCGGGAGGAGTTTGATCGGATTTTCTTTGGGATTCTGTCAGCCAACAACTAAACAGAGTCGCTAGGGCCGCAGCCCAGGCCATTATGGGTTGTTACTGATACTGTTTGGGCTGAGGCCCAAGCCCTATTTTTTGGTCCCAAATTAATTTTCCCTTAGGTTTTGACCCAATCGTTCTAAGGTCATTTCAGGGGCCGTTTTTGATATAATTGGGCTTCCGACCCTCTTATTCTTGGGTCGCCATTGTTTAGCCTAGAAATTCAAATTCTTCATTTTTGAGTTCGAATTTTGATTTGGTAAAAATATATGAATAGGTTCTAGAACTTAAGAAATCATTGGACTTGTCTGCAGTTGAACTTTTCTATTAGGCTTTGGTATTAGTGTGCCCAAGTTCGAAGTAGAGGTTATTTTATATTCAGCATACATGATTTTCTAAAAAAGTATTTTTAAATATATTTTTGTATTAAATGACGCATCCTTATTTGACTCGTCAGATTTCATATTATGTATAATTCTTTTCAACGAACATGTATAAAGTTCAAATCACATATTTAATTTTTAGTTTAGTTATATTGACATTTACTTTTATGCATGTTATTAACTAAAGTAATGAGACAACTATATGTTTCGTGTCCCTAGGTACAAAATCCTAAACCTAATCAAGGTCGATTTGGCTATTGCAATCGCCTGAGTATCGCCGTTGTTTAATTTTTTTTACTTACTCTATTGCTTGTTTCTACTTCCTTCAAATATTGAGTTTGTTTCAAAATAAATTTTGGCATGCACACATATTTTTATAATCTAAATGTCAAACATAAAATCTAATCCCTACTGAGATTAGTTAACTCATCCTAGATTTGACTCCCCCTTTCAGAAAATAATCAAAGTGACTCTCAGTTGCCACCGCAAGAGTAGATTTTGGAAAATTCCTTGACCTAGTTAATTTTTATCATTTCTTGAGAGACTTAAAATATTTTAGTGCGGTTTGTACCTTATAATTATTTTAAATTTTATTTTCGCATAGTTTGGACCTTGTTATTTTACTCTATAATAATCTCACTTCTGGACCTTTATTTTGGATCTAGCTTATAAAGTAAATCTTTAAGTCTTTTACTACTAAGTATGGATTTAAGATGAGGTTCGGTCCGTTTCAGGGTGAGTCGTTCCCCATTTTTTCTCAGGTCCCCTTTGGGGTGTAACATAAATTTTTGTATCAGAGGTAGATTTCATCTTGAAAAGTGACTCGGTAAAATGGAGACTGTTAAAGAATTTAAGAAAATTGTAAAATACTATGCTTAAGAATGAGTTCTAACCTATACCATGAATTATTTTTAGATTCTTAAAAATGCCTCCTAAAAGATCTCCTAGAAACTGTACTCATGTAGCTTCCACTGTGCACACAGCTGAGTCGCAGCCTATTGACCCTATTATAGCTTTGAGAGACGTATTACAAAATTTTTCAAAAAAAAAAAAGCGATAATCAAGACCCCGAATCACGCCACATAAATTTCTTTATGCAACTTGGACGTTTAAACCCACCGCTGTTTGCGGGCAGTGCTGGCCCTCAAGATGCTGAAAATTGGATGAGGATGATGCAGAAAAACTTAATTGCTATGAGTATTTCAATAGAGTATTGGGTTGGATTTGCAATGTTTTATTTTGAGAAAATAGCTGAGGTTTGATGGAAATCGCTAAGATTGGAATATCCGATGGAGATAATGACCTAGAGTCAATTTGAAACCATCTTCAAAGATAACTATTGTAATGCATGTCATTGTCAGAACATGATCATTATCTACAATAATTTGGAATAAGAGAGTCTGACAATGTTAGAATATTATGCAAAGTTCATGGAGTCTTCCCAATATATTAGAGATATGGGTCCAGTGGACAAAATGGTGAAGTTCAGAATGGGCTTGAGACCTAAGATTCGACACCACTTATCTGCATTTGAGTTTAGCTCCCTATCAAAGGTTGTTACTGCTGCTTAACGAGTTGAGGCTGATCTAACCGAACAATTTGGTGTTTATAAGAGAAAAGGAAATAAAGAACAATCAGTGAGAGGAAAAATGACCAGAAAAGATCAGAGAAAGGGTTTGAACAGAGGTGGACATATTTAGAGCAACAATGAATAAGAACTGCCCAATGAATAAGAAACCTACTCAAGCAAATTCTACATCTACACAGACAACATCTTTTAGACCTGGATTTGGGGTTAGCCGAGGATTTTCTAGACAAGGGCAGCGTAATTATTCTAGAAACTCAAACTTTTACTTCTCCGCAGACGATTATGTACAAGCCACCATATCAACATCAATATCAGCATGTTAGTAATGACTTTCTAACGCCTACTCGTTATCGGCAAAGTTTTGCTTCTAGTCCCACTCTCGCAGGATCTTCTAGTCATCTTGATAGATCAGTTCCTATTTCATCTAAAGGTGGTTTTGGCAAAAACAAGAAAGGGAAGAAGAAAATGACTAGCCAAGCATATGCAGTTGCATAGTCTGAGGTTCTTGATCAGACTGGTAAGGGCGTTATTGAAGGTACATTTTCTTCCTTAATATTGCAATGCATATGTTATTTGATACCAGAGCTACACACACTTTTATATTTGTAAAGCTTGTTCATGTTATGGGATTCGCCGTTTAAAAGTTAGAAACTCCTTTGAAAGGATAAGAATTATGAAATGAATTCTTTTATTTGGTCTGCTACCCTCATTATGTGCTGGCACAAGCTATCGGTTGATTTGATAGTTGTAATATCCTGAAAATTAATCGAGATGTAATACCCCGATTGATACATTACAAAATATGAGGAGACCAATAAAAGGATCCATAACAAAGAAGATGGACAAAAGCATGTATGTTATAATCTATGAAGTCCTAGTTAAAGACCCATTAAATGGCAAGTCAAGGGCTATGATGGTATTAGAGATTAGGGAGGATCCAATGGAGACCCAAGGTAGGATTGGATTGAAGAAAAATGACTAAAATGGAAGATGGAACGAAGCAGCCCACGACCAGGCCCACTGCGCGAGACACCCAGAAGTCAAAGCGTGCGCCGCCCAAACAGTTGCTCGACAACAGGCCTGCCGCCCAGACAATGCGCCCGCCACACCGACTGCGCGCCCGCTCGCCTTGACCACTCCTGCGCCGCACCTAGCACCGCCTCCCATGTGCCACCCGTGGAAAATCTTTCCCTAACATTGAATTTTTGCATTCTTTTGTATATTTTATGTTTCTATGTCCCTAGAGTTGCCTATAAATAGATGGACAAGCCTTCAATACAAATCATAACTTACAACTTGAAATTTGAGAGTATTTTGCCTAGAGAGTGATTCTCTTCTTGAGTTCTCTTTAAGGACTTGATCTTCTCCAATTGTTTGCTTGAAGAGATCAAAGTTGATAGCTTTGGTTCGACCAACAAGTTTAGTTTGGGTCAAGCTCCTTTCTTTGGTAGTTTCGGTTCTTATCTCTTCGTAGATAACGGGTCGAACTCTTAGTCCATTTGAGTCTCCAAGGTGTCCTGTGCACATTCCGCATTGTTGTCGGGTCTCAGATATTTGAGGGTGAAAGTGTGAGGAGGAGTTACTCGGGAATCGAGAAAAGTTACGCTTTGAGAAATTCTACCGTAGGAAAATTCTAAAAGAGCCCATGGACGTGCAAATGCCTATAAATAGAGGCATTGGCTGAAGGAAGAAATCACACCAAAGCGAGAGAGAATGAGAGGAACCAGAGCGAAGGAAGAGAGAGGAGAGAAATATGAGTGATTGTGAGAGTTTTGAGTTACAAAGTTTAGGGGTGAAATCGTTAAAGTAGGAATTTCGACGGGAGAAATTACGCGGTAACTCTTGGATTATTTTGGTAATAACGAGATGTTAATAAGGAGCTAAACATGCTAAGGATCACAGGTAAGTGACTGCATGTGTGTTGGTCTTCGGACCCTACATCACTAGAGTTAGGAGTTGTATGCTGACTGTTTACTACTTTCATAGAATATTTAGGTTGTTTACTGCTTTACCAGAAATTAAGCATGTTCCATGTATTGTGCTATTGGTTGTTGGATGTTTATTAGAATTAGGTTCTTAATATATTTATCAATTAAACCCTAACTGACCGTATTTCTTATTAATTACTCCTTACTGTATTTCTATTTAAGTATTAATTACTAATTACCATATTTTTCGTTATTTCTACTTATCGTATTTCTTGTTTAGTATTTACTAATTTATATTTATTTATCTTTCTAACAACATAGTCCTAATTTATACAAGTTCCCTTTTTATTTAGTTTCCTAATTTATACGTTTTCGATAATATAATTTTCTTTAATCACGTTTAGTAATTCTATCCCTTAAGGATTATAACCTAAGCATATTAGTTAAATCCATAATTATTATCACTAATTGATAGTTATCTAATTTATCATATTTTCATTATTTATTAAACATGGATAGTACCAATTAAAAATATTCACAGGAAAGAAGACTCTTAGTAATTCTCCTGAGATAGTATATAATTTCCAAGTAAGTTATCAGGAAAGACTGGGCGGTCACAATGGTCCTTATTAAACACCAATCTCCTTAGATAGAACTTATTTGTACAGTACAATTACACCACTAATAATACTCATTAATGCGATACTAATAAGAGTGATGATAACAATAATAATAATAGAACTAATAACAATATCTCTTTATTCACTAATTATCGACTACTTTAAGCATAGAAATATTACCAAAATAATCCAAGAGCTACCGCATAATTTCTACAATCAAAATTCCTACTTTAATGATTCCACCTCTAAACTTCGTAACCTAAAACTCTCACAATCACTCCTATTTCTCTCCTCTCCCTTCCTTCTTGCTTTGGTGTGATTTCTTCCTTCAGCCAATGCCTCTATTTATAGGCATTTGCACATCCATGGGGAGCTCTTGTAGAATTTTCCTACGGTAGAATTTCTCAAAGCGTAACTTCTCCCAATTCCCGAGTAACTTCTCCTCCACACTTTCACCCTCAAATATCTGAGACCCGACAACAATGCGAAATGTTCATAGGATGCCTTGGAGATTCAAAAGAATTAAGAGTTCAACCCGTTATCTATGGAGAGATAAGAACCGAAACTACTGAAGAAATGAGCTTGGTTGAACCAAAGCTATCAAGTTTTATCTCTTCAAGCAAACAATTGAAGAAGATCAAGTCCTCAAAGAGAACTCAAGAAGAGAATTACTCTCTAAGCAAAATGCACTCAAATTTCAAATTGTAAATTATGATTTGAAGGCTTGCCCATCTATTTATAGGCAACTCTAGGAGATATAGAAACATAAAATATACAAAAGAATGCAAAAATTCAATGTTAGGTGAAGAATTGTCATGGGTGGCACGTGGGAGGAGCCGCCCAGCTACCAGCGCATGCTGCGCAGACATCGTTCCTACAGCCCGCGCCCTGCCAGCGCCTCCCTGCCAGACAGTAGCTCGACAGCTCATCCTTAGAGATTTTATACTGTATCTATTCACAAACATCATGCATCATGGTTTTCTAAATGATACGAAAATGGTTTACATGCATGATTTTGAAAAGGAAATTGAAAGAGAATGAAAAGAGATAAATGTAAAAGAAATAAAATGAACTATGAGTTTGTTAGTTGGTCTCAGATTGGTTAGCCAAAGGATATGTGAGACTATTTAATACTTAGTAGCACAGTCACTAGTAAGCGGAGGTCGGAGCCCGAGCTTCATACTGGGCACAATAGTTAGTCAAGCTTTCGGTTGTAGTAGGAGCTGCTTATTCTTTAGGGTAGTTACTATGCGAGCACAATAGCTAACATGCTGTTCGGTTGGAGCTGAATCCTTTGTCAAATATACATCTCTGGACAAAGACTGGGACAGACTGCCCAATGGTTAGTGAGACCGTTTAAGCCTTTGTGGCATGGTTGCTAGTAGGCGGAGGTTGGAGCTCTAACCGCTAGCTAAACTTTCAATTGGAGCCAAAGTTGCTATATTAAAGGTGTCGGGGACTATAAATGAAATGGTAAAAGATAAATGAAAGACAGAAAATGGAAACACATATGGTTTTGAAAAGAGCATAAATGAGCATTGTACCGTTTATTCCTATCATTTACTGGGCATTAGGCTCATAACTTACTGTCTTGCGATGTAGGTATACGCCTAAAAATAGATGAACAATATATAGAGCAGTTGATGAAGGATTTACACGTAGCAAATCTTGTGGTTGGCTGGGCTAAAAGAGTAAATGATTTTGTAAATAATAAAGTAAACAATTTACGCTTAATAAATGATTTTAAGTTTAATAATTGTTTTTATTAATGCTTCCGCTATATTTCAAGAAAAAGGATTTTTGATAAAATTAAGTTATTTCGTTGTTAAAATTTTTTAAATAAGTATATTTCTTAACACGATAAATTAGAAAATGATTTGAAGTAATGGATTTAACACTCGGTTTTAAAAAGGAAGTCTTACTCTGATATTATAAAAGAAAAGTTTTAAATTTCACGCTATTTTTAAAGAAAATAAAAATCGGGATGTTACAATAGTAATGCCTATGGATCAATTTAATGTAATCTTAGGTATGGATTGGTTGGGCCATTATAAAGCAGAAATTGGCTATCACATGTAATATCCCGATTTCTTATCATATTAAGTATAAGGTAAAATAATAATGATAGTTGATTAATATTGGAGTTGGTACTATGACTTAGGTTTAAGGTTGTTGGGAGGAGAGGAATTTTTTACTATTATAGATAGTTTGGTAAGGGAGTTGATGCACGAACGGAAGAGGTTTAAATCTAACCTGTAAATATGATGACAATGAATGAAGATCAATAGTCGGTGGATGTCCTTTCCTTATTTTAATTAGGAAAGTGTTCTCCTCGGCTATGCTTGATCCGCCTTGATTTGAACTTAGGAAAGTTCAAGATCTTCCAAACTCTCTTCTTTAAAAAAAGGAAGAGTGTGAATGAAGAAAATGATTACTTTTAGAAAGTAACCTTAGAATAGTTCTCCCGTGATATGACTCACAAGAGGAGGTTTTTGAATATAATCACCAAAGAGGTTTGAAAGAGGAATCACTCCAATTTCGAGATTAGTAAAAATCTATTTTGTATTAAACTCTAAATTGTCTTTAAACATAACACTAGGTGACTTTGTATAGCCTTTTATAAAGCATAAATTAGGAAACAATAACTAAAGACACTTAAATATTCGGTCCATAATTGGCCGATAAGTATAAGCTATTTTAGTAACTTTCCAAAAGTATGATTTTAGTAACTTTCAGCTTGCTTTATCTTCAAGGGAGGTGATATATTTGGTAACTTTCCTTTCTTTAATTCCGCCTTGTATGAAGTTACTAAATTCATGATATTTCCATTGTGATTGTCGGCCAATAAAGAAAGTTTTCTTAATCTTCGACGTGATATCTTTTGATGGATTGAATTTTGTATCATCCTCTCTGGGTTTTTGAGGATTTGACCCCGAATCTTCTTTCTTTGATATGAATAAGGTAGTCTTTAACTTTCCTTCATTTATTTCTTCGCAATCCTTGGCTACTTGTTCTGATGGAAGTGAGGTTAGCTTGACTATCTTTCCATGGAGCTTGAATGAATAACAATTGGTGAAACCATCATGCATAGTTTTTCGATCATATTGTCATGGTCTTCCCAAAAAAAGGTGGCTAACGCTCATAAGAACTACATTGCATAGTACCTTATCCAAGAAACTCCCAATAGAGAACTCAATTGGAGCTTGCTTACTAACTTTGGTGTCTTCTTTGTCGTTCAACCAACTTATCTTGTAAGGTGTTGGTTGCCTGCTTACTAGATCCGTAGAAACCACATTAGCACAACTTCCTCCAATTATTAGAGAGCAAACTTTGTCTTTGACCTTGTAACAGTTATGGAAAATGTTTTCCCTTTGACCGTCATCGATGCTTGCCTTAGTAGTGAGTACCTTTCGAATGATCATAAGGAGGGGACCCTTGTGAGTATATATTGTTTCAACTTGTTCTTCCTCCTTGTGTGTTTCTTGTATCTCACCTTCATCTTCACTATCAACCTCATTAGTGCCTTCTTTTAGTACCATCACTTTCATATTTGGACATTGGCGAGCATAGTGTTTGATTCCAAGGCATTTGAAACATTTGATCTCTCTTGATTTTTGCTTTGCTTTAATAGATAATGGCTTGTCGTCGCTTGCTTGAGTAGTAGTACCTTTGATGTCATCTAGCTTGGGTGGTGGCTCAGAGAAACTTGTAGTTCTTTGGGGAGGCCGGCTAGTCTTGTCCTTCTCTTTTCTTTTCCATTGTTTTTCCACCTTTTGTGCTATCTTGATGACTTGCTCCAAAGTGGTGTAGGGCTGCAAGTCGACAATGTCACTAATGTCATAGTAGAGACCCTGGATGAATCAGGTGATTGTTTGTTCTATCGGCTCTTGCAATCGCATTGGATTTGTAAAGTTTCAAACTTGGCAACGTATTCATCTACTATGGAGGTTCCTTGTTTGAGTCTTTGAAATTGTTGGTAGAGGTCTTGAATGTAATTGCTAGGAATGAACTTGTCGTCCATCAATGCCCTGAGCGTGAACCAGGATCAGATTACTATTCCTCCTTGTTGTCTTTGGATGCTAATGTTCTTCCACCAAATACTTGGATAACTAGTGAATCCAATCGTGACTTTTTGTAACTTTTTGCTGTCTGTGAGGTTATAACAACTGAATATTTGGTCTACTTTGTCTCTCCACTCGATGTAGTCATGGCCTTTGGTGGATTCATTGAATGGCGGGATGGATACTTTGACAAGATTTAAATCATCTGGTTGTATTGGTCCTCTTTGTAGAATAGTGCCTATCTCTTCGGCCTCTTCTCTTGTGGTGTTTTCTTTGGCGTTATGAGGATCTTGAACTTGTTGTTGGGTTTGGTACCTTGCTATTTGATCAACTTGCCGTTGGAGTGTGAGAAAGAGTGCCATCAAATTTGCCTCGGAGTGGGATGTTGACGACTCGATCATTGTGGATTTTGTAGCCTCGTCTTTTTGTGGCGCCTTGGATGTTCCTCGTGTCATCATAAGAAAATAATGTGTAAGGATGTGTTTAGCTCTGATACCAAATAATGCGCAAATGGAAGGGGTTTAGATCTAACATGTAAATATGATGACAATGAATGAGGATCAATAGTCGGCAGACGTCCTTTCCTTATTTTAATTTGGAAAGTGTTCTCCTCGGCTATGCTTGATCCGCCTTGATTTGAACTTAGAAAAGTTCAATGATCTTCCAAAATCTCTTCTTTAAAAAAAGAAAGAATGTGAATGAAGAAAATGATTACTTTTAGAAAGTAACCTTAGGATAGTTCTCCCATGATATGACTCACACGATGAGGTCATTGGATATTACTCACCAAAGGGGTTTGAAAGAGGAATCACTCCAATTTCGAGATTAGCAAAAAAACTATTTTGTATTAAACTCTGAATTTTCTTTAAACATAACACTAGATGGCTTTATATAGCCTTTTACAAAGCATAAAATAGGAAACAACAACTAAAGATACTTAAATATTCGGTCCATAATTGGCCGATTAGTATAAGCTATTTTAGTAACTTTCCAAAAATATGATTTTAGTAACTTTCAGTTTGCTTTGTCTTTAAGGGAGGTGATATCTTTGGTAACTTTCCTTTCTTTAATTCCACCTTGTATGAAGTTACTAAATTCATGATCTTTCCATTGTGATTCTCCGCCTATAAGGAAAGTTTCCTTAATTTTCAACTTGATATCTTTTGTTGGATTTAATTTTGCATTAGGAGTGGTGGACCAACTGTGCTGGTTCATCGATCGGATTGTGTACATATTGAAATATGGTTGCTCACAGGCAATATTGCAATCGACTAGAATTATGTGGGCGGTCGACCGAAAACTAGACAGAGTGAAACCTAGGGTTCTTAGATTGTTTTACGGTCGATCGACAGTATGAATTTGGTTGACCAGAATTGTGATGAAATAGAATAGTTGAGTCTCGGGTAGATTTGCGGTCAGGCATTGAAAAAGTGGTTGACAGTAATATGAAAAAGTCACCTAAAATGAAGTACAAAGTTATGTTTTGATTGGTTTGTGAAAGGGGTGCCTTACCATTTACATTCCTAAATTATACACACCTCCAGCTTGATGCTGGAGGAAAGGACTTCAATTAGAAAATAAATGTTATAAGACTTGAGAAATCTTCAAAGGAAGAGAAATTCTCAAGAAGCTCTCAAAAACTCTCTCTTTCTCCCTCACGGAATTCTGAAGGTACCAATCGTTTCTTTTATGATTCTTATGAATTCCTTGAGTTTAAGGAAATTGATTTAGAAAAAGAAAGTAAAATATGAGGAAAATGGTTATAATTAGACAGTTATGCTGTTTGGTACATTTTGATTATCTTAATAGGATTGTAAGGAGAAACTATTTCAGTATGTTATTCAAAACATCTTAAGAAATAGATAGATTTTGGAATTAATGAATTTGGTTAAGTATGATGAAAGTTATGGATAGTTAAATATGAATGAAGATTTGGGAGAAGATTGTGTTTATGTATAATTTAGTGTTATATGCATTGACTAGTTATTGATGGAAGTTTTATTAATTTTGAAGGTGTTGTTACTCAAGAAGATAACTCTAAGTGCTAAACTACATTGAAGATATAAGGTAAGAGATATTGTGTGTTTTTTGCCATTTAGCCTACATCACAAAAATTTAAAATTGTTTGATATGTTGTATATATGAGGTTAGTATTATGATAGGATTTAATTGTTTGTATGCTATCATGTGATTATTAATATGTTAAGAGCTATTTGAGAATAGTATTGATTCTTTGGAAAGATTAAAACGTTAGTTGTTCGATGATTGATAAGAAAGAGTAAATGAAGAAACGTAAAGTACTGTATTGTTGTTATGTGATAGGATGATAGAATTGTATGCACTCATAGTAATGCATCATGGTTTTGATGAAAATATATGTAAATATTTTATGCATATGTTTTGAAAAGGAAACTGGCATTATATAGAAATAAACGTAAATAGACACTATGAGGTATGAGTTCTTGAGATGGCTGCCCCGTGTGGGTCAAGAGGTGTCACTCTCCCCTGTACGGTTATACCTCTATCACCTTGATTGGTAAGTGGAAATAAAGGAAAATGGAATAAAACAGAAATAAACGTAAATAGACGTTGTGAGGTATGGGGTTCGAGATGGCAGTCCTATATGGATCATGAGGGTCATTCTCTCTTATACGGTTATACGTCCAACACCTGAATGGTTAAGTGAAAGTAAAGTTAGAGGTAAAGGAAAAGGAACAATGGAAATTAAAAATTGCATATGTTTTCTAAAGATGCATAGCATGAGCATAACATATTTCTATCTCTTACTGAGCGTTAGACTCATAGTTTATGTCTTGTGATATAGGTGAAGATCTTATTGTGGATGAGTGAAATGAAGATAGGGAGGATGCAGCTGATGGAGTATTGCTATGTTGAGCATTTTGTGTTGTTTGGCAACCTGACTGGTGGGTTATGGCTCGAAATAGCATGTTTTATGTCCCTATTTTGATACTTGTATGAAGGTTTTAGGAACAGATTTTAAGTAATGCTTTGATGACTGTTTTTTTTAGACTTATATGAAATATGGTTTGTGATGGAATAGAATGAATGTTTTCATAATAGTATCAGAATGGAACATGTTTTGTAATAAAATAAAAGGTCTTCCATTACGCTTTCTATTAGAAAGATTTTATTAAAGATAAAAGTTTTAAATTCTGTGTTTTCTTAATGAAAGTCTTTCGTTATGCATTTTCCCAAGAAAGATTTACGTTTTAAGTCAAGGAAAACTGGGGCATTACATCACCGAAGAAAATTAACCCTTATCTTAGAAAATGGAAAGGTTTTAGTGCACCCATGTGATAATCATGTAACCCCTATTGATTCTATCCTACAAGCATGTCTTGGCAGTCAGAGGAGATTGAAGATTTAAGAGGGTGTCTTTGCTATTAGTAGTGATCTTGTGATGGTTAGGCCTAGGGGTGTGCACAGTACCGGTCCGGTCCGGCGGTACCGGGTCCATTTTTTGGAAGACCAGTACCGGTCCCACATTTTACCAGTTCCGGTCCAGTTCTGGACCGGGTTTACCGGTCCCGGAACCAGTTTTGTGGCCTGTTTTTTTAAATATTAAAAAATATAAAGAAAAATTATAATAATATAAAATGCAAATATCAGTAAAAAATTACAGAATTGTCATATTAACATTGGCATTTGGCAAGCTTTTTTTCATATTAACGTGTATGCACCGCGACCCGACGAGCCACCAAACTTGAAGCATCCACTGAAAAAATATTGAAAAATAGAATTATATAGTTCAAACATATGATAAATGATGTCTAGAGTAAAGTATAACTTAAAATGAGAAACTTACAAAACAGTCAACAGGTTGCATCCTACAAAATAGAAGAGAAACATGACTTTTACACATCAAAGATATATGATAAAATATAAATGATAATGCTAACGAGTGAATAAAGCATACCACTGAGATCACTATTAATTCCATACTAATTCACTTCATCATCAACGTCATTAATTTGTATAATATCTGAAAAATATAAATTGAAAACAAATTTAGAAAAAATAGTAATAAATAAAACAAAGAAAAAAGAAAACACTATAAATATGAAAGATACCTGGCTCATTCATATCATCATTCAAGTTGATTGATTCATATTTCGAGGATCGAATCCAGCTTTGAGTGCAGATAAGCGCTTCCACTGTCTTTGGGGACAAAGAAATGCGAAATTGATCAAGTACTCTTCCTCCATTACTAAAAGCTGACTCCGATGCAACAGTAGAAATAGGAATGGCCAATATATCTCTTGCCACATTGCTCAGAATTGGGTATTTAAATGAATTTACTTTCCACCACATGATAATGTCTAGTTTGTCTGCATTGTCTTCCAATTCTTCAAACAAATATTGTTCAACTTCTGACTGCGTAGTAGAAACATTTGGTCGTTTTGGGCGACTATGAAACATCTCATGCATCTTATTGTGTTTCAATTTTTTTGTGGTAAGATTGCAGATGTGGTTGGTACACTTGAACTATTATAGTTGTCTTCTGTATTTTCCAATCCCGCATCACCTTTATACTCGAGATATAAATTTTTAATCACAAGTTGTACTTGGCTTAACAAATAATCCGTCTTATCAGAATCCATTACAATAGATAGACAATGTTTCAAATACTCTATTTTATGTCGAGGATCTAAAACAACTGCAACATACATCAACATATTCATTTTATCATAGCATCCCCAATATTTAGCAAATTTGCTTTCCATTCCAATAGCAATTCGCCTCAATAATGGATTATCACTTTCAACATACTCTTGAATAACCATTTTCAAATTGCATACTTCACCAACATATATATTTGAAGTAACATGCAATGAGGCTGAAACATTTAAGGTCATATCATAAAAAACCTGCAAAAATTTTACAAGTTCTCGAATATTAGCCCAATCTTCTGTTGTGGGAGGACTTTCTCCAGCCAAATCAGCGAGATAATAATCATATGTTTCTATCAATCTCTCAAAAGCTTTTTCAAATTTTTCTGCGCTGGCTAACATCAAATACGTGGAATTCCATCTTGTAGCCACATCGAGAGAGACACTACTTTTGCACACAATTTTAGCTTGTTCAACACATTTCTGAAATTTCTGTAGTCTAGCAGGAGAAGATCGAACATATTTCACTGCTCGACGTACTCTCATAATACATGCGTGATGGTCTTTTAAACCATCACATACTATCAAATTTAAAATATGTGCAAAACATCGCACATGCAGACATTCACCATTCAAAATTAGACCATTCCAAGCTCGAATTCTCTTCACCAAATAAGAAAGGGCCACGTCATTAGAAGAAGCATTATCTAATGTAATTGTTAAAACTTTTTCGATCCCCCATTCAAATAAACATCTCTCTATTTCTTTTCCAATGGTTTCACCCTTATGATTTGCAATCAAACAAAAATTTATGATCTTCTTATGCAAAATAAAATCACAATCAACAAAGTGCGCAGTTAAAACCATATAATTCAAATTTTGAATAGAAGTCCATGTATCTGTAGTCAAACAAACTCGTTGAGATGCGTTCTTAAAATAATCTTTCAACTTTGACTTCTCTTTCTCATAAATACCAATAATATCTCGTGCAACCATAGATCTAGAGGGTACAACAAATTTTGGTTGTAAATATTTAGAATAAACTCGAAAACCCTCTGATTCAACAAACTTAAAAGGCATTTCTTCAACAATAATTAGTTTTACTAGAAGTTCTCGGCCAGTTGCACTACTAAATGATGCAGATGTGGAAGTTGATCCCATATTATCGACACTTTTGAAGCTTAAAGTCTTTTGCTTCGTATCTACACTTTCCAACAACTTTTTACAAGCATTAATATGCTTTTTCAAGCTTGATGTCCCATTCTTTGTATGATGACAAGCATAAGTCTGAGCACAATAATTACATCTTGCTCTAGGATTATTTTTATCAGTGTTTTCTACCATAGTAAAATGAGTCCAAACATCTGATTTTTTCCTCGTCGTTTGACCAATAACAGGGTTAACATTCACACTCTCTATTGTTTCATCATTGAAGCTTTCCATTATCTACATTTTTAACAATTTCAAAATACATCTCAGAATCACATAACAGAATTCATCAATTTTTTCAACCATATACAAAACGCTAAACATAACAGAATTCATATGCAATGCAAAACACTAAACAGAACATAACATAACATAATTCATCAATTTTTTCAACCATTGCCAATGCCTTGCCAGAACAGATTATACCAATATGCAAAACACTTAACAAAACACAGTAACAGATAAACAGAGTAGACTAGAGCTGGCAGTGGCACTGTGGCAGACGAACGGAGCTCGGGAGCTGGCGACTTTCGAAGGACGGAGACTCGGACAGAGGCTGGACGGAGCTTAGACAGAGGCTGACGACGGAGCTCGGACAGAGGCTAGACGGAGCTCGGACAGAGGTTGACGACGGAGCTTGGACAGAGGCTGGACGCCGGACGGAGCTCGGACATATGCTGAATGATGGAGCTCAAACAGAGGTTGCCAGCTGGACGGAGCTCGGACAAAGACGAAGTTCGCTGCACTGGAGCCTGGAGGAGACTGGCCGGCCGGGGAGAACACGAGGTCGACGGTCGTCGCTGAAATCTACACTGGACAGCTGGAGGGGACTCGGAGTTGGGAGTCGGGACGGGAGGAAATGAGGAGAGGAATGCTGGAATGGCTGAATGGATTAGGGGGGTCTGCCCTAAATCAAAAAATTGACCCCTAATTAAACTGCATAAACAATTAAACATTAAACGCCGGTTCTACCCGATACCGACAGTACTGGATCGGGGGTAGAACTGGTCCCGACAGCACCGGACTGGATCCGGTCCGGTGCTCCATTTGCAAGGACCAATCCCGGTACCGTTGAACCGGTTCCGGTCCGGTTCTCCGGTACCGGGCCGTTCCTGCACACCCCTAGTTAGGCCAGATTCTGAGATGTTGATAATTTGTGATTATCTCGATGTTTTCCCTAAAGATCTATCTAAATTACCATCTAATCGTGAGATTGAGTTTACCATTTGATGCACTAGCAGAGGCTCTGGTACCAAATTGATGCACCAGCGAAAGATTTGATACTTAAATGACACACCACGGGATGCAAGAAAGGAAAAGAAACACCACAGAGGCGTATGGATGCTTGGGAGAGATAAAGGGCACGGGAGTGAGGAGGTTGGACAGAAAAGGGAATGGCGTTTGGTAAGGGTGGGAGAACGGCGACGTTTGGAGAGAAAAGGGAATTCTTTTATGAAGGAAAAGATGTCCCTCTTGAACAAAGGATGTCCAAGATAGAGGGATGGAAGACGGCATTAAGATCATGTGGGACGGGTGTGCAGGTAAGGAACAGACGCTGTAGACCTATGAGAAAAACAAACATCCTTCTTTGAGGAACGGACATCCCTTTTGAGCGAAGAGAGAGATGGACATTTAGGATGAAGATGAATGTTTAAAATGGGGGAAAGATGGACATCCCTTTTAGAGGAACGAATGTCCTTTACAGTGAATGAATTGACAGCGTTAAAAATGGAGTAATGGCAGACGTCCTTTTTTTAGAAGCGGACATCCCTTACAGCGAAGGAATTGATGATGAGTAACGGAAGCAGACGTCCCTTGGAGAACGGACGTCCCTTGGAGGAACAGACAACGAGAATGGACAACAACTATGGACGAAAGATGACAATTATGAACAACAGACGACAGAAGTGGATAACGGACGACAAATATGGGTGACGGATGTCCTTTATAGCTGAAGCGTCATCATTTTGGAGCATTGGAAAGTCCTTTATAGCAGAGGGATGTCCAAAACGCGGCAAACACTACCCGCGATTGTTGAACGAAAAGTCCTTCAATATACTTCTGAAAATGTGAAATGGAACCACGAACTACTATAAACGAGAAGGCTGAGCAATTCGATCCCTTATACTAATATAATGATGGAGTTTGAAATTCGCATCTGTCTAAAGGTGAAAGATGATTCTCGACGAAGACACATCCTGAGTCAACGGAATGGTTGTGGAAGAAAGGCGGAAACTTTGGAACAAAAACTCCAATGTACGAGGCAGACTTCCTCCAACAATAAGGGATGAAAATGAATTGTGCAGAAAGTAACAAGCTGGTCCAAAAAACACTACTGCTGTGTTTTCTGACTCCAATGACTACTTTGCAAGAAGTGACTCTCCAACTTGGTTTTTCAAAAGTTTTCTACACCTTTGCTGAATATTCTTCTTCAACGACACAAAGAAGAGAAAGGAGTAGCAATAAAAAAAATCACCTAAACTTACAAGAGATGATTTCATTTTGTACACACAAACTTATTTGGATATGACTCACCGAAAAGGATAAGGCAGATTGGAGAAACTCCAAGTTTTGAACAAACGTTCAATTTTCTGTATTCAACTCTTCCTGCCTACAAAATTCACTTAAATGAGTTTAAATACTACCCTAATTAGGGCTAAGCCCTAATGACCTAAATTACAGCAATAACCTTAAAGATAAACACTAAACAAACTGACATAAAACCAAACAACAAAAACCAAGCAACAATTTAAGCTATTACAAAATAAAATATTTAATTTAAATTAAATTAAAAATGAGGTAGAGCCATGGTGCATCACCATTGATTTAGTTTTTGGCACTACTTTGATTTCTATTGCTCTTTACCACATGACTCCTGCTGAACTAAGTGAGTTGTGAACTCAATTGAATGATTTGTTGCACAAAGGTTTATATGGAATAGTACTTTGCCTTGGGTGCACCAGTTTTGTTTGCAAAGAAATAGGATGGTTCACTTCGTCTGTGTATTGATTATCAGAAGTTAAATCAAGTGGCAGTTAAGAATAGATATTTATTGCCGAGAATTGACGACTTGTTTAATCAGTTGGGAGGATGTATTTCTCAAAGATTGATTTGAGGTGAAGTTATCACCAGATGAAAATTTTGTGAAGAGGATATCCCTATAACGGCCTTCAGAACTCGATATGGACATTTTGAATTTCTAGTACTTCCTTTCAGATTAACTAATGTGCCAGCTGCATTTATGAACTTGATTAATCGAGTTTTCCTGTCATATTTTGATAAATTTGTGGTGGTTTTTATCGATAACATTTTAATATATTCTAAGACACATGACGAGCATATAAAGCATTTTAAAATTGTCTTGAGATGTTGCATGAACATTAGTTATATGCAAAGCGAGAAAAGTGCAACTTTTAAATGATTGAGGTAAATTTCTTAGGCCATGTTGTTTCTCAGGATGGCATGTCTATGGATCTGGCCAAAGTCGAGGTTGTGTTAGATTGGCAACTTCCCAAAAGCATCACTGAGGTAAGGAGCTTCTTGGGTTTTTCTAGTTACTATCGTTGGTTTCTGAAAAACTTTTCTTCCATTGCTACGCCTCTAACTCAATTGATAAGGAAGAACGCAAAAAATTATTTGGGATGACGGATGTCAAATAGCTTTTAAGAAGCTTTAACAAAGATTGATTCCGCTCCAGTTTTGGCAATATCCGATGGAAATTTATCGTATGTAATATTCACTTATGCATCGAGAATTGGTTTAGGTTGTGTGTTGATGCAACAAAATAGAGTAATAGCTTATGCATCTCGATAGTTGAAGACACATAAACAAAATTACCCTATACATGATTTGGAGTTAGCTGCTATTATATTTGACTTGAAGATTTGGTGAAGTTATTTATATGACACTAAATTTGAGATATTTTCTTATCTCAAAAGTTTAAAATATCTTTTCATAGAAAGATATTTAAATCATCAACAACGCCGATGGATGGAATACATGAGAGATGATGATTTCTCTTTGGAATATCATCCCAGAAAAGCTAACATTGTAGCCGATGCCTTGAGTCAATATCTTCAAGGTTCCTTGTCTTGTCTCGCATTGGAAGATTGGAAAAGACATTTGACTATTAGAGATTATGAATTGGGGTATCTAGAGGTTGACTAGACAATACAAGTATTTAATTTAATAGCAACTCCTACAATTCTGTAACATGTGAAGGATATGCAAAAATTTGATAATGAACTTGAGGAAAAGTTTGAAAAGATCTGAGCGAGTGAATAGTTTGATGGTTGGCATATCAGTTCAGACGATTTTCTGTATTTCAGAGATCGAGTTTTAGTAACCAGTGATTCAGATCTAACACACACAGTTTTAGTTAAGAATCATAAATCTAGATTTGATATTCATCCTAGTAACACAAAAATGTATCATAACTTGAAGCGTCAATTTTGGTGGATTGGAATGAAGCGGGATGTATCAAAATATGTTTCTAAGTGTTTGACCTGTTAGCAAATAAAAGCAGAGCATCAAAGACTGACTGGGTTGTTGCAACCTCTACCCATTATGGAGTGGAAATAGGATAAAATTACTATGGATGTTGTGATTGTCTTGTCAAAGACGATACTGAAACTTGATGTAGTATGGGTAATAGTTGATAGATTGACTAAATCTGTGGATTTTATTTCAATCAGGATGAATTTCTCTTTAACGAAATGAAGTGAACTATATATTGAAAACATTGTTCATCTTCATGGTATTCCTTCAAATATTGTTTCAGAAAGAGATCTGAAGTTCACCTCAAAATTTTGGAAAGTCCTTCAGAGAGTTTTGGACACTGAACTTAGTTTGAGTATTGCACATCATCCTCAAACAGATGGACAGTTTGAACATACAATTCAGATTCTCGAGGACATGTTAAGGTCATGTATTATAGATGTCAAAAATAGTTGGATGGATCATTTACCTTTAGTAAAGTTTGTTTATAACAACAACTATAATATTAGTATTGGGGTTTCGCCCTATGAGGCTTTGTATAGAAAATTGTGCATATCACTGTTATGTTGGACAGAAGCTTAGGAATGTGTTACTCTAGGCCTGATATGATTCAAGAGACTACTGAGAAAGGTCAATTGATAAAAGAAAGGCTAAGAATAGTTCAAAATCGCTATAAAAGTTATACAGACCTATTACGAAGAGAAATTGAATTTGAAGCTAAGAATTTTGTTTTTTTTAAAGTCGGACCTAAAAGGGGTATAAACTGCTTTGGAGTGAAAGCCAAGTTGGCTCCGAGATATATTGGTCATTTTCATATTATTGAAAGAGTTGGTCTAGTGGTGTATTGTCTGGACTTACCACCACAAATAAACTACGTTCATAATGTTTTTCATGTTTGATGCTGAGGAAGTATGTATCTGATCTGTCACATGTAATCTCCTCTACTGAGGTACCTATTCAGAAGGATGTTTTATATGAGAAGGAACTTGAGAAAGTAATAGGTCGTGAAATAAGAATCCTTCGTCATCGTAAGATACCATTAGTTCCAGTGCAATGAAAAAACCATAATGAAAGAAAAGCTACTTGGAAAATCGAATTGGAAATGATTGCAAAATATCCTCACTTATTCAATAGTATGATTGAGTTTGTTTTAAATTTGATGAACGAAATTCTTTAAGTGAGGAAGAATGTAAAATCCGACTATTTTAAAAAAATAAATAAATAAAATAAAACTAATTATTTTTTTAAAAAAATTAAATCGCCTTATCGGAGGTTGTTGTCGAGAGACAAGGGAGGGACTCCCCTTATTTCTTTGCAGTGGGGGAATGGCCAATCCCTACCTCCCCCTTTACCCATTTTTTTCCGTACTTCCTTCCAAATTTCCTGAGCCAAGTTTGTGAAGAAGAAAATGTGGTTTATCCTACGGGTTTGGCGTCTTCATTCATCGTCTGAAGTGAGTTTTGAATTTCTTGGGTTTTGTCTTTTTTCTTCGCAAGTCAGTGGCTAATAGATGAAATTGATTTCTATGAGGATCAAGAGTTGGACATCGTCGTTGGAAAGCTGATGTTGGCGAGACTAGCTTGGCAGAGAGTGAACTACTTCAGGTAGGGGAAAAGTTTGATTCTTTTGTGGGAAGATTTTCTGTTCATATTGGATTGTTGGTTTCGGTAATGGATTGTGAGTATAAAAATTATGGTTTTTGGTTGTTCTGGAAAATTTGCAATGTTTAGGAGGAAAGCTAGAAGTCGGGAGGAGTTTGATCAAATTTTCTTTGGGATTCTGCTGGCCAGAGACTCAACATAGTTGCTGGGGCCACGACTTGGATTCTCCCAAGCCATGGCCAAGGATACTTTGGGCTACGGCCCAAACCATTATGGATTGTTGTCCATACCATTCGGGTCATTAGAGAAAGGCAAGTATCCGCTACAAAAATGGTGTTTTTTTTGCAGTGAATACTTGTCTTCTGCTGCAGAATTTAAGTTTCCTCAAAGAAAACGTGTGTTCCACGGAAGAAAATACCTACGACGATTGAACTTCCTTAACCCTAGCATATAACTTGACATTTTTCGCCAGATAAAGCGCACCAGTCATAGCAATTTCTGAGCAAACTTCGAATCCTAACTATAACTCTCACTATCTTCTCCAATGGATTCTACCAGACCTAAAAAATTTAAATTTTTGATGGAAAACATAACAATGATGTTTCTCTCATTTATTTCTCATTTAGCGAAAATTGTTTATTGTTTGACGTGTCCCTGATTTAACAGTTTAAAGTTTATTTTGCTTTTGTAAAAACATGATATTAATTGCACGTACCTCAAAATATGGAATTTTGATAGATAATTATCCAACATAGAATTCAACTTGATTCTTTTAAATTGACCAAACAACCTCGACTCATTGTTTTTATAACTTTTCAAAGGTATAATTAATTGTTTTATGTAGCACCATGAACATGTATATATTAGAGGATAAAAATTAAAACTTTATCTTAAATCATATAAGAGCAAATTATTAGATGTGATAGTCTCCACTCCCCACAAGGCTAACATATTGTGTTAGGTGGAGAAAAGATTTGAAAAAAAAAAAAAAGACTTGCTTTCTAAAATTCGTGTAGTAATTTAAACTAATTTTACTACTAAATTAAATTCTAAAATATAAAAAATGAACAATGTAAATATTGCAGTCATATTTTTTATTAACAAATGTGTCCCAAACGTCCACAGATGCCTGCTAATTAAAGTGTGAATGCCACTAGTTGGCACGGACGTCCACTAATTAAAGTGTAGACATTCAATAGGTTGGTGTGGACAACTTTAACATTCGAGATATATTTTTTAATGAAAAATATAATATTAATGTTTGTATTGTTTATTTTTTATAGTTTAGGATTTTATTTTATTAAAATTAATTTAAAGTTATGAAATGGTTTCCTTTTTGGGTTAATTACCCTTCAAAAAAAGTTATTCATAAAATTTAAAAGGATTAATTGTAAAAGTAGTTTGTATGGATATATCCGCTCCGCCTCCTCTGTTTGCATGTCTCGTTTGTCTGTCGTTGCGAGACAAAAACCTTCTGTTCTGCAAACTCTCAGAAACTAACTTACCTCTCTCTCTCTCTTTCTCATCCAAAAACACAGAAAGAAACTGAAAAATGCAGAACGAAGCCGTCTAGAACTCGCAAAAGCCATTATAACTCTCTCGGCCACACACAGAGATCATGTTTTCAATGCTTTCTCTCTCTCTCTCTCTCTAATCAGCAAGACTAGTTTTGCAGTATAAAAATGGAAGGAAACCTTCGTTTTAAACTCGCAACTTAATCAAAGCAACGCTGAACAGTGGAGAGAAAAATGGCTTTCGCTAAATCTGCCTTTGTGGGCCAAGCTATGGATACCAGCCCAGCAACCAATTTCAAAACCACCACAGCCCCCAGACAGACAACATGAAAAGTGAGGCCCAGGACCCTACCAAAGAAACCACTGAGAAAATGCCGCGTTTCCCACATAAGTAGCGAAGCCATGTAAAATGTTTTGAAGCTTCTCATATGAAGTTCCATAAGTTAAATAATACAATGCAAAAGTAATATTGCTTCAAGACTCGTTGTCGACCCGTTGATTCTTCCCCCTAGACTTGCTACCTCAATTTTAAAGACGAATACTATGCTCGATCACAGTCGCTTGAGCATTCGCGGATCTGAACAATTACTCTTAGTGCTTTGGAAGGACACATTCACACATGTTGACCTTTAATTTGGTGTGCTCAATCATGATAATATCATCACAAATGTAGTTTTTCAAACCCGTTAAGACAGAAAATAATGAGCACCCAAATATAGCCAATTGAGTTCACCAAAATATAGCACATCGTAAATTACATTTTCTCTTTGGGTATAGTTAAAAACTCTATTAGCTTCGCAAGCTCATCTTCTAACCAATACTATTAACAGTATAAACCCAAGTGATTTGTATCCTAATGACCCTTTTAAACTCTATCCAAGTATTCAACTTTTGTACTCCAAATTAACCACAAACTAATCAAAATATCATAAGACTTCTACTCTTTTCTCCTGTGGTGTTTTTTTTTTCCTTTGGTTTGCAGTATTACTTTCTTGCCGGCATTGAAAAGCTTCTGGCGAAATGGTCCGGATCAAAATCCAGCGTGACTGGAGCAGAAACCGATGCTGATGGCCGGAGAATTGGTGTTCCGGCCCTGAATGATGTCTCATTAGCAACTGTATTGGATGCATTTGTATTATCTGCAGGCTGTAACTCAATTTCCGAGCTTATCTCGAGTACAGTTTCGGTATTGTCATAGAGTTGGTTGTCATCATATTCTTCGAGCGAAACCACCGTACTTGTGTCCGTGAGAATGGCTGAATTGTCGTTGTAAGCACGAAGCCTTCGCTTTCTTCTGGCCGTCTTTTTCCAGCCGTGAATTGTTTCTCTTATCCTCTGTGGAATCAAGGCCGCCTTGTAGTTTGTTCCCATCTGCCCAAAAAAACAAGGAGAAAACAATAAAAAACTAAGGTATGTTGTTTCATTCATTTTCTTTGTCTATGTAGAAACCTAGGAGTTTTGTATAATGCAAATTTTGTTGTTTTCATAAGGAAAACTAATTTAGACACTATTTGAAGTTATTAACAAATTCAGCCTAAAATTATTATTTTGACAAACGAAACTTCTATTTTTCAGCTGATAGCAATTTAGATCTTATTATCAAATTATCCATTTAACCCAGCACGTCACATTTTCCATTTTCTATTTCTAACACTTCAGTGATTTCTAACGTGATTTTAAAATCTGTCAAACCCTCGATAGAGTTTAAAATTGAGTTAGAAATTGCCAAATGAGTTAAAAATTACCAAATGGGTTAAAAATTGGACTTATCAGAAAAATTGACAGAGATGTCTAAATTGCTAACATCTGACTCATTTTAAAATCCGCAGCCAAGTGGGCTCGACCGAGTGAAATTTGCTCAAACATCATTGGTTACCACATCGATAATGAGTTGCTATTATCGACAGGAATAGTCCGAAGAGTAGTTCGATTAACGATAAGAGCAAATAACAGGAATACCTGGGTCACTAGTGCATAAAGCGGCAGAGTGCTGTAGCTGCATAAGAATTGCCCTGCAAACCTGTAATAAAGCATAAAACTTTGACAACCCATGATTGATAATTTGAAATAGTTTATCTATTCAAGTCAATGATCTTCGAGAATTAGATAATACCCCAAGCACAGTCTTATGTATACCAGTAAATGATTCCTGATAAAGCAAGAGTCGTAGCCAAACTGCCACTGTAATCAAAGCAACAAAACAATTTAGTGTTTTAGAGAGAGGGAGAGAGGGAGAGAGATGAATTACCCAGAACCAGAAAAAGGAAGCCACTTCAAATGCATTCTGCAAAGGAATAGATTGAAGCTTTGAAGTTAAAAAAACATCTACTTCTCCCTTTTTGTCCAAGGAAAATATAAACAATCATTATGAGAAATTACCTGAAACAGAATAAAATGAATCAAGTACAACAAGACTTGTGGCTTTTTAAACCAGAACAGACCATCTCGAGGTTTCAGTTTTGCATCCGCCAAAAACTCTGTTATTCCAGCACTCTCCAATGCTAAGGTTGCTATAACCTGTTGAAGCTTTGCACCCACAAGAAGTACAAGCTGCAAAGAAATTGCTGAGTGAGAAAGAGGAAAGTTTTAAGTGAGAGAGACAGAGGGAGATCTCTTACACCAATAGGGATGAAGGCTATCCAAAAATAAAAGTTGGACTCTGCGGTAAGACAGTCAAATAATCAAAAGTTAAGCTCTCTACATCTTTCTAACATCGGATTAGTAACTTTTTGGCTCGCAAATCGTTTTTCTCGTATAAAAGATTCTACCTTTTATGTTAAACAGCATGAACGCCACAACGAACCCCCACAACGGGCCACTGCAAAAGTTAAATGAATCTGTTCTTAGAAGGAGTTTCGAGGCGCAAGAAAACCGATAGCTCCAATATGTATGATGATGAAGCAATATATACAAAATTAGACTATAATGGTGGAAACTAAATCGCAATAGATAGTTGACAGCAAAAAGAATAATTTAATTAAAAATAAAATTGCAAAAAGAAAATCATTACCTCACACCAACTATCATTTGGAATTCTTCTTCCATCGAGCGAATCATGTAGTTGTGAAAATCATATTTCAATGATAGATTATGATTCTGTCACAAAAAACATGCATAATCATAAATCTTCAGATGAGTATGCTTTGACTGTGTTTATTTTCTCCACTAGAAGATAAATTTGCTTGTTTTGCAGAATTATATATATGCATATTGAGGTTTTTTTCAGCAAAATTTTATTCATACCATGATAAAACCCTTGCGGAGCGTGAGATAGTCAGCTCGATCGACGGAATGACCAAATTGTCGGAAGAAACACGTCTGCAATTTCACCAGTTCACATCAGATTAATCAGAATTATCAACTCCTTAATTGTAAAAAGATCAAATTTGAATTAACACCCCCTGCCTAGTTTAACATAAGCAAATGCTTTCATGTGTAATTTTTAGGAATTTAAATTGCTTCTCAAGTTGGATTTTGAAGGAATATTTGCTTCAAGAACTTGATATTCTCCCTCTCACATACCATACCGTCAAACCATTCACCCTTTTTGTCGATGCATCTCCACTAAGTTGATAATGAATGATACTCACTGTTTATGCGATAGTTTAAGCCATTCAAGTTAAAATTATTGAAGGAATTTTCATTCTTTCAAAGCATAAAATAAGGGAAGAAGTTGAAGACCTACCACCCAGATGAAAAATCTATTCCTGATCAATGGATTTGAAGCATGATTCTTCACAAAATTCGCCTGTCTCCGCATCGTCATTTCCCTGGTCAGCTCTTTGATAGAAGAACAAAATAACGGTCAACACCTTTTTCGTGTATGAAATTTGAGTTCGACAGCGTGTTTTACCACCAAAATATTATTCCAAGAGAAAATAATCTAATTTATAGGCTTCCAACAGTAGACCAGACCAGAATCATACCATTTAAGGAGTTATGTCTGTCCATCCGAGCTTCGTCTTCCCATTTCCTCCAACTATGAACCTGCAGAAATTACACTATTGTCAACATTTATCGATTTTCTAAACTTCTGTCATAGTTCATTACGTTGCCATGTATAGGAGGAGTAACATGATTGATCTACAATATATAAGAGTGAACCCATCCACATAATGATCAAATGTGAGTTTGTTAAACGTTTGTGGATATATCTTTTTTCCTTTACTCAAACGCTAAGAGCTTACTCTGATATTGGAAGGTTATGTCGAATATGTTGCCATGTATAGTAGTACCATAATTAATGCAAACCGTTAATTCTATTCACGTATTCAACGTATTTATATTCAAAACTATTTGATCTTGCACAAAACAAAGAATAATACAAAATTATTACCGCTTATGGAAGAGAAAGACAAACCTTCACAATTGCAAGCAGCATCGTCAAGCAGCTGTAAGATATGTGTGTCACTGCCATTACAAAAATGAATCGGTGCAATTGCTCAAGACCTTCGTATGAAACAAACGGCTCATAACCCTGCAAAAATTGAAAAGAACAAATGACAACGATTAATCAAACGAAAAAAATGTTAAAAAAAACAATTAGTCCATGTCATATGGAATATTAGGCATGCCTTTTTGCAAGTGTTAATGCTTTCAATTGACTGGTTTTCAAGTTCTTCTTTGATTTCGGCTTTGGTACAAGGAATGAATGGACTGTTGTAGAATTTTGAAGGTACACACAAACCGGCTATGAGACTCGACGTAGCAGTCAAAAGGAGTGAAATAAACCCAAGAAGCATCAACTCTAAAAGAAGAATCCAAAAAGTAAAGTTACATAAAAGCGAAAAAAAAAGAGTAAAAAAACATTGATTTGAAGAAAAAATTGCCTTCTTTCATTTTCTCAACAGCTTCAAGTAAGGGCTTTCGATTAGTCTTCCGTAGCCACTGAATCACAGAAAGAAAAAACAGTAAACTCATGTACAACACGAGAAAAATCATCAAAATCGTATCGAATGAACAAAAGCCTACAACCTAAAACTCATATCAGAAGGAATATGAGAACTTTTAAAGATCGTTGCCTCAGTTCATTTACTGTCTAGATTTCAAAAATATAGCAACCACACAATCTAAGCAACAAATACCAAAAATCTTCAACAAATTGATTTAGAAATAATCAAATTTAAACTGTTCCTTGGAACTGGAAGTTCTTGTCTGAATATGGCCCCAAATTGCCTTGTATCCTTATGTGAATTGCTTAAGACCATGCTTATGAGAAACAAAAAGAGAATCCAGATTTTGAGTAACGCTCTGATTTGTAAGCGAAAACTACTTAATTTACTAATCAAGGTACTATGCAGAATGATATGAACACATAGGATGAGAAAAAATTCAATCCAATAAGTGGCTTAAAGCTTAAAAGAGGAGCAGAAAGGCCAAAAATAGATGAACTTACAGAGCTTAGTCGATGAATGGAGCGCTCTACAAGCAAAGAGACTGCAACAAAAATTGTCAGCACCGTCGCTACGGACCATGTTGGTGTCAAGGCCAAAGATCGAGCTTCTTCATCATTTTCAGCCATTGCAGGCAATCTCAGAGATTAAATACCTTCAGAATCTTAACTAGATTTTGTTTTTATTTCGCAACTAGGCAGATTTTCTTGAGATTATGAGCGAGTTGCTTTCTCTTGTAACATACAAATCAGTCTTTCCTGCGAAAGTTGATCCTAGACACATGGATAGAAAATTCTTCGAATTAGTCTGGTTTCTTCAAAGAACAAATATGGATCCGTTTTAGAAAACCCATTACCCCTTCCACTTTTTTCGGTAATGCTCATTTTCCGACCAACCCACCAAAAGAACTTGCTCTGTAATAGATCCCAATTGAAGAATGGCTGGAATAAATCAATAAGAAAAGGAAATTAAGGAAGAAGGCGTTCTATAAAGCTAACCCACTCCCACTTCACCTTATCCAACCTATTCTCTCTCACTGAAAGCACAAATACTTTCTCATAAACGCTGGAAGACTAATGCACACTTTTTTGGGGTTGAAAACAGCTTGAGAAGCTAGGAAAACACCACATTCAGCTTCGATCTAGTTCTTTTTGCTGGGAGATTCGAACATTCCGAACGAAGCTTTAACAACGGCAGCTCACAGCTGTGTTATATTTGGGTATAAAATGAAAAGCAAAAGCGAAAAGCTTTCAGATTCACATTTCCCAGCTGGTTTGCATGGCCATCTTGGGCTGATGGACCGCCACTGACAGAAACCGAGAAAATCTGGAACAAACAGTAACTAAAGAAAAAGCTAGGAAAATGAGTCGTGGTGTCGAGAATTATTTATTCGAAAACTCCAGAAAAATGGCTGGACCTACACTGGATGAGGCCTCAAATCTGCAATTTTTATAGTCATGAAAATTGTATGAGAGAAGAAATTGGTATATGAAGTTAAAAATTGGTATATAGCAGTCAAAAATTATATCATTTTTCTGGATTTGGAGTTGAACGATGCCGGATGCTCTGATTTTTTTTATATTTTCCCTCCCCCCAGAGTTAGTGGAGAAAGACGACGACAAAAATCCCACCTTTGTAAGAGAACATCATTCACTTTTACGCAAATCTTGTAGTAATATCAAGTTTACACGTTAATTTACCAAAGTAATGCTCAAAAGTCACATAATTTCTCATTATCTTGATTATTTTTCTCCGTATAAAAAATGGGAAAAAATCTTGAGGAGAAAAAATCACAAATATAAAAAAATATTTATTCACTCAAATTTATATATATTTATAAATAAATTAAAATTTTAAATAATATTTATAATAAAGGTCCATTAACCTAACTCAAAACAATTTTGAGTTGATGTAATTAATTTTAAAGTAACGTTATGTTTATACTATAATATCTGAAATAACGTTAATATGTTATTTACTTATTAGTAGAATAATATAAATATTTATATGAATTAATTAATAAATAATACGTAATTGATATTTTAGAGTGTAAGATTAGAACGTAAAATTATAGTACAAACATAGTCTTACTCCTAACTTTAAATACAAGTATATGATCATTTCATTCGCATTAATTTTAAAATAATCAAAATTTTGATTTTTGTGTTCTTATTTCATATATCTTGTGATTGCTTGGATATACGGTCGGATCACTTATTAACTCTCAACAAAAATTAAAATGATTGACAGATAAAAATAGAATATGATGAGGATCAATCATAGTGGCCTACATTTAATGTTAAGGCTAACTATTTCTATTTTTGTGATAGGTGATTGATAGATATGGTTAGAAATAGAACAATACGTGTCGTTCAAGGAAAAAAATTACGAGCAGAGGATAGTATCACTGTTTAAAGTTTGAAATAGAATCACGAGTTTTGCAACTTTAATCTACCTGAATTTATAGATGAAAAAAAAAACAAAATATTAAATGAGATTCACAGCGCAGACACACTAACCCTGCCCAAATAGAATTCAAGTCTATCGAATTCTAAAAATCTTTACCTTAACATGAATTTCATAAAGGAGATGCAAAATGATTGACAGATAAAAAAAGAATATGAGGGTCAATCATAGTGACCTACATTTAATGTTAAGGCTAACTATTTCTATTTTTGTGATAGATGATTAATAGATATGGTTAGAAATCAAACAATACTAGTCATTAAAGGAAAAAAATTACGAGCAAAAGATAGTATTATTGTTTAAAGTTTGAAATAAAACCACCTGTTTTGTAACTTTAATTTACTTGAATTTATAGAAAGAAAAAAAAAACAAAATACTAAATGAGATTCACAGCGCAGAGACACTAACCCTACCCAAATAGAATTCGGGTCTATCGAATTCTAAAAATCTCCACCTCACATGAATTTCATAAAAGAGATCCAAAATGCGGACTCGTTGGCTTGACCCAAAAACAATCAAATATACTGAACTCTGACAATGTCTACCTCAAAACGAATTATGATGCAATAAATAAATATTTAAATATTTCTCTTCTATATCCTTAAAGAAAATCTGTAACACATACTCACATGTCTATTCCAAAGAAAGATATAGATAATCAAACTATAAAAGTCTCTATGGGTAAATTCAACAACTGATGCTAATTATATTTAAAAAAAAAAACACTTAAATTATAATGATCATGCCTTCAAATCTCACAAAACATCATCCAAATATGGGCAAACATATCTCGCATCTTTACTTGTCATCTCAATTCTATCTTCAAAACTCTAAACAATTCCACTATCATTATATTCTAATAACGAAATATCAAACCTCATTCTAAATGTGAAAAATCTACTTCAAATATCTCATCGCTCCCAAAGCACATTCTTCCACAGAATATCTAACCAAAATCGCTAATTTTAATAAAATATTTACGTCTAAAAAGTAAAAAATTAAAGATATCATAAGTTTCTAAAAGATAGTTTAAAAATTTGAATATTTCTGTAATAACAAATAAGCCCCAAAATATCCAATCACATCTAATTGACTAAAAACAATCGCAGATATCATAAAATTCAAAACTGATTTGAATTTTAACCCAAAGCAATCTTGAAAATTTAGGTATTCTTGAGATTCACAATCTACCATAAATCATCAAATTAAATCTGTTAAAAATCTCTTAAAAATCTCAAAACTTTCAACAATTTTCACCAATCGCAAAAAATCAAACTTTGCAAACGATACTCTTGCAAGAATTCCAATCAAAGCTTTCTACAATTCATCAGCAAACTAAAACACCCTCGAACTAAGATCTATTTGATGATAGTGCAGCTTGATTCCAATATGAAGATTGCAAGAAAACACTCGGATGGTTGAACAACATGTTCAGAGAACAGCAATACATATTTGTGGCGATTGGTGGCATAGGGCTATTGTGATGGAAACTAACTGGCATCTTATAGGAGGACAGTAGACAACAATGGGCTGAACAGAGGCCAACAAAGGGAGGGCAACGGTTCAACGACTTCTGTGTTGGAGATCACACATGGCAGGTGGTTATTATAAAAAATATCAAGTTTTCACGAAGAAGATGAATGATAGAGAAAACAATTTTTTTTCCTAAAAAATTGCAATTTGCTGAAAAATTACCAAAAAACTTGTACAATCCAAAATGACTAGAGAAAATTGATATTTCGATGAATTTCAAAACCTAAGTTCTGTAATCTCTCTCAACTAGGTTCTAATACCAAATGTTTAGAAATTGAATAATAAACCAAAAAAGAAAATATGAGTGTCAGACACTGAATTTACGTGAAACTCTTTTAAGAAAAAAGACAAAAAATAATATTACTATTTGAAGATCAAAACACAATCGGACTTAAATTTATATGAAGTTATATATAAAAACAAATTCATAAATTAAATTTACAATGCCGATTCAATGGTTTGACTTAAATAGAATTTGAGTCATGGCAAATTCTAACAAATACTATACGAAATTCACTAAAATAATAAAAGATTAGAAAAACACTAATAAGCATATGAAAACAAATAAAACCAAGTAAAAAAACAAAAAGCAATAGTCAAATTTGAGAAGATTGATCAAACAAAATAGAATTTTTATTTCAATTCTCAAGAAGTTTAAGATAATGAGCAAAGCTTCCTTAAAAAATTTTAAGTGGCTTAATTAATAGTTGTTTTGCCGGAAAATTAAATCAATTCAAGTACAATGTAATTAATCAGTCGATTGTAAGAAATAAAATATAGTCATGTCATTATAATAACAACATTAATTTATTCAATTGATACCAATTTATTATAACAACAATTCAACATTGTGACATTCAAGTAATCTATGGTCAAATTATCACACTCTCCACATGGACACAAAGTCCTTGCATGTGCATTTTTGTCAAATAAATAATTTGTGATTGATTTGATTATTATAAATTAATAAACAAAGAAAATTATGTTTTTCTTCTCTCTCTAGCTTTTTAGAGTAATGTTTTGTGCATTTGAGATTCAATTAAATTAAATATTCATTTCTCATAAAATGATAATAGTGTGACAAGTGAGATCAAAGTTTAATTTCATGCGATTAAGGTTTCCAAGTTTTCTCTTCACTTTTCTTGAATATTAAACAAAACATATGATTAATACAGTAATTTAATATGTGATTAATACTTAATTAGCTACTTGATTAATGATTTTTTTAATTTAAAAGTAGAATAATAATTGAAATTAAAATAATAGAAATAAATAAAGGTTGCTTTTTGGGAAGAAAAAGATGCTTTGACTTGAACCGTACGAAGTCTATATGCCCTCCTATCAAGCAGGAATTAGTGTGTAAGCAAGTCTTTTTCTTACAAATAAAAAATAGTCTAAACTATTTTTTTAGAGTAGATGTATATAATTAACTCTTATCTATAATATGATACGTCGTTTTCTTATTAGGACAGTAATTATAATATCACAATAGTAGAAATGATGTATGACTTTAGTCAATATATGTCAAAATATAAAATTAAAATATAAAGTAGGTACACATATAAATTAATTATTTTATGTAATACATAATAATATATTTTATGTTCAAATATATTTTAAAAAATAGACTTTTATTTTAAAAATAATAATATTATATTTACATTTTAATATTATAATGTAATGTTTAAGTGTTATTTAATTAATAACAGAAATTATCTATCAATACATCATAATTATTCTTTTAATGAATCAAATGTGAAACATTAAGTTTATTTTTTAATTTTACGTTATAATTTTATGTGTGCTTAATAATTATTTATTAGGTAGAATAATAATTCATATAGAATTTAAGTGTAAAAATAAATAATAAATTTAGGAGTCCATAGAATGGGATAAATTATAGTGTATCTGTATAATTAGTAGTAAAAAAGACGGCGTCGTTTTCAGAAGTAAATGGTAGAGAGAGAAGTGTCTCAGCTTAGCTGTGGCGGAGAAAATGGAGAATTGTAGCAACTGTGACGCTAATTAATGGCGGATGGTGGGTTAGGCAGGCAATTATAGGTCGAGACTTTCTTGCCAGATTTGAGTTTTATCAAATTGGTGGGAACCCAAATCAAATCAAATTAAATTGCATCAATTTCGATTTTAATTTTTTTGGAATTTGCCAAAATTATTGTTTTATTTGATCAAATTAATGAATAATTAGACTTTTTTAACTCATGCAAAGGAATGATGGATGAATTTGTTTGACAACTTATTCATTGTTGAACCAAAGCAAAATTGAAAATTTAGATGTACAAAGCGACAAAATTGGGGTCTAGAAATTGGAAAGGTTGGGAAGGAGACGGTCTCTTTCGTTTGTTCATATGAAATATGCAATACATGGTACCAAGTCCCTACCCAATCCATTTAAGATCATACTATATTTACTATAAATACATATTCATGATGAAATGACATAAAAGAAGTGAATTGAGATGGACCTACGTACTTGGTTTGCTTTGGTTGGGTTCATAGCTTTCTGAATCTGGTCGCTTCTAGTTTAGTCCAATTCACCTCCATACATTTAGGATGTGGACATTGCAGTGTGCTAGGGAGCTTCCGCAGTTTTAACGTATTATTAACAAACTATTTTCCTCCTTTTTTCCACCGATAAACCAAATAAATCCTAATAAACTAAGCTTGGGGCCTGGCCCCCCGAGGAAAACCCAAGGTCTTGATCAACTTCCACTTTTTTGTCTGTGAATATACAAAATAACAAAATTACTCTTCAACCAAACAGATGCCATCAGAGAAGTGTATTGAGTGGCTTAGAACAATACGATAGAGATTTTTATTTTTACATAAAAAATAACAATTTAAAAATGTCAATTTTTATAAGGTGTTGGGCTAATTTTTGTAAATTATTTTTTATTCAAAATTAAGATATTATGCGATGATAACTGATGAGGTCGGTTTAGAGAGTCAATGAGGCTAATTTCCATCTAAATCTAGTGTATTTCTCCAATTCTGAGAATTAGAAAGCTGCCAGTTGGGAGAAACAACGGGTCAGATGGGAGAGAAATTTTATTGGAAGGAATTTTACTTTATCAAATTCGTGATCTTGAACATAGGGTAAGTGGTGGTTATTGTTTTGTTCTCTTTTTCTCAAAATTATATGTAGTTAATGTTGAAATTCATCTCTAAATTGAGGAAAATATTGGAAGTAAAGTTGAATCGAGGCTTGAGAGTGTAAATTCACAAAATATTGTATGAGGTATGGTGATGTCTAATTGTATTTCTCTTATTTAATCCAAGTTTAGGGTTTGAAATATAAAAATTAGGATTTAATTGTGGAAATTGAAAGTTCTAAAATTTATGCACGAAAACAAATTGAATTATGTTTTGGTATGGTTTTTGACAAATTTAAGCCAGTTAATTGGAGAAAGTTGATTTTTTTTTTTTCGAAATCAGAAGTGGTTCTTGATGCAGCGGTCGACTGGGAGATGTCTTAGTCAGCCAAACGAGGAGACGACTAGTTCAATCAACTGAACACTTCCAAGGTTGATTATAATGTATTTTAAGGTCAAATCTTTGTGGAGTTACTTTTATAAATTCCTCGAGTGGGTTCATATCCCGATTATGGGTCTCAACAAACTTTTCAAAATAATCTTTTAGAAAACTATGCAATACTTGACGTGAGATTTGAACTCCTTTGAATATTTGGATACTTGACTTTGACTTTGATAAACCTGTTTAAGATAGTGATTTATTTTTGTGTTTAGCATTGCATAGTTTTTTAAAACAATATTTTGAAACATATTCTCGTATAAAATGACATAATCATTTTTATAGGTCTTTGAATTTTATTTTATAGATGTATTTTTCACTAGATATATTTTATTCGAGCATGCACATTTATTTTATTGATTTCTTCATCGTGTGAATCAAGTTTAATCGACCCATGGGGATCTTATTTTTGTTACGCACATTCTACCATTAGAAGATGTATTTGTTTGTTGTAAACTAGAGTAATAGAACAATTGTATATGTCGTGTCTCTAAACCTGATGAGGGTCATTTATGGCTTGCGATTGTCTAGTATTCCTATTATTATTGTTTATGTTTATGACATAATGTACTCGGAGTTTGTGAGTGCCTTCATTTTCAATGAGATTTTCTTGTTTGATAGTAGAAACCTATTTTACATATGTACTACATTATAGTAGAAGATTTCGACAATTGCCATATTGTTTGTTTTCTACTTAATATTTATTAAACGTGTTACATATGACATGCTCACATATTCTTTTAGAAAACATTTACATTGAATGTAAAACTCTATCCTTATTGAGTTTTGTTAATTCACCCAAAATGACTACCTTATATAAAGTTTGAGTCAGAGAGATTCTCAGCAACTAATGCAGGATTAAGCTAGGCAGCATATTTATTTTAATTATTTATAATTTTCCTTCAGAGTTCATGTCACGCTCCAACAGGGACTCGAAACAGAACAGGGAACGAATTGGACCAAACCATCTGATCCATTTTTTAAATCCATAGATAGCAGTGGAAGATTTAAAATAAACTTAATAGACCAGAACCAAAGATATAGGTCCAAAAGTGACATATAAAATAATGTAAAATAACATTGTTCAAAATGCGTAGAAATAATTTAAAATAAAACTAAAATACGAACTTTATTAAAATATTCTAAGTCTGTCAATAAAAGAAAATAAAATATCTTGATTTAGAAAATCTCTAAAATCTACTCCTGTGGTCACAACTGAGAATCACTTTGATTCTTTCCTGAAAGGAGAAGTCAATTTGGAGTTAGTCAACTAAACTAAGTAGTGATTAAATTTTATATTGAACAAATGAATAAAAGAATTATGTGTGCATTCTTGTTATTTATTCTTAAATAATTCATTATTTAAGGAAAGTAAGAAAAATGTACAATAAAGTATGTAACAAAATCAACAATAGCGAAAGACATTAAATTTAATTAAACAGAACATTATATTTAAATATAACCAACGAAGAAGTTGTATGTTTTATAAAAGTTTGACATAGCAAATAAGAACCCGTCATTTTATGCGAGATTACGTGTAAAATATCAACTTTTAATAATTAATGGATGCTAAATATAAAATAACACATACCTCAAATTTTGGACCTACAAATACCGAAACCCAACGGAAAGAGGTTTAATGAAGTCAAACATTAGACAAGTCCGACAATTTCCTAAGTCTTGGAACATAATCATAACATTTTTAGGAAATTAGAATTCGAACTCTAAAATTAAAGTTTTGATTTCTAGACTAACAATAACGACTTAAGAATGAGAAAGCCGAGAGCCAACATGGTTAAATATGGCCCCTGAAATGACCCATTAGCAATCGGGTCAAAATTTTGAGGTAAAGAAAATTTTTGGTCTAAAAATAGGGTCTGGATTTTGTCCCAAAAGAAAATGCGCCGAAGCCCAATTCAATATGGGCCCAATTTGGTCTGGCCTAAAACAACCTAGGCCTCGTGTCATGACCTGGCCCCAATTCTCTTGAGAACCGCATCGCAAACTGGGTTCTCTGCCTGGAGAACAATTGCATAACTCACAACTCACAGTGGAAGCTCACCAAACACAATCACAATACGCTCGCACAATTAGGCCACAAAAAAAAAATTCAACACAAACACGAAAGTTATATACTATTATTTATTTACAAAACTATATCCAAATTTATTTTACAAATATATGTCATGCTAAAACTAAATACATTAAAGTAACAACCTGAACTCACACTCTAAGCCTATGTTGTGCAAACTATTAGTCCAACTAATCTTTACCTTTTGCTCTAGAGCTGCTACCACATGATCCTGAAAAACATCGACATATAGAACCATGAGCTTTATGAGCTCAGTAATAATCTTAATCTAAGGATCCAATAAATCATACAAATATCACAACTAATCATGTACTAAGCCTAACATGATTAGTTCTCACAATCATAACTTCCAACATTTAACTTTTGATCAACTCTCATGATCACACATCCCAGAATTTATATTTTATCTAGATCTTTAGATATTTCTAAATAATATCTCAACTATGTGATACACTTCTTTATGTAAGAAGTATTTGGTGCATATGTAGAAATGCTTAGGTCTATAATTTAGATAACCATAGACTACCTTTCTCAATTCTCATGTACAATTTCTCTTTATGCACATACAATTATCATATGTATTTTATATGTAATTATATTCATCATGAAACTCATATGTTATCCCAAATAAGCACCACTATTACATGAATTTTATACTTCATATAATTCATGTTGGACCGATATGCTCGCCTATAGAGGGGATGTGATAAATTAGGCGTGCTAAATTTTTTCGTGTGATATTTTAATCTCTAAATTCTAAGTGATTTAACGCATGTAAATAGACAAGCAATCACAAATATAAAGAGTTAGGGATAGAGAAAATGCAAATCAAGTTTGTTCACGTGGTTCGACAACCTCGCCTACGTTCGAGCTCAAAGTTCCCCACTTGGAGATCCTTAAACCACTAACCTCTCCGGTTAGTAAAAATTAACTTCACGGGTGCCAATCAAACCTTTATAGTGACTCTTTCTCATGGCGTCAATGTCGCCATTTCTTTGACTATTCACAAGTTGTCACCCTTTATCTCCATTTAGGTACAAATAGAAAATAAAATATTACAATGTAGAACCTAACTCTCAAAGATAAAATCGTTGAGGATTGAGAGAGTTAGGCTTATGCACTCATTTATTGAAGAGAAATATTGAGTAAATAATTCGGCAACGTTTCGAGATGATTTCTCTTCGTTAAAGTGAGTTTTGGATGGTCTTCTATTTATAAAATTGCTAAAAAGGTCGACCACTCTCTATTTTGTCGACCTCCTCTGACCGTTGAAATATAGCTGTTATGTTGTGCAGTGGGCAGGTCAAGCGCTTTACTGTTCATAGTAGACCGATTCACTATTCATGGTATACCGATTCTCTGTTCATGGTTGACCGTTGCAGTGTATGTAATACCCGGATAAAACCCATGTGCCTTATGTAAAGGATTTTATAAGATAAATATTTTGATAAATGAAAAATATGTTCCGTAATTGTATAATACAATGAAAATCAAGGTAGAAATATTATTGGATTAATTAAAGTGTAAATTGTTGAGGGAGGTGTAATTGTTGTTTTCGATCAAAAGGCGGTTGAGGGCGTGGTCGAGAAGTTCGACCCAAATGTATTACATATTGTATTTTTTATTTTCGGTCGAAAAGGCAGTTGATGGCGCGGTCGTGAAGTTCGACTAAAATGTATTGTAGATTATATTTCTAATTTTCGGTCAAGGCATCGGTCAAAGGAGTGTCGTGAAGTTCTACCGAAATGTATTACATATTATATTTCTTATTTTCGGTCAAGGAATCGGTTGATGGAGCGGTCGAGAAGTTCGACCAAAATATGGGTTTGAGGCAAAAATATGAGTGGCGGTCAATGGTGCAGTCGTGTGAGAGGTCGACTTCATTGACCGAAAAGTCCAGTTTTAATGAAAAAACTATTTCTGTCGCAGCCATTTATTTTATTTTTCCTTGATGTTTTTCCTCCCCTCTCGATGCAATAAAGAACTCTCCACGTGGCTGGGTTGCATTGGACCTCCTCCTTTGAAATGAGTGATTGTCCATCAACCTTGCGTCCTTAGGAAGTCTTCTCTGCCTTTATAGAAATGGTAGAGGATGGGGAGTGGCACTATGGTCACTTTGGGTTTCTGTTTTCAGAGAGGAGAAGAGAAAAAGAAAGAGGAGGAAAGAGGGTGCTGTGTTTTCATTCAGAAAGTGCGTGAAAGGCAAAGGGGAGACATTCTTTTGTTTTCTTCCTATGAATGAGTGCGAGTGAAGAAGGAAGTTGCTGCTTGGTTTTCCTGGTGTGAACCATTTTTTCTGTCTGGCTTCTGGACTGTTGTTGCTTTGAAGTGGTGCTTTTGTGAGAAACATTTGCAAAGAAGTAAGAAATGTGATGTAGTTGGCTTGAGGAGGCCCTACATCACAAAATTTTCTTGTCTGTTTGAATATTGACATTTCTTAATTGCTGTGAAACTACACTGTGATTTGCTCAAGACTTATGGTTGTTTAAATGTAGCTTTGATTATTACGGTGAAGAATTGTCTTTCCATTTGTTATTGTCATTTTCTGTGGGTTGAGAAGTTGGATAGCTTTTGTCATACGTAGTGTGATGTTATTTTGTGATTCACCGTTTACTGAGAAATGTTAGTCGCTTTGGAAAAGTATTACCCTGTTTCTTTTGGATTACCAACTAAATAATGTAGTGTATTATTTTGCTAATTGAGAGATCTGGTTGATGAAGAACATAAGAAGTGGTAATATTATCTTGCGGTGAAGTGTTGCTCTGTTGATTGTTGATTCCTGTTAATTATAGTGTGATGAAGAACTGCTTGGAGTATTTTTCTACTGTGTTGAATAATTTGTTACTGCTTTTCGGAATTGGTTCCGAAATGAAGAAATATGGACATGAATTGAAGTTAATTATTGTTACTGTTCCCTTATTTTTTTTGCTTTGGAAATTAGCTTTACCCTATTAACATTGGTCATATCCTAGTTCCATGAATTGTTCTTCGAATTGACCTTGGTTAACTTATGCATGAATTGCTTCTTGTCAATTAATTGCTCTCTGTCAATTAGTACTCTGTTAGTTAATATATAAATTACTTCCCATTAATTAATTAAAGCATAAATTGTTCTATGAAATTAAAATATAAATTGCTCCATATGAAGTTAAAATATGAATTGTTTCTTGTTAATTAATATGTGAATTGTTCTCTGTCATCTAATATAGAAATGACTCCCTGTTAACAAATGCTTAGTTTAATTGATAGTCCTCTTGATTGTTCCTTATAAATTGTCGATAAAATGCTAGATGATAGAAATTGAGTGTTTTAGCTTAAGTATGAATTGTTATATCACTGCTTTAATATTACATTGCCTTTTCTTGAAATCTATATATTGTAATGAACTGAATATGGCATGACATTCATGCATTATGAGTAGGGCTTATGAAAACGTTGACATATGCACGATATGTTTAATAAAATGAATGAATAAACGTAAATTGGTGTATGAGGGTTCAGAAGATGGGTGACGGTCCTTGGTGGTTACACCCCAGATGGATAGCTTGTCCTACTTAGGGATGGAGTTACGGTCCTTAGGGAGTGGCACTCTGGTTACTTTGGGTTTCTGTTTTCATAGAGCATAAGAGAAAAAGAAAGATGGGAAAGAGGGCGTTGTGTTTTCATCCAGAGAGTGCATGAAAGGGAAAGGTGAGACATTATTTTGTTTTCTTCCTGTGAGTGAAAGCGAGTGAAGAAGGAAGTTGTTGCCTAGTTTTCTTGGTGTGAGCCATTTCTTTTGTCAGGTTTCTGGACTGTTGTTGCTGTGAAGTGGTGCTTTTGTGAGAAGAATTTGCAAAGAGGTAAGAAATGAGATGTAGTTGGCTTGAGGAGCCCTAGATCACAAGATTTTCTTGTTTGTTTGAATATTGCCATTTCCTGCTTGTTGTGAAACTACACAGTGATTTGCTCAAGACTTATGATTGTTTAAATGTTGCTTCAATTATTACAATGAAGAATTGTCTTGCCATTTGCTATTGCCATTTTCTGTGGGTTGAGAAGTTGGATAGCTTCTGTCGTATGTAGTGTAATGTTACTCTTTGATTCACCATTTATTGAGAAATGTTGGTTGCTTAGGAAAAGTATTACCATGTTTCTTTTGGATTACCAACTCGCATTAAATAATGGACTGTATTATTTTGCTAATGGTGAGACATGGTTGATGAAAAACATAAAGAAGTGGTAATATTATCTCATGGTGATGTGTTGCTCTGTCGATTGTTGATTCTTGTTAATTATTGTGTGATGAAAAACTGCTTGGAGTATTATTCTACTGTTGTAATACCCCGACTTTTTAAGTGGGTTGACTATCGGCGTATTACCAAGAACGTATTCGTTAAATCATATATTATGGAAGTTAACGTAATTAAAATAAAATAAATATTAATTGAATTAAATTATAATATAAGTAATTAAATTAATTGTTATATATATATATAACATAAACATAAAAATAAAAATAAATAATAAATAAAGAAAAAAAAAACAAATAAAGAAATGGGATCCATTTCTTCCCTTTCGCTGGGAATGAGATCCGAAGAGAGGGAGAGAGAGCGACACGAGGGAGAGACGGCGAGAGGCGACGACTAGCGGGAGACGCCGTCTGGCGTGCGGCGTGATGCTATTAGCATCGCGGGTCGGGATTCATGGCGAGCTAGGGCTCGAGTTCGGGTGGCGACGTCCGGCGAACAGCGAGACGAATCGGAGCTTCGGCCACAATGTGTTTTCCGGCAAAGTTTGGAGGTATGGTTGGCTGAGTCTTCTTCCTCCTCCTTTGCTTTTGATTCATCGGGCATGGCAGGAACGGAATGGACTATTTTCGCATCGGGCAGGGGTGATTCCGGCTGGTTGGGCTGCTACCGGCGACCTGGGACTTGGATGCTCTGACCCGAATCCGTTTCGAACTCAGTCTGGCGGTTCGGGTTGAACCATGCCCACCTTCCAGCTGTGTTGCACTACCGACAAGGAGATGCAAAGCTGGCATCGTACGCGGAGCGCAGTAAATAATGTGGGACACTTTGTGAAGCAGAAGAATTGAAGAGGAGACATGATGAATTAAAGAGTGGCTGTCGGTGGCTGGTTTCAGGTGAGGAATTATGAAACTGTTGGGAGATGAAAAATAAAAGGAAAGGAGGGAGAGAGCTGAGTCGAGTGCCCAGGTGAGTGTTCTGATTTTGGCAGTGCTGGCAGAGAGCTGTGAAGAATGAACGTTGGAGCTCCTCGGGTCTTCAAGGTGAGGAGGATTTCTCATCTGTTTTCTGAATTCTGGATATTCTGGTTTTGATTGTTGTCTGGATGTTGTTTTTGAATGATAAGTAGTTCTTCAGATGGATTGTCCGAATGAGTTGCTGGATAAAATTGTTAATCTGTTGGTTTTTGTTTAAGATGTTAAGTCCAATCTTGATACTGCTTTAGTAGTTTTGAGATAATCAGTCAGTTAATGGATGTTGATCTGCTGAAGGAATAATAGTATATTGATTATGGACGAGAATATGTTGCAAATCATTGGATAACACCAGAGAATTCTTTATTAGTTGAGATAACTTTTGAGTTGTTTCTGCAACGTTGTGACTATTGCTCTTTATTAGCCATTTCCTAAAGCATGAAAATATGAGATTAGTTCTGCTGTGGATGTGCACTCTGTCATGGGATAATGTTTGCTGCCATATTATTTGGATCAAAAGGAATAATAAGAATGCTTTGTTGGTTGTTGAATTTTATTAATGGTGTTATTAGATTGGGTTATGTTCCGAATAAGTTTATGGAATATCATCTTTGTTGTTAGATCTGGATCTATCCTTGCTTTAATCCAGACCCCCTGTTGGATGAATTGTGGAATGATTTTATGCAGAATTTGTAATGTTGGTTGTGGGATTATGAAACATATGCTCTGGACTATTGATTAAGTTATTGCTTGGTGCTAGTTGTTAGATAAAGGTTATTAATGTGTTTAAGTAGTGAGATGACCTTTGTTGTTCTATTATGGATTAAAAATGTTTCTGCTTCTGCTAATTGTTGTGCTCCATTGGTATTTTGAAAGCATGAACAGGTTAATGAAATGAAAGCATGAACAGGTTAATGAAGAATATGGTAATGAAGAATATGTTGGTTTAAATCAGAATTAAGTAAAAACATGAATGAATTGTGGAAATATGAAGTGTTAAATTAATGTTGGATTAATTCATACATGTTGGTTTGGTTTCGGTTCACTAATTGGAATAAAGATATCATGGGAATTGGGTAAAATAATTTATGACTCGATTCAAATATTGTTATTAGGTTTTGATTTACGGGTCAATAATTTATGGATGAAATCTTGTTGGTATTCGCAATATGTTAAGCTTAGTTTTCAGACGTTATCGATTGATATTAATTAATTAAGCCAAGTTATAATTGAGGAAACAGTTTCGTTTAGGAAACTCTAGTAAGTGACGTATAAGGATTTAAGATACAAAAAGACGACGATATTAATAAATTAATTAATTAATTTGATTAATAATTAAATGTTATTATATTTTGAAGGTACTAAAAGAGAAGAAAGAAAACGATTAAGCGATGATCACATTAAAGCTTCAAGGTAAAGATTTGGGTTGTTTTGGCCAGAGGAGGCCCTACACCCAAGTAAAGTGTGTGTGTGTTGTTTTGTGGTTTGATTTCGGTAATGTTTATAGTTACCCTTGGTTTTACTTAATGATATAACTCTTACGTTTTCCATTAGTTGCTGAAAGTGCTTGTTAAGCTTGAATGAATCAAATGAATGATAGTTGAACTGAATGAGAAATGAGAATGGGTCCTAGACAGAATTCTAGTGGCATTAAAGAGAGAGAAGAAGTTAAGATATTATAAAAGACTATGTTTCTTTACAGATTGGCGAAAAAGTTACTGATGTCTAAATGTTATCCCTTTTCATGCCGTAAGTATACTTAGAGTTTCGTTCTTTTCAATTATGAAAAAGTATATGCAGACTTGATTAGTTATAGTTTACTGCCGTTTTCTATTAAGGTATTAAGCAGCATATAGAAACATGTTTTATGTTAGTTATCATTGTTTTACTTACTGTCTATAGCAGGATAATTGTTTTAGAAGCATGCTAGGGGTCATAGATTCGCTGTTAGTCGATTGTTAAAAAGCAAGTGTAGTTTGATTTGATAACTGGTCCTAATCTGATATAGTTTATGTGTTGAATATTGTCCATTAAAAGATCATGTTAGTAGATAGTTTTTGTTGATTAAATTAAGATGAGAGCAAGAATGTAATGTGAACTACGACGATGTGGATGGTAATGAAGGAAAAAGGTTTAGTTAACTAAACAAACGAAGGAAAATGTTTAGTTAACTAAACAAACGAATGAAAAAGGTTTAAGGAGTTAAGATGTTTTGTTTTCATTAAATATGAGTTGTGAACTAGTAGATGAATATTATTTCTTAATTCTGGATAAGAACATTCTAGTTTAGCACAATTAGTTAATTATAATTGATGTACGTTACTTTACTGCTTTATTGTATTCACTCGCTGTTACATTTCGATAGCATAATTGTTTCTCATATTTTCAGCAATTTTTATGATTCTTTACATGTACCAGTTCACTTATAGTATGTTTATCTCAATGTGTAATTCAATTTATGTTATGCAGTGTGTTTCATGATAATAGAAACCAAGTAGGGGGTAACCTTCAGGATGGTACCCACATGCATGAGTGAGGATAAAGAAAGAACCCTAAAGGCGGGTATATGCCGGAACACGAAAGAACCCTAAAGGCGGGTATATGCCAGGAAATAAAGAACCCTAAAGGCGGGTATATGCCGGGATAGAAAAAACCCTAAAGGCGGGTACATGTCGGAAAAAGAACAAACCCTAAAGGCGGGTATATGCCGGAACTAGGGAGTTGAGGTAGATGGGTAGTTCGGATCTAATCTAGCTACTAGGATACACCCTCACCAAGTCGGGAAAGGGACTAGTATGCACACAGGAAGTTAGGTTCCGTACATCTATGCCATCTCAAAGGAAAACCCTCAATCTCCAGGCTTGATGTACGAGTTTTTAAAGAACAAACAAAGAAAATAAATGTAATGAAAGAGTTGGTTTGGGTGGCCCCATTCCAACAAAAACTAAAGAGAGAAATGCATATTGTTTTACCCCATCTCCTTACTGGGCGTAAGCTCATGTTCTTACTTGTGGTGTAGGTAAAAAGACGAACAGATAAGAAGAAAATGATGAACACGTAACGAAGCAGGAATGGATGATTTCGCACGCACAGGATTCAGGCTGGCAAGGCAAAAGACAAATGAAAGTAAATGGTTATGAATCAACGAAGTTAAAGAAAAGTAAACGGTCTTGAATCAATGAAGTAATGATTCAGTTTTATTTGAGAAACGAAATGATTCAATGGTTTAGTATTTCTTTTGAAAGAATTCTTACGTTTCCGCTATGATTTAAAAAGGGATATTTTAGAACGTTTCCGTAAGAATTTAAAATAGATGATTTTTAACGCTTTCACATTTAATAAGTTGATTTTCACTACGAGTTTTAAGAATAGTTGGTAGCGATTTGGATTTACGCACTCTTATTTAATTCAAAAAGAAATTTCAAATTTTCATGCATTTTAACGATTTACGAAAATCCGGGTTGTTACAACTGTGTTGAATAATTTGTTGCTACTTTTCTGAATTGGCTCCGAAATGAAGAAATATGGATATGAATTGGAATTAATTATTATTAATGTTCCCTTATTTGTCTTTGCTTTGGAAATTGGCTTTACCCTGTTAACATTGGTCATATCCTGGTTTCATGTATTGTTCTACGAATTGCCCTCGGTTAACTTATGCATAAATTGCTTCCAGTCAATTAATTGCTCTTTGTCAATTAATACTCTGTTAGTTAATATATGAATGCTTTCTATTAATTAATTAAAGCATAAATTGTTTTTTGAAATTAAAATATAAATTGCTTTATGTGAAGTTAAAATATGAATCACTCCTTGTTAAGTAATATACGAATTGTTCTTTGTCATCTAATATACAAATGACTCCCTATTAACAAATACTTAGTTTAATTGGTAGTTCTCTTGATTGTTCCTTATAAATTGTCGATAAAATGTTAGATGATAGAAATGGAGTGTTTTAGCTTAAGGATGAACTGTTTTATTACTACTTTAATATTATATTGCCTTTTCATGAAATATGTATATTGTTGTGGACTGAATATGACATGACATTCATGCATTATGAGTAGGGCTTATGAAAATATTGACATATGCACGATATGTTTAATGAAATGAATGAATAAACGTAAATAGACATATGTGGGTTCAGGAGATGGATGACGATTCTTGGTAGTTACACCCCAGATGGATAGCTTGTCCCACGTAGGGATGAAGTTATGGTTATGCCATATGGACTAACAAATGTATCCATTCTCTTATTCCAAAAATCCTCAACGCTTGGACAGAAGAGATTGGTGACGGTCATAGGTGGTTACACCCATGATGGATAGCTCATCCCACGTAGGGATAGAGTTATAATTATGCCACGAGGACCAACATATGTATCCTTTCTCTAATAACGAAATGTAAAGACAGAAAAGATAGGTTCTTTTTTAAGAAAAATTGCATAAACACACATAAACATTGCATTTCATCATATTTCTTGTTGAGCGTTAGGCTCACTGTTTTATCCTGTGATTTAAGTGACTACAATGATATCAGTGTTCTTGATGTGGAGGAGGAGGCATTGCCTATTAAGCTCTTGGGTTATCAGTCGGATTCAACCTGAGGGTTATGATTCACATAAAGTAATATTGATTATTTTTAGTAGTAATTATGGTTTTTTTTTTGGATTTGGGTAAGTGTTTTGTAAAACCGTGGACTTTTGTTTAAAGTGTTAATACCATGTTTTGAATTATTATCAGTTTCCGCTTAATTACTCTAATATGTTTTGTTCACACACATTTTCAATAAATCAAAGAAAATTAAAGAAAAATTTTATATGACTGAAAATGAAAGTAAAAAAAAAAAGATTTTAATAACGCGGAGTGTTACAGTGTATTTAAGAACAAGAATGCAAATTGTCTTTTGAGTGGTTGACTGCTTCACTATTCATGGCCGATCACTGCCCTGTGTTGAAATTTTCTAGAGCTCTCTACCATTTTTTCAGTTGACCGCTCACTGTTCATGATCGACCGCTTCACTGTTCTGACTCTTTTTTCAGCCAACTGGTCAACCACTTTTTCACTGTAGTCAACCTGTACTCTGTGATTTACCCTTTTTGAACCTTTCAAGTCTCAATGATCAATACATAAACTATATGAACTTCAATAAACATATTAGTAAGCAATAATACTCATATTAAGAGTATTTTCAATAAAAAATAAACGTATTTGAAAGGTAGTGATTTGGATACGCTGCTTGCGACTTCAATTATTTGATGAAGAATGATGTAACCCACATTGAACAGCGATCTACTATATAGTCGTTCGAGCACATACAGATCCATATACTATTATACCTATTTTTAATTTGGAAAAATATATTCAATTTATTGGTCAATTCCTTCTTCAAAGTCATCTCTTAACACTTAATCACAGTTAATCATACTAAACATGACTATTAATGTTAATCCTTAATTCAGATCATCACATCGCGACTCAAAGGAACCTGGGCTACAGCCTAGAGAAGTTTGGTCCACAACTAGTAAAGGTTAGGCTGCGACTTGGGTATTCCAAGTCGCGGCCCCCTCATCATCTCTAGCGATGGTCGACCAAGTGATCATGGAAAGGATCAAAATCTACATTCCGATTTTCGTTCTTCTTAACAATTCAAAAACATCAATAATCTACTCAAAATCCATAACCAAGCTAAACAATCTAGTAATTTGCTAAAAGTCTGGAAAAATTAAAAAAAAATTCAATCCTTACCAAAGATGTTAGTCATAGTCAAACAAGCCTTGCTAGAGACGGCTTCACGATGACGACAACCAACATTCAACCCTTCAGAAAAAAAAACCAATCTTGACCGTCAATACTGATTAACTAGGAGAAATAGACACAAATCCAAATTTCAAACTTACCTCGAATGAGAACGGAACAGAATGAGCTGAGAAATTTTTACCCATTTTCATCATTACCAATCGGAGAGAAAGAGAGAGTAGTGGGGGTTTGGATTCAATCCTTACGATTCAAAAACTTCAATAATCTACGCAAAATCCATAATCAAGCCAAACAATCTAGTAATTTGCTGAAACTCTAGAAAAATTCAAAAATTTCAATCCTTACCGGTGATGTACTTCACAGTCAAACAAGTTTTGGCAGAAACGGCTTCACGACGATGACAACAACTAACACTCAACCCTTAGGAAAAAAAAAACTAAATTGTCTGGCAATACTGATCAACAAGGAGAATAGACACAAATCCAAATTTCAAACTAGAATGGAAGGAATCCGCCGAGAAAGTTTTACCCCATTTCATTGTTGCCAATTGGATATATGACTATCCTATTGTATTTTTTTTAATAGTTGTCAAGTTAATTTTCAGTTTTCACAGCTTATTGAAGTTATATTATTACACTATATTTAATGTTTTTATTGTATTTGTGAGTAAGCACAATTTTATTGTCAAGCCCTTATATCAATAATTTTATAAGATTTTTATTACAATATTAACTTATTATTATTTGATTAAACTACTTAGTTTGCTTTTTGGCCGTAGTGTCTTGGGTCTTCAGGGAACGTGACATAACTTTGAAAAATAATTCTTTGAATTTAAAAAACCTATAAAGAAAAAGCATTTTGCTTGGTAAAAGAAGGAGAAAATGGACGAAATTTTAAAGAAACAAGGATAAGAATGGCTCTAAGTTCGAAAAATCCTAATCTCATCTCTCACTAAAATCCAAACACCCACGTCTCAACAATGGCTGCCACCGTAAACCCCCACTTCGTTCCCTTCCCCATAAATGCAGGGGAACAGAAAAATACTCGCCATTTTTTGGTGGACTGTTTCTTGTGCTGAGTTGAAAGAAGAAGGAGATGTTGGCCATTTTTCACAAAGCTTTTGCAAACCCACCCGAGGAGCTTTACAGCCCAGCATCTAAGAACCCTAAACTCCCGGAGGAAACTCTCCTAGAGTTTCTCTCTCGTCAACCCCACAATTCCTTCTCTCTAACTTTTGGAAGCTCTTCTGTGCTTGCCTATGCTCGCCCAGATCCGCCTTCTTCGCTTCATCAGAGGTAAGCTCTTTCTCCAATTCGTTCTTTCTGAGAGAGAGAGAGATATCTGATTGGATAATGGGTGATGACAGATTATTCAGTGGGTTCGACGACATATACTGTCTCTTCAATGGAAGCCTAAACAACCTATCTCTACTTAACAAACAGTACGGATTGTCAAAAGGAACAAACGCCGCCATTTTCATAACAGAAGCTTATAAAGCTCTTCGAGACAGAGGTCCCTACCCAGCCGATCAAGTTATAAAGGATCTCGACGGTAGCTTTACCTTCGTCCTCTACGACACCAGAGCTGCAACTGTTTTTGCTGCACTGGTAAGATTGATTCCAGCCATTCTTTTACTTGAGTAGACTGGTTCACAAATGGCTTATTTCTACCGGAGCAGGGCGCTGATGGCGGCGTGAAGCTTTTCTGGGGGATTGCAGCAGATGGGTCTGTTGTCATTTCCGATGATTTGGAGGCCATTAAAGAGGGCTGTGCTAAATCATTTGCTCCTTTCCCTACAGGTAATAAAATGGCTTTCCAGTTATGGTAAATGATGGTTACTCCATTAAATCATCTCTCTGCAGGGTGTATGTTTCACAGTGAAGGAGGATTGATGAGCTTTGAACATCCAATGCATAAGATGAAAGCAATGCAGAGGGTTGACAGTGAAGGAGTCATATGTGGAGCCAGCTTCAAAGTTGACTCTTGTACTAGAGTCAACAGCATTCCTAGAACTGGAAGTGAAGCTGACTGGACTCGATGGGACTCTCACTAATACACTCTCTCTCTCTCTTTACTTTCCCATATCAGCAAGCTCTCCTAAGCCTGGAATTCTCATATTTCATGAATGTAAACTGCTTGTTTTGGGGTTTTAATAAAGGAAGAGTGTCATCAGAACGATAGTCTATCCCTAATCAGCATTTCTTCAACGATTGATAGAGTAACCGAGGTTTGGTTGTTTTAATTTTTTTCCGAAAATATTTTTATTTATTATTTAGAATAAAATACACACTAAATCCTAAATTTTGAGATTTCGTTTAACTTAAATGTTGATTTCTTTTTAGAACAAAATAAAAATTGAAGTTTGAGGTTTATTCAACTTATATTCTTATTTCTTAATCTGTTTTTGAACACAATCCACCGTGAATTTTGTACTATGAACAAGTTAGATAAAACTATTAAAATTAGATCATAGCCGGTTTTTTTTTAATTGAAACTAAACTGAACCGATATTATAATATTTATATATTTTTTTAATTTTAGATTTAAAAATTACAAAAAAAAAAAGAATAAAAAAGACTAAAACTAGCCTAAAGAGAATGTAAACTAACTATCCAAAATTTATTCTAAACTGACTAATATTGACTCAAAATCTAAAACTATAACTGAAACGAAATCTAACTAAGCAAAATCAAAAAAATTGATTCCAGGTTTATTTTATTCACGGTGTAGTTCAATGTTTATCTTATTCATTTTGTTCACTGAAGGTTTAAGTTGAATGAACCCCCAAAATTCAAGATTTAACTTGTGATTTACCTTACTTTTAATATATTAATTATTTGGGTAAATTAAATATTATTTATTAAATTTAGGAGCAAAAAACAAATAGTTCATTAAACTTTATTTTTGAGTAAATAACCCCTTAAATTTAGTAATGTTAGCAATTAAGTCCATATAGTTAGAGTGTCGTCAAACAAATTATGTTTTTGTGACGTGAATCTTACATTTAAGCTTAATGGGCTGCAACTTCTGTTCGTCGACCTTGGGTAGGTGATTTTTTTTTTTTTTTTTTTGTGTTATCCAATTGTTGAGGAATGCATATTCTTCCTTGTCTTTGGAGTTCTCGCAGAAGAGACTATTTAATGGGGAAGAAGTGGAAGCAATCAAAAATAGAACCTGTAGCACGGGAGAAGAAGGAGGTTACTATGTTTTGTCACGACTCGGAGGGGGGCCGGACAGAATCGCCGGGCCAAACGACCCGGTCTTTGTAGAAGACCCGGTCGCCCAGCTCAAGGCTAGTTAAATTGTTGCAGAAGACTTGTATAAATATCCAGCTGTGGCCCACTTGTGATGGGTCACGGTCCATTTAGTGATTGCGAGAATAATTAATAATGCAAAGATAATCAACCTTAAATCCAAATAAGTACTGTACATACAATCCAGAGTATTCAACAACCAAGTTAAGTATTTCTTCTACAGTCATCCAAATTAAAAGTTAAAGTCATCCAATGTTACGCTTACCAATAAATAAAGGTTCAACTAAAGAAAACGGGAAGAAATGGAACAAGGTCTACAACTAATTCATGCAAGCTCTGCTACTCTTTCCTTTACCTGGAGTGGTGGGAGTCGTGGGGTGAGTGACTAGCTCAGTATGGAATTTATACTAAATACTATGCATGTGTAAAACTTATTTTACTTTTTCTTGAAAACCATGAGTGTCGGGGAATCATGCACATTTTAATAAAACGTTTAAATCCTTTTCGTCTCAAAGAAATCAGGCCCAAGGCCTCCGACGAGATTTAAGAAAACATGGTTGTATATATAGACAACTATAGGTTTAAATACTCTTGTCGTGTTTTATACCGGAAATCGTAGTCCGTGAAAAAGGAGGGTCACTCAAGGACTCCCCCGAACAAACACACAGAAAGGTGGGCATATCATGCAAGCAACACCTCATGAGCCCGGAGGAAGAAAAATGACGGCGGTCCGTAGACCGGGCCCGTCACCCAGGTTGTCGTGCAAATTCCGCTACGACACGCCCGTAATAAACACACCCTGATCAGGTTTAGGGATTTGCAACCCACGGAAGCAGTCAACACCTTCCCAAAGTCTCCTATTTCACACAGCGCACAAACAAAACATCTCCACGCAGCAGGAGATGTATTGAGGGTGTCCCCTAGATACTTTGACGTTCGCGACCGTTCAAAGTGTCAGGAGGATTCATCCCAAACAAGTTATAATCATCACATAAAAACATGAAATCCAATGCACAAAAGTAAACGTGTAAAATTTTCGTACATAAATAGTATAAAAAGCTGACGTGCTGTCGAACAGTCCCCGTCAGGTTTTTCATGTGTGGTATTCCACAAAATATGGTTTTAATTTGAAAACTATGCAATGCGATGCAAGCAACTAAGTATAAAGCCCCTACCTCGATGATGGCCTGCCTTACCATCCGAAGCAACCAATCACGCAAGAATCGTATCACACTCGCTGGAATCATCCAAGCCTGACAAATGTACCAAATGCGAAAATTCATAAATCAATCCCAAAAATAAACAAAGGGTCCTACCAGAATAGGAGCCCAACCAACCCTACTTAAAAATTCCAATAAAATTTCCAACTTTATCTAACAACATTCTTTACACTCAAAATCCAACTTTGAACATCTCAATAGTTTTCTAAAATCCAAAATCTCATTTACTTAACATTGATATATCCCACTTCAACCAATACAACTTGATACTGTAATTTCCAAGTCTCATAACAAAACAGTGGCTTCAATTAATCTTAGCAAACAAGGTCCAAAATCATTCCCAATGACTAATAATAAATCCAACAATAGAAACAATCAACCATAAACCCTCACTAAAAGCTGAAATCCAAAACAAACTCATAATCAACTAAAATACTCAACTTCAATGTTATTATAAGCTAGAGTTCACCCTTATGCAGAACAAATCAAATAAATTATCAATTTTCCAAGCACATGATCTAAACCCATCGTGCATTACTGCAATTAATAGCAATACTCAAGGGTTATCACCAACCCATATCAGCCCACTGATGTGCAAAATTATAACAGACAGAGGCAATCCATCCTCATTATCATCTAATAAACAGTAAGTGAATCAATTAACAAACCTCCCAACGAATAACAGACATGAAAGATCCAAATATCCTTAACATTTAACCCAAGTCTTATTCTGCAAAATTTGTGACAACCAGAATATAACCCTCTACATCTTTCTCATCCAACATGAACCAATTGGTTCGTCCCTTCTTCAGCCGATGTCGCTCGCTCAGAATCGCCTCCAACCTACGGAGTTCCTTGTCCGCTCGCTCGTTCACAAGCCGCTTGAACGCCACAGACGACGTCGATGGTCGTCGTCCAGTCGTCGTTCGCGCTCGCCGATCACTCGGGCAATTTCCCTCTCGCCGTCACTCTCCCTCTCTCGGCTGTATGCAGGAGACAGGGAAGAAGAAATGGTCTCTCAGGCACCAAAAGAAAATGAGAAGAAAACCCTAACTCCTCTTCGTAAAACTTCTCCTGCAAACCCATTTTTTTTCCTTTCTATATAATTTATTTATTACCCCACTTTTCTTCCAATCACCCACTCACGGTCATTTCATTTCTCTTAAACCCTTTTCATTTTTTTTTCTTTTTAATTATTTCATTTTGCCACCACTTGTCTCCAACTTCCCTCTTTTCATTTCATTTCCCTTCGCATTTTAAAACCTTAATTTTCTCCACTTTAATCATTATATTTTTCTTCTCCCATTTATTCCAACTCTACCCTTTTCTTCCTTCCTTTCCCATTTCAATTCTTTTCCTTTTGTTGTATTTCATCTTTCCTCCTCCTTTGTATCTTTCTTCTTTATTTGAAATGTCCCGTCAATCTTCACATTTCTCCATTTTCAATCCAAACTTAATTTCACTTAACATTTCTTTTCTTCTTTCCTATTTTCTATTTTCTCAAATAGATTTTTGTTCAAAAATTTTCAATTCAACCGATTTGACTAATTGACCAAAGTTTCACACGTGTTATTACGCAATTATTCGCGTCAATTGTTCAACGTCATGCCCGATTTTAACGCGAAAAATTTTACAAGTGAAATTTACTTTCTTCAAAATTCTCGGGTTTCACATGTTTGATTGACCTCAAAGGACTGTCAAGGGTTGGAAAAATATGGAGGAGAGTAAGAAGATTAATTCTAGTTTCGACTATGCAGTTTTTACAAAGAGAAAGTTCTAGTTACTTGTTCTCGCCTCATTAACTTCAGGTTCAAAACTCTATTTTTTTTTCTTTACATTTTTTTAAAAATTGTGGACCTTTTTTAACAGAGACTCGTCTTTGGACATATTGTTCAGATGAATTTAATTTAAGTTATGAGTTTGGTAATTGTGTTGTCAGGGCATCGACATCTGGTGTTGAATGTAGGGCATCGACATCTGGTGTTGAATGTAGAATCACTTTTGCCACATTGTAAGAAGGATAATAAGATAGTGTTGACAATTATTTTTTTGTTTTTGTTAACTGTCAACTCAAATTGTGGTCTGATTTTTAGGTGGGTTCCATTTAGGAAACTACCCATAATACTTTCATATCACTTCTACAAATGTTCTTGATGGAAGAACATTCAGGGTGTGATTTTTTACGGAGTGTTTTCAGAGTAAGAAAATATTGAAGGAGAGGTTTCCGTAACCTTCGATTTTGTTTAGTAAATACACCATCATATTGAGGTTGAGTGGTTTGGAAGAAACTCTTTAAGGAATGAAAGCAGCTGTCCTCGATTTCAACAACAATGGCCGGAGGCATTTCCAATTAATTTTCGCAATTTGATCTAAATGTTTTAATTTTGTTTTATTAAGCATGTTTAGATCGTTTAAGGTTGATTACATTTGGCATCAGAGCCTTAAGACCTCTGCTTGCTATGTTGACAATCAAAGTTTTTGAAAAAATTTTAATTTTTTAAAGGTTACGTTTTAAGCATTTTCGAAATGTTTTATTGTAACGAATCATTCAGAAACTTTCTTATGAATTTTTTGCAATAAAAATGGTTGATTTTGGTGTCCAAAATGAGAAGAAAATGTTAGTTTTTGAAGCGAGTCCACAGTCAAGTCAAATTGGGTCAAGCTGACCCGGCTGAGGTTGAAGACGACTCTTCCAACGTGTAGTTTCAGGCTATTCGAAACTACAAGTCGTTCGAACCAAGGACCTGTATGGGGATAATGAAGTGGCTTGCCACTTCATCCAGATTAAATTATGGAATTAAAATGAATTTATTAAATATATGCATATCTTTTGTCATTTTAATTGTTAAAAATGAGATACTGGGATTTAAACCTAGGTTGTATGGATTGAGAACAGAGAGGATTGCCACTTTGTTGAGTGGATTTTCTATTACAATGCTAATTTCTTTTATATTAGAATTGATTTTATATTAAATTAAGTGTAGAATTAAACATATTAAAATTGTTTGCTATGTTTAATTCATGTTTCTTATGTGTTAAATTAAATTTCTAAAATAATCTGTTCATATTAATCTGTCAATTAAATAGTATGTTAATTAATTTTATATTTTTACATGTATATTTAGTTGCTCATAATTTTATATGCATAATTTTGTTTATATGCAAAATAATAGCATGTTAAATAATAACATCAAAATTCAGTTGATTAAATGTCAAGTGATTAATATAATTTTATTTGATTAAAGAGTAGCCACAATATTTTTAATTAAAAAAAATTATATATTAAGTGTTCATATTATTACATTTATTGTAATTAATTTTATAAATATAGTAAAATTTATCCTACAAGAAATTTTATTGTATTTATCTGATTAATTAGAATAAAATATCAAGTTATTTTTCTTGATTATCCACAAGAATTAAGAAAAATGATATAACTTGATAGTTTTATTAATTCGGTGAAAATGAATCTTATCAAATTAGAACTTTAGTCTACATACAAATTTTATGTTTTTAGATTCATTATTATTGCATGATTTACATTGGTTAAACATTACATTCAGTTTTGCCTTTTTTTTAGCATGTTATTTACTGTTTGCAGCTATAAATTTTTTGAGTTTCTTTGACATAAAATGCAATATACCAGAGTTAAAAAGTGATAATTATAAAGTATGGAAGGAGATAGTTATACGGAAAGACAAAACAGTAATTACTCCGACCAACATTCCAGATAATCTTGCTCTTTATGAACGTTGGGAACATTCAAATTGTCTTAATCTGATGGTCATAAAGACTAAGATCGCTGTTGGTATTCGTGGTTTTTTCAAGCAGTATAATGATGTTGTGTCATTGCTAAAGACTATAGAAGAGAAATTTGTGACTTCAGATAAGTCACTTGTCAGTACACTTATCTTGAAATTTTCATCCATAAGTTTCACTTTATTTACGGGTGTGCGTGAGCACATCATGTAGATGAGAGTCATTGCGGCTCAACTTAAGACACTTAAAGTTGATATGTCAGATTTTTTCCTAGTGCACTATATTCTGAATACTCTTCCATAGCCATATGGTCATTTTAAAATCTCTTATAATATACATAAAGATAAATGATCAATTAATGAATTAATAACCATGTGTGTTCAAGAGAAAGGGAAACTGGTAATGGAAAGAGGTGATAGTGCATTCATGATGACTCATGGAAAGAAAAAGACACAAGCCAAAAAAAAAAATAAAGGAAAAGGTAAAATAGTGATCAAATATGGTGAAATCAATAAGAAAATCAAATGTTATTTCTGTGACAAGAAATGACACATTAAGGAAGATTGCACCAAATTTAAGGCATGACTTGAAATAAAAAGTATATTAATCTCATTTGTTTGTTATAAATCAAATATAGCTCATATTATTTATAACCCTTGGTGGATTGATTCTAGCTCTACAATCCATATTTTGAATACCTTGTAGGGTATGTGAAACCTTCAGAAATTAGTGAGAAGTGAACAGAGCATCTATTCAGGAAGCAAGATGCGTTTGCATGTGGAAGCTGTTGGAACATGCAGTTTAGTTCTCTGCAGTGGTTTTATTTTGAATTTAGAAAAGACTTTGTATGTTCCTGTAACGACCCAAATTTTCTTTCATTTGAAAATGTGTAGAATTTAAAACATTTCTTTTATAAAAACAGCGGAAGACTTTCATTCATAAAACCTGGTATTCAAAATCATTTTCTTAAAACTCGTTTACAAATCGCAGCGGACATAAATACAATTCTTTTCTTTTACAATTAAATACTTTACATAACCTTTTTATAAACAATTTCTTTTTCATAAATCCATTAGTCTAGACAGCCACTAGATCCGCGCGTGCAAACCCTGCATCAACTGCTCCATGACTTGTTTCCTAGCATACCTACATCAACAAGACTTAAACTAATGAGCCTAACGCTTGGTAAGTGATACAAAATTAAACTATACAATGCACGTGTTATGCTCTTTAAAAATCCATTTTCGTTTTCTGTTTCTGTTTTCATTTTACTGTTTTCGTATCTTTAGGAAATCGGGCCACACAGTCCCCTCCGACCCTATATGTCTATAACTGTGCACATCAATGCACCTGGTTTCAATATCAATCGGCAACCCAATAACTGTGCATGTCAATAACCTTAATCTCGACATTAATCAGCGACCTGCTATGTGATAAAGGCTTGGCATCAACCGAACTGCATGATAGCTACTGTGTACATCAATACACAATGACCCCACCCGTTCGGTATAGTAGCTCCGGCATCGACCAAAAGCTCTACTAGCAGTTGTACGCATCAATGTACAACAATCGGCTTTGACAACAATCGTAGCATACTAGCGGGCATGTGCATCGACGCTTAAACAGCCTCGCATACACCGTGGCTTTGACCAACCTTGACATCAATCGAGGACCAACTAATAACTCACGTCTCATATCATCCATCACATCTTTGGGAAGCCAGGCCACATAGGCCACTCCGACCCATAAAACTATGTTACCATTTCTTTTCGTTTATTTCATTTCTTATCTGTTTCTATTTCGTTTTCAAAACCATGCATGAAAACCATTTTCGTATTCTTTTGAAAACCATGATGCATGATGCTCGTGAATGCATACATTCTATCATATCAGTACTATAATCTCTAAGCATGCTCATCTATTAAACATATCATTAAAATCCTAATTCTAATAAACACCCAACAAGCAGCATTAAAATTCATGAAACATGTTCAATATCTGGTTATTCTAATAAAGTTGCAGACATGCTCCATATTTTACTATTCTAATAAAGCAGTATCAATAAACATACAATTCCTAACTCTTGCAATTTAAGGCCCCAAAGACCAAAACACATGCTTATCACTTACCTCAAGGTCTTCAATGTGCTTAAGCTCTTCCTTTTAATCCCTTTAAAAATCATTAAAGTCACAAAGTATTAACCTGACTTTTATCGCTCATACCCTTAACAATTTCAATACCATAAATCCTCATTCATTGTCTTTCCTCTTCACTTCACAGTTTATCAATTCCATAAACGACAGGACATAATGCCAAGCCTTAATTCAACACAGTAATGCACTTTTAGAAATTCCAAAATACTTTCTTTAACTTCATCAGTGCATGATAACTTAACCCACAAACATACATGATATTTTCAGTTCACAAAACCAAGAAGAACTAAACATAGAGATCACTATACATCAAGGCAATAATAATAGAACAACCTTCACAAAATCCGAAAAACGCCACTGAGCTTAAGAATCATAGTGAATGAATAGAGAGCTTCACCAATTCACACAGAGAGCATTTTAACCAATAGAATAATCTATGCCTTAATAGAGAACCATATATTTCACCTTTCATCCTCACGTTTAATATAATTAAATCCATAAAATCGAAAGGGAACGACACACGAAAATACCTGAAGAAAATCTACAAGAACCCGAGAGCACCACCTCTCACTGCTTCTATATTCCTTTTTTCCTTCTTCTTTCCTTTCTTTGTTTCTTCACAGAGCACGGTCGGGTCCTCATTGCACTCACGGTTTCCACTTTTCCAGAACACCCTGTGACTCTTTCTATTTCTCCAGAAGCACTCTCGACCCTCTTCTCCAAAGAACCCTCGACATTTTCCAGAGAGCACTCAGCTCATTCTTTATTTATTTCTTTTTCCCTAAATACACCCCTTATCCTCTTCACACATCTTAACATACCACACCAAACAACCTGTAGGAGTTGCCATCTGTAAAAGGGGAAACACGTGGAAGAATCGCTGCAGCGAAAAATAGTTTTTCACAAAAATCAACAGCACCGGTCAACATCCTGGTCGACATGCATAGTTGATCGATATGTTGACTAGTTCCGAGGGAATTTCTTCCTTCAGCCTTCAACGCTCAAACGCTGCTGTTTCCTTTTCTTTCCTTCACTTCTTCAAAAAGTAGCGTTTCTCTTTCTGTTTCTTTTCACTTCTTCTTTTTATTCTTTTTATTATATTTCAAATCAATTATTCATTTCTTTATTTAATTAAACCCCCTTTTAATTTATTCCAAATAAATCCTTAACAAAAAATTCCCTCTTAACTAATTCCAATAATTTCCAACAATTAAACCTTCAACCAATTAACTCTATTACACCCAAATAATTTTCTAATTATTCTTACTTAATTTCTTTATGAGAAATTGGGGCATTACAATTTTTAGTTTTTCTAAGAACTTAATTTCGGTTTCAAGACTTGTACTTTCGGGTTTGTCCTTTATGTTTTCAAATGTAAACTTCGATTTATTTTACAAATTTGATCTTGTTAAAAATGGTATAATGTGTCTAATGGTATTTTCTCTATCGATTTATAAAATGATACCACTCATGATGTTATGCATGTTCACACTGGTGTTAAAATATGTGTTATAAATGATGATTTCTCTATGTTGTGGCACTAGAGATTGAGATATATCTCCATACAAAGAATTAAGCGATTAATAGATGATAAAGTACTTAGTACTTTAGACTTTACTAATTTTGATACATGTTTGGACTACATTAAGGGAAAGCAAACCAACGTATCTAAAAAAGGAGCCAAGAGGAGTTCAAAGATATTAGAGATCATACATTCAGGCATTTGTAGTCTAGTTACAGACCAAATAGACTCAAATGGTCCGAGATACTTCATCTCTTTTATTGATGATCACTCACGATACGTGTATCTCTACTTGCTTCAGAATAAAAAATGAAGCATTGGATGCCTTTAATGTTTTCAAGGCAGAAGTAGAGAAACAATGCGGTAAGCAAATCAAGATCGGAAGGACTGATAGAGGTGGAGAATATTATGGTAGGTATATTGAGGATGGATAAGGACCTGGTTCGTTTGCTAGATTTCTTCTAGAGCATGGAATTGTTGCTCAATACACCATGTCTAGTTCTTCGTATCAGAATGGTGTGGCAGAAAGAAGAAATCAAACATTATTGGACATGATGAGGAGTATGCGTAACAACTCCAAACTTTTAAATTTCTTGTGGCTTGATGCACTTAAGATGACAATGTATATATTAAATTGAGTTCCAACCAAGGTTGTCGAAAAAAAATGCCATTTGAGTTATGGAAATGTTGAAAACCGAATTTGAGACATCTATGCATTTGGGGATGCCCGTATGAAGTCATAATTTATAATCCACAAGAAAGGGAACTAGACCCAAGGACCATTAGTGACTATTTCATTGGATATGTCGAGAGGTGCAAGGGGTATAGATTCTACTATCCATCTCACAACACTAGGATTGTGGAATCAAGAAATGCGAAATTTCTTGAGAATGACTTGATTAGTGGGAGTGATCGATTTTATGATATTGTTTCTGAAAAAGATCACATTGATGTTCAACCCTCTCACTCAAGTGATAGACTGATTATTGTGTACAACACTCCTAGAGTTCAAACAAGTATTGAATAATCAATAAATGATATTTCACAAGCTGCTGATTATAATCCAATAGATCGAATTCTTGAGGAATTTTCAGAAATTGTTGATCAACCAGTTGAACAACAAATTTCTTAAGAAAATGTTGAAACAACACTAAAGAGATCCATTAGAGAAAGAAAATCAGCTATTTTTTAGTGATTATGTCACGTATCTACAAGACTTGGACTACAATATAGAAGTCGAAAATGATCTTAAGACGTTTTCACAGGCCATAAGTTGTGGTGAATCATGTCTATGATATGATGCCATGAAAGACGAAATGAATTCTATGAATTCAAACGGAGTCTGGGATCTTGTCGAGTTGCCTGATGGTGTAAAAACCATAGGTTGTAAATAGGTGTTTAAGACCAAGAAAGACTCATTAGGCAACATCAAAAAATATAAAGCAAGACTCGTTGCTAAAGGATTCACACAAAGAGAAGAAATAGACTACATAGAGACTTTTTCTCTTGTATCTAAGAAAGATTCTCTTCGTCTAATTTTGGCCTTAATTACACATTTTGATTTTGACTTGAAACAAATGAATGTGAAAATGACTTTTCTCAATGGAGATCTAGAGGAGGAGGTTTATATGAAACAACTTGAAGGATTCTCCTCTAGTGATGGTGAACATTTAGTTTGCAAGCTTAAGAAATCCATATATGTATTGAAACAAGCCTCCCGTCAATGGTATTTAAAGTTTCATGATGTTATCTCTTCATTCAATTTTGTAGAGAATATTATGGATCAATGTATATATCAGAAGTTTAGTAGGAGCAAAATTTGTTTCTTAGTCCTATATGTGGATGATATTTTACTTGCAACTAATGATAAAGGTATATTGAATGAGGTGAAACAATTTCTCTAGGAAAACTTTAATATGAAGAATATAGGTGATGCTTTCTATGTCATTGGTATTAAGATTCATCGAAACAAATTCCAAGGTTGCTTGGGATTGTCTCATGAAACCTACACCAATAAAGTTTTAGAGAGATATTTGATGAAATATTGTTCATCTAGTGTTGCTCCCACAATGATGGGTGACAGGTTCCATGAGAACCAATGCCCGAAAAAAGATCTTGAGAGGGAACAAATGAGGAACATTCCCTATGCTTTCGGTTGTTGGAAGCTTGATGTATGCTCAGGTCTGCACAAGACCTAACATTGCATTTGTTGTTGGGATGTTGGGTCGATATCAGAGTAACCTTGGTAAAGACCATTGAACTGCTGTAAAGAAAGTGTTACGATACCTTCAAGGAACCAAAGACTACATGCTTACCTACAGACGGACGGATAGCTTGGAAGTGATTGGATACTTTGATTGAGATATTGTTGGCTGCATTGATTCTCATAAATCAACATCAGGATACATTTTTATATTGACCGGTGGAGCTGTATCTTGGAGGAGTGCTAAACAGGGTTTGACTTCCACATCCACTATGGAGGTTGAGTTCGTATCATGTTTTGAGGTTATTTCACATGGTGTATGGATGAGGAGTTTTATTGCAGGGCTTAGAATTGTTGATTCAATTTCTAGACTGTTGAAGATATGTTGCGATAATTTAGCTGCGATCTTTATAGCTAAAAACAACAAAAGTGGTATTCGAAGTAAGCATATCGACATTAAGTATTTAACCATAAGGGAACGTGTTAAGGATGGTTCAGTAGTCATCGAACACATTAGCACTGAATTGATGGTCGACGATCCTTTGACTAAGAGCATACCACCATTAAGATTTAATGATTAAGTAGTTAAAATGAGAATTGAGTCCATTATGTAATTTTTTGTTGTAAGAACGAATGTTTATAAGTCTTCTTATAATATTTCTCATTATAATATTTATTATGTACACATTCAGTTTGAGAAATATACTTCAGTTTTGAACCTCTAATAAATATAAGGTTTATTCATTAAGTTTATGGGTAATAAAGAAGGAACATAATGGATTGTGATACATGGAAGATAATTATGGATTACATTAAAAGAATTTATTGCTATGATTCATGTATTGTGTTTTCTTACTATAGCGAAATTATAAAACGCAGACCAAGTGGGAGAATGTTGACAATTATTTGTTGTTTTTGTTATCCCCCAACTCAAATTGTGGTCTGGTTTTTAGGTGGTTTCCATTGAGGAAACTGCCCATAATACACCTATATCACTTCTATATATGTTTTTAATGGAGGAACATTCAGGGTGTGATTTTTTACAAAATGTTTTCAGAGTAAGAAAACATTGAAAGAGAGGTTTCCCTTGCCTTCAATTTCATTTAGTAAATACACCATCGTATTGAGGTTGAGTTGTTTGGAAGAAACTCTTTAAGGAAGGAAACAGCTATCCCTGATTTCAACAACAATGGCCGAAGGTATTTCTAATTAATTTTCACAGTTTGATCTAAATGTTTTAATTTTGTTTTATTAAGTATGTTTAGATCATTTAAGGTTGATTACAAGTAGATTCAAAGTTTAGTAAAGCTCAACACTGAATGAGCTAGTTGAGGCATAACTCTTAATTGGATGTTAGTTTTTTCACACTCGAATTTTGGTTTTCCATATATGGCGGTTGCTTCATATTATGCTCTATTTGGTGGGGAAATATTTTCATAAGTGTATAGTTGCTTGAGGGGATGAGAAAGTTGGTTGCTCATTCTTGTTTGGTTGTTGTATGAATGTTCAGTTACTTTTTGGAAAGGAAAAAAAGCACTTAAAAGCATAAGTTGTATGAATATTGTATTGATGGGAGGCCTCCCCACCATGGAAATGCTTTCTTTTTTTCTTATTCCTTTTATATTTTTGCGTGTCAGATGCTTTATTTTAAAAGGAGTTCTGAACTTGGTACTAGTAGTTTTAGTGAATCCAGCATACTTATTTGACTACCTGGATACCTTGAGTAGTTAGTTCTATGTTCTTATATTCTCTCTCTTTTTTTTAAATGATTATAGATTATAGATTAAGCTCATATTTCATGTTATATTATCTTTGCTGGAAGAGGTGATAGATATGTTATGATGTATGACTATCATATTCTTGTTCTTGAAGTGACTTTTTATCATCTCTGTTGTTCAACGTAGATAGTTGTTCCATGAATTAGATAAAATAGTTTGTGGGGGCCTTGATAAAATGACTAGTGGAGGCTTATGTTTGCATTTTAATCTGTTTTATGGACTATTAGTCTTTCTGACAAAAATAATGGGATTCTCATAGGTGGATCCACGATTTTGTTTGAATCCAATTAAGACATTTGGAGGCCCAACACTCTATGCCAATCAATTCTCCATATCTCTAAACAAGGTCAGTTAGTTCTTATTCACGTTCTTCCTACAACTCCAGCCCCAGCTGCATAAGCCTATGAACTGTTTTTGAAATTTGCTGCTCGATGTTTCTAGATTTCAGCTGATAAGAGATACAAGAAGGCTGGAAAATAGTGAAGGGGGAAGGCTCGCGAGCAGTCTAATCCGTTGGAGCCGGATGAATTTCCTGACATGCGGAGGGAGTGAGTTTCTCTATGTCACGCCCAGCTTTTATTGTTCTATTTATTATTCTTCTCAAAGTTATGGTCTTCCACAATAAATTGTTGGAACATGTCATTCACCATTTTTATATTTTGTCAGATCATTTTATCACAAGTTCAAAAAATTCATTTGCAATATTGGCTCATTTCTTAACAATAGAGATTTTATTTTTGGTCACTTATTTAAAAAAAAGGGCAACTTGTTGAGAAAAAAATATGGATAATATAGAGAGTTGAGAATAAACGTGGATAGTACTGATCATAATAATTCTCAGAAAAGACTGCTCTTGACAATCTCCTAAAACAAAATTACATTTTCAAGTAAGTTTTCAGGAAATGCAGGAAGGGTCATGAAAAGTCCCACTTAAAATTTCGTCTCCTTAGACAGAATTTACTTATACTGTACAATTGTATCACTAACTGATATAAAAAATGATAGCAGTTGTGATCCAAAAATATGAAGAATATTTTTCATGTACTGTTATAATTTAATAGTCAAGATGTAAGAAAAATAATAATGAAAATAGACATCGAGAATTTTTACTTGGAAACCCAAATTGAGAAAAAAAACCACGAGAACCAAGTCCAAAAAGATCTCACTATGAAAAATAAGATTTACAATATTCTTTTAGAAATTGAATATTCTAAAGAGTATTTGTAATACCTCAATTTTTCATAACGGAATTAAGTAAGGATAATTAGGAAATTAATTACGAGTAATAGAATTATTTGGATAGTTATCGAAGAATTTAAATTGGACCGATAATTATTATCAAGCAGCGTTCGGAATGAGTAGAAAGTTGAGAATAAGTTAAATAATGCGATATATATAATCAAGTGAATGTTAAGAGAGTAAGTAAAAGTAAATTAAAGGAGAAAAATAAAAGGAAAAAGATTTAATTGAAATAAAATGTAAATAGAAGAAATAAATAGGATTTAAAGTAAAAAGAAATTGAAAGAAAATGGGAGAGGTGAATCGGGTTCTCCTTGAACAGGTTTGGTCTAGAAAGAAAGAGGGAAAGAGGTTGAAATGGCCCACGACCGATTTTAATTAAAAGGGAAGAAAGGGATTAAGAAGAAAGAGAGCAACAAAAGGGGAGGGGAGGGGAGGTGTCACCCCGGATTTTTCACCGCGCGGAATCTCGATGAAGTGGGTGATGGCGCCAAGAACCCTTCTTGACCAGCCCTCCGAATTGCCTTAGCTCGAGAATAACTAGAAGAAGAAGAGAAGACTCACTCAGTTTACGGGACCCAGTCCCAACCCGTTCACTATTATTGATGAACCTAGGAAACTCTTTCACCAAGGACACCACAAACTCTAAGTAGTAATCCAACTTATCATATGGATTCCTTCCTTAGCTGGTGACTCAAGGTATGAACATATAGAGAGGCTCTTCGAGCCACATAGTCAATTACACATAATTAATGACATGTCACAATGTCATTGGCCGAGTGTTGTCATCCTCCACGATGGCATCTTCTCATTGGCCGTGATGTGTCACCCTTCTCCCATTGGTCAAGCTACCTCATCCTCCATGTTGGCACTCTCTCATTGGTCCGTCCCATGTCATCTAGGATAAGCCAATTTGAATGTTTGAATCCCCTGGATAACATTCAAATTCGAAAAGGATAAGACACATCATCTCCCGGGTGTGGCGTGCTCCCATTGGTTGGCTTCAAGTGCATCTTGGCCCCACATGGATTTGCTGCTTCAGCTGCGGACACATAAGCTTGAGATCCATCATTCTTGGATCGGATCTTATCCAAGTTTGAAATTCAAACTTGGAGCCTCATCCTCGCGGCCCAACGCTGGCGCGGCCCAGCGCGCTGTCTGAAGCCCGGACAGCTTTGTCCAGCCGCCACTTTGTCCCGATTAAAACCATCCTTTGTCCGAACTAATTTGTCCGAACACAATGCACGCCCAGCATGCATTTGGAGACTTCCAAAGCCTCCATGTTTGGGCCCTCGGCCCGAATCACGCCTTTGAAGAATGGGGGCGTGACAGGAGGGGAGAGGGTGGGGGGATTTTGGGGAATCGTGATCTTCCTTCGGGCGCAACTCCTTGAATGGCTAGCGATGAACAAGAGGGAGAAGGGCTTGGGAGTGACGGGGGAGAGCGACTCTCGCGGTGCGTGCTTCTCTGTGAAGTGGGCGTGGTCAGGCGACGACGAGCCGAATGACGAGTGTGCCCGTATCGGTGCGAATGGAACTCTCGTGAGCTGGGACTTCGTAGCGCCTAACTGAGGTGTATTTTGGTGAGGCTGGAGGGGATTTCCTGGCAGGCACCGTGTTCTTCGATTGAGGTAAGGTCTCTTGCGTGTTTGGTTTCTCGATCTCCATGCCGAGCCTGTGAATTGGCTGATTCTGTGATGTTCCTCATTTGGTTGATTTTCTATTGGTTTGCATTGCCATGGAATTGGTGCTCCAGTGGCGTGAAGGTTGGCGAAGGGAAGGAGGGGAGCTCTCGAGTGTTCTTCCAGGTGAGAATTTCCTTCCCATCCATTTATGGATTTTATGGAATTAATAAGTAGATGATAGAATATTAATGAATGTTGAATGTCCTGCTCTATTGAAGCTGTTTTCGATTAATGATAGAAGTGTATGTTGGAATGTGCCACGTTGTTGGATTTTGGTTTAGTATGCTAGGAATTGTTCTTTGTGTGTTTGCAGCTCCGATAAGTGTATACTCTGTTATGGAGTTAATGGATTTAATTATGTTAAAAATAGGAGTAGAAGATAAAGGAGTAAAGAATGTGAATAATGCTTCTATGATTGAATATTTCGGATGGAACGTGTTTTGATAATGGAAAGGTTTATGTTCTGATTGGATTAATGATTTGGATTTGGTCAGTGCTCTGTCGGTTTATAATGCTCTCTACTGTTTGGAATTGAATTATGAAATTCCATTATGTGATGAATAAGGATTTAGGGTATTGAGACGTTAAGATTTATAAGCCGTAATTATTCATGATTAAATGTCAATGACTTTGAAGGTATTCAGAAGAAGGAAGGACTTAAAGATGCATTATAGCGCCAGGTAAGAATTAAGATTGAGTCGTGGCCAGTGAAGACCCTACACCACAAGCAGTGTCTTCCATGTTAATTTCTTGACTATATGTTTCTAGATGATTTGATAATGCATCTGTCAAATATAATGTTTTGTTACACCCTGCATTGATGCTTTGCTTACTAGATATTATGCTATCTTTATTCATCATGCCTATGCTCATCTTATGTCATCGATTTGTTGCCAAACATGTTTAGGATTTCTGATATAGTTGTTGTTTCCTTTAATCGCCAAGCATGTTTTAAAGCATAACTCCACACTATAGCATGTTATTAGTTTGCATAGTGTTCTACGCTTTATTGCTATCTTTCTAATTAGAATATGCCATGTTAATGTCAATCTCAGTACATTGCCTCATGTTAGCCCTCCATTCATTAATTTGTTGATTTCGATTAGTTAGATTATTGCTTATAATCATTGTATCATAATATGCTGCTTGGTAATATAGGTTGTTAGATTTCTCTTGATTATTGGGTTGGACTTGCTTTGATTAGATTCGCTTCATTTCTCGTGGAATGACCTTGGTATATTGTTGTGATTATTGCACTGTGTTTATATGCATCATGTTAATAGAAACAACTAGAAATGAGATGTTTGAGTTGGTATTCATATGCATTTATGTGAGAAAAATGGATAAAGTAAATGAATGTAAGGGAATTGGAAGCTAGGGAGGTGGTTCAGATCTAACAAGGGAGACTTGAGATTATGTTCTTCTCTTGTAGTGTCGTGAGAGCTTCTCTACACCGAGGGGTTCGATGCCGACTAGCGGCCACTCTCCCTGCGACAGAACCTTCAATGCACAGCTCAATGTACAAGTTGATGTATATATGACTGTGAGTAAAGAGTAGTTTGGGTGAATTTCATTATGACATAATCAGTTACAGACATACTGTAACGACCCGACTTTTTAAATCCTTTTAAAAATACGTGAAATTTAAAATTTTGAAAATCTTTTTCAGAGTGCGCCTTAAAGTCGGACGCTACCAAACCTTTTCGTTAAATTCGTTGTATAAAATTCTTTAATTAATAAATATGCGGAAGCGTAAATAAATTTTTCTTTGAAACTTAGCGGAAGCGTAAATGATTTGTTTAAAACAAATAATAACAATTAATAAAATATTACTTTAAAATTACAGCTCTTTCCTCTTTACTTTAATTTGCCAACCAGCTGCAAGTTTCGCCCATGCAAATCCTTCATCAGCTGCTCTTACACCTGTTCTTCATTTTTCCTACATCGCAAGTCGTAAGTTATGAGCCTAATGCCCAGTAAGTGATAATACCTATCATACTACTATATGCTCAAGTTGTACATTTTTAAATCATCGTTTCTCTTCTTTTTCTTATCTTCTTATCTTTTACGTCTTAACCATCGTTCTTGTCAATCCATTACGTTTAATTCGTCATTATTATCTTTTCGTCTTATTTGTCGTTTCATCATTTACGTTTTATTCATCGTCTTCATCTTTTCATCGTTTTCGTCTTTTACGTTTTATTCATCATTTTCATCTTTTACCTCCGATATAGCAGCGATGGCATAATCCGAAAGCTTACTAATCATTGGTCGTTATGTCCTGGCATAATCCTAGGACCTTTGCAACCTCGCGTCATATTGTTGCCTTTTTCTTTTTCTTTCACTTATTTATAGCTTATTATTCGTTTATTATTTGATTCGTTATCGTTCGTTCTTTCTCGTTGTCTTCGTACGTTTAATACTTTTTATGTCTTAGGATTCGTCTGTTATTTGTATCGTTTCGTTTGTTGTTCGTGAATGCATACAAATTTCTGAGAGCATAAATAAACATCGAAACGTGCTATAAAAGCGATAAACAACGAAACGTGCATTTAAGTACTGTAAACAATGAAACATGCTTTTAAAGTTGTAAACAATTAAACATGCTGTAAAAACTGTAAACAACGAAGCATGCTAGGAAAGCGGTAAACAACGAAACATACATTTCCTAAACTTGCGATGTAGGGTCCGAAGACCAAAACACATGCATATCACTTACCTCGATTCTTTATGGCATTCACACTTAATCGTTATCTTTTTCCTCTTCTTTTAGTCCCTTCACAATGGAGAACATTCCATCATTAATAGAGTCGTTTAATCTGCCTATTAAATCTTAGTGTCTTTCTACCCTAATCTCTCATTACTTAATAAAACCTGCTAAAAAGTACTACTTAGTTTAATAACTAATTTCCACATTCATCACTAATTATTTGCATGCCTTTATCCTATTTCCACAATATGTTAATCTCATTAGTGCCTTCAAACCAAAACCAACCAATAATTGAATAATTCACATCACAACCAAGCACCAACATATTAATATTGCTCCTAGCAATTGACAGAGATATCAACAATAACCAACATAATACAAACCTGCAACAAAGTTAGATCCAACGTAATACTTATACATCAAAGTTGAAACCCAATATATTTATATCCAATTGATGCACTTCTAACCTCTGGCTCCAACATCAGGTTAGAAATTTCTACACTTACTATTATTTCTAACAGATCATCCTTTGATAGAAACCCAACCACGAACGAAATAGAATCTTTATCCTATCATTAGACTATCAAAGTGTAACATCCAAACAATCAACCTACGAGCATAAGTCAACACCAACAGAATTTAACCATGAAGCAGTGACTCACAGAATAATTCTTTCACCAACAAAACCATTTCCAGACTCCTAATCCAAGCATACAGAGCATCTCCATATCTGTTCCACAGTCCAACACAAATTACATTCCAGAATTGAACACTAAAACTATAATCCAATTACTTGAGACAATAGAGAGAAATATCACCGACTGGATATGATAAACTCGAACAGCTCACCCGAGGAGGCAGCAGAGAAAGGGTCCAACTCACCAACGTATCACTGATTTCTAACAATTCATTTAAACGATACATAAAAACAGAATACCCACATCCAGAATCCAGAATACAGGGGAGAAATCTTTCTCACCGTGAAGACCCGAGGCAGCCATCCATCTTCTGCTTCATCCCACGCCTTCTTCTCTTCTCTGAAATTGAAACCCAAAAAAAATGATTCTTCCTCCAGCATCCCTCGTATTTATACACACTATACAAAATTTGAATGCTGTAACAACTTATCCCAGAATACCAGCAATCCACGCGGATTTTTCGGCCCCAATCAATCATTCAAATCCTCACAACTGGATCGGGCTCCTCATTCGGACCGAACAATGGGCTGGACCCTAGCCTTGGGCTGGTCCAGCTCAATCCTACAACTTTCAGTCCAAGAATCGACCCCGCCGATTAGTCCAACTGCCGAACGCCAAGCACCAATCGGGAATCATCACCGACCGTCCAACCAAACGAAGGAGGAGGGAATCCGGCGAACTTACCGTGAATCGACGCCGAAAATCGCCTGCAGGAGCAGCTCCGATTCGACCTGCGAACTCGTCCAATCCGAGCCCTAGAAATCCCGCGACCTGCGACGTCGCACAGCTTGCAGCACACCTGACCGGAAGCTCGCCTGCCGTTCGCCGTCGCTCGTTCGTCCGAACCCCGAGCTCTCCCGAAGCTCCCTCTTCTCTTCTTCCGTCGCGCCATCTCTCCCTCTCCCCTATTTCTCTTCTCAATTTTTGTTCTTCAGCAACCGATTCCCCCTTTCTAAATTCCTATTTGTTTTTTTTTTTTTAATTTAGTTAATTAATTAATTAATTAATTTTCTTTTAATTCTTTAATTTCAATTAATTCATTATAGTGTTACTACACTAATTTAAATCCCGTTTTCACTCAATTATAGTCCTCTTTAATAATTTAATTAAATCATTCATTAAATTAATTTATTCTTAACCCAAATTCAAATTCTCGATTATTCCAATTATCACTTGATGATGATTGACGATTACGTCTTTGAGTAATACCCCGATTATTATCCAACTAACCCAAAATCTCCAATTGTCTTCATTAAATTCCAATATAAAAGTTCGGGGTATTACACATACATTGTTTTGCATCTGAGTTCTGGTCGGGCGTTAGCTCATGTTTGCTTCGTGGTGTGTGTGATTGTAATGACGCCAGTACTCTCTAGAGGAGCAATTGATAAAGGATTTGCCCGCGCGGATCTTGTGGCTGACTAGGCTAAAGAATGTAAAAGAGAAAAAGGATTTTGTAAACAATAATGTAAATAGTTGTTTATTGTTTTTAAATGATTTATTTATGCTTCCACTACGTTTTAAGAAAAATGGTTTTCATAATTTTAGCTTTCCGCTGTTTATAACAATTGAAGTAACGAGTTTAAGAAAAATGATTTTTAACGGTTTGGTTTTTAGAAAAGAACTCTGATCACATTTTAGAAAGTTTTCTACTATTTTATAAAAGAAAAGAAAGTTTTAAATTTCACGCGATTTTCAAAGGAAGAAATATCCGGGTCGTTATAATATTTTATTAAGAGAAAAATTACTACTCTTATATTTTACAATGTGCACAAAAATACCTTACCTAATTTTACTTCACTCTTTTTTTTTCTCCCTCAAAATAATCATCACTATTTTCTTCTCTTCTTCTTCTTCTTCTTCATTTTTGGATGTAGAGAAAAAAAACGGAATTCCCTACTTATAGAGAAAGTTTGTTATAGAATGACAAACTTCAAAAAGATGCTGTGTTCATTTTCTTCTTTTTTTTCCTCCCACATTAAATGTTGGTAGGATTGCATAGGATCCATCATCATAAAGGAGGGATCCTACCTAACTAAATATTGGTTGCTCAATATTATAATTTTCTTATAAGTTAAGAGTTCATAACTGAACGATTGAAATTAACCTAAAAGGGGGGTGAATTAGGTTATTTACTAAATTTCGTGCGATAATAGTTTTTCTAACTAATGTCAATTTAATCACGAAACAATCACAATAAGACAAATAATATAAGAGATAGAGTTAGAAATCTTGACACCGAGTTGTTAACGCGGTTTGGCAAAGCACGCCTATGTCCGCACTTCAAGGTCCTCCGTTGAAGATGTATTCAACTAACCACGACCGGTTACAATTGACTGAACTTGCTCGGGTGTCAATCAAACCTTTACAATAACTTAATTTTCTCTCGGAAAATGTTGAGCTCTCACAAATACAACAATCCTTCCAAAAATTTAATGATCTCACACAAGCACTTTGGAGGATATTTTATCACTCAAAATTGTATACAAATGTTGAGTCAGAAATTTGGCAGAGCTTCGCTTAATATCGCTTCGGTACCTTCCTTCTTCGAAGTTCTTTTATTTATAAACTTTCACAGTGTTGACGTCCTCAACACCCTTAGGATCGTCTGCAGTCGAACGTTGGAAAATAGCCGTTGGAGAAATCTGCGTACTTGCGGACGCCATTCTCCCGTCCACAAGAATCATCCGCGTTGAATTGACAGAGGCAAAGCAGACGCAAAATCTGGCGTCCGCAACGTCTGCGTGAATCGTCCGCGTTGAGCTCTGAAAGACAGATTCAAATTGGACGACACGGATTGGCATCCGTGGCATCCTCAGCTTCTACTCCCGTCCGCTTCGCTGAAGGCACGCAGACGCAAAATGGCGTCCACCTCGTCCGTGTGACTCGTCCGCATGAATCTTCAAAATGGTATATTCAAATCGGACGACTCGAAATGGCGTCCGTGGCATCCGCGGCGTCCTCTGTAACACAGTTTGCATTGGGGACGCAGAATTTTCTTCTTGAGGACGCCTCCTTGCCATCCGCGCATTGTCAGACTGCGTCAGCATGTGTACATAGCACTTCAATCTTGTACGAGACGCATCCTCTAAGTCATACAAATCTTCCATATCACTGCATAGACTTAGAAGAACATATTAAACAATTCCAATACCCTTGATCAAGGGTATTTCCAATTTAAACATAAAAAAAGATAATTATTAATTCAATGACTAAACAACTTTTACATTTTAGTTAAATTGCTCATCATCAAAATATAAATATGCCTAACAAACTTAGGCTAACAATAACCATATATGAAATACGTGAAAAATAAAATAATTTTACTTGATATAATTATTTTAATATAACTCAGAAACTTAAAAGGACAAAAAAGGTAATAGAAAAATTCGACTACATATTTCTGATTTACTATTTTAGAACTGTCTTATTATTTTAGGGAAAATAACAAAGCAACCATCGTACTTTGTGATCAATGACAAGTCAACAATTAAATTATTTTTGCTAACAAATTAACCATTGGACTATGAGAAAAAGTCGCCGTTAACATCATTCTCACGTTTGCCATTAAACACATTGACTTTGGTCCACGGTGGTTCGTCAACTAATTTGTTGCGGTTCAATATTTAAAAAAAAAAACTTATAACATTGATGGCCCGCTGCGGATCATATACAACCCACTGCGAATTGACAATAAAACGTAGCAGATTAATACTGATCTACCGTAGGTTGACTATAAACTGCGACGAATTAATATTGATCCTCCACAGTTCATCATGTCTCGTTCTCCGTTTCCAGAGTCATAGTATATAAGAATTGCATGTGAGGTCTAGTGAGTTCACCGTGAACCACGGAATCCTCGACGACGCTGGAAGCAATGTTGGCATAGAACTCAATGGGGATGTTTTGAGGGTTAAGTACTACGGTTTTCTTGACGAGCAAGACGAAAGTTTTCGATGTTTTGGGAGCTGTAAAGAGGTGACAAATTTGGAGACTAGGTTTCGGCCGTTGCAGGTACAGTTACAGGGCTATGATATTTGGAGGTAGTTTTGAAGGCCCAACACTCTATGCCAAATCCATTCTACATATCTCCGACCAAGGTCAGTTAGTTCTTATTCATGTTTGTCCTTCAGCTCTATCCCAGTTGCATAAGCCTATGAACTATTTTTGAAATTTTTTGCTCGGTGTTTCCAAATTTGAGTTGTTAAGAGACAGAAGAAGGCCAGAAAATATGCGATGAAAGTCAAAGCGAAGTAGAGGAGGAAGACCCACGAGCAGTCTAATCCATTGCAGCCAAATGAATTTGCTGACATGTGGAGGGAGTGAGTTTCTATTTGTGTCATCCATTACACCATTACAGCTCATGCTTTTTTTTTTTTACAGTGTTTTCATCTGTCTTCTATCTGAGTTTTCTAGAATTTATATTTTCAAATATTTTTTGTGATTAATCTTTATTGCTAAAAATGGATTCTTTTTTTCCATTAGCGACTACTATACTCAATCTAACCAGAGCTGCCTTTTGAGAGACATGTTGGATCCTTCTTCGTGACGAAGGATTCGACATTAACCTACCATATTAAATATGACAGGTAGATAATGAAGAAAAAAAATGCTTATTTTCTTTTTTCTTCTTTTGTGGTTTGTCTTCTCCATGCTCAGAAGACTTGTCTTCTTTTGCTTTTGCTTCTCTATAAATACAGAAGTTTGGAGAATGTTAGTGGTATCCAAAATAGAGAAAGAAGAAGAAGAAGAAAAGAGGGGGAAGGAAAAATAGTGAGAATTATTTTTAGGAAGAGAAAAAAAAGAGTGATGAAAAAATAGGTGACGTGTTTTTATGAATATTGTGAAATCTAAAAAGTAAGAGATTTTTTCTTAGTGAATATTATCTAGAATATTTGATTTTTATAATAATATTGTAAATCTTATTTTTCATAGTAAGATCTTTCTGACCTCGCAATCCCGGTGGTTTTTTCCCAATTTGAATTTCTACGTAAAAATTCTCAGTGTCTATTTTTGATATTATTTCTCTTACTTCTTTACTATTTAGTTATAACAGTGTGAAAAAAATATTCCTAATATTTTAAAATTACATTTGCTATTGTTTTTCGTACCGGTTAATGGTGTAATTGTATTGTGTAAGTAATATCTATCTAAAGAGATATATTTTAAGTGAGACCGTTTGTGACTTCTCCAGCCTTTTCTAGAAATTTACTTGGAAAGATCATTTTGTCTAAGGAGATTGCCAAGAGTAGTTTTTCCTAGGAATTATCTTGATCAGTACTACTATTATCCACGTTTATTTTCAACTCTCTATTTTATTCTTATTTTTCTCAATAATTGGGATAAGAACCTCCTTATTATGGCGGGAAGAGTTGAAATTAAAAAATTCAACGAAAATAATTTCTCATCGTAGAAATTAAAAATAAAGACATTATTGCTAAATGATGGTTATGCTATGGCGACCGTTGAAGACAAAAAATGGATCAAAACAGATGAGAATCCTATTGCCAATTTGCATCTTGCTCTAGCAGATAGAATTTTGTCAAGTGTCTTAGAAATGACAAGTGCTAAGCAAATCTAAGGTACGTTGACAAAATTATATTAGACAAAGTCATTGCATAATAAAATTTTCTTAAAAATAAAATGATAGACTCTTTGAATGTTAGAGTTGACATAGGTGATAGACCGCATCAATATTCTCAACATGTTATTTTCTCAACTTACAGCAATGGAGCACAAAATTGGCGAGAATGAATGAGTCAAACTTTTACTTCAAAGTTTGTTTGATTCATATGGTCATTTCATTATAAATTTGGCCAACGTTGCTGTAAAGACAACATTGATGTTCAATGATATTGTAGGTGCAGTTTTTGAAGAAGAAAGTATATGGAAGAAGAAGAAGCACTCTTCCGTCGAGGCCTCATCTGTAATGAAAGGGAGAAAGGGAGATCAAATGAACGTGGAACTCCTAAAGGTAGCACGTTAGGAAGGTCAAAATCAAGATGTAAAAAGAGCGTCAAGTGCTATTATTGTTACAAAATGGGTCACATGAAAAAGGATTGCTGGAAACTAAAAAAAGAACGAGGCACAGAGAATGCCAAAGCGGAAACAAAAAGTACGACTGCAACTATCTCTGATGGTGAAGATGTAATTATATGTAAAGATGTTGTCAATCTCATGACTCGTGAATCATGTTGGGTGGGTGTGTGACTCCGGTGTATCTTATCATGTTATCTCAAAGACAAAGTATTTTACATTTTACACAGTAGCATTTTTGACATTGTTAAAATGGAAACAATCACGTTTCTAAATAATTGGGAAATGTGACATCTGTATCCAGACCAACACAGACTGTGAGTTGGTACTTAAAAATGTCAGACATGTTCCAAATATTAGGTTAAAACTAATATCAATCAGTGCTTTTGATAATGCCGAATACAAGAGCAAAGTTGTTGGCAGTAAGTGGGAGCTCAACAAAGGCTCGCTAATTGAAGCGAAAGGAAACTAAGAATCTAGCCTATATGTGACTCAAGTGACAATGAAAAAAGCATTAGTAAATACTGCTTAATATAACTCATCCATTGAGTAAATACTGCTCAAGATAACTCATCCATTGAGTTATGGCACAATCAACTCAGTCACATGAGCAAGAAATGACTTGAACTGCTTGGCAACAGAGTAAGTCTGTCACATCTCAGAAATGAAGCTCTACCAAGTTGTATTCATTATTTGGCAGGAAAAAAACACAGAATTACATTTCAAAAGAATTTTGTATTAAGGAAACCACATGTGTTAGAAGTCACCTATTCAGATGTTTGTGGTCCCATGTCAACAAAAATATTAGGCGGTGCCCAATACATTGTCATATTCATTGATGATCATTCAAAGAAAGTTTGGGCTTATGCACTCAAGTCAAAAGATGAAATGTTCAACATTTTCAAACAGTTTCATGCTCTCACAAAGTGAGAAACTAGTAAAAAGTTAAAATGCATTCGCACAGACAACATTGGTGAATACATGGGATCTTTTGATGAATATTGCAAGATGCACGGAATTAGACACGAAAGATCAGTTCTAAAGACTCCTCAACAAAATGGAGTGGTGGAAAGAATGAACAGAACAATTGTGGAAAAGATAATGTGCATGTTATCACAACATTTCGAGGAGAAGCAATGAAGACTGCAGTAAATATCATCAACTTGTCTCCATCATCACCATTGAGTGGAAAAGCGCCAAATAGAATATAAACCAGAAAAGACGTCTTTTATAAGTATTTAAAGGTCTTTGGATGCAAAGCATATGTCCATATTCCCAAAGATGAGAAATCCAATCTAGATTGCAAAACTAAAGAATGCATATTCTTCAGATACGGAAGTGATGCATTCAAATATAGGCTTTGGGATCCCGTGAACAAGAACTTTGTCAGAAGCCAAAATGTTGTCTTCTTTGAAAACCATAGCATTGAAAACTTAAAGAAAGATGTCGAGATCGCTAATGAGCATCTAATAAGAGTTGATCATATGAAATCAACTTTTGATGGGAAAGATTCTAGAGAATCTAGTGATCAAGCGATCAAGCAACTGATGTAATGACCCAGTTTTTCTTACATTTGAAAACTTGTAAAATTTAAAACTTTTTTTTTATAAATACAATGGAAGTTCTTTCAAATAAAACAAAACATTTAAGAATGCATTAATTAAACCTTTACAAAATCTTTTACAACACTCTTTACAAATTATTTCTTAAATCCCTTAGCCCAACTAGCCACAAGATTCGCGCGTGCAAATCCATCATCAACTGCTTCTTATCCTATTCTTGCGTATACCTACATCAACAAGACATAAACTATGAACCTAATGCTCAATAAGTGATATAAAATAAAACATGAAATGCATATGCAATGCAACTTTTAAAACCATATGTTTTTTTTTTTTTTTCTGTTTTAGTTTTCCTTTACTGTTTTCTTTATCTTAACTTGACTTTACTATTCTGCCTTTGGCATTAAACTCAAGCCTTAAAAATTGGGGGACCAAACCACCCAATGCCTTTAACCATGGGGACCTCATCCACCAAGTCTCTATTTATGAGTTTGAGTTCAACACCAAAGCCTTAATTGTCTAATATTAGAATGCAACTTAATCATTAGGGAACCAATCCACCCAAAGCCTCTATACATGAGAACCATGTCCACCAATCTTCTATTTATGAGTTACATACCAAAGCCTTAACTGATTACCATTGTAACGCAACTCAACCATTAGGGGACCAATCCACCTAAAGCCTCTATACATGGAGACCATGTCTACCAAGCCTCTATTTATGAGTTACGTACCAATGCCTCAACATATACATTAACTTCTCAATTCCTTTATCTTTTTCTTTACTTTACTTTACCATTTATCATTTAATATTTGTTTCCATTCTTTTTTCAAAACCATGTTAACAACCATATTCGTATCGTTTTGAAAATCATGATGCATGATGCTCGTGAATTCATACAACCCAATCTCCTCTATATAGGCCTCAAAACATGCTTAATATCAATTCCTTTAAAATTTAATAAACATATCATTAAAAGAACATAATTCTAATAAACATATAGCAAACATCAATACAATTCTCAGAACATGATCATAACCTAACTTAAAAATCTATGAAAGCAATAAATAGTCAACATTAAATTCCTAATTATTGCGATGTAGGGCCCCAAAGACCAAAACACATTCAGTATCACTTACCTCATTTCTGTAGCGGGTTTAGAACTGAACATTATCTTTCTTCCTTTTCAATGCGTTCAAAGTACCTTCGAATCAATAATATTAATTATTAATAACTATCTCACAGTCTCAGGCTTAAAATTTGATCAAATGCATGTACATTATAATTCTATTCCATATTTCTGTCAACTTCTCATATCTATCTTCTTTTATAAACTGCATAAACATAACAACTCCAATCAAATAGAGCACTGCTGTACTCATTTCCATGCAACAAAACTCATCCATATTTACTGACGTCCAACAATAATATCCAAATAGGGTTCACAATTTATTAAACACATTGCAGAACATATCCAAGTCTTAACAGAGCATAGACCCAAGCTTTAATTCAACATACATAATATTTTCACTTCACAAAACCAGGCAATAACCAAAGAGAACATTATTCAACAATAGAGCATATTTCATCCCAGAGAGCAATTAATAGAACACGACACTAATCCAAAACAACAACAATAATAGGAGGCAGTAATCTATTTCCCACAGCAGAGTATATTTCATCCAAAATGCTCATAAATAAAACAAGAAGAAATATACAAATAACATAACACACATATTGAATCTGTAACTACACCGACAATCAATTCCCAAAAACATAAATCCAAATCCTTCTATCTTGACAATAACATAATACAAACCGAGCAACTAGAATCAGAGAGCATAACCCACCATCATCCATGCAACAGACAATTCATCAATAATCTCAGAAAATCCAAAGCCTAATTCCTAACAAAATCCATAAAAAAACCAAAGAAGAATGCAGCTATGTGTTACCTGAAGTGCAACCGTGGTAGGAAGCAGAGAACTTCTCCAGAAGCTTTCCTCTTTCTTCTTCTTTCTCTGTTGCTTCTATCTTCCTTTTCTTTCTTTGTTTCTCTCTAGAGTTTCCTGCCCACAACACTCTTGGCCTTTTGTCACCAAAGAGCACCTCACTATGTCCCTCTCTTTTCTCCCTTCTGTGTCCTCTTTCTCTCTCTCTGTTTTTCTTCACAATTCCTCTCAACTTCTCACAACTCATAGAGCACCCTCAGCCTTCACCCACAGAAAGCTTCTCATATACGCTCCCCACTCATCCCCATGATCTCACCTAACTCTTCTCTTATTTTGCCACTTGTAAAGGGTAACAAACGTTTAAGGAATAGCAGATAATAAATCTCGAGATAAGTATTTTTGTCCTCGGCCAGATCAGCATAAAACCCGATTCTCACACTTTACCGTGGGACCGGTAGACATACTAGGTCCAACGCAATTCAACCCTTGAGAACCGCTCACTCAACCTCTCCCACGCCGAACCTTCGATTTTTACCTCTGCCAATTTTCTTTTGCTAATACAAAACACCAACAAACCCATAAAAATTCTCATCAATAGAAAACAGAGCGATTCCCCACTCGGAAAATCCAAAATAGAACAAAAAAGCTTACTGGGCACGACACTGGAGACCGAGAAGCTGAAGCGCAGGGGCACCCCTGAATCGCTACGCCACAAGCCACATCACCCGAGAGTTCAGCCTTCCAATGGGAGCTCTCTCTCGCCAGCCACACCAACCCTAGACCACGACACCACGGGAATCGAAGCATCGCGGAAACTCATTTGCACTAGTCGAAAATTTTCGCCACTCGGAAATTTCTGCCACACCGACCCCGCGATCGAGCAGGTCACGCGACGACAACCCCACGCACGCCCGAGTAGCCTTTAGCTTTAGATACGAACAAATATGAGTCCGAACACGTCGTCACACCCCTCCATTGTGAAGTCCATCGCCTGAGTTCTCTCTTGTCACCTCTCCTCTCTCTTTCTCTTTTCTAAAAATGGTCCCGGACCACTCTCCCTCCTTTTCTTCTTTCAAGAACCAAATCGGTTTCCATCGGTTTATTCCTCCCCCTTTAATTAATTTTTTCTTTTGTTTTAATTCCCCCTTATATCCCCTAATATATATATATATATATATATATATATATATATATATATATGTGTGTGTGTGTGTGTGTGTGTGTGTGTGTGTGTGTGTGTGTGTGTGTGTGTGAATACACGTATCGTATATTAATCAACTCAATTCAAACTCCTAACTTATGTCGAACATCGCTTGATAATAATCGTCGATCCAATTTAAATTATGAAATTCTATATTCTGAATTAGTTTTCCATAATCATAAAGTAATATATCCTTATTATAAGTTTATCGTGACCCTAGAAGTTATGGGTATTACAACTGATAATGTTGACAAAGGAGAAGTAAAAACTTCCATTGAATCAGTTGCAGAACACGAACCAAGAAGGTCAACAACAGGTTGCCAACCATCGAAAAGATACTCTGTAAACAAGTATGTTATGATCACTAAGGGCGATGAACCCGAGTGATATGAGGAAGCTATGGAGCATCCACAAAAGAAGAACTGGTTGGATGCAATGCAAGATGAGATAAGATCATTGAATGAAAACCACACATACGAATTGGTTCAGCTTCTATAGGAGTGAAAGACACTCAAGAACAAATAGGTATACAGGCTCAAAGCTGAAAACAAAAGTTCACAACCAAAGTATAAGGCACGACTGGTCATGAAAGGATTTGGTAAGAAGAAAGGCATTGATGTAATACCCTAATTTTTTTATATCAGAATTTAATAAGGATAATTGAAAAGAAATTGCAGATTTTTGGATTAATTGGATAATTATCGAGGTATTACCAAGGACGTATTCGTAAGATTTTAATTTATGAAAACTCATTGGATGATAATTAGTATTAATTAAGTGGGAATTAATTGGGATTAAGAGGTAAGATAATAATTAATTAAAGAATTAGTGAGAGATTATATTAAATTGGGAAAAATAAAAGAAGAAATAAAGGAGAAGGAGGAAAGGAAATTGATTGAAGGAGATAGGAATAGGTTAAACCGGTTCTCCTATCACTGGTTCGGTCCGGTTTAGGGATTTAAATAGGGGAATTTACAATTGACCTCTGGCCATTTTCAGAAAGAATAGAGGGAGAGAGAGCCAAAGAGGGAGAAGAGATCGAGAGCGATGGCGAGTGGGACCAAGGGCGAATGGGAAGTGATGGAGAGCTCAGGCTCGGATGGGGTTCTCTCGCGGTGGGGCAACGTTTAGTGAATGGCATGACAAATCATGGGTGGGTTGCATCGGTGGAAGGATTGGGCATGGCGTGCGGGATCGGTGCTTCTGCAGGTTGTGATTTTTGGCGACACGTTGAGGTATGCCTAGTTAATTTTACTCCTCCTTTGCATTCTGTTAATTGGGAGTTGGCAAGGACAATCGGAGCTGGCGATTTCACGAGGGAATGACTAAAAGACTGGCAGTTCGTGCTAGACTGGCTGAAGGCCTAGGTCTAGCTTGCTGTTAGGTTCAAACTGGCCCATCTGTGGCTGGTTCTTGCTGTGTTGGAGCTGACAACTCAAACATGCGACATGAATGGTTCTCCAGGACAGGGCATGGCTTGGACACCCATGCACATCCATAGCAGTGGCTGGATAAGGGTGCTTCTCTAGGAATTGAAAGGCAGAAGAAAACCAAGAATGAGGAGTGAGGAGAGAAAACGTGAAGAGCTTAGAGCTCTCTTGAGGTGAGCTCTCAGGTGATTTCTTCTAGGCGTAATGAAGGGAGTCGAGAGACAGAGTTAAGGGGGTTTGGCAGTGAGGGTCGAGGTGATGCTCTTGACCTCGGGTGTTCTTCTTGGTAAGATGGTTGTTGTTTACTTATTTGGATTCTGTTTGGGTGTTGTCTTGGATGTTGCTAGCCGATTACAGTTTTGCTTGGTTTGTAGTTCTGTAATCATAGGCATTGATGTGTTAAAAATGCTCTCTGTTGTTGTTGGACATCCTTTTAATGACTTATTTATGTGTGCTTTTTGGACTTGATGTTCTGCCTTGGGATAATTGTGGAGTTCTATTGGAATAAACTGTTAGCTATAAGTGTGTAATGTTAAGTTGGATTTGCTCTTTGTTGTAGTTATCAGAAATGTTAAAAAGAATTGTTAATCTGTTGTTGGATGTTGAAAGTGTTATGTTGTTGGAATGTTAGAAAAATTAGGTTGTTGGGAATAAACCTGTTTAGTTACAACTTTGGTAATATGCTCGATTGTTTTAGATTTGAGCTATTAATTGGACAAAGATATGAAGATAATTGGAATGAACATTGGGATTATTATTAAGCTAAGTAGTAATTAAGAAAATGGTGCCCTTTAGGAATTTTTAGTAAGTAACGAGGAATTAGAATAGAAAAGACGTTAAGACTAATGAGTAGATTAATTGATTTTATTAATGAATGAATATTTCTAATTGTGAAGGTACTAAAAAGAAGAAAGATAGCAATTAAGTGTGAACGCCTTAAGCAATCGAGGTAAGTGATATGCATGTAATACGCCATTATTTTCCTTGTTTTATTAATGTTATGAATTTTGCGAAAATAAATATGTTATGTTACGGGACGTTATTTATCAAAATTATATCACATAAATAATTGAGAATTAGTTGGGTGTAGTTTATATGAGATGAATTAAGTAAAAATTGTAGAAATTGAATGTTGGGACGCTGCAGGACGCAATCCAGCGTTCAAATCTGTCATCTGCGCATTTGCAGACGCACTTACGGACGTAGCTCTCTCGTTTGAAAACATATTATAAATTTTGAAATGTTTGGGACGGACGAGGGCGTGATTTCTTGTCCCAACCATACTCATTCGGACGAGTGCGGACCATACCGGACGATCGCGGACCTCGAAGATTTGAATCTGTCCAATTTTTGGACAGATTCGGACACATGCGGATGCAACATGCAGACTCCTTTTTGCGTCTGAATGGGGAATTCGGACTATTCCGAGTGAAGTGAGGACGCGACTTCTCATCCGCAAAATTCATTATGTCTGAAGAATAGTGAAGTTCGGACGCATGCAGACGCGGGCTTCCCGTCCTGAGTCGTCCAAAACTACCCAGATTCGGGCGGAATCTGCTTTTTAAGTTGTCATTTTGTCATGTTACCAATAATTTCTCCACTCAATCGACAACCAACCTCATCACATGCAAGAGTCAGTCCTCTTAAGCTACTTTAGAAGTTTATTAATGCATTTGGTGGATTATTGAATGAAAAGAGGTATGGGTTTATTCCACCTTTGGGTTGTTTATGAAAAGCTAGGTTTTTGATTGAATGTGTTGTATTCTCTGAATTTCCCGAGTATTGAGAGTGTTAAAAGAGTGGGAGAGTGCTGTGACTTGGTCATTTTTTGGATTCTTAGCTTGAGAGAGTAAGAAAAGTGAGTGAGGTTGTGTGTTTGAAGATTTTGTTGCTGAATTATTGGTTGAGCAAGTGTTATCTCCGAAAATTGGTAAGAAATTGAGTAAGAGTCTTGGCCAATGGAGGCCCTACACCACAAGTAGAGTCATTTTATTTTCTTGTTTGAATTCCTTGAGTTGCCTTGTTTTGGATTTCATTGTTAAGACTCTTGTTGAGAATTGTTTAAACTACTTCTTGTTTCATTAATGCTTGATCTTGTGAGTGAGTTAGAAGTAGCTTATGCTTACTAAATTTGAAAGATTATTGGATGATTGATTAGTCCAATTGCTAGATATCTTATTAGCTCTTGACTCCTCTTAGTTGATTTTAAAGGTTTCTAACTCTTGAAGTAATAATTGGTTTTATTTGATCTTTGACCTATATTGAATGCTTGCAAACGAATTAGAATTGTTACTCGACTATATTGTTAAGGTTTAGTTGCTAATTCTATGGTAGTTGTAATTTTATGCATCATGTTCTTTTCCCTATATGCAACAAAATCTTTAGTTAGAATTGGTTAAAAATCATAGTACGAAATTGTTGTTAGCTTCCTATTCAATTATAAAGCATGAATGCATATTTTTATTCGCTATCATATTTCTTAATTTACTATTGAATTTTATATCACATATGCATGTCTATTTCGCTGTCATATTTAGTGTTCATTGTCAAAATTATAGAGCATGTATATTCTTCTTTAATTTGCTGTCATATTTATTAATTTACTATCAAAATATACATCACGTATACATGTTTTATTCGTTGTCGTATATTGTTAATTTTTTGTCTAATCATAAAGCATGTGATACGTTTTAATCACTAGAAACTCTTTGTTAATTCGCCGATTTCATGCTGTAATTTCCTATTAGAGTTCAAGTAAATTGCACGTTCTTATTTCACTGTTATAATTTGTATTCGCTGTCAAATTTCGAAGCACGTATACTCGTTTTTACCCCTATTATATTTCGTATTTTATTGTCAAATTGCAAAGCAGGTTGTACGTCTTATTCGTTGTTACTTGCCATCTCTTTTAGTCTTAATTTGAAGCATGATAAACTGTTTTATGTCATTATTAATTCACTATTGTACTCTGTTAATTTCTATCAAATACCGAAGCACGTTAGCATGTTTAATTGTCGTTCAATTTACTGGCATTGTATAGTTAATTTATGCTAGGTTGAGGTACATTAATTGATGTTTATAATTGTCGTTAGTTGTTTTATATTCGTTGTTCGTTTCTTACTTTCATTGTTCGTAATTTATTTAATTCTCTAGTATTTCATTAACTTAAGCTCAATAGTTTTATCTGCCAAAATTTTCGTGATTGACTCCCATAGTTTATTCCTTTGATATTCTAGAAATTTTTGATAAGTGTAGACTTGTGGAATTGTTGAATGGATGATATCATTTATAGCTATGTTGTTTATATTACATTATCATGCATCATGATAATAGAAATACTAGGAAATACCACGAGTGGATTGGGATCTAACCGGTAGACTCGGATAGAATTTTTACCCTTCCCTTTTCGAGTCGTGAAAGCTTGTCTACTCTAGGGTGTTAGGTGCCGATTCACCACCACTCTCCTCACCAGGATCCTCTAATCTCCCAACTCGATTTACAAGTTTATGATATGTAACCATAAGTAAAAAGCAGTTTGGGGCGGATCCCATTCTCACATAATGAGTTAGAGGCATTTATATTGCATATCTCAATTTCTTGTTGTTTGGCTCATAGTTTACTTGTGGTGTACGTAAATGTAAAGATATGATAATCCCTAGAGTGGTGGAGTAAGCATTCCCCGTGGAGGACTTGAGTTATTCGGGGAAGTAGGCCTACAAGGTTATGACTCATAATAAATTAAAGTTTTATTTTAAATGGTTTTAATTCAAACAATGGTTTGTAAAACTATGTATTTCATTGTGTTTCTGCTTCACTCTGATGAAGTCTTTTATTCGAAATGATTTTTATCGTGTGTTTTCATATTATAAAAAGAAAAATTTTTACATGGAAAATTTTAATAAGGGAAAAAGGATTTTAAATTAAGACGGGTCGTCACAATGCATGTGTCTTGGTCTTCGGACCCTACATCGCAAGAATAGGATATGCATATTTCGTTGTTTACCGCTTTCCAAGCATGTCTATAGTTTTTAATAGCATGTTTCGTTGTTTACTGTCTTAAAGAATGTCTACAGTTATTAATCGCATGCTTCGTTGTTTACTGCTTTTATAACATGTCTATAGTTTTATAGCACGTTCTGTGAATCGCACGTTGAACGTTTATTTATGCTTTCAGAACTTGTATGCATTCACGAGCATCATGCATCATGATTTTCAAAAACATACAAAAATGAGTTTTATGTACAATTTTAGAAACAGATAATGAACGAATAATAAGCTATAAAAAGTAAAGAAAAAGAATTTATAAATAACAAAAAGTAAAGTAAAGAAAAGAAAAAGGCAACGATATGATGTTAGGCCGTTTAAGCCCTTCATGGGCACGACTGCTAGCGAGTTTTTGGATTATGCCATCGTCGCTAGCTAGCTTTTGGATTATGTCATTGCTGCTTATATCTGTTGCACAGTCCCTAGATTATTCCAGGACATAAAGGCCAATGATTAGCAGACTTTCAGATTATGTCATTGCTGGTATATCAGAGGTAAGAACGGCCAATGGTTAGCTAGCTTTCGGATTATGCCATTGCTGTTATACCTGAAGTCATAACAGAAAATAGAAATATAATGATGATTAAGACGTAAAAGATAAGAAGATAAGAAAAAGATGAGAACAGAAAATGCATAATGATTTTTGAATAGCACAACATGAGCATGTAGTATGATAGGTATTATCACTTACTGAGCGTTAGGTTCATAGTTACAACTTGCGATGTAGGTACAAGTACGAGAGAAAAAAAAGGGACGAACAAATGTTAGAACTGCTGATGAAAGATTTGCACGGATGAGACTTGTGACTGATTAGGCTAACGAATGTAAAGAGAATTTGGAAAATATAAAGTAACATTTTAATTAGTTGTTTTTAAATGAACTATTTATGCTTCAACTAGTTTTCAAAGAAAAAGTAATTTACGCTTCCGCTACGTTTTGAGAAAAGATTTTTATAACTATAGTTTTCTAATACTTATAACAATTTTGGTAACGAGTCAAAGAAAAAGGGTTTTAATGGTCCGGTTATAAGAAGGGCACTCCGATTATATTCTAAAAAAGTTTTAATGAAGATTTAGTCGTTTTACAAAAGTTTTAAATTTCATGCATTTTTAAAAGCAAATAAATAACCGGGTCGTTACAATTGACTTTGAGGAAATTTTTTCACATGTCGTGAAAATGTTGTCCATATGAGTGGTACTTGGATTAGCCTTAAATCTAAATTTAGAGATCGAACAACTCGATGTTAAGATTGCCTTCTTGCATGGTCAACTAGCAGAAGAGATCTACATGGAGCAACTAGAAAGATTCGTCGTTGAAGGAAAGGAACATTAGGTATGTATATTGAAAAAAAACATGTATGGATTAAAGCAAGCCCCACGAAAATGATACAGAAAGTTTGATTCTTTCATGGTCAATCAAGGATACAAGAAAACTTTTTCACACCATTGTGTGTTTGTGAAAAGATTCATCGATGATACATCTATAATCCTCCTATTTTATGTCGATGACATGTTGATTGTGTAATACCTCGAGTTTTCGCGTTATATTGGGTCTAGAATTGTAATGGCAATGTTAAGGATAATTAGAGTATATTGTAGGATGGTGGTATTGGTTTAGTGTTTTGGCAAGGCAATTGTGGGATTAATCGGTCTTGTTAGTGTAAATTTATGTTCAGGGGCTTTATGTTGAGGTGGTGGTCGATCAAGGGTTGGTAGCGGTTGATCACATTCATTGCAATACTCATATAAGAACATGTTGACGATTGTTGCTTTGTTGTTCATGAATAAAAAATTGTTAGATGAAGGATTATGTTCATGCTATTGGAGATGTATTGTTCTGAATTGTTGTTGACTTAAGTATTGTTATGTAGTTCTGGAGGTGTTGTTAGATGTGGTTGAAATGCTGGATATGTTATATTGTTAATGTGTGGTTGGGTTAGATGTTGTTGTTTGGTAAGAACATGCTTTGATGGTCATATTAGCTGCTATGTTTGATAAATAGTAAAGTGAATTAATTTGGTTGTGGTGTGTGTTTAGTAGATGTTAGGTTTTGATTATGCTATTACTTGAGGAGGTACTATTTCGACTGAGGGCGTCAACTACTTGATTTGATTGGCCCGACTTGTGCTCAAAATGGAAATCAAATTATGAGATAAGTTCATGCCAACGCGCCTATTTGGAAGTTAGCTTTGGCTGCTCAAAGAAAAGACAGATTGCGCTGTTTTCGATCTTTACTATAAAATTTGATCCAAGTAGGTACTGTCTCCATACGCGAAGGCAGTGTACTACGACCAACATTTCTTGCTTTGAGGCTATATCCCTTCTTTTTGCTTCTTTCAGGTTGCGGCTTCCATAAGTGACAGGATGGCCATTCTGTAGTAAGACTCCTCCGAGTGCAAAGTTAGATGCATCAGTTTTGACTTCAAATAGCAAAGTCACATCGGCTAGAGCCAGAATTGGACTTTGCATCATAACTTCTTTTAACTTATCGAAGGCTATCTGGCATTCTTGGTTCCACTCCCAAATGACTCCTTTCTTTAATAGTTTGGTGAAAGGTGCCTCCCTCTTGGAGAATCCTTCCACAAAACGCCTATAATAATTTGCGAGACCAAGAAAAGAATGCAATTCTATAATTGAAGTGGGGTTTCTCTATTCTTGGATTGCCTTGATCTTGTCAACATCCATGCGAAGCTGGCCTTGTTCAATGATGTTGCCAAGGAACCTAATGCTTTTCTGAGCGAAGGAGCACTTTTCTCTCTTTATATATAGATGATTCTGTCTTAACTTCTAGAAGACTAGACGAAGATGAACTTGATGATCTTCTAGGCAATCGCTGTAGACCACGATGTCATCTAGGTATACTACCACAAACTTAACAAGAAATTCATGGAATACTTGGTACATTAGAGTGCAAAAAGTTACATGAGCATTTGTCAGTCCAAAGGGCATCACTAAGAATTCAAAATCTCCATATCTAGTTACACAAGTCGTCTTTTGCTCATCACCTTTAGCAATTCTAACTTGATAGTACCTTGAACGCAAGTCGAGCTTCGTGAAGTATTTTGCTTTGTATAGTTGATCAAAAAGATCTGTGATGAGTGGGATTGGGTATGTGTTACGTATAGTGACCTTGTTAAGAGCCCGGTAGTCAATACAACTATCATCCTTCTTCTTCTGGAACAACACTAGTGCTCCAAAGGGTGCTTTTTATGGTCTGATGAACCCTGCCTCGAGTAATTCATCCCGTTGTTTCCTCAATTGCGCAAGTTCTGGTGGGGTCATTTGGTAAGGTGCGTTTGCTAGGGGCTTAGTTCCTGGGGTCAACTCAATCTGATGATCGATGTCCCTGCGCAGAGGTAGTGACCTTAGTAAGCATTCAGACATAATACTCTGGTATTCTTCCAATACTTCCATAATTTCTGAGGCACTACTTCTTCTTTGCCTTTCTCCATGATCGAAGGGACAAGGACATAGGTCGGATCCTGTTTCTTAAATCCCATTTTTAACTGCATCATGCTACTGGTGCTTGGTTGCTTGAGGATTGCAGGAACTACTGTCAAATTGTTCCCTATAATCACCAAACATTTGGCAGATGGAATGTGGATGACTTTGTGTTCCATCAAGAATTTCATCCCGAGTATAGTATCAAAGTCATCCATTTGGCCACGAAAAAATTGATTGGTTTCGTCCACGAGTTGAGCTTTAGCTGAGCCCTTCTCATGACCCTAACTACTGGCATTGCTTTTGCGTTGACAGTCTTCATCTTTCTAGCAATTTTCTCTAGCTTAAGGCCTAAACGCCGTGCCTCCTTTTCTGTTATGAAGTTGTGGGTAGCCTCTGAGTCAATCATAGTGCTTTTGACGGCTTTTATTATTGACAAATGTTTCTACATACATGATGCCTTTAGCAGGGGTCTTTTTCAGTTCTTCCATCTGTTGTTGAACAACTAATAAGAATGTCATTGTTCCCACTTCTGCAACTTTTGTGGCCTCCTCTTTGACAATTTCTTCCGCTGGGTTTTTGTTATGAATCGAGGCTTCTAGAGTTGTTAACGCTGACCTATAGGGACATTCAGCCATTCGATGGGGTCCCTTGCATAAGAAACATGATAGGGGTCTATTCATTGGTCGTTGATAACTAGCTCCCTTCAATGTCTCTGGGCCGTCCCTTGGGGCATACGATTTTCTCTCAGCAGTGCTTGTGTTCGGTCTAGGGGACTTTGTATTGCTCGAATTGTTGGGCGGATTCTTTTTCTGCCCAGAATTCTTGTTGGCATAGTCAAATAATTGTTCGGCAGCAGCAAGAGCACTAGAGAGACTCTGTACTCTTTGTTCATATAACTTTTTTTCTGGCCATGGTTTGAGTCCTTCGATGAAAGTGAAGATCTTGTATTTTTTGAACATGTCTCGTATATGAAGCATGAGACCAGAGAACTGTTTAACATAATCACGAATGCTACCCTTGTGCTTCAGCTCTCGCAACAATCTTCGTGCATTGAATTCAACATTTTCAGGGAAGAACTGATCTTTCAGTTGTCTCTTGAGTTCATCCTAGGTATTGATAACACACTCACCATTACAAATGTCATTGTATTTAGATCTCCATCAAAGTTTTACATCCCTAGTAAGATGCATTGTGGCCAGGGTTACTTTTGATTCTTCATCAGTTTGGGTTGCTTTAAAATATTGTTCAATATCGAAAATAAAAGTTTCCACTTCTTTAGCATCACGAGCTCCACCAAAGGAATTTGGCTTCGGTATTTTCACCCGACTTACTTCTACTGCATTTGTAGTATGAGCTTGGTTTCTCATTGCTCTCATAGTGACATTCAATTTGATGTTTATTTCAGCAATCTCGGCTTTGAGAGATTCGAACATCGAAGTCTTCTGTCTGGTTAGTAACAGTACTTGATAGTCGAGTATGAGCATGGTCGATCTTCTCGACGTGCTCCAAGACCTCAACCATATCACTTGTGCAACTCTCTCCACTGTCTACCCTTTTTCCCTTCTCTTATCGGGATTCGAGGTTCTCCACCCAATCTATCAGCTCTTGGATCGGGATGGTGTCTATTCTGTTATGAATAGCAGTGATCTCGACATGAAATTCAGACATTTCCTTCATTCGTTCCTCTAAAAAACGATCGTTATCATGGATTTCTTGGAGGTACTTCATCTCCTCTTTCAACTCGACTAGCCGTTCGAGCTGGTCCATCGATGAGTTTGCCTTCTTTGATGAATTCTTTCTCAGCGTGATGTCTTGCAATTTGAGCTAACCTGGCTCTGATATCAACTGTCACAGTCTTACTTTCGAGGGGCTTAAAATGGACCGTGCGACACCCATTGTTAGGGGAAACAATGAGTTAGCCTCCAAAGTGTGCCAACGACACCAATTGCCCATGACGTTAGAGTGAGCTTTGTGTCTAACAAACGAGTAGTAAGCAAGCAAGATTAATCGAAAAAGCATCATTGAGCATAGTGAACATTGAGCGAGTTTGTATGTAAAAAGCTTGTTCATTGATTGGCAGCAAATTACAATGTTGGGTAGGGGGTCCACGTGCAGTCATGCCTCTCCCTCTTAGAGAGCAATCTGGACCATTCCCACAATGGCAAGAGTATACATGCTATGGTGATGAGGAGTCACTTGCCCAAATTAGCAAGTAAATAAATAAAAAGGATTTGCCATAAATAGAAATAAATCTACTCTAACAGCATGGGCGCCCATGGACAACACCTTCTAGACAAGCTCGGATTCTTACACCCCACAACAGTCAAAGGCTGGATTGATGCCTGGAAGGTCAATCAGAGGGTGACGCCTCGGAATAGTCAAAAGAAAAGGGTGACGCCACATAACAGTCATAGTAAGGTTTGTTTGACACCCGTAAGTTAAACATTGTCAGCCGGAGAGGTTAAATTGATTGGTGATCTCCAAGTGGACTCTTGGAATGCGGATGTAGGTGGGGCTGCCGAACCGCGTGAACAAATCTTGTTTGCACTCTCTCTTCCCTAATCTCTTTATATTTATATATTGTTTGTTTAATTATATGCATTAAATCACATATGGATTTATAGAAATAAATATCACACAAAAATATTAATATGATTAATTCACCCCTTCTATAGGCGTGCATGGATTTAGACATTCTATTAATTATTCTTCTCAAAGTTTTGGTCTTTGACAATAAATTGTTGGAACATGTCATTCAACATTTCTATATTTTGTCTAATCATATCATCATTGCAGTTGGACCAGATGGCTACTTGAAAAAAATTCATTTGCAATGTTAGCTCAATTTCTTAACAATGGAGATTTTATTTTTGGTCACTTATTTAAAAAAAAGGGGTAACTAAATATTCATTCCACATCATTATAATTTTCTTATAAGTTAGAGTATATAACTAGGTGTGGGCAAATCGGTTCTCAGTTCTGGTTCCGGACATCTTGGAACTGACCATTCGGTTATCGATTCTAAGATTAAAGAACTAGAACCGGAACCAAGCAGTTCCGGACCTAGAATCAAAACCGAGAATCAGTTTCGGTTCGGTTCTGGTTCTTAGGCAAACAATGCTTTTCTCTGCAAGACCATTTTCAGACCAAAGAATTTCAGAACCTCACAAATACGCAGATCAAATTCTGAGTTTTTACTCTTACAAACGAAGAACCTTGATGTACACTACAGGTAGTTTAACAAAAACATTAACAAAATTGGTGAAGAAAGTTAACAAAAACATCCATGGAATTAAAAACTTAAGCCATCTATTGCTAGAAAATTGGTGAAGAAGTCTTTGAGGACCAAATAAGCTAACCTGATTATAAAAGTTGAATAAAGCTTCAAAAAGATAATAAATGGAGAAGAGAACAAAAACTATAGATACCAAATTGACTAAAGAGAACATCCCACAAAAACTATAGATACCAAATTGACCGGTACTGTTATGTATTGCATTTTTGATAAAGTTTCAACAAAAAAAGGGATTTTTACATTGAACCGAAAACAATAACAACAAACAAACAATAGGGGTTCACTTTTACCTTGCAAATCCAAAATCGGCAATCTTCAAACTGAATTGTTGTCATTCGTGGAGAGAAGGAGATTTTGTTCCAAAAATGAGTAAAATTACAATTGAAAATATATGCCAACAAAACCCTTCTACATCAACAAGAGTTCTAAGGATCAATTGATAACTTTGTATGCTCAACAATAAATTAGTTTGAAAGTTAGACTCAAGAGGGGTATAAGTCGTTTTGGGGTTGAAGGAAAATTGGCTCCAGGATATATTCGTCCTTTCAAATTATTGATAGAGTTGACCAAGTGGCGTATAGTTTAAACTTATCGCCGCAACTAAATTACGTTCATAATGTTTTTCAAGTCTCAATGTTGAGGAAGTATGTATCTGATCCATCGCATGTGATCTCTTGGCCTGAGGTCCCTATACAGGAGGATGTTTTCTTATGGGGAAGAGCCTGATAAAATTATTGGTCGTGAAATTAGAGTTTTTCTTCATTGAGAGATACCATTAGTTCGAGTGCAATGGAAGAATCATACTAAGAGAGAAGCGACTTAGGAAATTGAATTAGAAATGATGGCAAAGTATCCTCATTTATTCAACGGTACAATTGAAGTTATCCTTAATTTCGGAGACGAAATTCCTTAAGTGGGGAGGAATGTAACACTTGGGCTTTTTGGCCCAGCCCAAATGAAGAAAAAAAAATATTTTAAACTTCCCACTTTAGGGGAGTTGCTGCAGATCTCGGCCGAGTTTCAGGGGAAACTCCCCTTATATTAGCGTCTGGAGGGGGGAGTTTATCCCACTCCTTCCATTTCGAATTTCCAACTCCCTCTCTATTATTTCTTGTTTGTTGAGCAGCAGAGTCCAGATCCTTTCAGTCATTTTGCAAATCATCTGAACCGAGGTAAATTCTCCGCAAATGTTTGATTTCTTGGTTTATCCTCGGTATCCTGTTGGTGGGAAATTCTTCTTGACATAGCTGAGGACTTGGAAGACTCACTCCGACGAGTGATTGTATGCTCAGTTCTCAGATCTCTCCATCAGTGAAAGACCTTATTTTGGTGAGTAAGTTCGAGTCCTTTTTAGATTTCTGTTCTGTTTCTTCCTAAAATAGATTCTAATTGATAAATTTTCTTCAAAGGTTGAAGTTTGGAAGTCGTTTAAGGATGTTTAAGGCCTAAAGTAGTGAGGAGATTCTATAAGGTATGTAAAAATCAATTATTAGTTCTTCTAAAATTTCCGGATTTAGTTAGTTTTGATTCTCTAGAGTGTGAATTGATTGTTTGGATTAAGTTTAGAGCTATGGATTAAATTATGAAAATAGGAAGGAGTTTTCGACTCTAACCTACGGCCACAATGGTTTGACAGATTTGCTAAAGGCATTCTGCCGATTGTGATTTTTCCAAATCGTTAAAGATTGTAATTTGGACTAAATTTCAAGAGAGGTTTTAGTTGGGGAATTGGTGGTCTCCGTCCATTGGCGTTTCTCACTAGAGGTCGTCATCGGATATGTGACCAGAAGAATCCTCAGTCCACGAATGGAGTACCCTGGCTGGAAACCAGGTGCACTTTGGACTGCGTCCATAAAATTGTGCTGGACTGCAGTCCAATTGGGCCTTTATTTTGGGCCTTCGAAATTGGCCTCCAAATTGGACCTTCAAAATTAGGCCTTCAGATTGGGCCACTAGAATTGGGCCTCTAGTTGGGTTATACAACCAAAGAGCTAATCTTGAGTATTATAAAGTTTATTAAATAGGTTGAGTCCGAGATTTGGGTTAAAGTCGTACACCTAAAAATTTACATATTGAGTTTTAAATTTAATCTTAATTTTTAATAAATTATTGTGGCTAGGTTCCAACACTTAGAAATTTTGGAACTTTTCTAGACTCTTTCGTTGGACTTGGTATTGGTTGATCCAGTGTCGAGGTAGGGGTTATTTTATATTTAACGCACATTAAAATATAAAATGTTTAATATTGTTTTAATTTAAACATAATAATTCACCCTTTATTTTATTATGTTTTATTTACATTTTGTACTATTATTGTTAACTATAGTAATAGGACAACTGTATGTGTTGTGTCCCTAGGCGCGAAACCCAAACCTGATCAGGGATCTAAATGGCTATTGCGGTTACCTGAATATTGTCGTTGTGTATTTCTATTCGTTATTCATTTTGTTATTTCTTATATTAAATCATGAAGAATAAGAAATTGAAATATAAATCTTGATTCGTATAAAGTAAAAGTTGAATATAAAGAAATTTCTACTGAGTTTAGCCGACTCACCCCAATTTGACTTTATTTTTCAGGAAATAATCAGAGTAGTTCTTCGTTGCCACCATAAGAGTAAAATTTGAAGTTCCTCAAATTTAATTATTTTCCTACTTTGTTTTTAGAGATTAAATACATTTTAGCAAGGTTTGTTTCCTTAGTTTTATTTTAGTTGAATTCTCAGTTTAACTCAATTTTTTTACACCATTAACGTTTTAGACACTTTTGGATCTTTATTATGGGCTTGGCATGTAAGTTTAAGTTCTATTATGCTTCTATTGCTTATAAAAAATTGGATTAAGAGATAGGTTGGACGACTCGGTTCTTTTGGGCCAGATCGTTCACGTTCTGTCTCGGATCCTCTTTGGGGCGTGATACAACCAAATAATCACTAAGGCCCAGCAACAACACGTCCAATATCTCTTAAGTTTTGAAACATAATCATAATAACTTTAATGATAATTAGGATTTAAAATTTAAAATTTATTTATTTAAATTTGGTATGGAATAACTTATGGCTCGGCCCACAACAAGACATGAACAACAAATGCCTAATAAGTTGGCATAAAGTGCCTTAGTAATTTATGATCAAGACCCTAATAATTTAGCCCAAAAAGGTCCTAGTAATTTTGGTCCAAAAACCAAGACATATGGCCCAATGGCCTTCTCAAAATTTGGCCCAAAAACCTTCACAATAATTATGACCTAAAGGCCTTCTCAACAATTTAGCACAATCCTTAATAGTTTGGATTGCAGCCATAGCGACCCAGAACCTCTCTGCTCCACAAACAGAGTAATCAGTCCAAGGACAAATGCAAGTCATAGTTTGGTTAATCAAGCAGCAAACATTTTGAATTCATTATGAAGCTACCGGCTATAATACCCTGACTTTTTAGATCATAATTTAATAAAAATAATTGAAAAGTAATTGAGGATATTTAGATTCAATCGAAAAGGGTATATCATGGGATAATTTAACTGAGGATTATGTAAATAATTATCAGGGTATTACCAAAGACGTAATCAATAATCATTAACATTGAGCGATATTTGGAATAAATCAGGAATCAGAATCAGGTTGAGAATAATTTAATTAAATGAATGATTTAATTGGGTAAAAAGATTATTTAAATTAAAAAGAAAATTTAAATGGATTAGTGGGAATTGAAAGAATAAATGAAAATATAATTAAAATGGGGGAGATTCTGGTCCGGTTCGGGCTGATGTATTGGTCTAGTTCACAATTAGAAAGAAGGGAGAAGGATTTTTCATTTGGCCTTTGGCCATTCTGGCGAAATAAGACCAGAGAGAGGGAAAGGGCGAAGACAAGGGAGAGATTGGGAGAGCTCGCGGGAGGATTTCTTGTGACGACAAGGCGCGATCCGGCTTGGAACGAGCATTGGCGTGCTCGGGCGACGCTGTCCGGCGATGTGCGTGACATCCAAGCGAACAGATTGGCTACATCGAAAGAGCAGCGAACAGCGAGGAGGATGAGCGTCGTGTTCGGCGATGATTTGAGGTATGTCTGATTGGGTTTTCTTCTCCATTGGGTTCTGATGGTCGGACGTGGGCAATGACGCATTAACAGCGGCGTGGTGGTGACTTCCGGCATCAGGTTGGATGTCAGGTCGGGCTGCATTCGGGTGCTCTGACCCAGGTGTGACCGAGTCCAATTTGACTAGGTTCGGGTTGAACCGTGGGTTCCAGATCACTCTCCACCCACTTTTCCAGCCTGGAATTGCATCCCGCGTGGTGGAAAACCTCTAAAAAGCTGAATGGAGTAAGAGATATTGTCAAAGATTTGTCTGGAGATGGACAGAGGGGAGGCATGGGCTGTCGAGCGTGAAGGAGTTATACTTTCTACCCTCTTAGGCAGAGAGTAATCCTCCCTTTGGTGTGGCATACCAGAGAATGAGGAGAGGCAATGGAGGGGTTGGAGGAGCAGCTCTCGGCTCCTAGCTACTGCAAATTGACTGGTGATGGATGGAGAGGTTTCGGGGTTGATCAATGTAGCTCTCGGGAGTGATTCAGCTAACAAAATCCTCCTTTAACTATTATTAGTCTGCTATTACGCTAAGATGGATGCTCTAGATGAATTTTTGGAGGTTGAATGTGTGATTTATGCCCTGTTGGTGAGGTTTCTCCTCCTCTTTAGTTGCTAGCCTGATGCATGTATGGGTAGATATTATGATGGGTGGTGGGAAGTAGGAAAGTGTTAAATTGATATTCTTTAAATCAACCTGTTGGATGGTATTTCTCTATTTGTTGTGATAGCCTTGGTTGATTCTGCATGACTAATTACAGATTATTGGACAATAATTGGATTTATACTATCTGTGTGGTTTGGTTAGGATCGATGCTTAGTACTCTGTGAACTCTCTCTCTCTCTCTCTATGTTGAACATCATGGATTATTTACTTGGTTTTGTGAAGGATAATGTTGAGTTCTGGAAATGTATGCTACTGTAGGATAATAAGCTGCTGCTTGGTTGGATTTGATGCCTTGAATATATGTCATGTGAGAATCTGAATGTTAATAAATGAGAAATTGTTTTGGTGCAAGTTGTTGGAGATATGTTATTAACCCATTTAGGATGTTAATCTAATGTTTGAATAAAGAATAATGAAATACCCTCTATTGGCCATTGCCTAGAGTACGAATATGTTGGATTTAGTGTGTGTGACCGCTGGTAAAGCAAGGAGCAAAGTGAGGAAGGAAGCTGGGAGCTGCTGTCTGTGTGTGAATTCTTCAACTAGGTTAAGGAAATGTGTGAGTCTTGGCCATTTGGAGGCCCTACCCACAAGTAAAGTGCGTGAGTTTTATGTCTAGTGCACCGTGATTTCTTTATTGGTACTGTTGTAGTTAATTGTTAGCTGGTAGTTAATTGTTAGTTGATAATTGATATTTCCTTTGATTGTTAGTTTCCTGCAATTTATATATATTGCTGTTTATTTCCTGCAAATACTTCCTTTACTACAAACAATCCCTGCAAATTGTTAGTGATAATTGTGATGAATGCGAAATGAGTGAACGATAACGGTTATGTGAAGTTCGGAAATGAGCTAAGAATTCTATGCTATTCTTGAATGTTTACTTGCTGCTTAGTTAAATATCTCTATTGTTATTTCCTTATGCCTATATTACTCTGCTGCTATTTATTTTGCATGTTAATATCTTGGCGTGAATACTTAAAGTTAAGTTAAGCCTGTTTGATTAACTAGTGAGCACGTTAATTAACTAGAGTAATTAATTAGACTTAAGTGTATAAATTAACTTAAGCATGTTAATTAATTTAAGTATGATAATTACTACTTAAGCATATCAATTAACTCAATTAGTTGTTTAATTAATAACTAACCCTTGAACATGTGAATTAACTGACTAGATGAGCATGTTAATTAACTAGTGGAGCATGTTTAAGTAACTTAATCATTTCTTGACCCATGACAATTAATTAGAGTAGTTAACTAACTAGTATAATTAATTAGACAAACATGTTAATTAACTAACTTATTGTTAATTTCTAGTTAACATGTTTATGATATTAGCAGCATGTTAATTAATTAGGTCATTTGACTAATCAATTAAATTATAAATCAATCTGAATATGGTTACTATTAATCTTCATGCATGTTAGTTAACAATTACTTGTTCAATCGTCAAGCATGTTAATTAACTATTAATCTTGAGCATGTAACTTTATCTAGGATAACTCACTAGAATAATAATGGTAATCTTTCTTGAGTATGATGAGTAACTAGGATAACTAACTAGACTAATAAATGTAATCTTTCTTGAGCATGTAAATCGACTAGGATAAATAGCATGTTAATCAACAGTATGTCTCGATTCTTGTTTCGTTTATTGCTGTGATCTATATGTTCATGCATGCCCTTATTATCACCATAGTTGTTCTTTTATATGCTTTACTCTAATCATTGTCATCTTCAATTGTTGTTTACCTTCCTTCAATGCGTTATTTAGTGATTGTTTTCTTTTATTTTTATGCACTTTCAATTCCTGCTATTCAATTACTTTCTTTTATATGTACACTTACAATAATGTTACGTTATAATGCATCATTCATCATGTTAGGATGAGAATGTATGGTCATGCATCATGTTAATAGAAACTAATAGAGAGTGTCGTCAGGTGTGGTACTCACACATGCATTATGTGAGGTAAAATGTTAAGAAAAATGAAGAAAATGGGGAGTTTGAGGGCGGATGGGTAGCAGGTCTAGTCTGCAACTAGCCAAAGCTCCTCCCTTATCGGGTACGAGTGTTCTAGTCGCAAGTAAAAGGTTAGATTCGATCACTACACCATTCCAAAAGAAATCCTCCAATCTTATGCTCGATATACGAGTAACGAACGAACAAATTAAACTAAAGTAAAGAATGAACGAATGACGTAATGAAAGGATTTGTTTGGGTGGCCCCTATTCCAAAAGAACTAAAAAGAGGCAAAAGCATAATTGCATTAAACTCTTTTCCTTACTGGGCCATTAGACTCATGTTTTACTTGTGGTGTAGTTACAAATGATGAATAGATAATAATGCAGGGATAAGGGATTTGCATGCGCAAAACTAGTGGTTGTCCAGGCTAAAGAGAGTAAAGAGAAAACGATTGTAATTTAATTGTATTAATTTGTTTAGTTTCATTTCGCAAACAATTTACGCTTCTGCTATGTTTTAAACAAATGATTTTCTAATGCTTCCGCATTTTATTGGATTTCATAAAGAGTTTAACGAAGGGTTAGTAGCGGTCGGCCTTTAGCGTCGCACTATGATTTTTTTTTAAAAGCGATTTTAGTCGTTTCATAAAAGTTTCAATTTTAATGCATTTTAAAGGGATTTCGAAAAGTTAGGTCATTACACCGACCACACAACTAACCATTGAGAAATCATCATAGTATCAATTATTTACTAGATATTAAACCAAGCCACACAATAGATCAAACCAAGCCAATCAGTTCAGATATTTTTGAAGAGCAAAGAATCAAACTTTTTATACCTAGAACAATTCCTTCACTGCACCCAACATCATATCCAACTTCAACCTTTAGGAAGACAATGTCCAACACTAACTCAATCAATCCTTCTTTAATCTTTTCAAAATTTCATAAGCCCAGGGAAGAAACAGAGTTCAAACAAAAACCCAATTTTTCTTACCTGAAAATCCTTCATGGTCGAAGTTTCGCCTAAGTCAGCCACCAAATTCCCAAGCTCAAATCGCAACTTTCAACAAACAATTCTATCACTTAATATCAAACATTAACAAGGAGACGAGATTCAAGATTTGTGGCTTACCTCGGACGCGAACAATTGTTACACTGTCGGAGACCATTTCCCTCCTACACAAACACTACTTGCCGGAGGACCAATTCTCTTCACCAACAATCTAGCGGAAATCGCGAAACCGACATCGGGAAAATGGGGAAGATTGGAGTGGGGGAGACCTTCCGCACTCCATCTAAAATAGGGGGAAGTTTCCCCCTTGTTTCGGAAACAACTCCCTTTAATGGGGAGTTGTTTTATTTATTATTATTTTTTCTTTTTTTTTTTCATGGGTCAGGCTGGCCCGAATATCACATTCTTCCCCACTTAAAGAATTTCGTCCTTGAAATTTAAAACAACCTTAATCATATCATTGAATAAATGGAAATACTTGTCATCATTTATGATTTAACCTTCCAAATAACTTTTCTTTCATTTTGGTTTTTCCACTGTACTCTAAATAACGTCATTTCATGATGACGAAGAACTCAAATTTCATGACCTCTTATTAATCAGAAACAACTTCTTAGCATAAAAACATGTAAGACTTTATGATTGTAATGTAACTGTGATGGTAAATTCTATCCACAAGTCAATGCCTCAACACGCTTAATAATCCAAAGAGGCCTAATATATATGTGAGAACAAACTTATCCATTACACAAAAACAATTAATACCGCAACACAGTCGAACTTCTAAAATTACAAAGTCATCACCTTGAAACTCTTCTAACAACTCAAAACCGTTTTAAAAATCATTTCATAATTACTTGAACTTTCCCAATCGTCACATGAACTCAAACAGAGCCAGGGTTTACCTGCACCTTTCCCTTAGCTCATCATTGCGGTAGTTTGCACTATCGTGCATAAAGAGTTTCATAAGTTTAAATTTCAACAATTACTGAAAACTTTTATTATATTTGAGATTAGATAGTTAATCTTATCCCCCATAAGTCTGAAATTCAAACTATCCTTCTTATCGGGAACCACAATCGCTTAACTTAACTAAGTGCTCAAGATCGCCAGAGAGTTAAACTTAATCAAATCTTAATCATACATAATACTGAAAGAACATATAAGATCAAATGATGACTGTAATATTTATTTTACTCAACTAAAACCCATAATAGTTCATCTTTCGCGAAGATAGAAAACTGAGCAGAAAAATCCACCACTTTGCGATGACTCAACATCATCATACATTTAGAATGTCACTGGATCATAAAACCAATAGTTGTAATACTTTGGAATTCACATCCTCAAAGATAAGGGTGTAATAACCTAGTAGATTTCAAGTGTTCAGCTCCTAATTTGTTAGTAAATCAAAATCTAGTCACACATCATCCACATTTAACTCCAAATTAGCACACTTACACTTACGTTCAATGCTTCAACCATTAGATATTACCCAGACGAATAATAAAATTTGATTTTTAACTTATCAACTAAATCTCTTTGCCAAAAATATGAATTATACACTATGAATAATTCAATGACAATTCATAATTTCTTTAGTACTAACTTCTAACAATCATGTTGTCCATCATACTTCAACTTGTCAATCTCTCTTTAAGTTCATCATTGAGATTCTTTATTTCCCAAATGAGTTGTAGAAATTGAAAAGTTATTACAAGGCTACATACGTCAAATACTGGATCAACACCAATGGTCAAATATTTCTTATAATCCTTTCCCAACAGTCATAAAGTTAAAGATTTGAGTTTAACGACCCAAAATTTTAATTACAAGAATGATACTCTAGAACAAGATCACAATTCTTCATATTTCCACTTATCAGTATATTATGATATTTACTCTAATTATTTCAAACTCTTAGAATCCAATATAATATCGAACTTCACGCCATAAATTAACTCTATTAGGCTTCAAAGTAAAAGAAATAATTTTTACTAACTTAACTCATGCGTTTGGCTCATCCGACTTGACTAACAGAGCTTACATAAATAGATTTCATCTCTCCACAATAACAAACATTTAAATCCAACTCTTGATACATCAATATAATTATCACAAAGCGAACATACACATTTTACTGCCAATAGCAGTGCAATAGACAACTTGAATTTCAACTCCTCATAAATAAACCAACAACTTTCTTTTACAATCAAACTTAACGTTTCTTTTCATAATGTTACTCAATGATACAATATTAGACGAAATCCTTGTATGAAATGACATCACAATAATCCAAATTCAGGAAAAATCTAACTTTCTGTGATACACTTTAGTGGTTCTAATGATATCATAATAACAATTTAGATAGAGATCAATGATATACTGACTTATAAAATTATGCTTGAAAGATTTAACTCATTATCCAATAGTTGTATCCAAGCATATGAGCTTACAACTGATACTCTTTAAAATTTAACAACAAAGCTCTTATACGTTCCATAAGCTCATCACGAGTATTTCAATACTCAATCACTTGGGGGAAATTTAACTAAAATAATTCACAAGGACTTGAAAACGAACTTCCCTATATTTATAACCTTAACATGTTAAACTGATGTCAAAATCTTAACCTGAATTATCCATAATGAACTCAAAAAGGTTGATTGCACCTTCATCTCATTAGCAAATTTACTGATTATAGCCCAACTTGATATCGTCTGAGGCAAAACTTATTCGAACTTCAAGCACAAAATTAATAAAATTGCAAACAATTACTCCGTTTCAAAACAAACATTAAAACTGACATATCTATTATGACAAACTAAACATGTGGAACTCATTCCACAACAAATCAATCTGTTGCAATCAAAATTTATTCACCTCACTTAAACCATCCAATATGAAGCAACAAAAACTAGAACATTGTTGGGACGAAATAAATACATAATTCAAGCTCACAATAGGGTGGTAACCCTGACAAATCCTCACGAAGAACATTAGGACCCAGTCACAATTGACAAAAACTAAATTATGCCAAGTAACGCATAATCACCAATAACAAGAAACATACCCTCATAATATTCTAGTCTTCCCTGCCTCACAAACAAATATTAAATGTCAAAAGAAACATCCCGCAAAACAACAGCTTGCTCGCTCACAACAGAAAAGTCGTACCATTTGCGTAATAATTAAATATGAACTTAAATACTTAACCAATCAAAATTCTAGATTACATCTAATCAAATAATAAGAAAAAATGAATGTTTATTGTTTAGTTGTGTCCAAAAATCTTATGGCATCGTATTGCATCAAATATGAAACACTTCATCATCATCTCTTAACGCATTTCAACAAAAACGAAAATTAAATATACTTACCATTAATCTTTAAAAAGATTGTTTCACCAATCCAGTAACAGACATTAAATCCTCCAAGTAGATAAATATGTCTCAAAAGACTTCCCTTAAACTCATTCTTTGCATCCATATTTAATTTAATCACTCCATTCCAATTATTTATTATTTTCACTCAAATATTTAATAAAACTTGCTCCAACATTTCAACTAACACTCAAACCTACAATCATATAACTAAGCTTGTAAATCTTAGGATAATCTTGGTCCTGAAACGATTCTTAGCCATACAACTTCATCAGTCATAATCTAAGATTCTAATGTAATATATCATCTCCACAACTAAGCTTCATATTCCAAAAAATTGAGACTTTACAGCTTGAACTAGGCATTAATCCTTCAAAAAAATTTCACACTTAACTCAATATAAATTATAGCAAAACAAATCATATGTTTCACAGACATAATAATGACTTTTAAATTCTTCATCACATCTTAAGCGTTTCAAAATAATCTTCAATCATATCAACTTCGTTGCAATCATTTCTCGAAAAAAACTCACTTGAATGATTGCAGACCTCAGACCAACATTCCCAACAACTTTTGTTGAAATCTACACTAATGTTAAAATGTTCTATATAAGATCTATTCAGAAACTTCTATTAATAGTTTTCAAACTAAAGTCTACAACTAAAATGCTCCAATTTTGACTAACGAATTCCAAACAGGACGGAACAAATATTGAACTTTTGAAGGAAACTAAGACTTTCGATTTCCATCTAAGATGGATTTCTTAAGTTCAAATTTCACATGCCCACACTTATAACCCAGAAGAGTTCACATACTCATATGTTTCAAAAAATTGATTCCAATCATTTACAAAGCGTACTCTTCATCATTTCTGACTAAATCCCATCAACTCCAATTTACTCGATTAGAGAAATACTTTTAACTGCAAATGAATAACCTCGAGATGTCTTTCTATGAGTATCTTAACGCAAGTCGACCTTTGTACTTTGTCCTAAAGTACAGTAATTTCATTTATTATATAACACTACAATATCTATTTTATTAATGTCACTTCTTCAGAATGTCAACCATGCTTTGATACTAAAAATTCTATCATGCCCCAAGAAGGACCCGAGACAAAATGGGAAACAATCCAACCCAAAAGGACCGAATCGTCTGACCCTCACTTAAATCCAATAAATAGTAGCGAAAGACATACATAAAGTAGTTACAAATCAGGCTAAAAAATAAAGGTCCAAAAGTAACAATAATATAATGTATATTAACAAATTCTAAAACTAAGATCTTAAAAATAAGATTTAGGGTTCAAACCTTCCTGAAATATTCTAAGTATCTATACAAATTGGTTGAAATAAACTATATGGGAAAAATTCTAAATTTCACTCCTGAAGTGGCAATGGGGGACTACTCTGATTTATTTCATGAAAAATAAAGTCCAATTTGGGGTAAGTCAACAAAACTCAGTAAGAGTTAATTTATATTCAACTTTTATTTTATACGAATCATGTATGAGATATAGTTTATTATTCTTTGGAATTTAATATAAGAAATAATAAAATGAACAATAGAATAATGAATAGAAATACAAAACGACGTTATTCAGGCAATTGCAACACCCAAACAGACCCTGATCAGGTTTAGGGTTTTAGGCCAGGGACACGGCACATGCAGTTGTCTCATTACTCTAGTTAACAATAATAGTAAATAAACAAAAAATTAAACACAACTAATTGAACAGTGAGTCAACGTGTTTAAATTAAATCAATATTAGACATTTTATAATTTAATGTGCGTTAAATATAAAATAACTTCTACCTCGAAACTGGGTCAACCAATGCTAAGGCCCCACCAAATAATAATTAAGGCCCAACAATAACATGTCCAATATCTCTTAAGTTTTGAAACCTAATCATAATAATTTTAATGATAATTAGGATTTAAAATTTAAAATTTATTTATTTAAATTTGGTCTGGAATAACTTATGGCTCTACCCACAACAAGACGTGAATGACAAAGGCCTAATAATTTGGCATAAAGTGCATTAGTAATTTAGGATCAAGACCCTAATAATCTGGCCCAAAAAACTCATAATAATTTTTATCCAAAAACCATGTCATATGGCCCAATAACCTTCTCAAAATCTAGCCCAAAAGCTTTCACAATAATTATGACCTAAAGGCCTTCTCAACAATTTAACACAATCCTTAATAGTTTGGGTCGCAGCCATCGCGACCCAGAACCTCTCTGGTCCACAGACAGAGTAATCAGTCCATGGACAAATGCAAGTCCCAGTTTGGTTAATCAACCAGCAATCATTTTGAATTCATTGTGAAGCCACCAGCCACATGACTAACCATTGAAAAATCATCATATCAATTATTTACTAGAGATATCACATGTTTGTCATGTGATTTTCTCCATTTGGTGATTTTCAAAGAGAAACTATTTCCGATAAAACAATTTGATGTGGTTTTGGTGATTTCTAAAGAGACAATTAAGAAAACTCAATCCCCATAATTGTCAAAACTATTCCATCGGACGTTGTTTCTTTTTTAAAATCACCTAACATATAAGATCACATGATAAAAAACATAATTTGTTTGATGACACTCTTAACTACACAGATTTAATTGCTATCACCACTAAATTTAAGGGGTTATTTACTCAAAAATAAAGTTTAAGGAACTACTAGTTTTTCACTCCTAAATTTCAGGAATAATATGTAAACCCTAAACCCTAAACCCAGATTGAATTTTGGGGTTCATTCAACTTAAACCTTCTTAAACCTTGAATGAAGAGAATGAAGAAGATGAATATTAAACTGCACCATAAATAAAATAAATCTCGAATTAACTTTTTTTTTATTTTGCTCGGTTTGATTTCGTTTCAGTTTTAGTTTTAGATTTCAACTCAATATGAGTCGGTTTAGACTAAATTTTGGATCAGTTTTAGTTGTTTTACAATCGCTCTAGACCAGTTTTGGTCTATTTGATTCGTTTTTTTTTTTGTAATTTTTAAATCTAAAATTAAAAAAGTATATAAATATTATAATATCGGTTCGGTTTGGTCCCGGTCGGAACAAAACCGACTATGATCTAATTTTAATAGCTATGTCTAACTTGTTCGCAATGCAAAATTTGAGGTGCATTTTGTTCAAAAACAAAATAAGAATTTAAGTTGAATAAACCTCAAAATTCAAATTTCATTTTCTTCTAAAAATAAATCAAGATTCAAGTTAAACAAAGCGTCAAATTTTAAATTTAGTTTGTATTTTACTCTAAATAATAAATAAAAATATTTTTGCAAAAAAATTAAAACAAACAAATCTCGTACCCTCTATCAATCGTTGAAGAAATGCTGATTAGGGATTGATTATCGTTCTGATGACACTCTTCCTTTATTAAAAACCCCAAGCATTTTACATTCATGAAATATGAGAACTCAATGCTTAGGAGAGCTTGGTGAGATGGGAAAGTAGAGAGAGGGTGAGAGTTAGTGAGTGTCCCATCGAGTGCAGTCAGCTTCACTTCCAGTTCTAGGAATGCTGTTGACTCTAGTATAACAATCAACTTTGAAGCTGGCCCCACATATGACTACTCCTTCACTGTCAACCCTCTGCATCGCCTTCATCTTATGCTTTGGTTGTTCAAAGCTCATCAATCCTCCTTCACTGTGAAACATACACCCTGCAGAGATATGATTTAATGGAGTAACCATCATTTACCATAATTGGAAAGCCATATGATTTTCTGTAGGGAAAGAAGCAAATGATTTAGTACAGCCCTCTTTAATGACCTCCAAATCATCGGAAATGACAATAGACCCATCTGCTGCAATCCCCCAGAAAAGCTTAACGCCATCATCATCACCCTGCACCGATAGAAATCAGCCATTTGTGAATCAGTCTACTCAAATAAAAGAATGGTTGGAATCAATCATACCAGTGTAGCAAAAACAGTTGCAGCTCTGGTGTCGTAGAGGACGAAGGTAAAGCTATCGTCGAGATCTTTTATAACTTGATTGGCTGGGTAGGGACCTCTGTCTCGAAGAGCTTTGTAAGCTTCTGTTATCATATATATTAATTGTTTTCTATTTAGAATTTAACATTTGAAATAAAAAAAATCCTATACGTTGATGTGAAAATATAAATTTACAGTATAATTGTAGAAAAAAAAGGATAATTTAAGCTAATCATATTGATACAAAATATTAATACTTTTGGAAACTATATTTTTGTCATGCAATACATGCATCATCAAACATTTTATTAATGTTATATTTCGCTATCAACATGCATACTAGATCCCTAATTAAGATTGAACATCGTGCTTTAGAGTGCGATAGATCAAAAATGATTTCCATCAAGAAATTTCCACATCCAACAACCAAAACTTCCTTTTCCTCGTAATTGGAAGTTGATTTGTATTAATTGGAATGCAAATTCTCTCTTGTGAAGCTACATAATCTGGGTCATTTCGGAATAAGGCCCTCTCCATTTTCACTATGCAAAACCACCAAAAACTTTGCAGTGTAAACTTCCTCCTCCTCGATCGTATTTTTAACTTCGACCCACCATTTCTTTTCAATTCGATCAAAGGAAGCCAACTTGATTGTTCGAGAAAGACAAGGTTCGATGTTGAAATGCAAGACGTAATTGTCGAAGATAATGTGGGAGAGAAAGTAGCTTGTGTTCTTCTACATCTTTTGCTTACATCAAAAGAATCAAACAACTTTCAACGTCACAAAATTTTTTGAATATGATGCACAATTGGCGACAAAATTTGTAGCATAATCATTGATAGTGGCAGTATTAAAAATATTGTTTCCAAGGCTTTAGTAAAGACATTGAGTTTGTAGAATAAAAAAACATCTTTCACATACAAAATTGGATGGATGACAAGTGATCATAAAGTTCAAGTATTTGAAGTTTGCAAGATTCTGATGTCAATGGAGAATTGTTACAAAGAAAAAAACATTATGTATGATATGGTAGATATTGATGTTTACCATATTTTACTTGAATGACCATAATTCTATGATGTTGATGCAACTTATAAAGGATGAGATAATACCTTCATTTTCAAGTGGTTTGATAAGAAAATTGTTTTGGTTCCATATTTTCAAATATCGAACAACAAAGTATTATCTTCTAGATGAGTTCTGTCACGCCTCAAAGAGAACCCGAGACAGAACGGGGAACAATTCGACCCAAAATGACTTAATCGTCTGACCCTCACTTAAATCTATAATTAGCAGTGGAAGACTTAAACATTCACGTCACATAAAGGAATAACAATAACCTACAATGTTGTTCATTCCATCAATGTGTCATGATAAATAAACTTTACAAAACCGAATAGTACTTCATAAATCCATAAGTCCCACATCAGAGTAGAGAACCAGTTAATGCGCATACTTTAATACAAAATTACCGAGTGAATACATTACAAAGCTATCTTCATATTTTCCTTAAACAAATACAGCCACACACATAGCAATAACCAACGACTTCCACAATAACAAACCTTAACAGATTTCCAAATCTTAACTTAGTGGCAGAAGCTGAACAACAGAATAAACAACAGATTCAACTTCAACAATAATCAAACTAAAGCTTCATAGAGAGTAGATCATAACCAAAGGCTAAAAGTACAATTGACAGGATAAATAGTCATCCAATTCAATCCAGGTCCAGCAATACTTAATATGTAGACTAAATTCTATTTCAACAAGGAATAAGCATCCGAGTCCAAGGAATATGCAACAATTTATTTTCCACAATAACAACCTATCCAAATCCATAATAAGACTAATAGCCACCCTTTAACAACATCATCAATATATAGATATCCCTTAGCAGTAAACAATGTCCAACAACCCTCAATGTCTAAGTAAGATAGCAAGCAATGGCAGAACAATTCATCCAACTCTTCAAAAACTCAAACACAAATCTCAGCACCAACTTCTATCCTTATTCCAAAAACAAAACTTCAATATAATAGAACATCCAATAGGTTTATTCATTCAATTACCGAAGGTAGAGAATGATTACTTGTAGAGCACACAACCCCAAACAGGAGCTCCCTTCCATCTTTGTCAGTCCTCTCACGCAGCAACTCACCTCTCCACATACTACTGCAGCCCTTTCACAGAGAGCCCACCCGAGAGGAAGCCTCCACACTCAGTCGATTTATAGCCAAAACCAGAGACGTACACCGATGGACAAGCAAAGGATGGAGGTCCACTAACCTGAAGACACTTCCTCACCGTCTGAACGTGTCGCCAGCTGAAGGAATCAAAATTAAATGAGTTACGTACGAGAGAAGCATTAGATTTAAATGGGTTTTTTGGCCAATTTTTCCCTTCCGGAGGCGGTGCATCGTCCGCATGTATCCTCCGCATCGTCCGAAACCAGTTTCAGACGAGAAAATGCGTCCTTAGTCCTTCGTTCGTACCTTCCAAAATGCATATTCGGACGCCATTTAGCGTCCGCATGAGTCGTCCGCAGTCGTCCGAATGTGTCCAGACTTGGGACAGAGTCATTCAGACGCCAATTTGTCTCGTCCGCATACGTCTGCTACCATCCGAAAGTCCCCAGAATTAGAACAGATCCATTCGGATGCCATTTTTGTCTCATCCGCTTAGTCTACTATCGTCCGAATGTGTCCAGTTTAAGGACAGATTCATTTGGACGCCATTCCGCTTCGTCCGCTACCGTCCGCACTGTGACAGTTTTAGAGTTGAGGATGCCAAATACCATCGTTTATCTATATCATTGAATTCACAACATGGTCTTGGAATGATTATTCATTTTGCAATGATTCTCCATAAATTGTAATCAATAGATTGCACATACTTTCATTCTACATTTTCAATACAAATAGTCACAACCATCGAAAATTGGAGGTGTAGAAATAGAGTGTCCTAATTTGTATATGTTGGAATCCATAATATTCATATATATGTAAAATTTCCAATCAATGATATTCAATCAAATTTCACCAACGAAATTCAACAAGAAAATTTATTCCAATAGATGTAAATAAGAAAATTTTTGCAATGCGCACAATCAAAACAAAAATTTAAATACCGGCTCTAATATCAATTGAAAGATCAAAATACGCCTATGAAAAGGGGGGTTAATATAAGGTTTCTAATCTTTTCATGCGATATTTAAATTCTCTAAATCCCTTTAAATTCTCTAAATCCCTAAGTGATTTATCGAATACGATTAAATCAACAATCACAAATATATGCAATAATATAAAGAGTGAGGATCAGAGAAGTGCACACAATATTTGTTTACGCGGTTCGGCAAACTCGCCTACGTCTATGCTCCAAGTGCTACTTGGAGATACAGTAAACAATTAGCTTACGGGTGCCAATAAAACTGTTTACAAGTTAACTATTAAACGAGGTGTCACCCTTGACTAATTCTAAGGTCGTCAACCTTTGACTATTGTGGGGCATCACCGTTAAAATTGACTATTGCAGGGCGTCACTCTAAATTTGACTATAGCAGGGAGTCACCTAATGATTGAACTTTCGGGCGTCCAATCGAGCCTATGAGTGTTTCAAGTTGTCACTCTCGTATGATGAATTCTTAGGGAATCACCCTTCACACTTTAGCACAAGATAATGAATAAGAAATTAAACCACAATCTATCTAATCCGAATTCTCCCAAATATAATTCGCAAGTTTATGGGTTGAGGAGAGTTAAATTTACAATAATAGCTCACAGTGGGTAATATTCGAGTATTGATTTCAGTAGGGCTTCGCCTCGAATATTCATCGTTGCAGAGAGCTTGAAGTGATATCATTTTTATAAACACTGCTCAAACAGTCAACCTTATGCCCTAAACAGTCGACCCTTTTAACTAGCCGCCAGAGTTCTGCCCGTTGAAATGTCTTCTGTGCTGTCGACCGCACCTAATCTGTCTATTTTGCAGTCGACCGTGCAATCAACCCTTTCTTTCGTGCAGAAACTCCGAAGCAATCTATCCATTTTGCGGTCGACCCTTTCCTTCGTAGATGCATAACAAGGTCGACCATTTTGTTATGTTCGTCGACCTTTTGCTCCTTTTTCTCATTCTTGATTTTTCAAAGTCCCGAAACGATATGATCTTGTTAGAACATTAATAATACTCATTTTGAGAGTATTTTCAATAAACATTAATATAAATATTATTATAAAACATTAAGAATAATATCCGAATAATGCAAAACACAACTTATTGATTTTATTAAATTAATCGTCATTTTAATCATCATCAAAATAAAACTTAGCCTAACAAAAAGGCTAACAGACCTGTCATCGATGGTCATAACACAACCATCCTTTCGCAGTAATGCCTTCTTTTTTAATTTCCACAATAAGAAATTATTTTCATTGAATTTTTCAATTTTAACTCTTCCCGCTATAATAACAAGGCTCTAATACCACTTATTAAGAAAAATACGAATAATATAAAGAGTTGAGAATAAACATAGATAATACTGATCATGATAATTTTCAGAAAAGATTGCTCTTGGCAATCTCTTGAAATAGAATTACCTTTTCAAATAAGTTCTAAAGAAATATTTGAGAAGTTACAAACAACCCAACTTAAAATACATCTTCTTAGAAAGACCTTACTTACATATTACAATTACACCACTAACCGATATGAAAAATGATCGAAAATGTGATCCAAAAATATCAAAAATATTTTTTCCATATTGTTATAATTTAACAATTAAGAAATAAGAAAAATAATAGCAAAATTTTTACATATAAACTCAAATCGAGAAAAACCACAAAGACTGAGTTCAGAAAAATTTAACTATGAAAAATAATATTTATAATATTCTTCTAAAAATCAAATATTCTAAAGAATATTTACTAAGAGAAAAATCTCTCACTTTTAGATTTCACAATGTGCACAAAAACACCTCACCTATTTTTTCTTCACTTTTTTTTTCTGTCCCCTAAAATAATACTCATTAATTTTCCTTTGCCCTCCTCTGATCTCTCCTTCTTTCTCTATTTTGATACCAATATCCTTCTCTACAATTCTTTATTTATAAAGAAGCAAAAGCAAACAAGTCCCAAAAGAAAGCAAGCACCACCGAAAGGCATTATTTTTTTTCTTCATTATCTACTTACCACATTAAATGTGGTCGGTAAATGACGGATTCTTCATCTTGAAGGAGGATCCAACATGTCTCTCAAAAGACAAGCTCTGTTTAGAATGATTAAAGTAACCGCTTATGGCAAGAAAGACAGATGAAAACAGTGTAAAAGAGCATGAGCTGTAATGGCGTAATGGATGATACAAATAGAAACTCACTCCCTCCACATGTCAGCAAATTCATCCAGCTGCAACGGATTAGACTGCTCGTGGGTCTTCCTCCTCCACTTCGCTTTGACTTGCATCGCATGTTTTCCAGCCTTCTTCTGTCTCTTATCAGCTCGAATCTGGAAACATCGAGCAGTATATTTCAAAAACAGTTCATAGGCTTATGCAGCTGGGGCTGGAGCTGTAGGATGAACATAAATAAAAACTAACTGACCTTGGTGGGAGACATGTAGAATGGATTGGCAGAGTGTTGGGCCTCCGAAACTACCTCCAAATTTCTTAATTGTATTCAAACAAAATCTAGGACCCACCTATGAGCATCCCATTATTTTTGTCAGAAAGACTAATTAGTCCATAAAACTGATTAAAGTGCAAACACAATCCTCCACTAGAGTCATTTTATCAAGGCCCTCGCGAACTATTTTATCCGATTCATCATGAGGAACCACCATCTGCATTGAACTACAGAAAGATGATAAAAATCAATCAGGAGAGATCTAACTACTCAAAAGATATCGAACAGCTCCAGAGAGAGCTCTAGAGAGAGAGTATAAGAACACAGAACTAACTACTCAAGGTATCCTGGTAGTCAAATAAGTATGCTAGATTTACAGAACTAACTACGCAAGGTATCTAGGTAGTCAAATAAGTATGCTAGATTTACTAACACTAATGATACCAAGTTCAGAACTCCTTTTACAATAAAGCATCTGAAGTGCAAAAAAAAAAAAAATAGAAGAAAGAAAGCATCACCATGGTGGGGAGGCCTCCCATCAAATACAATATTCATGCAACCGATGCGTATAAGCGCTTTTTTTTTCTTTCCAAAAAGAAAATGAACATTCATACAACAACTAAAAAAGAATGAGCAACCAACTGCCTCATCACCTCAAGCAACTATACACTAAAGAAAATCTTCCCCCACCAAATAGAGTATAATATGAAGCAATCGCCATATATGGAAAACCAAAATTCCGAGTGCAAAAAACCAACATCCAATTAAGAGTTATGCCTCAAAAAATAAGGAAGAAGAGCAACCCTTCAGCTAAACCAGCTCATTCAGTGTGGAGCTTTTACTAAACTTTGATTGTACCTTGTTATCCTTCTTACAATGTGGCAAAAGTGATACCATATTCAACATCAGATGCTGATACCCAGACAACACAATTACCAAACTCATAACTTAAATTAAATTCATCTGAACAATATGTCTAAAGACGAGTCTCTGTAAAAAATAGGTCCACAATTTTTTTAAAAAATGAAAAGAAAAAAAAAAGAGTTTTGAACCTGAAGTTAATGCGGCGAGAACAAGTAAATAGAACCTTCTCTTTGTTTCTTCTTACTCTCCTCCTTATTTTTCCAACCCTTGACAGTAACCCCCCTGCGCTACTGGTTCTATTTCTGATTGCTTCCGCTTCTTCCCTATTAAATAGTCTCTTCTACGATAACTCGAAAGACAGAAGAATAAGCGTTCCTCAAAGATCGGGTAACACAAAAAAAAAAAAAAAACGCCGACCCAAGCTCGACGAACAGAAGTTGGAGCACACTAAGCATACTCGTACTGGTAGAACGTTAAACCCTTGATAAATAAATCCCAGCGGGCAGCAGCAGTGATGAAGAACGTAACCAAATTTGGGCCTTATATTTGATACTTAAGCCCAAGACATAACTACCATCTTGGAAAGGCTAGAATTTTAAATAATTAATTAATTAATTAATTGATTTTTATTTCCTTACATTAGCTTCTTCGTAATTTATAGTTTTAGGTTTACATTTTGACTCAATATGAGTCAGTTTAAACTAAATTTTAGATCAGTTTTAGTTGTTTTACAATGGCTCTAGTCCAGTTTTGGCATGTTTGATTCATTTTTTTTTATAATTTTTAAATCTAAAATAAAAAATATATATATAAATATTATAACGTAGGTTCGGTTTGGTTCTAATTAGAACAAAATCGACTATGATCTAATTTTAATAACTATGTCCAACTTATTCGCAATGCAAAATTTGAGGTGCATTTTGTTCAAAAACAAATTGAGAATTTAAGTTGAATAAACCTCAAAACTTCAAATTTCATTTTCTTCTAAAAAGAAATCAAGATTCAAGTTAAACAAAGCATCAAAATTTAAGATTTAGTTTGTATTTTACTCTAAATAATAAACAAAAATATTTTCGCAAAAAAATTAAAACAAACAAATCTCGTATCCAGTTATAGGAATGCTAGTGACTCTAGTATAATATATATTAATGGTTTTCTACTTAGAATTTAAAATTTGAAATAAAAAAAAATCCTATACGTTAATATGAAAATATAAATTTACAGTATAATTGTAAAAAAAAAATGATAATTTAAGCTAATCATATTGATACAATATATTAATACTTTTGGAAACTTTCTAATATGGTGCATGGCCGTTTATATTTTTGTCGTCATCAAACATTTTATTAATGTTATATTTGGATATCGACATGCATACCGGATTCCTAATTAAAGATTGAACATCGTGCTTTAGAGTGCGATGGATCGAAAACAATTTCCATCCCAAAATTTCCTTTCCTTCGTATTTGAAAGTTGATTTGTATTAATTGGAATGCAAATTCTTTCATGTGAAGCTACCTAATGTGGGTCATTTCGGAATAATGCCCTCTCCATTTTCACCATTCCAAACCATCAAAAACTTTGTAATGTAAATTTCCTCCTTCCCCTTGATCGTATTTTTAGCTTCGACCCACTATTTCTTTTCAATTCGATCAAAGGAAGCCAACTTGACCATTCGAGAAAGACAAGGTTTGATGTTGAAATGCGAGACGTAATTGTCTAAGATAATGTAGGAGAGTAAGTAGCTTGTGTTCTCCTACATCATTTGCTGACTTCAAAAGAATCACACAACTCTCAAGGTCACAAAAATTTTTGGATACGATGCACAATTGGTGACAAAATTTGTAGCATAATCATTGATAGTGGCAGGATTAAAAATATTATTTCCAAGGCTTTGGTCCGAAAAACATTGAGTTTGTAGAATAAAAAAAATCTTTCTCATATAAAATTGGATGGATGACAAGTGATCCTAAAATTCAAGTATTTGAAGTTTGCAAGATTATGATGTCAATAGAGAATTATTACAAAGAAAAAGAATAGTATATAATATGATAAATATTGATGTTTACCATATTTTACTTAAACGACCATAATTCTATGATGTTGATGTAACTTATACCTTCGTTTTTAAGTGGTTTGATAAAACAATTGTTCTAGTTCCATACTTTCAAACATTGACCAATAAAATTCTTGAGTATGAGTTAGCATTAATATTATATTATATTAATTATAATATAATACAAAATTTTTTAATTATATTTATTCACTATAAATTAAAATTTTGACTTCTTAATTAATTATTTTTTAATATTATATTATTTTGTTAAGCCATTGGTTATTTAAATTATTACTTTGTAAGTTTTAAAAGACGTTTCACAATTAATATAAATTATTCATATTTTAAAAATGATTTCTCTCATTATTTTAAGAATTTATCCATGTACAATTCCATGAGCATTACTGCCGCACCAATAGGAAGAGACAACGTAAGAACTTAAGGATAGGGATGGATGTAATGTTAACACCTGGATTCTTCTGTCTATCTTATTCAGAAATAGCAGAGTAGATTTCGAAAAATACACATTCTTGTAAGATTACACATTGAATCAAGTCGGATTCCATCAGAACCCACCAATGATTGTTGCAAGCAAATTCGAACAGAAGCCCAGAACGAAACAATTCCTTTGAGAGGAAAAACACAAATCAACAACTACAATTGGATGTTTCCAAACGTGAAGTTAAGTGGACCTTTGGTTTCTATTGTCGTCTCTCCCACTCCTCCCATTCCCACTATGGAAACCTTGCCACCTTCAATAACCACGCGCGAGCTGTCCTTTGTCTTGAACTTCTGGGAACTTTCACTTTTCTCTCCTGCAGCCTCCTCAGCAACTATACTTTCCGCAAAGCTACCTTTATTGTACAGTTCATCAACTTCTTCCATCTTCCCCATCAAACTTCTTCCTAAGGCTTCATACTCCATGAATCTCCCCTCTGCAAGTTTATTTTCAAGATTTTTAGCTTCCGCGATAATCGTTTTGACCTCCGCCAGCCAAAGCCTGAATTCGGTCTTTAATATTTTCCCAGAAGTAATCTCAGAAGTCCATTTTGAAAGCAAATCTACCCTTTGGATTTCTAACTCTTCAACTTTTCTTCTGAGTTTGATTCCATTTTCTTCGCGGTTCAAGTAATAAAGTCCCGACGACCCGCCGGCTCGAGCGAATTCATGACTCACTAACACGTTTCTAGGTGAGTCAACTTCCATTTTTTCGTCTCGAGCAGAAGCTTCCTTCACTTCTACTATCAAACTATCGACGACCTTTCCCAACTCAGCAGTCATGGGCAAAATACTCTCTCCCTCTTTTTGTTGAAATTCCATCTCTTTTTGTTTGAAAGCATTGTTAAAAGCTCTTTGTAGGGTCTTCATGTCATCGTAGCTGGCATTCTTCCCCAGCTTCTGGCAGATCTCAAACAGCTCGTTCATATTTTTTGAAGACTCGCCGACGCTTTCCATACCTGAAATCAAAACAGATCTATTCAACGTTGGTTAGGCAATATCGATTCTGTTGCATCATTCAAATTCCAAGAGGTTTCAGACTTGAGATAGGATTTTCTATTCATCAAATTAAATGTTGCAGAGAATGTTTTACCTGCAGATTTTAATCAAGAAGCTCTATGGCACTCCTGAATCACAAGAGAAGACAAAGAATGAGTGTGTAGAACAAGCGTTGGAGCAAGCGTTTGAATCAAATAAAAAAGAAAAAGGCGAAACCAGAGGCAGCAATCTCGCACAGTACGCTTCAACACAGTGATTGGAGAACTAAGGAGATGAAACAGAAAGAGCTTACCCACCTAAAACTAAATGGACAGACGTTCTTCCAGGAAAATTTCTTGCTGCTGCTGCGGCGGCGGAAGAAGAAGAAGGAGAGGAAGAAGTTTATGGAGGCAGAACCAAAAACAACAGCTCTTTGATGTAAACGCAAATAATGAAGCAAAGATTAGAAAAGTCTTCAGTCGTCGTTAAAGTTGCCGGCTCTTGTCTTCAGCATCGTCAACTTGCAGTTAAATAATGCTATTGTCCAATTGGTAGTTCTCCATAACTTTGAGAAGAATAATGACTAGAACAATAAAATATGGGCAATACCACGTGTTTACTTTTTAATTTTATAAGTATCAGTTCAAGAGAAGTCAAGATTAAGAGATAATAATAATGCTACAAAAATTATTTCAATTGAAGGATTTATTCCAAATGAATCCATATCTCCAATTTGCAAACAAGTTCTACAACTAAACCATACAAGAAGAAACTGAAGAGCAGCAACGAGGGTGACAATGGTTAAACACTTGAGCGATTTGAGTATTAGGCAATGTTTTTTTTTATGGAGAAAAATACGCATAATATAAAGAATTAAGAATAAATATGTATAGTATTAATTAAATAATTCTCAAGAAATACTGTGACAATCTCTTTAGACAAAATTAACTTTCAAAGTAAATTTTCAAGAAAAGTCAGAACGGTCACAAATGGTCCTACTTAAAATCATGTCTCATTAAACAGAACTTATTTACATAGTCCAATTACACCATTAACAAGTACGAAATGTGATAACAGATGTGATATAAAAATATCAAGAATATTTTTCTCTATATAACAGTAAAAAAAAAAAAAGAAATAATAGTAAAATAAACCCCGAGAATTTTTACGTGAAAATCAACATCGAGAAAAAATTACAGTGACCAAGTCTAGAAAGATCTCACTAAGAAAAATAGGATTACTAATATTATTCTAGAAACAAAATATTATAAAAAATATTCACTACGAGAAAAATCTTCTACTTTTAAATTCTACAATGTGCATAAAGGCATTCAACTTATTTTTCTCTCACTTTTTCTTTTTTCTACATCAAAATAATCATCACTATTTTTCCTTCCTCCTCTTCTCCTCCTTTCTCTATTTTGGATACCTATAACGTTCTCTACACTTGAAGCAAAAGAAAACAAGTCTTCTGTGCATGGCAGAAGACAAGCCGCAAAGGAGGACAAAATAAAGCAAGCGACGAAATGTGTTGTTTTTTTTTCTTCATCATCTATCTATCAAATTTAATGTACTAAGTAAATGTCAGATCTCTCATCGTGAAGGAAGGATCCAACAAATCTTTTTCTCCTTACTTATAATAGTTCAGTTGAGCTTCTTTTGTGTTTAATTTTCTCTAAAATCTTTGTCTATCATTTCTCTAAAATAAACAATCGCTTATGGCAAGAAAGACTAATGAAAACACTGTAAAAAAACATGAGCTGAAATGGTGTAATGGATGATACAAATAGAAACTCACTCGCTCCACATGTAAGCAAATTCATCCAGCCGCAACGGATTAGACTGCTTGTGGGTCTTCCACCTCCACTTCGCTTTGACTTTCATCACATATTTTCCGGCCTTCTTCTGTCTCTTATCAACTCAAATCTGGAAACATCAAGCAGCAAATTTCAAAAACAGTTCATAGGCTTATGCAGCTGGGGCTGGAGTTGTAGGATGAACGTAAATAAGAACTAACTTACCTTGGTCGGAGACATGTAGAATGGATTGGCAGAGTGTTGGGCCTCCGAACTACCTCCAAATATCTTAATTGGATTCAAACAAAATCTAGGACCCACCTATGAGTATCCCATTATTTTTGTCAGAAAGACTAATTAGTTCATAAAACTGATTAAAGTGCAAACACAAACCTCCACTAGAGTCATTTTATCAAGGCCCCCACGAGCTATTTTATCCGATTAATTATGAGGAACCACCATCTGCATTGAACAACAGAAAGATGATAAAAAGACACTTCAAGAACAAGAATATGATAGCCATACATCATAACATATCGAACAACTCTTCCAGCAATGATAATATAAAATGAAAAATGAGCTTAATCTATAATCTATAATCTATAATCATTTAGAGAGAGAGAGTCAAATAAGTATGCTGGATTTACTAAAACTATTAGTACCAAGTTCAGAACTCCTTTTACAATAAAGCATCTGAAGTGCAAAAAAAGAATAGAAGAAAGAAAGCACCCCTATGGTGGGGAGGCCTCCCATCAAATACAATATTCATATAACTAATGCTTATAAATGCCTTTTTTTTCCTTTCCAAAAAGAAAATGAACATTCATACAACAACCAAAAAAGAATAAGCAACCAACTGCCTCATCACCTCAAGCAACTATACACTAAAGAAAATCTTCCCCCACCAAATAGAGTATAATATGAAGCAATAGCCGTATATGGAACCAAAATTCAAGTGCGAAAAAATCAACATCCAATTAAAAGTTGTGTCTCGGAAAATAAGGAAGAAGAGCAACCCTTCAGCTCAACCAGCTCATTCAGTGTTGAGCTCTCACTAAACTTTGACTCTACCTTGTTATCCTTCTTATAATGTGGCAAAAGTGACATTATATTCAACATCAGATGCCGACACCCAGACAACACAATTATCAAACTCATAACTTAAAATAAATTCATCTGAACAATATCTCTAAAGACGAGTCTCTGTAAAAAAAAAAAAAAGGTCCGCAATTTTTAAAAAAATGTAAAGTAAAAAATAGAGTTTTGAACCTGAAGTTAATGCGGCGAGAAAAAGTAACGAGAACCTTCTCTTTGTTTCTAAAAACTGCAGAATCGAAACTAGAATTAATCTTCTTACTCTCCTCCTTATTTTCCAACCCTTGACTGTCTTTTGAGGTCTATCAAACACAGAAACCTCCTTCTTCTCCTCGGATATAGGTTCTATTTCTGATTGCTTCCGCTTCATCCCCATTAAATAGTCTCTTCTTCTACGAGAACTCGAAAGATCAGACTCTTCTAACCTGACAGATCGCTTGGACACCAGGCAGTTGGAACTCGACAGATGGGAGCAAATAGAGGTGAGCCTTCGCCTATAAGCGTTTCGCAGAGTAGGGTCAGAATCGCGAAGCCGGGTTGCCTTCGCAGAGCTGGTCGCCTTCGCCGAGAAAGGGTTCTTCTTCTCGGAGCAAGGGTTCGTCTTCCCGGATTTCGCCTTCTAACAGAAGGTGTGAGCCGCAAACAGGTCAAACAATAAGGTGGTTTTTAAAAAAAATTAAAGTTGAAGATGAAATGTAAAAAGTACACCATACTGTTAAGTCATTGCTTATTTAAATTATTATTTGTAAGTTTATTTAAAGAGTTATTTGTAAGTTTTATAAAACGTTTCACAATTAATATAAATTATCCATCTTTTAAAAACTATTTCTCTCATTGTTTTACCAAATCTTACCGCTGCACCAATAAGAAGAGAAAACGTAAGAACTTCAGGATAGGGATGGATGTAATGTTAACACCTGCATTCTGCTGTCTATCTTATCCAGAAATAGCAGAGTAGATTTCGAAAAATACAACAGTGTAAGTGCAAATGAAGTACTACTCTAATCACATTCTTCAAAGATTACACATTGAATCAAGTCGGATTCCATCAGAACCCACCAATGATTGTTGCAAGCAAATTCGAACAGAAGCCCAGAACGAAACAATTCCTTTGAGAGTAAAAACACAAATCAACAATTACTCTTGGTTGCTTCCAAACGTGAAGTTAAGTGGACCGTTGGTTTCTATTGTCGTCTCTCCCACTCCTCCCATTCCCACTATGGAAACCACGCCACCCTCAATAACCACGCCTGAGCTGTCTTTCTTCTTTGTCTTCAACTTATTGCAACTTTCACTTTTCTCTCCTGCAGACTCCTCTGCAACTATACTCTCTGCAAAGTTACCTTTATTGTACAGTTCATCAACTTCTTCTATCTTCCCCATCAAACTTCTTCCTAAGGCTTCATACTCCATGAATCTTCCCTCTGCAAGTTTATTTTCAAGATTTTTAGCCTCCGCGATAATCGTTTCGACCTTCGCCAGCCAATGCCTGAATTCGGTCTTTAATATTTTCCCAGAAGTAAGCTCAGAAGTCCATTTTGAAACCAAATCTACCCTTTCGACTTTCAATTCTCCAACTTTTCTTCTGAGTTTGATTCCATATTCTTCGCTGTTCGACCCGCCGGCTCGAGCGAATTCATGACTCACTAACACGTGTTTAGGCGAGTCAACTTCCATTTTTTCGTCTCGAGAAGAAGCTTCCTTCACTTCTACTATCAAACTATCGACGACCTTTCCCAACTCAGTAGTCATAGGCAAAATACTGTCTCCTTCTTTTTGTTGAAATTCCATCTCTTTTTGCTTGAAAGCATTGTTTAAAGCTCTTTGTAGGGTCTTCATGTCGTTGTAGCTGGTATTCTTCTCCAGCTTCTGGTAGATCTCAATCAGCTCGTTCATATTTTTTATAGACTCGCCGACGCTTTCCATACCTGAAATCAAAACAGATCTATTCAACGTTGGTTAGGAAAGTGTTATGGAATTGCTCGGTAATGGCAAGAACAGAGAGTTTACAGGAAAAGAAAGAAGAAGCTTGCAGAGAGAAAGGGGAATATAGCAAAGTAACAAAATACTATTCTTCATCGACACAGCTTCTCTTTCCCCATTTTTATTATATTATCCATTCTCAAATAGTGCCACGTATGGTAAAATAGGCTTCATGAGTCTCCACCATAACAGTTCTCCGCTCATAGTATCCTTGTCCCTAGGATATACCATTTTTGTACACCCTCTCGGCATGGTCCAAAGGTAAGTAAGATTTGGGCTAAGACCCAAAGAAATTCTTAGTTCTTTGTAGATGTGAATAAACTGAGTAACTTTTATGCTAATCGGTCATAGATGTTAGCTGAAAAATGAAGTTTTTTGGTTTCCAATAATGACTTGATGAAAGTGTTAAATGCAACTGTATCAAGTGCCAAAATTAGTGGCCCAAGCAAGACCAGTAATTTGTGAGCAAAGATTACCAAAATTGTTCGACAAAGTAGCAATCTTCAAGTTGAATTACCATAAACTTTAAGATTAGCTTAGTCAAATGGGAGGAAGTGAACCTGTTTTATGTGGAATCTTACAACGACTGGGTTTTTTTTTTCTTAAAATGCGTTAAATTCAAAACTTTTATAAAACAATAACGAAAAACTTTTTTAATTAAAATTTGATTTCTTTTCTAAAAATCGAATCGTTAAAAACTCATTTCTTATCCTTGTTACTTAAATCGTTATTAACAGAATAATTATTTATAAAATCTCTTTTTTCAATTTAAAGTGGAAGACTTTATTTATAAAAATTATTTTTCTTTAAAACGTGGCAGAAGCATAACAACTCTACTTAATAAATCATTTTCTTTTAAAACATAGGAGAAGCATAAATCGTTCATTATAAGATTAATAAACAAGCCAAAACTTAATTTTTCTTTTTAACTTTATTAGTTTGGCCAACTACAAGAGTCATTCGTGCAAATCCTTCGTCAATTGCTCTTTTAATATGTTCACCATTTTCTCTTGTACTTGTACCTATATCGCAAGTAGTAAACTATAAGCCTAAAGCTCAGTAAGTGATAATACCTAATATGCTACATGGACATGCTGTGCCCTTTTAAACCGTATCCATTTTCTTTCTTTCATCTTTTATCTTTTCTTGCTTACATATTTTCTTTCTGTTTCTGTTTCTATATCCGTGATAGTACACGTTTCCGTATCTGTTCCTGTGTCTGTTTCTGTATCTGTATAGGTATTTATATCTGATTCCATATCTGGAAACTCGTTTCCATTTCAGTTTCCATTTCAGTTTCTGTTCCCATTTCCATTTCTGTATCTGTGCTCATATTGTTTCCGTATCCGTTTCTGTTTCTGTTTCCGTATCCGTATCTGTTTATCTTTTTATATTCTTTTCTTTTACTTATCTTTTTCTTTTTTTTCTTTTCTTTTTTTTCTTTTGTCTTTTGTCTCTGTGCTGGGCGTGACATACCAGACCACAGAAATCTTATCTTTTCTTTATCTTTTGTTCTTGTACCGGGTGTGACATACCGGACTACAAGAATCTTTATCTTTCATCTTTCTTAATCGTTCTTTGTACTTTCTTTTCGTTTTCATTTCATGATCGTTCATATTTCTTTTCGTTTTGTCTTTCCTTTTCAAAACTGTGTATAAAGACCATTTTCATAATCTTTTAAAAATCATAATGCATGATGCTCATGAATGCATACAACATTTCATATGAAAGTGTAAATAAACAGTCAACATACGATTCACAGAACATACTATAAAACTAGTAAACAACAAAACGTGCTCTTAAAAATTGTAAACAACGAAGCATGCTTAATCATATACTAATAAAGCTGTAAGCGACGAAATGTGCTATTAAAATTGTAAGCAACAAAACATGCTAGGAAAACAGTAAGCAACAAAACATGCATATCCTATTCTTGCGATGTAGGGTCTGAAGACCAAACCACATGCATATCACTTACCTCGAATGCTTAAAGCGCTCAACGATTATTCGTTATCATTTTCTTCCTTCTTTAGTACTTTCAAATTTTAATAATGCTTAATCATTAATTTGATCAATTAACTATTAATCTTTTCGTCTTTTTCTATATTTAATTCTTATTCGTCTTTTTCTAGAGTTTCTTAAACGAAACAGCTTCATTAATATAACTCAGCCTAATTAATTAATCTAAATTGATACCGTTTAGAAACTAAGTTTAATACCTAGCACAATCCAACTTAATTCCATCCACAGATTACAAAACCATAATTACCAACGCAACTTCAACCATAAATTATCGGCTCATATATCAACGCTTAATAACAATATCCAAATCGAGTCATAAAACTATATTACCCAATTTCCATAATATCTTATTTCGATTAGTGAACCAAAACTAAAACCAATCGATAACCTAATAATTCTCATCACAGAATCGAATAGCAGAACAATAAACTCATTCCATGAACATGTTTATCCATAGTGACTGACATGAATATCTAAATATGATTAACAGAATGCTAACATTCAACACTGTTAATTAAGCGATAACCAAACAACTTATTATCCATCAACTAAACATTTTAGACTATCAATTCGAGCATCAGAGTATCAATCTAGATTTTTAGTCAATACACATAACATCTTTTTTTCATAAAATCAAGCAATATTCCACAACTTATAGCCAAATCCAACAGAATACTCATCATCTCAAAATACCAGCTATAAGAGCTTAATCTTAAACTATCAGGATAATACTAGAAGCTCAAACACAAAATGCAGATTCCAATCCCCAACAAAAGATCTATAACAACTTAATATCTCAAATTAACTACAACATCCTTAAACCGTAACCATCAGAGAGTAAAACCCATAAAATCCATAATTAAAATGAAAGAAGTCCTTACCCAAGAGCACCTGAGAGCAGACCTTCAGTTAACCAGAGAACTCACCAGAGTCTCCTTTCTCCCTCTCAGCATCACTTCACCCGCAAGCTCTTTGCCCCCCCTCACTGTCCTCTCTCGGCCTCCATCCTTCTCACTCTTTCCATTTAATCACATAGCCGAAGACAGTACCAAAAGACAGAGAATAAAATTCCCAGCTTCCTCAAAAGGACCCGAGTCCTTTCCCTTTACGTCCACAGCTACCTTGGGGACAAGTCATAAAGCATAGAGTAATTGCAGAAAATAAGTGGGGAATACGCCAAAAATGTTTGATGAAGAACTATCGGCAGAACTCAATTCGTGAACCGGAATATGGACTCAATAGAATCAAACCAGCTCACTTCAGCCCCAACAATTGTTCATCACTGAAATCCCCTATCCAATTCATCCATTTGTCCCTGCAATTCACAGCTACAAATCCAAAAAATCCAATGCAGCAACCCCCAATGACATAGAATGAACCATGACTTACCTCATCGAATGCATGGGTTTGTTTGCCACCCGCAAACCGACACCAACAGACCACCACAGCTTCTGTTCGCACCACGCTCGCCAGCGGAGCTTGCACGTCGTCCTTCCTTCGCGAAGCCTAGCACCTGTGAACCTTCGGATGAAGCTTCGCAGCACTCGGGTCATCCTTCCTGTGGCTCAGGTATTATCCGAGTCCTAGCTGCAACTCGCCCCTCTGCTACATTTGCCATTGCTCGCCTGGATGTCACCTTGCTGTCGGAGCCCGCCTTGTCGCCACGCAGAAACCCGCCGGCGAGTTCTCCCGATTGTTCTCTCGCTCTCCCTCGGTCTCCTCGGCTCTCACTCGATCGTACCCTCTCTCCCTCTTTCGACTCTTCTCTTCCCCCTCTCTATTTTTTTTTGAAAAATGGCCAAAGGCCAATCCCCCTTTCACTTGATTCTAAACCGGACTGAACCAAAGCCCCACACACACTGAACCAGTTCTGCAGCTGAACTGGTTCTTACCTCTAATTCCAATTATTCACTTAATTCTAATTAATCCTCAATTAATCACTCTATTACATTTTAATTCCAACTAATCCAATAAATCTTATTTTATTCTTGTTCCAAATGAATTATAATTGTCATTTGATAAATTCTCGAAATAATAATATATCGGTTACGTCTTTGGTAATACCCTAATAATTATCCAGTAAATTATTTCTTCCGAATAAATCCTTAATTATCATCCGATAAATTTTCATAATCTTACAAATACGTCATTGGTAATTCCTTGATAATTATCAACTTAATACAATTATCGTTATTAAATTTCAATAAATTCTGATATAAAAAGTCAGTGTATTATAATATCCTTTTGCTAGTAGTTCCACCGTTGTATGGAAGCCTCAATCTAACATAGCTTCTCTCACTGATGGCAGTTACACCACAATTGGTTGGTGAAGAAGGCTAACTTTGTTGTTTACCTCCATCTACAGATTTGCCACAACTACAATGTCTGCTGATTTTGCAAACCTTTACCTTGCATAATATGCAAAACATTAACTTGTCTTGTTAAGATTTATGGAAAAGCAAGGTGGGCTAGAGATGAAACCAAATTGTGGGAGGGAATGAAATCGAACAGGAGGCTGAAAGATTTCATTTTGTGTAACACCTTATTGAACATGTGTGTCGACCTCAGATTGGAGGAAAAAGCAGAGAAGCTCTTGGAGGACATGAAAGGATCAAGGAATTCAATGCCAGACAGTTGGAGATAAACGGAAATGTTAAACATCCATGGAAGTGGAGGTCTTGTGAAGAGAGCAATGGAGTTGTTTGAAGAAATGTTTAATCTGGGTATCAAAATAAACGTAATGGGTTGCACTTGTTGGATTCAATGCTTATGAAAAGCAAAGAAAATTGACTATTTGGTTTAGGCTTTCAACAAATCGGTGAAAAGAGGGAACCAAATGATAGGCTCTGGATGGCTACTTTCTGTCATGTCCTTGTGTGAGAAAACTGAAGAATGAGACAGAGTTTTCTTTTTTCATCAAATCACTGGAAGAAGAAGAAATGAAGTTTGAATCTGTCAAAAAACTTTTTACTTGGTGTATTTTTACCTTTTTGTGTAGTGAAATTTTTTCCTCTTTTTGCTTTTTCCTGTCACAACATTTCTTCCTATTTGAAGGTAAGACAAAATATTAAAATATCTTTCATTCTGTATATTTTTCATTCACTAAAGAAATATATCAAACTTGACGTGTACGTGCCTTGCACATACGGAAGACAAGTGATTGTAAAAAAATGACAATTTAAGCTAATCATATTGATACAAAATATTAATACTATGGTGCATGGCCGTTTATATTTTTGTCATGCAATGCATGCGTCATCAAACATTTTATTATGTTATATTTCGATATCGACATGCATACCTAATTCCTAGTTAAGATTGAACATCGTGCTTTAGAGTGCGATAGATCGAAAGCAACTTCCATCCCGAAATTTCCACACCAACAACCAAAACTTCCTTTCCTTTGTATTTGGAAGTTGATTTGTATTAATTGGAATGCAAATTCTCTCATGTGATGCTACCTGATCCGGGTCATTTCGGAATAAGGCCCTCTCCATTTTCACCATTCGAAACCACCAAAAACTTTGCAGTGTAAACTTCCTCCTTCCTCAATCTTATTTTTAGCTTCAACCCACCATTTCTTTTCAATTTGATCAAAGGAAGCCAACTTGACTTGTAATACCCCGAATTTCATATTGGAATTTAATAAGAATAATCGAAAAGTAATTAAAGGTATTTGAATTAATTGGAAAATTATCGGGGTATTACCAAAGACGTAATTGTCAATTATCGTCGAGCGATATTTGAAATAAATCAGAAATTTAAATTAGGATAAGAATAATTTAATTAAATGAAGTATTTAATTAAATTATTAAAGACGATTTTAATTGGATAAAAAGATTATTTAAATTAAAATGAGATTAATTGAGTGAAGAATTGGATTATTTGATAGAGGATTTAATGGATATGGTATAGTTGAGATCAAAATGTTAGAGTGTGATTAATTAAAGAATAAATGAAATAAAATAAAATAAAAACAAGGGGCAGAAGGATTAATGGGGTGTTTGCCTTGCTGGAAGAGAAGAGAAGAATAGAGAGGGAGAGAGAACGGGTGAGGGACTGAGAGGGCCGATCGGCCCAAAAAGGAGAAATCGGAGAGCTCGTGACGACGAGCGGCGAACGACGAGTGGCGACGGCGACGCGTCGGGTTCGCTGTGTTGGCGTTGGCCGGCGATGGCGAACGGCGCGAGGCTAGGGCACACGGATCGGACAGATTCACGGGTCGCCATTCAGAGCACGGAATTGGCCACCTCCCGCGACGTGGTTTCCGGCGACGATGGGAGGTAAGTACGATGGATTCTTCCTTCTTCTTGGCGACTGGTGTTCGTGTGATGGCAGGGCAGTGGCGATTTGGGCAATTTGGTGTTCCGGCAGGGGAGCGATTGGGGTTCACGGTTCGGGTTGAACCATGCCCACCTTCCAGCTGTGTTGCACTGCCGACAAGGAGATGCGAAGCTGGCATCGTACGCGGAGTGTAGTAAAGGATGTGGGACACTCTGTGAAGCAGACGAATTGAAGGAGGAGACAAGGAACGCCCTTCTTCAAGGATTTGTCGAGGAGGTAATGGTGCAGCAGACTGAATTAAGTAGGCTGTCGGGGGAGAAATAATTGAGGCTGTGAATAAAAATGGCAGAGAGCTTTCAGGTCTTGGGTGAGTTGAGAAGGTGGAGCTCCTCGGGTCTTTGAGTTATTCTGGTGAGGTTTCCTTCTCTCTATTAGTCATTTGGTTTATGTTTTGTAGTTCTGTTTTGTGGGAGTTAATGATTCGGTGGTGTTGTTGGAACTCAGTTGAACGTGGAGTTGTGGAAATGAAATGTTGTTCTGTATGTTACATGTAGAATGAGATTTTGCTTAGAATCAATAATTGATTGATGGAAATTTATGCTCTGTTAAGGAATTGTACACTCTGTTGGTTAATTCTGAAAAGCTGGGTTTGGGTTATACTAATGGTAAATAAATTGTTTGGATGGATTAATGTGTGAGCTCTGAGTGGTGAGTTAATTGGATGTTGTGTTTTGTCAATAAAAAGGAACTAGCTAGAGGAAAATTTGATGGAAAGTCACTGCACTGTTAATATGCTAGCTACTGCCTCGATTGGTTTTAGTTTCTAGATTTTTGTGAATGAGAATCAATTTGTTAGTTGTGTTGGAAATAATCTGTTGGAAATAATATTGGTTGTGATGCCATGAATAATTGTTGTTAATTTACAGTTTCGATTATGAAGGTTGATTAGTGAAATATGACAGTTAAAGTAGATTGTTTTGGAATGTTATGTCTGGTTCATGGATCTAATGGAAAGAATAGGGTGCAATGAAAAATAATGATATGTGTTAGTTGTTGTTGGACATCTACTGTTGCATTGTTTGGTTATTGTTGGCTGCATTTTTGGACGTTAATATGCTCCTTGTTAGATGACTATTGGTTTTGGTTTCGGTTCACTTATTGGAATAAAGATATAATGGGAATTAGGTAAAATAGTTTATGACTTGATTCAAATATTGTTATTGGGCTTTGATTTATGGGCCAATAATTTATGCATGAAATCTTGTTGGTTTTCGCAATATGTTAAGCTTAGTTTCCAGACGTTATCAAAGTTATAATTAACGAAACAGTTTCGTTTAGGAAATTCTAGTAAGTGACGTATAGGGATTTAAGATAGGAAAAGACGACGAGATTAATAAATTAATTAATTGATTTGATTAATAATTAAATGTTATTATATTTTGAAGGTACTAAAAGAGAAGAAAGAAATGATTAAGCGATGATCACATTAAAGCTTCAAGGTAAGGAATGGGTTGTCTTGGCCTTGTGCCCTACACCCAAGTAAAATGTGTGTGTGAGTAGTCTCGTGATTTGATTTTGGAAATGTTTATAGCTGCCCTTGTTTTTACTGAATGATATAACTCTCACGATTTCCATTAATTGCTGAAAGCGCCTGTTCAGCTTGAATGAATCAGAGGAATGATAGTTGAACCAAATGAGAAATGAGAACGGGTCCTAGAACAGAATTCTAGTGACATTAAAGAGAAAGAAGAAGTTAAGATAGAAAAGACTTTCTTTATAGATTGGCGAAAAAGAAACTGATTTCTAAATGTTATCCTTTTTCATGCCGTAAGTATACTTAGAAGTTTCATTCTTTTTAATTATGAAGAAGTGTATGCAAACTTGATTAGTTCTAGTTACTGCTGTTTTCTATTAAGGTATTAAGAAGCATATAGAAACATGTTTTATGTTAGTTATCATTGTTTTACTTCCCGTCTATAGCAGGTTAATTGTTTTAGAAGTATGTTAGGAGTCATAGATTCGCTGTTAGTTAGTCGATTGTTAAAAGCATGTATAGTTTGATTTGATAATTAGTTCTAATCTGATATAGTTTATGTGTTGAATATTGTCCAAAAAGATCATGTTAGTAGATAGTTCTCTTGATTAAATTAAGATGAGAGCAAGAATGAAATGCGAAATACGATGTGAATGGTTAATTAGACAAGTGAAGCAAAAAAAATGTTTAGTTAACTAAACAAACGAATGAAAGGGTTTAAGTAACTAAACAAACGAATGAAAGGGTTTAAGTAACTAAACGAATGAATGAAAAAAGTTTAAGGAGTTAAGATGTGAACAAATTGAGTAATAATAAACTTGACTCGTAAATGTTATTTTTTGATTCGTAGTTTTATAGGTTCATTATGTTCACTGTTACGTTTCTTGTATTCGCTCATTGTTACGTTTCTTGTATTTGCTCATTGTTACGTTTCTTAATTGTTCCTTATATCTACGTATGCTTTCACTTTTGCAAGTTCAATTAAATATGTTTACTTCAATGTATTTAAGTTTCCGTTATAATGTACATGTTTCATAATGTATATGTTTCATATTAATAGAAACCAAGTAGGGGGTAACCTTCAGGATGGTACCCACATGCATGAGTGAGGAAAAAGAAAGAACCCTAAAGGCGGGTATATGCCAGAACAGAAAGAAAGAACCCTAAAGGCGGGTATATGCCGGAATAGAAAGAACCCTAAAGGCGGGTATATGCCGGGATAGAAAGAACCCTAAAGGCGGGTATATGCCGGAACTAGGGAGTTGATGTAGATGGATAGTCCGGAACTAGTCTAGCTACTAGGATGCACCCTCACCAAATCGGAAAAGGGACTAGTATGCCCACATGAGGCTAGATTCCGTACAGCTATGCCATCTCAAAGAAAAACCCTCAATCTCTAGCTCGACGTACGAGTTAAGAACGAACGAAGAAAACGAACGTAATGAAAGAAGTTGGTTTGGGTGGCCCCCATTCCAAGAAGAACTAAAGAGAGAAATGCATAAATTGTTTTTCTCATCTCCTTACTGAGCGTAAGCTCACGTCCTTACTTGTGGTGTAGGTAAAACGACGAACAGATAAGAAGAAAATGATAAACATGTAACAGAGCAGGGATGGATGATTTCACGCACATGAGATTCGGGCTGGCAAAGCAAAGACAAAGGAAGGTAAAAAGTTATAAATCAACGAAACTAAAGGAAACTAAAAGGTTATGAATCTACAAGTTTAATTGTCAAGTTTTATTTGATAGACGTGATGTTTGAAGGATGTAGTATTTCTTTTGAAAGATGTTTTACGTTTCCGCTATGATTTACAAAGGACTATTTTACAACGTTTTTGCAAGAACTTTAACAGATGATTTTAACGCTTCCGCATATTTAATAGGTTGGTTTCATAATGAGTTTTAAGAAAGATTCAGTAGCGATTCGGATTTACGCACTCTGATTTGTTTTAAAAGAAAATTTTAAATTTTTACGCATTTTTAATGATTTATGAAAGTCCGGGTCGTTACATGACTGTTCGAGAAAGACAAGGTTTGGTGTTGAAATGCGAGATGTAATTGTCGAAGATAATGTGGGAGAGGAGGTAGCTTATGTTCTCCTACATCTTTTGCTTACATCAAAAGAATCAAACAACTTTCGACGTCACAAAATTTTTCGAATATGATGCACAATTGGTGACAAAATTTGTAGCATAATCATTGATAGTGGCAGTAATAAAAATATTGCTTCCAAGGCTTTGGTAAAGACATTGAGTTTGTAGAATAAAAAAAATTCTCATACAAAATTGGATGGATGACAAGTGATCCTAAAGTTCAAGTATTTGCAGTTTATAAAATTTTGATGTCAATAGAGAATTATTACAAAAAAAAAAAAACAATCATGTATGATATGGTAGTTATTGATGTTTACCATATTTTACTTGAACGACCATATTTTTGAGTGGTTTGATAAAAAATTTGATCTGGTTCCATACTTTCAAACATCAACCAACAAAGTATTATCTTCTAGATACTTTACGGCTATAAAAATCGAGGACGAGTTTTTTTTCAAGAAGAAGATTGATGCAGTACAAAATTTTTTAATTATCTTATTTCCTATAATATTATATTGATTTCCTATTAATTAAAATTTTGACTTCTTAATTAATTATTTTTTAATATTATATTATTTTGTTAAGTCATTGTTTCTTTAAATTATTATTTGTAAGTTTATTTAAAGAGTTATTTGTAAGTTTTCAAAGACCTTTCACAATTAATATAGATTATCCATATTTTAAAAATTATTTTTCTCATTATTTTACTTTTCAAAACAAATCTTTTGTTGTATCACTATTACTCATAATACTCTGTTTTACTCATAATACTTTTGAAACTTAGAAGTTTCTAGAGTGCAAATTTGTATAATTCATTGAAGCAAAATGAAGAAGGAAATGATTTTACCTATTTATGTTTACATAGAATGTGTTGCACCAATAAGAAGAGAAAACGTAAGGAATAACACAAATCAAGAACTACTATTGGATGCTTCCAAATGTGAAGTTAAGTGGACCGTTGGTTTCTATTATTGTCTCTCCAACTCCTCCCATTCCCACTATGGAGACCTTGCCACCCTCAATCACCACACCTGAGCTGTCTTTCTACTTTGTCATGAACTTATTGCAACTTTCACTTTTCTCTCCTACAGTCTCCTCAGCAACTATACTTTCTGCAAAGTTACCTTTATTGTACAGTTCATCAACTTCTTCTATCTTCCCCATCAAACTTCTTCCTAAGGCTTCATACTCCATGAATCTCCCCTCTGCAAGTTTATGTTGTGTTTAACAAAGCAGAGATTATCGACAAATAAAGTAGTAAAGTAGAAAAGTAAATCAACACAAGAGTTTGCGTGGTTTGGACAAAACTGTCCTACGTCCACGGGTGCAAGCATCTGTCTTCATTTCTATTCTCTTCAAGGTTACAGTGGAGTATTACAGAGATATTTATCACTTACAGGAACGTCTAACAAAAACTACTAACTTGAGATACACTACAAGACAAACTGTCAATATCTAACTGTAGCATTCTCCATTCTTTCTTCTCTGTTAGCCTATGTTTCTATCGCCGATAACAGAGCAACCTTCATACTGAAAGATGATCTCACAAGATAGCTATTATACTAACTTAAACTCTTCATAAATGTAACTGTCATGAACCATCACTCGACCCAGTAATTATTTTCTAATAACTTAGTCACATTTTAATAGTTTATTTTTAAAATTTTTAGCCTCCGCGATAATCATTTTGACCTTCACCAGTCAAAGCATGAATTTGATCTTCTATATTTTCCTAGAAGTAAGCTCAGAAGTCCATTTTGAAAGCAAATCTACCCTTTCGACTTTCAATTCTTCAACTTTTCTTCTGCGTTTGATTCCATTTTCTTCATTGTTTAAGTAATAAACTCCCGACGACCGGCCACCTCGGGTGAATTCATGACTCACTAACACGTTTTTAGGCGAGTCAACTTTCATTTCCTTCACTTCTACTATCAAACTATCGACGACCTTTCCCAACTCAGTATGTTAGATTATTTTCTAATAATCTATAAATGTGGTTTATGTTAATTAAAGTATATTGACTTAATATTAAGGTGCTTAATGTGATGATTGTTAAACATAAAAATATTAAGTTGATTGAGTTTTAATTCCCTCACCTTGACCTTGTTAAAGTAAATAATGTATGGTTAAAAGAGATGAAAATAGAGGATAAAAATGAAATGATATTTATGTAAGTCTCCGTAAGTAAAAGGGCAATTATGTAATTACATGTAAAAACAAAATCTCTTTAATGGGATTTTGGCACGGTGAAGTGTGAATGCAAGTGTGAATACATTATGTAGAGGGAGAAAAAATTTATTAAAAGGTTGACAAACATCATAAAAGGAAAAGAGATTCACACGTAAAGGAAAAGGTAGGATAGAAGTTGTATGAAACTTCTCTTCCTCTCCTTCTTAATGGCAGTTTCTCCTTCTGATGAAAAAAAAAAGCTCTCTCTCTGGTTTTGATTTCTCTTAGCTAACTTTCTTCTTAAGTAAGAAGAATTAAAGAAAATCACATTCCTCCCTTGATCATCATAGGGAGAAATTAAAGAAAAAGGTTCAAGATGAGAAATATTTTCCGGATCAATGTTTACATGAACAAAGCATGGATCAAGGTATGATTATTGGTTATTCATTTATCCTTAATCAATGATTGAATCAAAATGCGTTAAATGATTTTTGGAAAATTAAAATATTGTTTGTATAAAAGCATGAAAATTAAAGAAACTAACAACTGGTATTAGAGCACGATAATTAACGTTTTGATTTGCCATGAACAAGAGTTTAATAATTATTTTATTGCTGTATAATGATACAAAGTTGTTCTGAACATAAATGTTAATTTTGATGCATAGATGTTCTGAACATAAAGGTTGATTTTTGTGGTATAATAATTATGCATAAAGATTAAATTGCTTCTTGATTGTTTCTTTATAAAAGTTATGTATAAAAGTTTCTTTTGCTAAATAATTGTTCTGAACATAAACGTATAAGAGTTAACTTTGATGCATAATTGATACTGCATAAAAGTTTAGCAAAAGTTTAAAATTATTGTTTCTGCATAAATGTTGAATTGTTCTACATAATTTTCTGAATCAAGGTTGATAAAAGTTGATTTTGATGCATCTTGGTTTTTGCATAAAAGTGAAAATTGACAAAATAGATTTCATGAAAATTTTCATATAATGTTATGCATGAAAAAGATGAAATCATAAAAATAAAAATAAAGTAGAAATATTCTGGAGTAAGTTGATTCCAGACAAATCTGTACAAAGTTTTCGTCCTGCGGACACACGAGGACAGATGAGGTTGATATCTGGGAGAAATAGATTTGAACCTGTAATGAAAAATTATATTTTTCGGATGATAGCGAACGCGAATATCAGATTCGCTAGTCGTCCGCAAGGCAGAAAATAAAAGTTAAAATAAATTATATAAATAAAAGTTTACTCAATTAAATATTGGTGTATAGAAACTCAGTAGTCACCAACGTGACCTAGTTTGAAATTATCAATATTAAATTGTGTAATTTATTCATTTAATTAAGGTAATAGTTATGGTGATGTTTTGAAAGGAAATTATTAATTATAAACTAGTAGGTCACCCAAAGGTAGACCAATGTTTATAATCAATAATATTCAAGTGACACATTTGCATATTTGATTAATATGTTTAAATATCCAAAAATATTAAACATATTATATTAAATATGTTTATGAGTCTATTAAAGTGTAAATTATAATATCAATGATTGTTTATTTCTTTAAGGATTACCCAAATGTGAACTTATATAAATTAAATTAAGTTTATCTGAATTCGATCAAGTTAATGAATAAACATTTGTTATATTTTGTAACTTCTAAAAATTTATTCGCTTCTGGCAATTCACTACTCAAGTTCAATGGTTTGAACCATGTGATTGGTTTGAACAAATTTGGTTTCAACTGAGTGTATTGGATTTAGACTGGGTATTAGTTTATGATAGACCACCAGCCATTAATGAGACCAATACAAAAGCTGACAAGTCATACAGAGAGACTTGGGAGCGGTCTAATAGGCTGAATTTGAGCTTGATGAAAATGACAGTGGCTGAAAATGTTAAGTCATCCATGCCAAAGACGAATGACGCAAAGGATTTCATGTCAAAAGTAAATGTATATTCCCAATCAGACATTACATATAAGTCTGTTGTAGGGAATCTAATAATGAGTTGACGACCAAGAAATTTGATTGGTCTCAACTCATTCATGATCATGTAACAAGCATGGCCAATTTGGCAGCAAGACTGAAAACGTTGAGTATGGATGTAAGTGAATCACTTCCTCTTGACTTTGACCAGTTCCAGGTGAATTATAACACCATTAAAGAAAAATAGAACTTTCAAGAAATAAAGGCTATGTTAATACAAGAAGAAGGAAGATTGAAGAAATTAACGGACCATACCACTCATTTAACATTTCAGAAGAAAGCCAATAGTAACAAAGGAAAGCCGAGTAAAAAGAACAAATAGAAGGAAAAAAGCCAATTAAAGATAAAAGATGGTCAGATCCAAAAAGAGCTTAAATGCTACTTCTACAACAAAGTTGGACACATCAAGAAAGATTTTCCGAAAGGAAAAGCTTGGTTCAAAAAGAAAGGTACATTATTTGTTTCACTATGTTTTGAATCAAATATTATAGAAGTGCCTAGTAATACTTGGTGGTTAGATTCTGGAGCAATACTCATGTATCTAATGTTACGCATGAATTTCTTTCAATCCAGCCCATAAATGGGAATGAAAAATTCTTGTATATGGGAAATATAATGAAGGCACAGATACAAGGAATTTGGATGTATAGATTGATTCTGGATATGGGACATTGTCTGGATTTAGAAGAGTGTCTCTATGTTCTTGAATGTGCTAGAAATTTAATTTCTGTTGCAAAGTAGGATTATGTAGGATTTAACATTGAGATTGGCAATTGATTGTTTTCTTTATACAAACAAAAATACTATTATGGTTCTGGTATTTTAAGTGATGGTTTGTACTATTTCAATCTTGATGCTAAATATTTTGAATCCCTATTTAATGTTAATCATGTGATTGGAACTAAACGTAGTGCAACAAATGAAAGTTTTGCTTCATTATGGCATAAATATCTAGGTCATATATCTAAAAAAAGGATGTTGAGGTTAATAAAAAGTAATATTTTACCTCAAATAAATTTAAGTGATTGGAATGTGTGTATAGATTGCATTAAAGGAAAGCAAACTAAACACACATCAAAGTATCCTGCCACAAGAAGTAGTGAACTTTTAGAATTGATACACACTGACATATGTGGTCCATTCGACACTCCTTCATGGAGTGGTGAAAAATATTTTATCACATTTATCGATGACTTCTCATGTTATTGTAAAAATAAAATGTTAGCTTTGTCTCAAGCATTGTATTTTAACAAAATGGTTGTCCAATATTCGATACAAAACTCGAAGCAAAGTTATTTACCTTCTAAACATGGAGTTATTCTTTCTAAAAAGCAATGTCTTGATACACCTCAAAAGGAAAAAGATATGAGACGTTACCTCTATGCATCAGCTGTTGGGAGCTTGATGTATGCTGTGTTGTAGGCCCAACTTATGTTATGATATAGGGATAGTTAGCCGGTTCCTGTCAAATCTAGGATTAGATCATTGGATGGCAGTCAAACATATTCACACGTATCTAAGGAAAACGAGAAACTATATGTTAGTATATTCTGGTAGGGATTTGATTCCAATTGGATACACATATTCTAATTTTCAAACTAATACAGATGATAGAAAGTCGATATCTGGATCAGTTTTCACCTTTGGAGGTGGAGCCATAGTTTGGAGAAGTGTAAAACAAGGTGGTGTTTCAGACTCTGTTATGGAAGCAGAATATGTTGCTGCTTGTGAAGCAGCAAAAGAAGTTGTGTGGCTTAGAAAATTCTTTAGTGATTTGAAAGTAGTTCCAAATATGGATAAACAATTGTCTTTGTACTATGACAATAGTGGTGCAGTGGTGAATGCTAAAAAACCTAGAAGTCACAAACGAACAAAGCATATAAAAAGAAAATATCATATGATAAGAGATATAGTGCATCGTAGAAACGTTGCTATTCTAAAGATTTCATCAGATGAAAATCTTACTGATCTCTTCACCAAGACATTTCTTGCAAAATGTTCTAAGAAACATCTAGAGGACTTAGGAATTAGAGACATTTCTCATTTGCTTCAGGGCAAGTGGGAGATTGTTGGAAGTAATGTACCCAACAAGCATATGTAATAGAACAATTTTATAATAAACGAATAAATTTATATTGATTGATATTATGTTAACATTTTAGATTATGTTTTATAAAATTCATAGAAAATTTCTTGGTTATTTATGCTGACTTTATATTAACATATATATTGTATATATGTGGGATAAAATATAAAGAGTAATAACCAAAATATGTCCATGATTTATATTTGAAGTATAGAATCTTTAAATAGTTCATAGTCATAAACATAGTTTATCTCATTAAGAATGTATAGTCATATCCTAGTGACATAAGATAAATATGTTTTATATAATATGATTATATAGGATTGGACTAGATAAAATTATATTGTTCTGATAATTTCTGGTAAATATAGAATAATTAATTTATCATAACGATGGTCATATATGTATGATCTTAATTCGTTGTATTTAATAAACTCCTATTTTATTTTAATTTATTCTTTGATTTACTTGATAAAGGTTTGTACGATTCGTATACCTTGTATATTGGGAGTAAATTAAAATGAATAGCTGGGAATGTTAATATCGATACAATGAAATCCATTCCTATAGATTCCCTTATTTGTTAGTTCAATGATCCAATAATTAGAGCGCAATTCATAATCGTTATGAATTAATTATTCAATTAAGAACTAATGGTAATCAAGGATAAAGACGCAATATGAGAGGTTAACGGATTATAAATCTAGCTCTATTGCGAATCTAAATGAAGGGTTAATACATATGTAATGACTATATCAATGGATATTACTTTAAGTAAATATACTCTATAGTTTTAAGAGTGCAACTCTAAGTATTTAGTGGAATTACTTTAAAGTTAATAATTATGTTAATTAATATAAAAGTTTACATTAATTAATGAAATATTATTGGAGCTTAAAACTATAGGTCCATCGATCCCTTCGTCATCTTCTATCATTATTCGAATAATAGAAAAATGAACAATGAATATTAAATAATTAATTATTTAATACACTCAATAATAATTGTATTATTTTGCATTTGATAAAATAATTGAATTATTGATTATTCAATTAATTAAGACAAAATGACAAAAGTTGTCATAGGTAATATATTTATTATATTTCATTAAATGAAATAATTGAATTATTGATTATTCAATTAATTAACAAATATAAAGTAACTTTTGAAATTAGTTTTTAAAATGGATTTTGTCAAATTTAAGTTAATATCATAGTACCAAGTGTTGAGTCATGGTGACAAGACCTTTTGTTATCCATAACATTTTTTGTTATAAATGTATTATAACGTAAATGTGCCAAGTGTTGAGCTATGGTGACAAGACTTTTTGATTTCCATAACATTTTTATAAATGTATGAAATCGATTATAACTTTAATGAGAAATCTGTAGTGTTTTTCTCTAAATGCCATAATGGCCATTATGGAGCAATACCACTATAAATAGAGGTTCAACCTCATTAGGTTAAAAGTTGAAGTTGTTGTTGAAGTCTTTGAGATTAAAGAATCCATTTTGAGAGCAAAATTTGTGTCTTCCATGTTGGCTTTAGAGAAGTGTTTTCTAAATCCAAACATATCGTTTCATGTGTTGAAAATACGATCTATCATAAATTGAGTGTGATCTTATTTTGTTCATCACGCCCACACGTGCTTATTCGAGGTGAGGAGCATTGGCAGAGAAGATCGAAGATTAATTTTGTACCCATGTGAAGTAAGATACAAAGGTAATATTCTTCATCTTTTAGCTTAGATCTAAATAGAGATTTTAAATACATATTATTATTAATATAGTATAAGAACGATCCATTTTATGTTCATGTTAAAAAAAATTTTCATTATACATAGGTTACGCACGTTACCGTTGTTATGAAATCGGTAATTCCCCAATGCAAAGGAACGTAAAAACCAACAGAAGATGGTCCAGATGGGGTTGGAGTGTGTGGAAGAGTATCCGAATATTTGGCCGAATATGGGTCAAGGATTGGGTATAGTTTCGAAGATGCATATGGAGTTAAAACAGTGGGGAGAGAAGTTTGATTTCCCGACAGATTTCTCAGTTTCAATGGCTTCTCGATGATGAGCTCTGGTTTTTTAGAGTCGGAGAAGCCTCAAGCTAGATAAACATGGATGTAAAAATCAATTTAGGTATGAATATACTTCATTAAATTAGGGTAATGTCAACTTGTAAGCCCAAAAACTGAACTTGCTTACACAAAGAACTAAATTATTTGCCAAAAAACTAAATTGATGAAGTATCTTCTTTTCAACTTCGAAATTTATTTTTTAATTTTACATAATAACTAGATAAATGTAAACCAAAATTTTTTGAAAAGGTAAAGAACTATCTTCTAAAAATCGAGCCTTTAAAGATAACTCGAGCTGTCACATACTTGTCTACCTTGTTCGGCTAAGAATTTTATTGAGATGGTCCATAAAGATTGGGAAATTAGTTGGTGCGAACCAAAAATTGATGCCCAAGGACTCTACCGGGTAAAAGAGTTTTAGTTACCTTCGACATTTCTCCTATTGCTATAAAGATCTGGTCTATGTAGTCTCTCTAGTGTTTTGTGTCTATGGCGATGATGGGTTTGCTCTCTTACTCCCCCAAAGCTCTCGTCGCTCTGAGTCTCAGTAGAACATTTGTGACTCCTTGCTTTAGTCACACAGCGGGAATTTTTGGTTTGTTGGACTGGTCGATCACTGGTTTTGAGTTTTAAAGCGTTTCTTTGACCAGGTCAAATGGATTTACTACTGAGGCCATCATAAGTTGAGGGACATCCGTGTTAAGTAAGGGATGTCCGTCATAGGTTGAGGGATGTCCCTCTCTTAAAACGAACGTCCCTCAATCTATGATGGATATTCGATCAATTCAGTTTTGTCGATTTTACAAAATATAAACCAAAAATTAAACCGACATTTTCGAGTCATACCAAATTAAACCAAAACCCGGTTCTACAATGTGCAAAATCGATCCAAACTAAACCGAATTGACTGGTTCCAGTTCAATTCATCAGTTTTGGTTTAGTTTGCACACCCTTATCATCTATCATATTTTAACATTACAATAATAAATATTTATTTTAGTTTTAATAACTAAAATTTTAAAAAATATATAACATATTTATATAAAATAATTTTATTTATATATGCTGGGCTCGTTAAGCTTGGCTCATTAGACTCGTTAGGCCGTCTCGTCTCGTCTCGGCTCGGCTCGTGAGCCGGCTCGGGTTGAAAATTTTTTGGGGTTAGCTCGTTAGGCTCATCAGGCTCGTTAAACTCAGTAAGCTCGATGAGCCATGTTAGCCTAAGTGTGTTTGACATATTTATATTTTGATGATTAATAATATTATGAAGTTTTATAAGTTGTTTATTGGTTGAATTTATAATACTCATATTTTGCACTTAAATTGGAAATACCCTTAAAATGGTATTATTATTGTCTAATGAGTTTTACTAAGTTCTTGTAGCAAGTAGAATTTATCGTGGGACTTAGAGAGTTCTAGTTGTGCAACACGAAATTGATAAGTCCATTACTGGACATTATCGGACGAATGCGGACAATGGAGGTCAACCCAATGAACTGAGGACCGACGAATTGGGACTAGCAAGGACGAGGCCAAACACTATAGTCTATAGTTTTTGGAAGCTTGTGGATGATAGCAGACGAGATGGTTTCGTCCGAAAAACCCCAGCAAAGCGAATTTGAGTTTTGGGATGAACGGGGACGAGGCAATTGCGTCCCAATCCTGCAAACTTTGAAGTCCAAAGGTTTCGGACGCACGTGGACGATAGCAGACGTAGAAGATTAGGCTCTGTAATATTCTGGCGACATTTTGGATTCAGGCGGACACAGAAGTTTAGACGCATGCGAATGCACAAGGACACAGAATTTTTGAATTTGTACAATTCTGGTGACAATTTTGGATGATGGCGGACGACACCGGACGCACACGGACACAGAGTTTTTGAATCTGTTATTTTATGAGTACACTTTTTCGAACGAACTAGGACAACACTTCTACGTTTGGAAAGTCCAGATCTTGAGTAACTGCTAGTTTCCAACACTCGGATAAGGATGACCAAAAAAGTATTAGGTTGTTCGAATTCAGCAGACTCTATATATACAAGGCACTCTGGGGATGGAGGCACCCAAGCAATCACAAGCAAAGCTCTGCCAAATTTTTGACTCAATCTTTGTGCACACATTTGAGTATGAAACACATCCTCCAAATAAACCGAGTAAGATTATTTGTTGTTGAGGATTGTTGTGAGCTTTTGAGCTAGAGAATTTTTCAAGAGAAAATTATAATCGAAAAAAAAGGTAACGCCCTAAGAATTTGTTGCTTGTAATGATACAATTGACACACACTAAAGATCAATCACTTATAACCCGGAGCGGTTGAGGAACATACCTTCAAAGGAGAACCTTGAAGCACACACGTAGGCATGCTTGGCCGAACCACGTTAACAACTCGATGTCAAGCTCTCTAACCCTATCTCTTAGCTTATTATTATTGTGATTATATAATTTCATTGTCGTGATAAATTAGCTCACGATCAGAGAATTTATAATCGCACGAAAAAGTTTACAAACCTAATTCACCCCCCTCCTCTTAGGTTAATTTCGATCATTCAATTGGTATCAGAGCAGGTTAGAATCCTTTTGTTGTGATTATTTGTGAACTTGTTGAATTTATAATCTAGAACGATATGACATCATACTTAAATACCATAAATATGGAAGGACAATCTTCAACTAGGTCGTCTTTCTTTAATGGTGAAAAATATGTGCATTGAAAGGCTAGGATGAAAATTTATATTCAATCCCTTGATTACGAAATGTGAAAGATTATATTGAATGGACCTTATGTCCCTACTAAGATTGAAAATGGATTGAAAGTGCCTAAGTTAAAAGATGAATATAATGAGGTAGATTTTCGTAAATTAAGTTTAAGTACTAAAGCTATTAATCAACTATATTGTGCTTTGAGTAGTAACAAATTTAATAGAATTCAAAGTTGTGAAAATGTGCATGACATTTGGAAACTACTTGAGGTCACATACAAAGACACAAATCAAGTTAAAAAAAAAAATAAACTATGTATGGCCGAACATGAATATGAATTGTTTAAAATGATAAAGATGAAACTATTATTCAAATGTTTACTCGTTTTACTAATATTACTAATAACTTGAAAGTGCTTGAAAAGGTTAGTACAGATGAAGAACTTTGTAGTAAGGTGCTCCGAAGTCTTCCGAGAAGTTAGTCACCAAAAGTAACGGTAATCATTGAGGCTCGAGATCTTTCGATTCTAAAAATGGAAGAGCTCATCAGATCTCTCATGACTCATAAGATCAAGATGAGAGAAAATGAGAAGAAAAAAGAAAAAGAAAAAGAAAACCTGAAAAAGAAGATGATAGCCCTTAAAATCTCCTCTAGCAAAGAAGAAAAATCAGAGGACAAGGTTGATAATGACGATGAAATCGCTCTTCTCACAAGGAAGATCAAGCTCCTTCAATGGCGAAAGCAACAAAGAAGAAACAAATATAGAGAAGAGAAGTCTCACCACTATAAGAAATTAAATTGCTACGGTTGTGGAAAATTGAGGCATGTGAAAGCAGATTGCTTTGTTTGAGAAGAAGAAGAATTCAAAATGTCCAAAAAGAAAGCTCTTAAAGCAACTTGAGATGATAGGGAAGAGAAACCCTCATTTGAAACAAAAGAAGTGGCCAATATGTGCTTCATGGCCAAGGACTTTGAGGTATGTAGAACTTCCTTTAGTGATAGTGATAATGAGATTATTAATGATGATAATTGTGATGATAATGAAGGAGGTGACGAATTTGATGAATTGCTTGAAGAGTTCAATTTGTTGACCCTCAAATATAAGAAATTGAAAAAGGAAAATGAATGATTAGTCAAAAAGCATGCAAGTGGTGTTAAATTAATTAAAGAAGAAAATGATTGTTTGAAATTGAAGAAGGATGTGTTAAATGAGCATGTTAAATCAATTGAAAATGACAATAGCATGCTAAAAGAGAAAAATGTTGATTTAAACAAAATGGTATTAAATTTCACAAACGGGAGCAAGAATTTGAATATGCTCCTAGGTAAGGAAAAGATGACATTTGACAAAGCCGGTTTAGGTTATCAATCATTTAAAAAGAAAAAGAGTTATAGAAATTTCTTTGTTAAACCTACTACTTGCTATACTTGTAATGCTATAGGTTATAAATCTTTCACTTGCCCTTCTAAAGGTATCAAAAATAGAAATGTCGATAAATTTATTTGGGTTCCGAAAGAAACCAAGTTTAACCCCAAAGGACCAAAAAAGATTTGGGTACCTAAAAAGTCAACATGACTTATTTTTGTAGGTTGAAGCTTTTCTTGCTAAGTATCAATGGTACTTGAATAGCGAATGTTCAAGGCATATGACAGGAGACTTTTCAAAGTTTACCTCCATCAAGGACAAGAAAGAAAATGTGACATTTGGAGTTAATCAAAAAGGGAAAATTATCAGTATTGGCAACATAGGTTATATATCTAACCCTATTATTGAAGATGTATTGCTTGTTGATGGGTTAAAACAAAATTTGTTAAGTATTAGTCAATTATGTGATAGGGGATATAAAGTTAATTTTTAGGCTAAATCATGCATGATTATTGATAGTTCAAATGGAAAAGTGTTGTTTATGGGGTATAGGCATAAAAACATTTATATTATTGATTTATCTAGTATTTCATGCGATGTTGAAAATGATTTAAAACTAGTGATTCATTTAATTCTTGGACTTGACATAGGAGATTAGGACATGTAGGCATGGATACTTTTGTTGGGAGTAATGTGCCCAACAAACAAATGTAATAAAATAATTTTATAATATATGAATAAATTAATATTGATTAATATTATGTTAACATTTTAGATTATATTTTATAAAATTCAAAGAAAATTTATTGGTTATTTGTGCTAACTTTATAGTAATATATATATATATATTGTATGTAGGTAGGATAAAATATAAAGAGTAATAATCAAAATATGTCCATTACTTATATTTGAAGTATGGAATCTGGAAATAGTTCATAGTTATAAACATAGTTTATCTCATTAATATTGTATAGTCATATCCTAACTCAATATGTAGTGACATAAGATAAATATGTTTTATATAAAATGATTATATAGGACTGGACTAGATAAAATTATATTGTTTTGATAATTTTTGTTATATATAGAATAATTAATTTTATCATAATGATGGTTATATATGCATGATCTTAATTAGTTGTATTTAACAAAATCCTATTTTATTTTAATTTATTTTTTGATTTACTCGGTAAATTTTTGTACGAGTTACGATTCGTATACATTGTATATTGGTAGTGAATTAAAATAAATAGCTAAAAATGTTAATTTCGATATAATGAAATCCATTTCTATAAATTCATTTATTTGTTAGTTCAAGAATCCAATAATTAGCTCGCAAATTATAATCGTTATGAATTAATTATTCAATCAAGAACTAATGGTAGTCAAGGATAAAGAAGCAATATGAGAGCTTAACAGATTATAAACCTATATATATTGTGAATCTAAATGGAGGGTTAATACATATGTAATGACTATATCAATGGACATTTATTAGAGTAAATATACTATATAGTTTTTGATAGTGCAACTCTAAGTATTTAGTGGAAATACTTTAGAGTTAATAATTATGTTAATTAATATAAAGAGTTTATTTTAACTAACAAAATATTATTGGAGCTTAAAACTATAGGTTCATCGGTCCCTTCGTCACCTTTTATCATTATTCGAATAATAGAAAAATGAACAAAAAATATTAAATAATTAATTATGAATTAATTATTCAATACACTCAATAATAAGTTTATTATTTTTCATTAGATGAAATAATTGAATTATCGATTATTCAATTAATTAAGACAAAATGACAAAAGTAGTCGTAATTAATATATTTGTTATATTTCATTAAATAAATTAACTGAATTATTGATTATTCAATTAATTAACAAATATAAAGTAACTTTTGAAAATAGTTTTTAAAATGGATTGTCAAATTTCAGTTAATGTCAAATTTGAGTTAATGTCATAGTGCCAATTTTTGAGTTATAGTGACAAGACATTTTGTTTGTCATAACATTTTTTTTCTAAATGTATTATAACTTAAATGAGAGATTAATAAGTTAATGTCATAATGTCAAGTGTTGAGCTATAGTGACAAGACCTTTTGATTTCCATAACATTTTTATAAATGTATGAAATCAATTGTAACTTTAATGAGGAATTTGTAGTGTTTTTCTCTAAATGTTATAATGGTCATTATAGAGCTATACCACTATAAATAGAGGTCCAATCTTATTAGGTTATGAGGTTGAAATCTTTGAGCTTAAGAAATCTATTTTGAGAGCAAAAGTTGTGTCTTCCGTGTTGGTTTTAGAGAAGTATTTTCTAAATCAAAATAGATAGTCTCATGTGTTGAGAATACGATCTATCATAAATTGAGTGTGATATTGTTTTGTTGATCATGTTCACATGTGCTTATTCGAGGTGAGGAGGATTGATAGAGAAGATCGAAGGTTAATTTTGTACCTGTGTGAAGTAAGCTACAAAGGTAATATTCTTAATCTTTTAGATTATATCTAAATAAAACTTTTAAATGCATACTATTATTAATATATTATAACAATACTATTATTAATATATTATAATAATGATCCGTTTTAAGTTCATGTTAAAATTATTTTTTATGATACATAGGTTACCCACGTTACCATTGCTATGAACATCGGTAAATCCGTCGTGCGAGGGAACCTAAAAACAACCAACGTTGTCATCACTATGAAATTTCTACTAATTCACTTCATTCATCTGTTTCATTAATTTGTATAATCTCTTGAAAATATAAATTTATAAAACATAGTAATTAATAAAACAAATATAAAAGAAAAATACTATCAATATAAAAGATACATGGTTCATTCAAACCATCATTAAAGTTGATTGATTGATGTTTTGATGATCGAATCTAACTTTGAGTGGAAATAAGCGAATCGACAGTGTTTTGGGACAAAGAACTGCGAAATGAATCAAGTAGCTACCCTTCACTACGAAAAGTTGACTCCGATGCAACATTAGAAATGAGAATAACCAATATATCTCTTGCCAATTTGCTTAAAATTAGAAATTTCAACGAATTCAATTTCCACCATATAAGAATATCTTGTTTGTTTGAAAATTTTTCCAACGCTTCATATAAATATTGATTAAGTTCTGACGAATTATTTGAAACATCTTGTTCTTTGTGGCGACTATAAAAAATCTCATGTATCTTGTTGTAGGTCAAAATGCTATTTTGTCTTAAGATTGTATATGTTGTTGGTACACTTGTAGTACTATAATTTTCTTTTGAATTTTCAAATCCCGAATCACCTTTATACTCGAGATATAATCTTTCAATTACTACTTCTACTTGGTTGATCAAATCATTTGTCATATCATTATCCATTACCATGGAAAGACAATGTTTCAAAAACTTTGTTTTACATCGAGGATTTAATACAACTGTAACATACATCAAGAAATTCATTTTATCGCAGCTTCTCCAATATTTATCAAACTTTCCTTGCATTCCAATACTTATTCTTCTCAATAATGGAATATCATATTCAGCATACTCTTGGATAACCATTTTCAAGTTACATACTTCTATCGTGGGAGGTCTTTCTCCACCCAAATCAGCGAGATAATGAACATCTGTTCCCTTTAATTTCTCAAAAGCTTTTTCAAATTTTTCGGCGCTTTCCAACATCAAATATGTGGAATAGGCACATCAAGAGAAACACTACTTTTGCACACAATTTTAACATTTTCAACACATTTCTGAAAATTTTGTAGTCTTGCAGGAGAAGATCAAATATACATCACAGCTCGACGTACTCTCGTAATAGATTCGCGATGGTCTTTTAAACCATCACATACTATCAAATTCAAAATATGCACAAAACATCACATATGCATGTATTTCCCATTCAAAACTATACATTTCAATTTTGAATACTTTTAATCAAATATGAAATGACCACATCATTCGAAGAAGCATTATCCACTATGATTGTCAAAATATTTTCAATCCCCCATTCAAATAAACATCTTTCTACTTATTTACCAATCATTTCACCTTTATGATTTGCAATCAAACAAAAATTGATAATCTTCTTATGCACATTCCAATCACTATCAACATAATGTGCAGTTAAAACCATATAATTCAAATTTTGAATTCAAGTCCAGGTATTCGTAGTCAAGCATACTCGTTGAGATGTGTTTTTAAAGTATTCTTTCAACTTTGTTTTTTTTGTTTCATACATTCCAACAACATCTCGTGCAATCATAGTTCTAGAGGGTACAACAAACTTCGATTGCACATATTGAAACAATGCTCTAAAACCCTTTCATTCAACAAACTTGAAAGGCATTTCATCAATAACAATCATTTTTGCCACTAGTTCTTGGCAAGTTGCACTACTAAAAGATGAAAGATTGGAAGTTGATCTCATATTATCTATATTTTGGAAGCTTAAAGTCTTTTGCTTCACATCTACACTTGCCAACAATTTTTTACAACAACTAACATGTCTTTTCAAGCTTGAAGTACTATTCTTTCGTTAGATGACATGCATATGTCTGTTGACATGATTACATTTTACTCTAGAGTTGTTACTATCAGTGCTTTCTATCAAAGTAAAATGATTCCAAACGTCTAACTTTTTCCTCTTCATTTGACCAGTAATAGGGTTAACAGAAGAACTCTCTACAGTTTCATTAAAACTTTTCATTCTCTACATTTTTGACAATTTAAAACATTTCAGAATCAATTTTAGAGAAATGAAAAATAATTCATTCATACAGAATCAGAACCTCAGCAAAACCACAACAATTCAACAAAATCAAAATCAGAATCAGAATTCAACAATTCAATCAGTACTAGGTAGAACCATAACAATTCAATAGAATTAGAATATGAATTTAACAATTCAAGCAATTCAAGAGCAGAATCACAACAATTCAATAAAATCATAATTAGATTTTTGCAATTCAAGCAGAACCACAACATATGACATACAATTAGCTAGATTGAAGTTGATCTTATCATTATCCATTACTGACCTGTGTAGTTGCAGGCTTCAACCGAACAACAAACTTCATAACAAATGGTCTGAAATTAAGTAGAATCTCAAATTTGAGAACTAGCTGGACTTGTAAAAAGGAATCACAAACATTTTAATCAAATATGCAAGCTTAGGCAGAACTGCTAATGCTAATGGAGCATCGAATTATTTCATAAACATTAATCAAGAATTATTTCAAACCTGTGAGTTTGCAAACTGCGAATGGAGCAATGAGCTAGTGACCAAAATGTTTGATTTTGTGAAGACAGAAGACGAGGACACAGCCTGAGATGAACACAGGAGTCGAGAGCTGAGTCGGGAGGCTGGAGCGTTTGCTGTTCGGGAGAGGAACCGAAGACGAAGAAGCAAAAGAACACAAAGATGAACCAAAGACGAACGAGAGAGTTGCAGCAGACGTGGAGTCAGAAGTGTTCGTCGTTTGGGATTGGAATCGAGACTTGAGAGTCTCTGGACTGCAGTTGAAGCAAAGTGTCGAACTAGAGAACACAAAACAAGAACACACGATGCCCTAATTAGTACTGCGCACGGTTCGATTCTAGTTTTTCGGTTATGATAAGCTAAAACCAAAAACCAGATCAAAAATTTCGGTTATGCATAAACAGAACCGAAATTTGGTTATTTAGTGGGCAAAACCGAACCAAACCGTCCTGAAACTGCCGGTTCCGATTCAGTTCTTCGGTTCCGGTTTGGTTTGCACCCCCCTAATTTTGGGCAAATGTATGTAGTATGCAAGAATGATAATCATTGAAGTGATGAAAACAAACAAAGGGGAAAAATGTATAAATTAAGGTTACCCTTTTTATTGGTTATAAATTAATAAAAATAATTTAATGGAAATCGTAAAGCCGTAATTAAATTATTAAGCAATAAATAAAGAATAACTGTATCAAAGTTAAAGTTTATAATTGATAAATATGTTAATAAATAAATTATAATTATTTTGAAGATACGAGAAAAAGAATAAAGAGCTAAGCATACTAAGGACCGCAAGTAAGTTGATATTGACTGTATTTTGGTCTTCGGATCCTACAACATAAGAATTAGGATTATATGTTGACTATTTACTAGATTTAGGTTCTTTATTAATTTTGATACGATTAATGCTTCGAGAATTTTAGGTATTGATAATTATATGCTTCGAGATTGTATTGTTGATTATTGTATGTTTATTAGAATTAGGTTATTTTAATGACTTGTTTATATTGAGGTAATTATATGATCATGCTTAGAGGATTTTAATGGATGAGATAGACTATATGCACATATCATGGTTTTTAAACGATACGAAGATGGTTTTATCTAAGATTCTGAAAAGAAAACGAAAACAGATAAAATGAGAAAATTAAAAGCAAATGAATAAACATAATAAATGGTAAAAGGGTCTCGTGGGTCGGAGTGTCATGTGGGCTCTGCTTCCTCAACTCATGATGAATGATAAGAGGATGCAAACTATTAGTTGGTCCTCGATCGTTGTTGAGGTTGGCAAATGCAATGGTGTATATGAGGTCGTTTATAGGGGTGAAATCGGTTCGGTTCGGTTCGATTTTTGATCGAATTAGAACCAAACCGATTCGTTTAGGTTTTCATTTTAGAAAACCAAAACCGAACCGAGAAGGGTTCGATTCTAAGCGGTTCGGTTCTAATCGGTTCGGTTCTAATCAGTTTGGTTTTTGGTTTTGGTTTGGTTTTTCCATAATGTCAATTCTTAAGAATTTGGTTCGGTTTTTTTATTTTTTATCGGTTTTCACTTCGGTTTTTTGGTTTTTTACTCGGTTTTCAATTTAATTTAGCAAAAATAATAAAAATGAAACTTAAGCTTCAATTCCACTAGAAACAAATATTCAACACTCTAAAAAAAATCAAATAAATCTACAGAAATCAAATACCAATCACCAACAATTACCAACAAACCATAATCATTCTTCAGTTCATCTTCTCCTGCAACAAATATCGAATCCAACACTCCAGAAAACACATATGAATGTCCATAATACAAATACCAACATTCTAAAAAAAAAAGACCACAAGTCGAAATAAAATGCAATGCCTCATCAGTATCCAGTTCATCTTCTCCTGCAATAACTATGAAATATCTAATCCAATGCTCTCTAGAAAAAACACATGAATGTCCAGAACACAAATACCAACATTCTCCAAAAAAAAAAACACAAGTCTAAATAAAATGCAATGCATCATCACTATTCAGTTCATCTTCTCCTGCAACAAATATGAAATATGTAATCCAATGCTCTCCAAAAATAAACATAAATGAATGTACAGAAAATAAATACCAACATTTTCTAAATCCTCTATTCGTCGATATCATCTCATTGTATTCCTGCATTATGCAATACTAACAATGATAAAATAACTACAAAATAACAATGATGAAATGAAATAACTCAACTACAAAAATGAAATCATTATAAACAATATCACCTGAGAGAATATCAATCTTCGTTTGCTGCTGTTATAAAATTCTCCAAATCTACAAAAAAAGTAATTAAGTCAATAATTACAATAACATTTAAAAACACTAATATTGACTAGACCAAAATATATGTAATTATACCTTTTTCATATTGTGTGACTTTTTCCAATGATTCGTAAATATTATCTGAAGGTCTACTACAGTCACGAATCCAACTTTGAAGACAAATGAGACTTTCTACCATTTTTAGAGCTAAGGAACTTTGAAAAGAATCTAACACTCGACCACCGCAGCTGAATGCCGATTCTGAGGCAACTGTCAAAATGGAAATAGCAAACACATCTCTTGCTATTTTACTCAAAACGGGGTACTCTTTACTGTGCATTCTCCACCAACTCAATAGATCAATTTCAGATGAAAAACTCTCAAGTTTTGCAGACAAATAATTTTCAACTTCATTATCATTGACAAACTGATCTTCATCATTACATTCTTCCTGAAATGCCTTCTCAAACTCGTCTTCGTCTAAATTGACACGAGTGATGTCAACCACGGGCCTAGAAGTATAAACTTGTTCCATGTTATTTGTTGGTGAATTCATTTTGTACTCGCAATACAATATTTTAATTGTATGTTCTAGTTCCATTATCAACTCATTTGTCTTATCCAATCCATGTAATTTCAAAAGACAATATTTGACAAACTTCAACTTATGTTGTGGATCAAGAACAACAGTAACATACATCAAATGGTTGACTTTATTGAAATCTCCCCAATATTTTTTGTATTTAATTTGCATATTAAATGTCATGGATCTTAATGAAGAGTTATCACTTACAACAAATGGTTTGATAACTCTGTGAAGTTTACATATTTCTAAGAAAAATACATTGGTAGTAATATGTAAAGTGGACGAAACTTTTAACGTCACATCATAAAATACTTTCAAGAACACTATGAATTGATGAATGGCACACCAATCTTCATCAGAGGGAGGAGTATTCATAGTATCATCTTCAAGAAATTCATATACATATTGAGTGTCATATTCTTCCAACTTTTTAAATGCTTTTTAAAATTTTTCAGCAGTATCCAACATTACGTATGTCGAGTTCCATCGAGTTGGAACATCAAGACACACATTGCTTTTGCATGTAATCTTTGCACTGTCAACACATGCTTTAAACTTTTGCATTCTTGAAGGAGAAGAGCGAACATATTTAACAGCTTTACGTATCTTTCTAATGGAATCATCATGCTCTTTTAAACCATTGCAAAAAATCAAATTTACAATATGAACAAAACATCTTATATGTAAAAACTCTCCCTCAAGTACCAAACCATTCAAATTTTTAATTGTTTTAACCAAATGGTTCAAAGCAACTTCATTGGCAGAAGCATTGTCTATGGTGACAGTCAAAACTTTTTCTATTCCCCAATCCAATAAACATTTTTCCAAAATCATAGAAATGGTTTCTCCTTTATGATTAGGTATTACACAAAAATTGATAATCTTCTTTTGCAAAGACCAACTTGAATCGATGAAGTGAGCGGTAACAACCATATAATTTATATTTTGTATAGAAGTCCATGTGTCGGTTGCCAAACATATTCTTCCGGGCAATTGAGAAAACAAGACCTTCAAATTACTATTTTCTTGTACATAAAGCTTGAAAATATCATTTGATACAGTTTTGCAACAAAAAACACTAAATTTTGGCTCCAACTCATTTGAGTATTCTATAAAACCTTTTCCATCAACAATATTGAAAGGTAATTCATCAATTACAATCATTCTAGCCAATGTATCCCGACATTTTTCTGCGCTAAATGATTTTACTGTTAAAGAACCAACTTCACTTGATCCTTCAACATCTTTTTTCCGAAATAATATTGTTTTTTGAGTTTCGCCAACAATTTCTTACAATTGCCAACATGTTTGTTCAAATTTGAAGTCCCATTTTTTACTAGATGACATGTATACGAACTTCCACAATAATTGCAAGTTGCTCGAGGGTTATCCAAGTCTACTGGTTCTACTTTAGTAAAGTAATTCCAAGCTTCACAAGTTTTGTTTCTTTTCTTTCTATGATTCATCTCATTTTCCATCCTAAAATAAAAAATGAAAATTTAACCATTGCAAATATTTTCAATCAAAACCAAATAAAACTTGCATAATTGTTGCAAACATGTATAACAGGTCTAACATTACATATCCAATTCATAACGTTAACAAGTCTAAGATTACATATTTCTTACAGCAGGCAATCTTCAATGCAAACATGTATAACAACAAAATACAGATTCAAACTCATTCACAGATTTAATCCAATTCACAAATTTAAATCCAATTGTAATAACAAATTTCTCTAATTCACAAATTTAATCCAATCGCAATAACAAAATTCTTCAATTCACAGATTTAATCCAATGACAATTTGAAACAGAACAGAAGGCTAAATTTTACCCTGCCGGCCTACCCTCACCTGAACGAGATTTGAAACTGCTAATTGTGAACTGGGTGAGAAGATTGACAAAGCTGAACGAAGATGTGAAGATTTTGCCTGAAAACAATGATTTCGAAATGGGTGAGAAAATTGACAAAGCTGAACGAACCTGTGAAGATTTGAAAAAAGAAAAAATCGAACTTGTTAACTATGAAGAATGCACGGTGAGACTTGACCTTCGCTGGGGTAGAGAGGCTGGTCACTGGTCAGTGAGCCAAGCCCAAATCGACTGCGACACTGGAATCACCTATCGATGTTCGGCTTCAGCTACAAGGACTGTGACACTCGACAGAGAAGGGAGAGGCACTCGACACTGGAGTGCTGGACAGACTACAGAGAAGGCCAGAAGGGAGATGGAGAGGCGCTCAAGGCTCGACGACCAGACGACGATGACTTCTGGTTTTAGCTTTCGGGGAGGCGCTCAAGGTTGAAGACTTAGGGTTAGGGGTATCTGCCGCAAGGCTGAAGGCTCGAAGAAGTTAAGAAATGAAGAATTAAAATTTGAAGGAGGTCGGTTCGGTTCGGGTAACCGATCTATTTCTTCACTGAACCAAGGACTGAGCCAAATATTTCGGTTCGGTTTGGATCGGTTATGATTCTCGGTTTTGGTATATTAAAACCGAACCGAACAGACTAAAACTGCTCAGTTCGGTTCGGTTACCCGGTTCGAACCGAACCGATTCCCACCCCTATTCATTTAAGCGTTGATGCGCACGGCCGCTAGTGCCCTACAATTGATGTCGAAGCCGATTGTTGTGCTTTGATGCGTACAACCGCTAGCAGAGTTTTTGGTCAATGCTAGAGCTGTTATATCACGTGTTTAGGGTCATTAAGTATTGATGTATACAGTAGCTGACATATGAGTCGATCGATGTCGAGCCCTTATCACATAGCAGTTTGTTGAATACTGTCAAAACCGAGTGCATTGATGTGCACAGTCATAGCCATTCGCCAATTGATGTCGGAACATAGTGCATTGATGTGTACAATTATGACGGTTCGCCAATTGATGTCGGAACTGGGTGCATTGATGTGCACGAGGACTTAAAAAGAAAAGGAAAAGAAATGTGAAACGAAAACAGAAAAAGATAAGATAAAGAAAAAGAGAAAGTGAAACGGAAAACAAAAAATGATTTCAAAGATGCATAACATGTTTATGTTTTATTTTATATCACTTTAGGCTCATTAGTTTAAGTCTTGATGATGTAGGTAGACGTAAGAGAACATATTTGGAGCAGTTGATGAAAGATTTACATGCTCGAGTCTTGTGGCTGGCTGAGCTAAAAGAATTTAAATGGAAATAAATTATAAAAAGTTTTGTAATATAATTAATTTATATTTTTAAATTTTTTGTTTAACTTATAAGTTTTCTTCTGTATTTTCTAAAAGCTAATTATCGTTTTAATAATGTAAGGTATTTAATTATAAACGAAAAGAATTTTATTACTTCTACTGTAATTATAAAAGGTTTTAAGTAAAGAATTTTAACAACCGAATTTATGAAAGAAAAATCTTATGATATATTTTTTTTAAATTTAATTTTACGTAATTTTTAAAGTAAATAAAAACGGGGTCAATACACACAATGCTTGTGTCCTCCAACATCTTTTGCTAACATCAAAAGAATCAAACAACTTTCAAAAGTTTCCAATACGATGCACAAGTGGTGACAATTTGTTGCATAATCATTGATAGTTGCAGTATTAAAAATATTGTTTCCAAGACTTTGGTAAAAACATTGAGTTTGTATAATAAAAAAAAAAATTCCCATACAAAATTAGATCGATGACAAGTGATCCAAAAGCTGAAGTACATGAAGTTTGCAAGATTATGATGTCAATGGAGAATTATTACAAAGAAAAAAAAAATGGTAGACATTGATGTTTGCCATATTTTACTTGAACCACCATAATTCTATGATATTGATGTAACTTATATAGGATGAAATAATACCTTGTTTGATAAGAAGATTGTTGTGGTTCCATATTTTTGAACATCCACCAAGTTTTTTTCAAGATTGATGTAGTACAAGATTTTTTAATTAATTTATTTTCTATAGTATTATATTTATTTTCTATTAATTAAGATTTTTTTTAATATTATATTATTTTGTTAAGTAATTATTTTTTAAAATTATTATTTGTAAGTCTATTTCAAGACATGTGGGTAAGTTTTAAAAACTTTCATAATTAATATAAATTATTCTTGTTTTACAAATTATTTCTCTCACTAATTTTGAAACAAATCTTCAGTTGCACCACTACCACTCATAATACTCTTAAAACTTAGAAGTTGTTAGAGTGCAAATTTGTATACTTCATTGAACCAAAATGAAAAAAGGGTCATCAAATTTGGTTAACCATCCAATTTTTTCAAAAGTTTGAATCTAGGAAGAGATGAATTCAGCGATTCTTCTTTCTATCTTATTCAGAAATAGCAGAGTAGATTTAGACAACAGAAATGTCAAAAATACAAGCAAATTCGAACACAAGCCCATTACCAAAGATGAAAAACACAAATCAGGAACTACAATTGGATGCTTCCAAACGTGAAGTTAAGTGGACCTGTGGTTTCTATTGTTGTCTCTCCCACTCCTCCCATTCCCACCATGGAAACCTTGCCACCCTCGATAACCACGCTGTCTTTCTTCTTTGTCTCGAACTTCTTCGAACTTTCACTTTTCTCTCCTGCAGACTCCTCAGCAACTATACTTTCCGCAATGTTACCTTTATTGTACAGTTCATCAACTTCTTCTATCTTCGCCATCAAACTTCTTCCCAAGTCTTCACACTCCATGAATCTTCCCTCTGCAAGTTTATTTTCAAGATTTTTAGCCTCCGCGATAATCGTTTCGACCTTCGCCTGCCAATGCCTGAATTCGGTCTTTAATATTTTCCCAGAAGTAAGCTCAGAAGTCCATTTTGAGAGCAAATCTACCCTTTCGACTTTCAATTCTTCAACTTTTCTTCTGAGTTTGATTCCATTTTCTTCGCTGTTCGACCCGCCTGCTCGAGTGAATTCATGACTCACTGAAATGTTTTTGGGCGAGTCAACTTCCGGTTTTTCGTCTCGAGCAGAATATTCCTTCACTTCTACTATCAAACTATCGACGTTTTCCATACCTGAAATCAAAACAGATCTATTCAACGTTGGTTAGGAAACATCGATTCTGTTGCATCAATCAAATTCCAAGAGGTTTCAGACCTGAGAGAGAATTTTCTATTCATCAAATTAAATGTTGCAGAGAATGTTTTACCTGCAGATCTTGATCAAGAAGCTCTATGGCTCCCCCGAATCAGAAGAGAAGAAAAAGAATGGGTATATATAGAACAAGCGTTAGACAAATCGTCAAAGTCTTCGTCGTCGTCGAACTCATCGGCTCTTGTCTGCACCATCGCGAACTAGCAGTTAAATTATACTATTGACCAATTGGCAATTCTTAAACAGCGTTCACACTTCCTGGTACAAGTTTAAAATAATATTAAATCAGAATATGTAGTCGACCTTTCATATTGCCTTTTTTGTTCTTTTAATTTTCTGGGTTATATTAAAATAATTACATCAAGTAAAATTATTTTATTTTTCACGTATTTAATATATGGTTATCAACTCTTACTTTTATGAAAATCATAATTACCTTTTTTTAAGTGGAAAAATAAAATCTCTATTGTTAAGAAATTTAGCCAACATTGCAAGTTAATTTCTTTTCAAGTGGCAATATGAACAGACTAACTACATGACTTTATTGTCGAAGACCATAACAATAAAATATGGGCAATGATTCTTGTTTGCTTTTTAATTTAAAAAACTAAACCATACAAGAAGAACCTCAAGAGTAGTAACGAGAGTGACAGTGGTAAAAAACTTGAACGCTTTGAGTTTTAGATGATGTTTCTTCTTGTTGAGAATAATACGAATGATATATAGAGTTGAGAATAAACATAAATAGTACTAATTAAGATAATTTTGAAAAAATATTGTTTTTGACAATCTCTTTAAACAAAATTAATTTTTCTGGTAAGTTCTTAAGAAAGGTCAGAGAGGTAATAAATGCTCATACTTAAAATTCAATCTGCTTAAACAGAGCTTACTTATACAGTTCAATTATACTATTAACAAATACGAAAACGATAGCAAATGTGATATAAAAATATCAAGAATATTTTTTTCACACTGTTATAATTTAACAGCAAAAAAGTAATAGAAACAATAGCAAAAATAGACACTAAGAATTTTTATGTGAAAATCCAAATAGAGAAAAAACTATGAAAACCGAGTCTAGAAAGATCTCATTATGAGAAATAGGATTTTTAATATTATTCTAGAAATAAAATATTATAAAGAATACTTACTAAGAAAAAAATCTTCCACTTTTAAACTTCATAACGTACACAAAAACACCCCACCTATTTTTCTTTCAATTTTTCCTTTTTCTCCCTCAAAATAATCCTCACTATTTTTCCTTGCTCTTGTTATCTTCTTCTCCTCTCTATTTTGGATACCTATAACATTCTCCACACTTCTCTATTTATGGAGAAATCGAAGCAAAAGGAAACAAGTCTTCTGCGCATGGCAGAAAGAGCAATCGGCAAAATGTGTTGTTTTTTTTTCTTCATCATCTATCTACCACATTTAATGTAATAAGTAAATGTCAAATATTTTATCATGAAAGAAGAATCCAACAAATCTTTCTTTCCTGAATTATGATGAGGTGAGTCTAGGTCAATTGAGCTTTCCGTAAAAAAGCATGAGCTGTAATAGTGTAATGGGTGATACAAATAGAAACTCACTCCCTCCACATGTCAGCAAATTCATCCAGCTCCAACGGATTAGACTGCACGTGGGTCTTCCTCCACTTCGCTTTGACTTTCATCGCATATTTTCCAGCCTTCTTTTGTCTCTTATCAGCTCGAATCTGGAAACATCGAGCAGTAGCTTTCAAAAACAGTTCATAGGCTTATGCAGCTGTGGTTGGAGTTGTAGGTGTTAGACGAATTTTACATTCAAAACAATACTTTAGTTCCTAATTTAACATAATAGATTTAACCAATAGATTTCTATAATTTAGGGATAAACAAAACAATAAATTACCAACGTTGATCCATGCTTTTGATGTAGATGTAGATGCGGAATACTTTTATCGCCTTGATCATTTTCCTTTACTTTTCTCTTCGATGATTAAGAGACGAATGGTTGTCTTTCTCAAGAGATTAATGGTTTCTTCCTTTCTTGTATCATTTTCTGAAACTCTTTCTAAAAACCCTAATGTTCCAATCTCTTTAAGAGAATATAAAAAGAATTTTTAAGGAGAATTTACAGATTTGCCCTTTCATCTTACAGAGAATATATGAAAATACACTTTTATTCATATCTGTTTATTTATATCTCTTTAACCATATATTATATACTTTAATAAGGTCAAGGAGAGGGAATTAAAACTCAATCAACCTAATTTCTTTTATGATTAACAATTATCACATTAAGCAATTTAATATTAAGTCAATCCACTTTAATTATCATGGACCACACAACAGATTATTAAAATAATCTAACAATCTCCCACTTGGGCCATGTTATAGTAACTTTAATAAAATCGATTTTCAACTATTACTTTTCAGCTGTTACAACTTGTAATTCACAATCCTTTCTATAGTGTACTATAATGTGAATTTATCAAGCATTCTTTTCATAATGAATTGTATAATAAGATCATGGAAGTCACAAGTCTTTAATGATAACATGATTCTTTCCATGTATCACAATTAACACAATTCATCAATTCTTTAATCGAGGAACACTATATATATATATACCTTTCAACTTTAACTTTTCATAAAGTTTACATATTATTCATAAACAACTTTAATTGTATACACCATTATATGAATAATAAACATCCATACAAAAACATCTTCTTTAATTGAATTCAAAGGTGTAATAAGATACAAGTTATACTTTTACAATCACATAAACAAAGACTTATCACCTAAACTCATCCTTACAACATGTTCTTTAAAGGCTTTGGGTGGCAATCCTTTCGTCAATGGATCCGCTTTCATTAAATTTGTGCTTATGTGCTCAATGCACACCTTTTGTTTTTGTATCTCTTCTTTGACTGCCAAGTACTTTAAATTCATATATTTTGCCCCTTTCGAGTACTTGTCATTCTTCGAGAAGAAAACAACTGTGGAATTATCACAATAAATTTTCAGCGGTCTAACTATACTGTCGACCATACTTAGACTCTGAATTAAGTTTCGCAACCACAATGCTTGAATTGTAGATTCAAAACATGCCACAAATTAGCCTCCATAGTGGAAGTAGCAATCGAAGATTGTTTTCCACTTTTCCAAGACACAGCTCCTCTATCTAATAGGAACAACTAACCGAAAGTAGATTTCCTCGAGTCTACACATCCGGCATAATCTGAATCTGAATATCCAATCACTTCAAGATGACTCGATTTTCTGTAAGTGAGCATGAATTCCTTTGTTCATTGTAAATACCTAAGGACTTTCTTTGCAGCTCTCCAGTGATCCATTCCAGGGTTACTTTGATATCGACCCAACATCCCTATTACAAAAATGATATCTGGCCGAGTACATGTCTGAGAATACATTAAGCTTCCTACAGCTGATGCATATGGAATAGATTCCATTTCTTTACATTACAAATCACTTTTCGGACATTACATTTGACTAAACTTGTCCCCTTTCTACAACTGATGCATATGGAATAGATTCCATTTCTTTACGTTCTAAATCACTTTTTGGATATTGCATTTGACTAAACTTGTCCCCTTTCTGAATTGGAGCTACACCAGTGGAACACTTATCCATTCGGAATCTCTCAAGAATTTTATTGATATAACCTTTCTCAGACAATCCCAATAATCATTTTTGTCTATCACGGAATATTTCTATTCCAATTACATAGGATGCCTCACCCATATCTTTCATTTCAAAATTCTTTGAGAGAAAAGCTTTTATATCATGTAACATTCCCTTATTATTTGCAATAAGAAGAATATTGTCAACATACAATACTAGGATACAAAACTTACTCCCACTAACCTTCTTATAGATACACTGATCAACGGTATTTTCTATAAAACTGTATGACGTAATGGTATCATTAAACTTAATATATCATTGTCTGGAAGCTTGTTTTAATCCATAAATTGACTTATTCAATTTACACACCAACTTTTCATTTCCAGGAAATGAAAACCCTTATGGTTGATCCATGTACACTTCTTCCTCTAAGTCACCGTTAAGAAAGGTGGTCTTTACGTCCATTTGGTGAAGCTCTAAATCATAATGAGCTATCAAAGCCATAACTATTCTTAAAGAGGCTTTCTTTGAAACCGGAGAGAAGGTCTCTTTATAGTCAATGTCATCTTTCTAAGTATAACCTTTGGCGACAAGTCTGGCCTTATACCTTTCGATGTTACCTTTTGAATCACGTTTGCTTTTGAAAATCCATTTACAACCAATGTATTTCTTTCCTTCAAGTAACTCTATAAGTTCCCAGACTTTATTGTCATCTATCGATTTCAACTCTTCCTTCATAGCATTTAACCACTTTTCAGAATCATTACATTCCATGGCTTGATTAAATGAGTCTGGATCATTGTCATTACTCAAGTCACATTCCTCTTCAAGTGAATAAATCACATAATCATCAGAAATTGCTGGTCTCCTTTGCCTTACAGACCTTCACAATTCTGGTCCTAGTGATGGTTCACTTACGACTAGATCATCATTACGACTTTGATTGGTTTGAATATTCATTTGTCGTTCTGGTATGTTGTTGGACTGTGATACAACAAAAGGAATGACAACTTGATGAGAAGTACTAGGTGTTGTTTCCTCCACTAGATTCTCTTGAATATTCACCTTTCGTGATTCATCACTCCCACTGAACTCGCCATCCTCAATGAATAGAGCATTTCCAGATTCCACTATTCTTGTACTATTCTTTGGACAGTAAAATATGTACCCTTTAGACTTTTTCGGATAGCCGATGAAATAACCACTGATGGTTCTTTCATCGAGCTTCTTTTCATGTGTATTATATATCCTTACTTCTGCTGGACAACCCTAAACATGGATATGTCTTAAACTAGGTTTCCTTCCCATCCACAGTTCATAAGGTGTCTTAGGAACTGTCTTACTAGGAACCCTATTCAGCAGATATGCAGCGGTTTTCAAACCATGCATCCACAACGATAAAGGTACATCACTTTGATTCATCATACTCCTAACTATTCTGATAACAGTACGATTCCGCCTTTCAGTTACACCATTTTGCTGTGGTGTTCCTGACATTTTATACTGTGCACAAATGTCTCGACTTTCAAAAAACCTTGCAAATGGACCTTTTTTGTCCATTCTCATCGAATTTTCTGTAATATTCAACACCACTATCAGATCTCACTACCTTTACTTTCCTATCTAACTGTCTGTCCACCTCATTGATGAATATTTCTAGAACATTCATCGCTTGAGACTTTTCATGCATTAAATACAAATAACCATAACATGAGAAATCATCTATAAAAGTGATAAAATACTTTTCACCACTCCATGAAGGAGTGTCAAATGGACCACATGTTGGTATATATCAATTCTAAAAGTTCGCTACTTCTTGTGGCAGGATACTTTGATGTATGTTTAGTTTGCTTTCCTTTAATACAATCTATACACACGTCCCAATCATCAAAATCTAATTGAGGTAAAATATTACTTTTCATTAACCTCATCATCCTTTCTTTAGATATGTGACCTAGACGTTTATGCCATAAGAAAGCGGAACTTTCATTTGTTGCATTACGTTTAGTTCCAATCACATGATCAACATTAAATAGAGATTCAATATATTTAGCATTGAGATGAAAACATTATAAACCATTCTTTAAAATACCAAAACCATAATAGTATTTCTGTTTATACAATTTAAAAACACCATTACCAATCTCAATATTAAATCTTACATAATCCAACTTTACAACAGAAATTAAATTCCTAGCACATTCAAGAACATAAAGATACTCTTCTAGATCCAGGTGGTATCCAGTATCCAGGATCAATCTATACGTCTCAATTCCTTGTATCCGTGCCTTCATTCTTTTTCCCATATATAGAAATTTTTCATTCCCATTTATGGGCTGGATCGAAAAAAATCTCTGCCTAACATTAGACACATGAATAGTAGCTCCAGAATCTAACCACCAAATATTACTAGGCACTTCTATAATATTTGATTCAAAACATACTAAAACAAATAATGTACCTTTATTTTCCAACCAAACTTTTCTTTTCGGACAATCCTTTTTGGTATGTCCAACTTTGTTGTAGAAGTAGCACTTAAGCTCTTTTCGGATTTGGCCATCTTTCATCTTTAATTGACATTTTCCCTTCTGTTTGTTCTTCTTACTTGACTTTCCCTTGCTACTATTGGCTTCCTTTTGAAACGTCAAATTAACAGTATGGTCCTTCATTTTCTTCAACTTCCCTTCTTTTTGAATCAACATGGCCTTAATTTCCTGAAAGTTCCATTCTCTTTAATGGTGTTGTAATTCACCTGGAACTGGCCAAACTCAAGGAGAAGTGAGTTGATGATAAATTGAATCAAGAATGATTCACTTACATCCATACCCAATGTTTTCAGCCTTGCTGCCAAATTGGCTATGCTTGTTACATGATCATGAATGGGTTGAGACCAATCAAATTTCTTGGTCGTCACTCACTCATTAGATTCCCTACAGCAGACTTATCTGTAATGTCTGATTGAGAATATTCTTTGATTTTAGACATGAACTCCTTTGCTTCATTTGTCTTTGGCATTGATAACTTAATATTTTCAGTCATTGTCATCTTCATCAAGCTCAAAATCAGCCTGTTAGACCGCTCCCAAGTCTCACTGTATGACTTGTCAGCTTTCGTACTGGTCTCATTAATGGCTGGTGGTCTCTCACAAACTAATGCTAGGTCTAAATCTAATACACCCAGTTGAAACTGGATTTTTTTTTACCAATCAGCATAGTTCAAACCATTGAAGTTGAGTAAAGAATTGTCAGAGGCAAATAAATTAATAGAGGCTGCAAAAACAAAATACATGCTCATTCATCAACTTAATCAAATTCAAATAAATAACCATAATTTTTATTTATTTAAGTTTACCTTTGGGTAATCCTTAAATAAATAATCGATCATTGATGTTATTATATAAACTTTAATAGACTTATAAACATATTTAACATAACATGATCAATATCTTTGGATATTTAATCATATTAATTAAATATATAAATATGTCACTATAATATTATTAATTATAAACATTGATCCACTTTTGGGTGACCTACTAGTCTATAATTAATTATTTCCTTTCAATAATATCACTATAATTTATTTCTTTAAGTTCACCTTTGGGTAATCTTTAAAGAAATAATCGATAATTGATGTTATTATATAAATTTTAATAGACTTATAAACATATTTAATATAACATGATTAATATCTTTGGATATTTAATCATATTAATCAAATATGTAAATATGCCATTTTAATATTATTAATTATAAACATTGGTCCACCTTTGGGTAACCTACTAGTCTATAATTAATAATTTCCTTTCAATAACATCACCATAATTTTGTCACTTTAATATTATTAATTATAAACATTGGTCCACCTTTGGATGACCTACTAGTTTATAATTAATAATTTTCTTTTGGTCCATCACGAGTATTAGATTAATCATAGTATTAATCAATACTCTTCATGCATAATTTTGATTGAAATTTCCTACCTTTACACGAAACAAAATTGATCTAATATATAGAAAATAATTATGCAGAAATCATAATTATAGAAACCCTAATTTTCGATGGATAATTCTGATTAAAAATTTCCTAACTTTACACGAAATAAATTTCATCCAATATGTAGAAATAATTGTGCAGAAACCATAATCATAGAAACCCTAATTTTTCATGTATAATTCTGATTGAAATTTCCTACCTTTACAAGAAATAAAATTCATCCAATATATAGAAAATAATTATGCAGAAACCCTAATTATAGAAACCCTAAATTTTTCGTCAATACGTTAATTACCGTCCTTTGATACCAATTGTTAGACACATTTTACATTTAAAACAATACTTTAATTCCCAATTTAACGTAATAGATTCAACTAATAGATTCTATAATTTAGAAATAAACAAAACAATAAATTACCAACATTGATCCATTCTTTTAATGTATACATAGATGCGGAATACTTTTATCGCCTTGATCATTTTCCTTTACTTTTCTCTTCGATGATCAAGAGACTAATGGTTGCCTTTCTCGAGAGATTGACAATTTCTTCCTTTCTTGTACCCTTTTCTGAAACCCTAATATTCCAATCTCTTTAAGAGAATATAAAGAGAATTCTTAAGAAGAATTTACAGATTTGCCCTTTCATCTTACAGGGAATATATGTAAATACTCTTTCATTCATAGCTGCTTATTTATATCTGACTCTTTAACCATATATTATATACTTTAATAAGGTCAAGGAGAGGCAATTAAAACTCAATCAACTTAATTTTTTTTATACTTAACAATCATCATATTAAGCAATTTAATATTAAGTCAATCCACTTTAATTAACATGAACCACACAATAGATTATTAAAATAATCTAACAGTAGGATGAATGTAAATAAAAACTAATTTACCTTGGTCGGAGATGTAGAATGGATTGGCAGAGTGTTGCGCCTCCAAAACTACCTCCAAATTTCTTAGTTGAATTTAAACAAAATCTAAGACCCACCTATGAGTATCCCATTATTTTTGTCAAAAGACTAATTAGTCCATAAAATTTATTAAAGTGCAAACACAAACCTCCACTAGAGTCATTTTATCAAGGCCCTCATGAACTATTTTATCCAATTCATCATGAGGAACCACCACCTGCATTGAACAACAGAAAGATGATAAAAAGACACTTCGAGAATAAGAATATGATAGTCATACATCATAAGATATCTAACAGCTCTAGAGAGAGAGAGATAGTATAAGAACACAGAACTAACTACTCAAGGTATCCTGGTAGTCAAATAAGTATGCTAGATTTACTAACACTAATAGTACCAAGTTCAGAACTCCTTTTACGATAAAGCATCTGAAGTGCAAAAATAAAATAGAAGAAAGAAAGCAATCGCCATATATGGGAAACCAAAATTCAAGTGCAAAAAAACCAACATCCAATTAAGAGTTATGCCTCAAAAAATAAGGAAGAAGAGCAACTCTTCAGCTCAAACAGCACATTCAGTGTTGAGCTTTTGATTGTACCTTGTTATCCTTCTTACAATGTGGCAAAAGTGATACTATATTCAACATCAGATGTAGATACCCAGACAACACAATTACCAAACTCATAACTTAAATTAAATTCATCTTAACAATATGTCTAAAGGCGAGTCTGTGCAAAAAAAGGTCTACAATTTTTTTAAAAATGTAAAGAAAGAAAATGGAGTTTTGAACCTGAAGTTAATACGGCGAGAACAAGTAACTAGAATTAATCTTCTTACTCTCCTCCTTATTTTTCCAACCCTTGACAGTCCTTTGAGGTCTATCACACACAGTGACCTCCTTCTTCTCCCGCGCTACAGATTTTGTTTCTGATTGCTTCCGCTTCTTCCCCATTAAATAGTCTCTTCTACGAGAATTCGAAACACAAAGAAGAATACGTGTTCCACAACAATTGGGTAACACCAATAAAAAAAATCACCAACCCAAGCTCGACGAACAGAAGTTGCAGCACATTAAGCATACTCGTACTAGTAGAACGTCAAACCCTTGATAGATAAATCCTATCTACTTCAGCCCAAGAGATAACTAACCATCTTGGAAAGGCTAGAATTTTAAATAAATAAATAAAATTAATTGATTTTTATTTTTTATTTTTAGTCTTCTATGTACTTGCACACGTAATTTGCTTAGATTGTATCTTTATTTGTGTTTACTCGTCTTATCTTATGGTCTTATGATCATCATTATAAGCTATATTTTAATTATATGCTGCTTTTGCACGCGTCAAAAAAGTCTTGTTATAAAGCTAGGATTCGTAGAGTGGCTTACTTTATTCGAAAGAATTTCTTTTCACCTTAACTTATGGAACTAATTAGGGTAAAATGCATAGCCTTAAATTTTAGGGTGAAGAGTAAATATGTCTTAAACTATTATTTTAGACAAATAACCTCATGAACTTAGGATCATTAGCAGTTAAATCTCTGTTGTTAGAAGTACCATAAAAAAAATAATAAATCACGGTTGTCATGTGATATTCTCTGTTTGATGATTTTCAAAGAGAAACTATTTCTAATAGAACAATTTTTATGCGATTTTGGTGATTTCTAAAATGACAAATTAAAAAAATCAAGACCCATAATCATCAAGACTGTTCCACCGGGAGGTGTTTCTTTTTGAAAATCACCTAACATATAAGATCATGTGACAAAAATATAATTTGTTTGATGACACTCTTAACTATATGGTCTTAATTGCTAACACCACTCAATTTAAGGGGTTATTTACTCAAAAAGAATGTTTAAAGAACTATTTTTTTTTCACTCCTAAATTTAATGAATAATATTTAATTTACCCAAATAATTAATATCTTAAAAGTAAGATAAAATACAAGTTTGATTTTAAATTTTGGGGGTTCGTTCAACTTAAACCTTGAACGAAGAGAATGAAGAGAATGAAGAAGATGAACATTAAACTGCACCATAAATAAAGTAAATATCCAATTAATTTTTTTTTTATTTTGCTCGGTTTGATTTCGTTTCAGTTTTAGTTTTAGATTTCGACTCAATATGAGTCAGTTTAGACTAAATTCTGTATCAGTTTTAGTTGTTTTACAATTGCCCTAGGCTAGTTTTGGTCTGTTTGATTTGTGTTTTTTAATCTAAAATTAAAAAAATATATAAATATTATAGTATCGGTTTGGTTTGATTCCAGCCAGAGTAAAACTAACTATGATATAATTTTAATAGCTTCGCAATGCAAAATTTAAGGTGCATTTTGTTCAAAAACAAAATAAAAATTTAAGTTGAATAAACCTCAAACTTCAAATTTTATTTTCTTTTTAAAAAAATCAAGATTCAAGTTAAACAAAGCATCAAAATTTAAGATTTAGTTTGTATTTTACTCTAAATAATAAATAAAAATATTTTCGCAAAAAAATTAAAACAAAAAAATCTCGTATCCAGTTCTAGGAATGCTGTTGACTCGAGTATAACAGTCAACTTTAAATCTGGCCCCACATATGACACCTTCACTGTCAACCCTCTGCATCGCCTTCATCTTATGCATTGGATGTTCAAAGCTCATCAATCCTCCTTCACTGTGAAACATACACCCTGCAGAGAGATGATTTAATGGAGTAACCATCATTTACAATAACTGGAAAGCCATATAATTTTCTGTAGGGAAAGGAGCAAATGATTTAGCACAGCCCTCTTTAATGGCATCCAAATCATCGGAAATGGCAACAGACCCATCTGCTACAATCCCCACAAAAGCTTAACGCCGCCATCAGCGCCCTACGCCGACAGAAATCAGCCATTTGTGAACCAGTCGACTCAAGTAAAAGAATTGGCTGGAATCAATCTTACCAGTGCAGCAAAAACAGTTGCAGCTCTAGTGTCGTAGAGGACGAAGGTAAAGCTACCGTCGAGATCCTTTATAACTTGATCGGCTGGGTAGGGCCCTCTGTCCCGAAGAGCTTTATAAGCTTCTAGTATCATATATATTAATGGTTTTCTACTTCGAATTTAAAATTTGAAATTAAAAAAAAAAATCCTATACGTTAATGTGAAAATATAAATTTATTGTATAATTGTAAAAAAAAGGACAATTTAAGCTAATCATATTGATACAAAACATTAATACTTTTGGAAACTTTCTAATATGGTGCATGGCCGATTATATTTTTGTCGTCATCAAACATTTTATTAATGTTATATTTCGATATCGACATGCATACCAGATTCTTAATTAAGATTGAACATCGTGCTTTAGAGTTTGATAGATTGAAAGCAATTTCCATCCCGAAATTTATACATCCAACAACCAAAACTTCCTTTCCTTTGTATTTGGAAGTTGATTTGTATTAATTGGAATGCAAATTGTTTCATGTGAAGCTACCTAATCCAGGTCATTTCTGAATAACGCCCTCTCCATTTTCACCATTTCAAACCACTAAAAACTTTGCATGTGTAAACCTCCTCCTTCCCCTTGATCGTATTTTTAGCTTCGACCCACCATTTCTTTTCAATTCGATCAAAGGAACCCAACTTGATAGTTCGAGAAAGACAGGGCCTGATGTTGAAATGCGAGATGTAATTGTCTAAGATAATGTGGGAGAGGAAGTAGCTTGTGTTCTCCTACATCTTTTGCTTACATCAAAAGAATCAAACAACTTTCAACGTCACAAAATTTTTCGAATACGATGCACAATTGGTGACAAAATTGTAGCATAATCATTGATAATGGCAGTATTAAAAATATTGTTTCTAAGGCTTTGGTAAAGACATTGAGTTTGTAGAATAAAAAAAAATCTTTCTCATACAAAATTAGATCGATGACAAGTGATCCTAAAGTTTAAGTATTTGAAGTTTGCAAGATTATGATGTAAATGGAGAATTATTACAAAGAAAAAAAAATCATGTATGATATGATAAATATTGATGTTTACCATATTTTACTTGAACGATCATAATTCTATGACGTTGATGCAACTTATAAAGAATGAGATAATACATTCGTTTTTAAGTGGTTTGATAAGAAAATTGTTCTGGTTCCATATTTTCAAACATGGATCAACAAAGTATTATCTTCTATATGAGTTCTTTACAGCTATAAAAATCGAGGACGAGGTTTTTTCAAGAAGAAGATTGATGCAGTACAAGATTATTTAATTATCTTATTTTCGATAATATTATATTTATTTACTATTAATTAAAATTTTGACTTCTTATTTAATTATTTTTTAATATTATATTATTTTGTTAATCCATTGTTTCTTTAAATTATTATTTGGAAGTTTGTTTAAAGAGTTATTTGTAAGTTTTAAAAGACCTTTCACAGTTAATATAAAGGGAAAATGACAAATCAACCATCGTGGTTTCTGGTCAATGACAAGTCAACCACTGTAGTATATTTGTTAACAAGTTAACCACTAACGTATGAGAAATTGACAAATCCAACATCACACTCAAGTTAACACAGGCAAAGAAAAAGCCTGGACGCCACTGTTGTTCTATACCCCACCTCTCTTCTGCGATAGCCCACCTCTCTTCTGTGAGTTTAGCTGCTTCTTGTATTTGGCCTTGTTGCGTCCATATGCAAGTGATGACAGACCAGATACAAATGCAACAAGGCCAAATACAAGAAGCGGCCAAACTCACAGAAAAGAGGTGGGCTATCGCAGAAGAGAGGTGGAGTATAGAACAACAGTGGCGTCCAGGCTTTTTCTTTGCCTGGACGCCACAGGCTTGAGGGTTTGCCTGGACGCCGCAAACCAACGGCGTCCAGGTTTGAGGGTTTGCCTGGACGCCGCTGGTTTGCGGCGTCAAGGCTTTTTCTTTGCCTGTGTTAACTTGAGTGTGATGTTGGATTTGTCAATTTCTCATACGTTAGTGGTTAACTTGTTAGCATATATACCACAGTGATTGACTTGTCATTGATCGGAAACCACGATGGTTGATTTGTCATTTTCCCTAATATAAATTATCCATATTTTAAAAATAATTTCTCTCATTATTTTACTTGGAAACAAATCTTACTGCTGCACCAACAAGAAGAGAAAACTTAAGCACTTAAAGCATAGGGATGGATGTAATGTCAACACCTGGATTCTTCTTTCTATCTTATTCAGAAATAAGAAATGTCAAATATATAACAGCGTAAGTGCAGTTGAAGTATTACTCTAATCACATTCTTGTAAGATTACACATTGAATCAAGTCGGATTCCATCAGAAGCCTCGATTGATTATAACAAGCGAATTCGAACAGAAGCCCAGAACGAAACATTTCCTTTGAGAGGAACTACTATTGGATGCTTCCAAACGTGAAGTTAAGTGGACCGTTGGTTTCTATTATTGTTTCTCCCACTCCTCCCATTCCCACTATGGAAACCTTGCCACCCTCAATAACCACGCCTGACCTCTCTTTCTTCTTTGTCTTGAACTTACTGGAACTTTCACTTTTCTCTCCTGTAGACTCCTCTGCAACTATACTCTCTGCAAAGTTACCTTTATTGTACAGTTCATCAACTTCTTCTATCTTCCCCATCAAACTTCTTCCTAAGGCTTCATACTCCATGAATCTCCCCTCTGCAAGTTTATTTTCAAGATTTTTAGCCTCCGCGATAATCGTTTTGACCTCCGCCAACCAAAGCCTGAATTCGGTCTTTAATATTTTCCCAGAAGTAATCTCAGAAGTCCATTTTGAAAGCAAATCTACCCTTTGGATTTCTAACTCTTCAACTTTTCTTCTGAGTTTGATTAGTCCCGACGACCCGCCGGCTCGAGCGAATTCATGACTCACTAACACGTTTTTAGGAGAATCAACTTCCATTTTTTCGTCTCGAGCAGAAGCTTCCTTCACTTCTACTATCAAACTATCGACGACCTTTCCCAACTCAGTAGTCATAGGCAAAATACTGTCTCCTTCTTTTTGTTGAAATTCCATCTCTTTTTGTTTGAAAGCATCGTTTAAAGCTCTTTGTAGGGTCTTCATGTCGTTGGAGCTGGTATTCTTCCCCAGCTTCTGGTAGATCTCAATCAGCTCGTTCATATTTTTTATAGACTCGCCCACGCTTTCCATGCCTGAAATCAAAACAGATCTATTCAACGTTGGTTAGGAAAGTGTTATGGTATTGCTCGGTAATCGCAAGAACAGGAGGGTTTAAAGGAAAAGAAAGAAGAAGCTTGCACAGAGAAAGGGGAATATAGCAAAAGTAACAAAATACTATTCTTCATCGACACAGCTTCTCTTTCCCCATTTTTATTCTAATTTTGTGTTGTCCATTCTGCCCTTCTCAAATAGTGCCTCGTATAGGTAAAATATGCCTTTTTAGTCTCACCATAACACCCCTCCCCCTTGCAATATCTTTGTCCCAAAGATATACCCTTTTTGTACACCCTCTCCGCATCGTCCAAAGGCAAGTAAGATTTGGGTTAAGACTGAAAGAAATCCTTAGTTCTTTGTAGATCTCTTATGCCAATCATTTCGTTATGCAGTTTTCCGGCCTCCAATAATGGCTTGATGAAGGTGTTAAATGCAACTGTATCAAGTGCCAAAATTAGTGGCCTAAGCAAGGACTAGTAATCTGTGAGTAAAGATTGCCAAAATTGTCCGACAACACAGCAATCTTCAAGCTGAATTACCATGAACTTTAAGACCAGCTTAGCCAAATGGGAGGAAGTGAACCTGTTCTGTGTTGGAAATATCCTTTTGCTAGTAGTTCCACAGTTCTATGGAAGACTCAATCTAACAGAGCTTCTCTCACTTATGGCAGTTACACCACAATTGGTTGGTGAAGAAGGCAGGCTCTGTTGTTTACCTCCATCTACAGATTTGTCACAACTACAATTTTCCGGATCTTTGCCCTGCATAATATGCAGAATAGAGCATCCTTCTCTCCATAAGGTTGCTGTAGATCATCCTCTTTGTGGCAGCCTTCTCTCATAAGCATACCACAAAAGAAGCAAAAAATTGTAGAAAACCAACTTGATTTATACCTATCAGATTTCTCTTTATTTCCTAAGCCCTATTTTCTGAGTTCTTCTGAAAAACATCAAGCTTTTGGTCATGCTTCCTGATGAAAGAATTTGGTCTGTATATTCTTTCTGTTTTTGTCTAATAACATACTCCTCTGTGTTTGACTTTGTTTCGGAATTAGAATTGTCATATACTTTGTGTGTCTGCCTGTTCTTTGAATCTTCTATAAGGCGACTCGGCATACTCTCCCCTTCAACAACAATTATTGGTACTGTAGATACTATCCCAGTAGATTCTTTGAAAATTTTTTGGAGTCAGCTTGTTAGACTCAGCAGGCTCGGTGAGCCTCGACCAGCTCGTTTAACCTCTCTACTTCTCCCCATGTTCAGCTTCTAAGACGTGGGCAGCAATTCTTTCTATTTTCTGGAGCAGATTATTTCAGTTTCAAAGTTTCTTTTCTATTTCCTTTGCTTTATTTCAGTACGTGGGTAGTTGAATTCAAGTTGTATTGATAGATCAGATGAATTAGTTGATGAAAAAGGAGAAGAAAAGCCTAAACACAGTCCAACGAAGCTTTACTGTCAATCTGGAAATTTTCTACTAAAATATTGTTGAAGAATGTTTTGTCAAGTCGTCTTTCAATTATCAAACTAATTATGTTTGTAGAGTGTTGAATATTTGGTACAACAAATATCGATTCTGTTTCATCCATCAAATTCCAAGAGGTTTCAGACTTGAGAGAGAATTGTGTACTCATCAAATTAAATGTTGCAGAGAATGTTTTTCCTGCAGATTTTGATCAAGAAGCTCTATGGCTCTCCTGAACCACACGAGAAGACAAAGAATGGCATACAGAACAAGCGTTGGAGCAAGCTTTTGAATCAAATCAAATAAAAAAAAAGACGAAACCAGAGGCAGCAATCCCTCACAGTAAGCTTCAACAAAGGGATTGGAGAACTAAGGAGATGAAAGAGAGAGCTTACCCACCTCAAATTAAATGGACAGACGTTCTTCCAGGAAAATTGCTAGCTGCTGAGGAAAAGGAAGAAGAAGAAAGCGTCTTCATCAAAGTCGCCGGATCTTGTCTTCACCATGACCCACTTGCAGCAGAATATTATTGGCCAGCTGTGATAAAATAGTAACATAGTTTTAATTTGACTAAATTTTATGAATTTTGTCACGCGCTTGAGGAACATTACTTGTAGTAATCAATAGGGAAAATCAAAAACCAACCACCTTACTTTACTATTAATGGCCAATCAATTATCTATTTTTTTTATAATAAATTAACTATTAAACTATAAAAAAAATGTCGTTGCTAACATCACTGTCATATTTGCCTTTAAATATTTGACTTTGATTTGCTGTCGCTCAATATTTTTCAAAATAACCTTGTAATATTGATAGTTTGCCGCGGATTAAATACGACCCATCGCGGATTGACAATAAATTGCGGCTGCTTAATACTGATTCGGCACTGTTCATCGTGCCTCGTCCGTTGTTCCTTTGCCCTACTATATAATACTCAATCGTGCTCTCCGACGAGTTCACTGCGTACCACGATATCCTTGGCGAACATTTGTACTCTCAAACCATCGTTTCACACTGTGTAATCGATAACAATGGGTTCTCGCGCAAAGAAAATGTCGCTCAAGCAAAAGGGTGGTTTGTCGCAGACTCATCCACAACCACAGGTAGAAATGACGGACTTTGCCCGTAAACGCCGTCACCTTGCAACTGACCTCGTCGGTCAATTTCACTGCACTGTACCTGTCACGATGCAAGATTGAGCACCCGTGGCAAAAAGAGCAATCGTCACAGTGTAAGATGGAGCACCCGCTGAGGTGCAAGCTAGAGCATCTGCGGCGGGTGAAGATGGAGGAGCCGCGGCGGGCCGTGTTGGCAAAATTGAAGTTGAAGCCGAGGTTGAAGCACAACCTCAACCGCTGCCTCGGAGGTGCACTGGTCCATTTCCAACCCTTTGCAGCGGGTTTCCACTTCCCACTCTTCAGGACAGCTTACGCCCATGAACGATATGAAACTAATGTTAAACACCGTTCAATTATTGTTTCTAGAAGAGTAGACTTCGAGTCCTTGGCTGAGTTGGGAATCGAAGAATTGTTTGAGAGGGCTGGCTTAGCCGGTTTGTGCCAATTGGGTGGAAGTTACTGTGAACGGATTGTCAAACTGTTTTATGCAAATTTGGAATTGTCTACCCAGCTATTAGAGGTTCGAACTTATATGTTTGGATAGAAGTTGAGGTTGACTCCCAATAATCTTAACGTGATGCTTGGATGTGCGATGGAGGGACCAAACGATCACTATTATCACTTGTCTCAGGATCCATCTTTCATCAAGTGAGGAGAATGGCTGACAGTGCTTAAATTGTTGCACTGAGATCCCGAGATTGATGCGTACAAGAAGCCAAATTCTAGTGAGTTAAATGTCATTGCCCGAGTGATCCACATAATCATGACGCATACCATTTTGCCTCAGGATGGACATCGAGACCATGTTAGCTGCATAGATCTTTATTTACTCGATAAGGTGTTCACTAGGAAAAAAATGAACATCGGATATGTCATTTTGAGTCACATGCACGAGATGCTGAACAACCTAGCCAAGAGTCTGCCATTCAATTGGCTCATTCAGATGATTGTTAAGCAATCTGGGGTACCAATCTCGGAGGATGAGCCGAGAATCGAAGAGAAGACCACAGACCTCAACAACAGATTTAAAGTGGATAGAAAAAATTTGGCTTTCTTTATCATTTATCTCTTGAGATTGTGTCAAAATATTATGCTGAAATTCGTCCATTAGAGGTGTTTTCGTTGTGTCAAAGTTTTCTTGAAAAGTTGGGGAAACACCAATTATGTGCCGCAGGTCATTGTTTATCTGGGCAACCTCTCACTATTTATTAGGTCGACTGCAAATAATCCAAAAATTACCCTTTTGAACTTAGTGTGTTTTTTGGTCGATCACTCCTCAGCCACAGATCGACAGCACGTTTCCATAACTCTCTTCGTCAAAACTCCATCGCAACATTGTTGGCTATACTCTTCTATATACATCTCTTATTCAATATATGAGTACATTATCTCTTATTCGTGACACTGTTGAATGACCAGAGACCTTTATCACTAGTGTTATCAATCGAATCAAAAGGAGGTGTGACTTAGAGAGAAATCAATAAAGATATTAGTAAAAGATATTCCCCCAATACTTATGGCAACGATTAAATCTTTTAATCCTGGGTTTCTAATTTTCTTTAGTTAGTAGAAAGAGTTTGAAGAACTAGTATATAATGTATTAAATGTAACATGATATAATAAAACTTTAGTAATTTGATAAATTTTTAACTTTTGACATGAACACACACTCTCTAAGGTAAAAATACTTTGAGAATAATCTTGAATTATGTTAATTTGAATATTTGATGATAAGTTAGAATTTTCACCGGTTAAGAATTGAAAGCAAATCTAAGAATTTTATATTATAATGTTTGTAACATGATTAAAGTCATTTTCAAAGTTAAAATTTTACTTGGGTAGTTGTTATTTTACATCACTCAAGGATGAATAATGATTCAAATTTGTGAGTGTGATAACTCGTGAAAAAGAGTTATTACATAGATGTATTTTATTATGAATATTGTTTAATCGATGATTTAACAAATAACAATTGTATTTTTGTTATGGAATGCTACAACACACTACAACATTGTATTTAATTATAAAATAATATGTTTTTATGTATTTTTAAGGATAATCTTATGCATAATTATATTTTACACAAAATAATGATGAAAAGAAATAAAAATAATAAATATGAAAGGCAGGATATTTATAAGAGAAAAGGTGGGCAATAATCAATTTAAAGGAGGATTTCATAAAAGAGAGAAGAAATTGTTGGAAAGACGGTGGAAAATGTAGAAGTGGTTGTGATATTGGGAAAAAAGAGGATATGATTTGATTTTATAATCTTGGGTTGGATAAGAGAGAGAAAGCAAAACAAAAGACGGATATCTTAATTAAAAAAAAAAGAAGAAGATGATGAGCTTCAGAAAGGAGAGCCAAACTTAAAAAAAATCAGAGAGGAAAATCAACAAGGAGGAGATTACGAGCATGACCAAAGGAGGGATTGTCTAGTTTTCGTCAGTAGAAGGAAATTGACATTGGATTTGCTCCATCTTGAGTCCCATAACATTATTTCAAATCTATTCACAATTGTAGTATGATTGCAGTCCTTGCTGTAGCACAGGACAGCATCGAAAGAGAAAATTTTCATATTCCTTATGTTCTAATACTATGTTATTTACAATCGATATAATTATTTTTTCTTTATTAATGAGCTAATTTCTAAGTGGTCAGGAGGAGAAAGTACTTAATTATGTAAATCTTATATATTGTTGCCAGATTTGCTTAAACAAATTAGATAATTCAATATATTTTTTATGTTTATTTTATTTAATGTTCTATATTTGGATTCTTATTATACTTAACAATAAATAGGAATTAAAATTGATATTGAATTGTGTGAAAATATTGACTCCCCATATGTTATGTTATCAATTTCAAACATTTACACATCCTTTTAATTGAATTGCATGACTTATTTAAAATTGTACTCATAATCATTCTTTATAATATTTATCTTTCATAAACATGAAGAAAATATTATTGGAATTAATCCAGTGACTCTAACAAGACATGTATGAAAAATAAAAAATTTTATGTCATCTAACCTATTTTGCTTAGCATATTTATAGTATTTGTAGTAATATTCACACAAAAGAAAGAAATCTAATCCTGGCCATATTTCCATCATCTAAATTTCTCTTTTGATTGTCCATATTTCCATCATCTAAATTTCTCTTTTGATTGTTTGCTCTCTGCCTTGATTATTTAATTAACATCTAATTCACATTTCTAAATTAATTTTCACTTTCAATCAACTTGTTTTATTTATATTTAAAATTGTGATAATATTGTTCTCATCAAATCGACTTTTACTTATAATTTATTACTTAATTGTGACTCGTACACTTATGTAGTATTATAGTTTTGCATAATAGAGGACGTAAACGACTAACAATATAATATTTTATTTCATAAGAAGAATATAAATTAACAATTTCATTTATTATTTGATTACTAGTAATTAAAGGAGTAATACATAAATTAGTAAGAATCATATTAAGCATAAGACACATTTCTTTTAATTTATATTTAGAATTCATGCTATATGCATAACAAAAAATATGAGAAATTTCATGCCAACATTTTTTAAATATTGTTTCTATTTTATTAAAAATATTACTAAATTCACCTATTTATCGATATTTTACAAAAGTACATGTTAACTGTACAAAAATTGGAAGAACAAGATGAGAAGTGAGATAATAAATTCCAAAACATTAATTTGTAGCATCAAAAAAAGGTTTTAGAAAACCAATAAATATATTAGCAATATTACAACTAGATTTATCAATATTAATACTTTGTGTCTTTTCATTAATAAAAGCTCAAATAACTTGCTAATATGGTTTATCATTTTGCAACATTAAATAAATTAAATTTCATTTATTATCTACGTTAATTTTTAATTTGTATGGTCTAAATTGGACAACTTTAAAAAATTGTTTATATTCTTGTTGTCTCGAATTAGATCCAATAATGTAAGAAACTATGAATCTAATTAATTCCATATGAAGCAAAATATATATCATCCACATTTAACAACAAAATTCAAAATATGACACACATTTCATATAAAAAAAATAATCATGAATAATATCTAATTAAAAATAATCTATAAAATGGGAAATAACATCTTTAGCACTAGCATTTTCAAGAGTTACACTAAAATTCTATCTTTTGCAATATTGTCACAATATATCTGTAAATAGAGATACATATCAATGTGAAGATATTCACAAGTACGAAATCTTAAAATTCTTTTATTTAATTATCAAAATTTATTAATAAAATAGGAAGCTACAACTAGATAACTTAAAACATCTCGTGCACTTCATAAATATGACGCAATACAAATAGACATTGAATGAGCATTTGCAAAAAAAAAAAGAAATTAATTTATTTTTCATAAAATATTTTAATAATGTTGTTTCTCATTATATTTCTAGGTACACGTTTAAAACGAAAAAGTAAACATGGTATTTCATAAATTTTTCGAACACTTTGCTATTAATGAATGACAAAGCCAACGAGCAAGCCAGACTCGGCCTGCACATGACCAAGTCAAGCGGGCGGGCGGGCTGGCTGGCTGTAGTTGGGTCCTTCTCAAACTCGAAGTTTCTGTTTTGACTCGGCTTTGGGTTGTGACAGACTCGCACCCACAGATTATCATGGATGATAGAATGCAAAAGTTGAAGGACACTAGGCTGAAGGGTTTATATCATTATTCCAAGGAATGTAGGGCGGAGGGTATTCAACTCTTCGGTCGCAACAAGGAATGACAAGTAAGGTATTCCGAAATCTGCGCTTATTTTTCTAGGCTTCTAATTAGTTTATCGAAAGATTGGAGTCTGTAACAGGGTTCAGTAGCATCAGATGATTGCCATTCTCTCCCTAGAGTGGTTAAAATATAAACAAAGTGGAGGCAAAAGTATGAGAAGAAAAGGATGAGTACTTTCTACAACCCAAAACAACAAAGGAAATGTCTGCAACAAGACAACATCAAAGCAAACTTGGGCAGCCGAAATAGACTCTGATCAAAATCAGTATCATCATCTCCAACTAAAAAAAGGTTAAGAACCAAGTTTAAGCCTCTGAATTAGGCCAAACCGACGATAGATTCACTAAGTTCCCACACCTTTCTAGCCTTATCGACATTGCTTGCTTCTTTTGACAATTGATTCTCAAATGAAGCCGAATCCTTGTTCCAACTCCAATACACACCCGATTTTGTCAAGCTTGGATCGCTGACAACCTGCATTAGAAACAAAAAACAGTGAGAAAAAGAAGCAAAATCACAGCAATAGAGCTCCATAACAGCCTGTTATTTAGTCTACCTGGGCCAGCCTTTTGCCAGATTCATCCTCGGAGACAAAGCCTTTCGTGATGTACTTTTGGAAAGGAGGAAACAGAAGCCTGAACAAGGGAATGTGCTCCCTAAACAAGCCCGTTGTGGCAATGCATCCCGGGTAGAGAGATGCAAAGGTTATGCCAGTTTCTTCATGGTACCGCCTGTGAAACTCTTGCATTGTCAACATATTGCAAACTTTGCTGTCCTTATAAGCCTTAGCACCGTCAAACGCTCCACCGTCGATCATGGTCGAGCTGTTCAGCCCGTTAAGCCCTCCAGCAAGTCCCCTCAGGTCACCCAAGTTGGCCTTAGGAGGCACATTTCCAGCCAAGGTGTTATCATTACCTGAATGAGGAAAAATCAGCAACCTTAATGAGCAAATTTTGCAAAACTTCAGTAAAACATCAGTTAATAAGTTGAATTGATACCCGTGATTGAACCGACGATAATGAGCCGTCTTGATGGGTAATCGGATTTATTCAAGTCCTCAAGCAAAGATCTTGATAGAAGAAAGTGGCCAAGATGATTAGTCCCAACACTAAGTTCAAATCCATCGGCAGTGAAGGTAGGCTCCTTAGCAGTCGGTAAGTAGACAGCGGCATTGCACACAAGCACGTCAAGAGGCCTGCCAGATCGCCTAAAGTTGTCAACAAATTGACGAACACTGTCAAGGGAAGCAAGGTCTAAGTGCATAATGCTGTAGTTTTCTTTGGACATGCCAGCGGCTTTTGCTGCCCTTTCAGCTTTGAGAAAATCTCTGCAGGCCATAATTACATCCCATTTTCCGGTTTCAGCCAGTGCCTTGGCTGTGGCTAAACCCAATCCAGAGGAAGCTCCAGTGATAATAACACTGCCTTTTCTTAGCGTCTTCTTTCCCTCTGGTGCAGATTTGTTCACTGCCGGAGTTGTTGTGGTCGTCGTTTGGGCCCGAACTGCCCCAAACTTCTGCCATTAGAAAACTCACTTTCACAAGAAGACAAAAACCAGTGACAGACAGTTCAAATTACATTCAGTCATCCAAATTTTCTTCTACTTCCCATAGTATTACACATGCATAGAATTAGGAGTTGTATGTGTCTTCACTTACCTTGCACCTCAGAGCAGAGGAGCAGGACTCAACTTTGAGATGATCTGACAAAGAAACTCCAAACAAACTTGAATCTTTGTAAGAAACAATTGCCTTTCCCTAAAACAAACAAATTCAAGAAAATTAACACCGCAAAATCTCATTGAGACATAAAAAGAAACACCTGGGCTTCATTCCAACTCTAAGTGTCTACAAACAAACCTCTTTAGGAATTGAGAAACCAGAGGAAACCAAAGAAGCAGCCTGGAGAGCCATTGACCCAACTAAACTCCCGACTGAGATTTACCAATCTCTTGCCAACTGAATTGAAGATATGAGCTCAAGCAATAGAAAGAGAAAACGAAGTGGGTATTTAAACAGAGAGCAGTGTTGGCTAATTTCCTTCAAGAAAGATGACATTTTTTTGGATAAGAAGATAATCTGCGGCATGCGAGACTGCCACATCAAACAAACCAACCAATCAAAGTTAGAGGCTGAGATTTCCTTCTGATATTTTCACAAGATTAAATCTAAAAATATCAAAATGAATGGATGTTTGCGAGAAAAGAAGGATATTTAAGAAACCCCACAAGAGAAAAGGCTATGGGCAGAGCAAAAGATAAAAGAGGATGAGAGGGAGGTGGGGGAGCACACTGTGAATTGTGGGGCAAAAGGAAGTCAGGTCATTCAGAAGAGAAGCATGGCTCTGAGTTATGGTCTCTCAGGAATGTGGTGCAAACTTATCTGCATGCCTGGGCCTTGGAAATGGCCTCTTTCTTCTTCAATATATTCAGTTGAGAAGCATGTGATAGCTTAATATATTCGGCCAAAACTATGAATGTTGATGTCAAACCCTCCGTCGGGGACGAAGATGGGTTGTAAAGAACAAGTATTAACTCAAATTATGAGACCAAAATTTGACCTTTTCACATAACTCTACAATTTCCGTTTACATAAAATCCATCTCTTTTCCTAACTTCATTTCTGTATTCTCTCTCTTCTATTTTTTTTTTTTCACAAGTGTGTTTTGAGGAGCAACAGAGAAAAAATGCATGCACTTGTGCTGATATTACAAACTCCCCCTCCCCGCTGTACACATATTATCATCTAAAAATGGGGTTGGATTGAATCCATTAGATTTGAATTCAATTCTTCCGACCCCTCCTCCCACCCGAGATTTTACGATCTTGTGCAACCTTTTTATTTACCTCTCAAAGTCGAATCGGCAACCCAAAATTCTGGAAAGTTCTTAGTTCCCCTTGAAGACCCGCCGTAACTATCACCATACCCCAAGCCGAAGAGCTCTGATTTGTCCCATTCGAGATGTCACTGCTAATTCGAGGACTACTCCGGTTTCGAGCGCTTTGGAGTTTCTCCTCCGGCCAAGTGGCAGAGATTCGATCAAAGAAGAAACTGTTGGTGACACTTGAAATAGTACTGTGAAGCGGACTGTTGGTGAAGCCAGAGGCAGGAAGTGAGCCGTCTTGGTCATTTACGTCCTCAACAGGTGTCGGAGGATGATTGGCCGTGGAGACATCTTCTTGATTGTTATCGAATTCGTTTTGCTCTCCAGTTAAAGGGTTATGAAGTTCCCATGTGTCTGTGTCGGTGTCGGTGATGCCAGGCCATGGCACTGCAACCGTCACATCTTGGCAGTGAAAGTATTCATAAGAGTATGTATCCGTGACGCTTTTGCTTCTGATTGGTCGAGATTCGGCCTCGTGTTTCCATATATAGACATGAGAATCCTCACTAGCAGAAACCACATATTTACCATTTGCGGTAAGGTAGGCTGAAATTTGGCGGTTTGTGTTGCGAAATCCTGGAACATCAACAACACCAACTTGAGCAGACATGCCAAAATTCTGAAAAACTCCCCAAAGACTTCTACTACATAATCAAATTGATTTCTGAAACCAGGCTCATACTTATTTACCCATGTAAAGTTAAGCAATGATATGAGACTCCACATAACAGCTCAAGTGGGAATCTAATCTAAGTTTTAATTAGTTTTTTGAACATCATTATATCTCTTTAAATAAGTCTTGCAAATTATAAGTTCTTCAAAATTAATCCAATTTTAATATTCGATTTGAAAATTATATAAACATGCATATTGATTTTTTTACAAGAACCCGAAAAAGGACTCTATCCTCTCAAGAAGCAAGAGATGTTTTCAACTAGAAGATTTTGTTTTCGTTTTCAGTTGAAGAGAGCAAATAAAAAGAACCAGAAGATAGCAAGGAGTCTTACTAAAAACAAGGCTCACCTTTGAACTTGTGCACCAGCTCAACACCATCAACAACCCGGATTCGTGAATCTGCAGATGTTATGAGAACTTCTGATGAGCTCCCTGGGGCAAACTGTTTATTGAAACTTGTCAGCAACTGAAAGAAATCAACTCTTAATCTCTAAATATTGCAGCCTTAAATTGATGGTTAACATTTATTTATTTTCCCTTTTTTAGGGAAAAGGATTAAGGTAAATTTTGGGCATCCAAAAAAGCCACTAATACCTGAAAACCAGTGATCTTTTTCTGATTAGATTTTTTCTTCTTGTTCTGCAGATTGATGTGAGATTTCGGCTGCAATTTGTTATCTGAAAAGGGAAAAATGATATGATAATCAATTGTCAGTGGTGCAAGAAAACCCTCTAATAGCACAAACACAAACACAAGTGGAAATTTACCCAATGTATTGTATAAACGACAACTCCCTTTGTAAGAACCAACCAATGCACCCTTCAAACCGACAAAACAGTTGAGATGACAGTATTAAAAATAATAAAAACCTTTTGAGCAGGAGTTAAATATGATCTGACCTGCCCATCTGGAGTATAGCAAGCAGCAGTCACCATCTCATGCAGATCACTCCAATCAACAACTTGACGATCTGGGACACTCCATATTCGAACCTTGGCATCTATAGATCCACTGATGAAGTATCTGTCGTCAACAGGATTGAACTGGATGCATGTTACTGTGTCGAGGTCAATATCAAAAGGTATGCATAATTAGCAATATAATCCAGAAAATAAATGAAAGTGATATTACATCACTGAGAAAAATCAAAAGATCAAACTTGTTATGCTCAAATCAGCAAACTTCTTGTTTCAATATTTTGTGAATGATATACCGTTAACAAGGGTTTCAAATGCCTAAGCTGTCAATAGAAATTAATTTAATCATTGTTCAAGTTGTATTTCCAAACCAAAAACTTTTGAAGCAAAAGACATAACGATCAAAAGAGAATGCAGTTTACATTGACTAACCGTAGTCACTGTGTGAAAATATTTTCAAACATGATTTGCTAGACAAGTTCCATAGCCGCACTGTTTTGTCCATAGAAGATGACAGCAATTGCTGGGAAAGAAAGAGAGAAAATGAGAGAAAGAAACTTAATAGAACAAAAGACAAATTGAGCAATTGGTTTCAGGAATATCTGTTCTATTGCTCTAATAAAAAAACAGCACTGAGAAGTCTTCATGAGGATTTTGCATATATTTACATGTAAAGTTCTAAACATGATACATCTGACTAAACAGGTGATGAGGTAATAAAGATGCAAGAGTTACAATCACTAAAAATTAAGATGGCAAGTATTAAGGTTCCATTTTGTTGGCGTTGACAGTGGAAAAAGGCATGAATTAAGACCCCACAAGAAGTGACACTAAATTGATGACTGAAGCAAACATCTTTCCAATGTTCAATCCTATAAGTTAACTCAAATTTAACAGTCGGATAAAACTAAATTAAACCACCATCGAGAATTCTCTTGGATCAACACGTGAAGAAAATAGCGATAATATCTGCAGTCAATTGTAATAAGAAACAAAAACCTTCTCAAGGTCCGTTACTCTAACTGCAATTTTTCTCTCCTTCAAACCAAGCTGGCTTGATTAGCGTCCTTTAAAAGCAGGCAAAAACTCATAACTAAAATGTTATTATGCCACGTGTTTAGCTAAATGACACAATAAAATCACAAGACCCCAGAAAGATCCCACCCCAAACAGTCGGATTCTATTCTGCTATACATCCAAGAGGTGTAAAAAACAATTGGAAAACAGACACTGTGTGCAAATTTCAATTGGAACAAAAAACCTCAAGTTCCACAAATCTGCGAAGTTCTGAGTTGGGACAAGTGCCCAACAATGGTTGCTATGTACTCTTAGGAACATGTTTAATCTAAATATGTTGTTATTAATACTATAACAACCTTATAAAACATGGTCTTGGATTGGCTTGACATTACTTTGGTGATGCTGAAATCTATTTTTATAGTTGTTGAATGAATGGGGTAGGGGAGTGGGGAGAAAAACAAAGTGGCTAAACTAGTTCCTCCTGTTTGCTTATTTTGGTGTCTTGGAATACGTGGAAAATATCGAATTTCATGATAAGCAGTTCAATTCAGATAAGATAAAGATGTTTTTTGTGATATTCATTTTCAGTGGGGAGTGGTAGTTATTACTTGAGAGGGACTTTTGTCCTTATGGAATTGATCATTTTGTAGCTATACCCTTCTATTGTACATCATTTTACTTTATTTTTTTACTGATTTCAAAAACTACCTTATAAAAATCTCAAAGGTGAACATACTTACAAACTATGCCAAACTTCATGTGCCACATTCATGCCAATTGATTGACTTCAAAATGTAACCCACCTTCAGATAATCTCTTTATGACAATATCATTTAATTTTAACAATGTGGTTTGAACAAGAGTAGACTGCAAAATAACTATAGATGATATTTCTTTTTCCCACACAATATATACCAAAAAAAAACTGAATGACAGCTGATATACTGTTACATAGAGACATACTGTTTGCAAATGACTAACCATAAAGGTGTGCTCAAATCAAATCTTGATTTAAAGTACATATCCTCGTCACACTAGTAGGAAAAGGAGAAACGGTCAATAATATTCAACTACATTGGCATCCAAAACCTGTATATTTTCAACTATTTACTTGACCCTATTCAATACATTGTCAGATCAGCTATTCAAGTGAATGGAAAAGGAAATCATGATATAACATGAACTACATTATATGCAACCACCAAATGATACAAAACTGATTGCTAAAAATTCTAAAACCAATCACTCCAACTGTATCAAAGGATAAGTATATAAAATCAAATCTCATTGAGACTCAAGAAATGCATCAAAGTATGAGATGCAAAAGGCAATATAAAGATGCACTATTGAAGGGTAGTCTCAACCGTAAAGAAAACAAAACCACAATAAGAGAAAATCAGAATTCCAACAAACCTGAGATTTGGACCAGGAAAGGTCAAGAACCACATCAAGATGTCCTTGGAATGAGCACACAGGTTTCTCTGAAATAGCAAATATAGTCTCCGGCAGTACAGCATGTTCAAAGCTCATTGATTTTCGGCTTAAAGAAGACCTCCCCTTTCTCTTCTTCTCTGGATGATTGTCTATATTCAGCAGCAATGAAGTTGGTTCAGGCGAACCATTGCCCAAGAACAAAAAATTCAAATTCCCATCTTCTGATTTGTCTCCCAATAGTTCCCCCTTTCTCTCCGATTCCAAAACTTGCCAAACATGAATGACCCGATCCTCACCTGCACTGGCAAGGTATTTACCGTCCAAACTGAACTTAATGGTCCATATAGAGCCACTATGAGCCTGAATCTCCTGGCTCTTATAAAGTGCCGTGATCTCTTTATTAGACTTCCCGTATTGCCGCACTTTTACTCTCTCTGGCCCATGAAATGAAATGTCTTGGCTGTCATCTGTAGCAGAACTTGATCTGCGCCCACCCTTTTCAGATGAAGTATCCCTCTCATCACTGCTCCTCTCTTTTTGTCCTGTCATGGTGTTAGCCACGTTCTTTATACCTTTTAACCAGCCTCCTTTCTTCTTCGATTTCGAACTGTCTCCACTGCTGCCATTCACACAGGAGTGGACATGATCTTTATTGCCATCCTCCACATTCTGACGCCTCATCAATTCCTGCACAATTGGTGAATGCCCAACACATATCTCAAACTCCTCCATGGTCAACTGCCTTCCAGTGCCCACTTCCTTAAGCTTATTCCACATTCCATCTTCCCTAATCTCGTTCACAATAAACTCTTTTCCATTATCGAGATCCTTAATGGTACAGACTTGGTCATCAACCTGACCAATGCCATTACAATCCAAATCCTCTGAAACCTCCCTGCCACTTCCCCCATGTCCGTGCGATGGAAATCTATTGGGATCAGAACTACTAGCATTTACAACCGAGGAATCACTCCGAATCTCATCCAATCTTTTACAAACTTTTCCTAATGGCGGTTTATTCAGCAAGGTTGCACTAGCGACGGATGAAGTTCCGTCGTCCTGGCCACTTTGCGATTTATTAATTAAATGGTTACGATTATTTACAAACGAACTAGTCCCATCAACTAGATAAGATGAACGAATTGAAGGGGAATAAAACGAAGAAGAAGAAGATGAAGAAGAAGAATTGAACTTATTATTGTCATCATGATAAGGGCGATTGTGTTGGCTTACGATTCGGTTTGACGCAGCATTCGACTTTGACAAGATGATAGCGTTACGTTGTGCTTGACGGCTTAAGTGATCTGATAATACCAAACGACCGAACTCCGTCGAATCGCTTTCTTTATCTTCAGACACAAATTTGACCCGCGACAAAGAGGGATCCTTGCTAAGACCCATTTCCTGGAGAAGGCGATTACGCCGCTCTGAAACGGAAGAAGGCTCAGCAACCCAAAGATCGTAGTTAGACACACCCGCCGGGAACTTGGGGACTGAAAAAATGTGCTCCGACCCATAATTCGGCGAACAAGAATTGGAATCGTTGTCGGAGTCCGAATTAGAAGTGGAGCAAGAACAAGATGAGGAGACTAAGCGATCAAGAGACTCGTAGAAGCACTCGTCGTCTTCGTCTTCGTCTCCGGTCTTGCTCATCCTACAATAAGCATCGCATTCCCTATGGGGAACGCGCAAGAAAGGATCGGATCAGTTTCCGCGTTTCCAAAACGTTTTCCGCTTCAGCAGGGTCGGTGGAGAGAGGTAGCGATGGGTTTGGAGCAAGAAGAAGATAGAAATTGGAGGGGGGAAAGGACAACGGAGGGTGAGAAACTATGTGGATTTGGTCCAGACCCAGATCCAATGTCTGTGAATATGAGCGAAACCCCAAGGAGAGGGGTGTCGGAGGAACGAGGCCCTATGCTGGGGTTTTGTGAAGAAGTTGGGTTCAGTGAAAATGTGTGTTAGCAGAACACCCACAGAAGCACTGCGATGGAGAGAGAGAGGGAGGTGGAAAGACAGAGGAGAGAGAGAGAGAGAGAGAGAGAGAGTTTCCCAAAAAAAAAAGGGAGAAAATGGGAGAAAGTCGTGGAATAGGGAAGAATATTTGGGCGTTGGTTTTCAGAGGGGCAATTGGAAAATAAAGAAAAGTAAAAAGGTTATATTGTAAATACGAATAGTAGAGGGTGTAAAGGGCAAGGTTGAAGAATATGGGTACTGGACTAATGAATGGATGGCAAATTGGCAATTAAAGCCGCTTTGTCCTTTTGTAATAATAAATAACAACCCAAAAAACAAAAGTCATTTTGTCTTTTATTTTCTTGCCAAGTATTTGATTAATGACAATAAAATTAACTAATTATTTTTTATTTTAATTTTCATAATTTTAATTATTAAAGAAATAAATTGAATTTTTTTATTAATTTTCATATAAAAATTTTTTGGTTTTAATTCTGTAAGGAAAATAATCACAATCTTCTCAAAGATTCTTAACCATTCTCACTAATTGCCTTTGATAAATGACATTACTTTGAAATATAGGAAAATATTTTTGGCCATTAAAGAATTTACCATTGGGTCCAACCAATTTGTCATTTATTGCAAAATGGCAACAAATAATTAGGTGGGGGTATCACTATATGTCCTAAAATGGAAATAGCTAAAATGGGATTTAAATCTTTCTCAAAACAAATTAGTAAAATTTAATTTTGAATTAAATAATTTTTTAAAAAATAATTTTAATTTCGTACATCAAATAACCTCACACAAATTTCCAATTAAGTCTACACGGTTTCTCTAGTCATAGGATGAGCGTAACTTGATTTGGACATCATTTAAGTAACTTGCTTGTTATAAATAGCAGTGACATACTCAACGAAGAAAAATTAAAAATAAAATTTATGCGTTGAAAATATTATGAATAAAGAGGAATATGGACATAACTAAGGGTGGGCAGGAACCGATGAGAACCGAGAACCGAACCTGGAAGTGGCGGTGCTCGGTTCCGCAAATGGGTGATAAATCGGTTCTAGTTCTTTGGTAACTTTTCGGTTCTGGTTCTCGGTTCCATATGTCAAGAACTGAGAACCGATCTTTATAAAAAAAAAATTTCTAACCCTAGAAACTAAATCCCCTTCCCCGACCCCCCCTATTCAGGCTGCTGGAGCTGGAGAGTGGAACCGAGAACCGCGATCGGCGAATCCAAGCTGCAACGACCACTCGATCGGCCTTTCGAAGCTGCGACGACGACTGCGAGGTGAGACGACGACTGCGAAGGTACTAGGAGCACTGCGAAGAGGCGACGAACACTGCAAAACTGCGACGGGCAGTGCGAACCAGCGACGACGCAACGACTGTGAAGCTGTGCGACCAAGATTTGCGACGACGACTGCGAATATAGTTTGATTTCGCCCCCGATTCTGGTCTAGTTTGTTGCTCTGCTCCCTTCAATCCGAGATTGCTAACTGCCTTTTGATTCGTATAAAAAACATATTAGAAAAGTACAAATTTTTCTCACTATCCAGTAGCTGTAGCGTAATTTATTTGATGAATGTTGCCATGTAGAGTAATTTTGATTACAATCTGGTTTTGCCATGTTTTTGCCAGTAGTTGTACTTACGTTTGTACTCTGTTTTTTATTACAATCTGTTTAATATTGATTACAATCTGTTTAATATTGAATACAAATTGTTTTTGACATTTTTTCTGATGAATGTAATCTGTTTTTTATTACAATCTGTTTAATGTTGATCACAATCTGTTTTTGACATTGTTTTTTATCACAATCTGTTTAATGTTGATCAAAATCTGTTTAATTGTTTTTGACATTTGTAATCTGTTTAATTTTGATCACAATCGGTATAAATAAGTTTGTTAATGAAAATCACTTGTTGCTCGTTGATTTTTCAGGATACAAACAAAATGGCGGAAATGACACAAAATGTTTCAAAAAAACACACAAGGAGTTCTGATGTTTGAGAGCATTTCGTCCACATTGAAAGTGATGATCCAGAAAATAGTAAAGCACAATGCAAGTATTGTCAACAAATCCTTGCGGCGAATACAAAAAAGAATGGAACATCTAGTTTGTAGAAACATTTAAAAGTTTGCAAAAAGCACGTGACCAATTATTACTAGTCTAGTCTCAAAGGTGATCTCTTCAACTGCATAGCATTTAGTTTAATGAATTAACTTTATATGTGATATTATTGGTAATATTACCTGCTTATTGTTCATGGTTGTGGAATGCCCTTTATGGAAGTGATTTTAGTGCCTTTAGATTTTGCGATTATTTTTTAGTGTGTAGGAAGAATAATTCAATATTATGTTTGCTGTTGATGGCTATGTTATTTTTTGCAGGAAGCTAGAAAAGATGGATAAGATTTAAGATTGGGTTTAGAATTGAAGTTTGGTGCATATCTGCATATTGTATTATGTAAGTAATGGTGAAGACATCCTAAGAGAACTCTTTATTCGTGTTGACTGGCAGTTGTGAATCAAAAGAATATAATAGATTTATATGTAATGTTACTGAGATTTTCAAGCAGGACTCGGCAGAAAAATAGCAATCTCGGAACCGAGAACCGCAGGTTCAGGAACCGAGAACCGAGGTTGGTTTCGGGTTCGGTTCCGGCACCCATCGGTTCCGAGTTCGGTCCCGTCTTCTCGGAACCGAGAACCAATTATTCGGTTCCGACGGGCCCGAAACCGGAATCGAACCCGAAATGTCCACCCCTAGACATAACAAAAGAGTTATCCTCTCTATGTTTTCTAGAATCAAAGTCAATTATGCATATATATATATATATATATATATATATATATATATATATATATATATATATCCATGTATGTGTAATTTCATGATCATGTCATAGAACAATGATGTCTCAATATATATAAACACGCCTATAATATGCTCTTTTGATTGTTTTTATTAAGTTGACTTTTGTAGTTATTTTTAGGAATACACTATTATCAACTCACAAATTTAAAATTTTGAAATTGTTTATAATTTATTATTATATCAAAATCAGAAGTCTAACTTTGAATCTACACACAATTAAAAATTTAACTTTATTTAAAAAAATTTACGTGTAAAGACTAATAAAATGAAATTGACAACGTTAAAAAATATATATAAATTATTAAATTATTCTCAACTTATAAGTTTAGGTTTATGCAATTGTTTGCCACAATATTTGTCATGTCTTGTTGATTCGTCCAAGTTTTCAATAAAGAAAATAAAAATTGTTGTAGATATTATTGTTTAAAATTAAATAGGGAGATAATTAATAGTTTTTTGTATAATAATAATAATAATAATAAAAGAGGATGTTTTTCTAATAAAAAAATATCAAGATTTAATTTTAAAAAAATAATTAATTTTTATATGGGCTTTTTATTAGAGAAAAGCCCATTTAAGATAATGGTAATTATTGCAGTCTGTCAAGCCCATTAAGAGGAGCTTTAAATGAATTCCCAAATTTATTTTAATTATTATTCAAATGTTATTTTTTTATTTTTGAAAATAGAGCTTGCAGTTTATAAATAATATTTATAAAATAAAACATATTTTTAAAAACTCTATTAATATGAGAATTAATTAAGTCCCATCATTGACTACAAATTGGGAAAACGATTTAAGGAAGGGTCAGAATCTCAGACAAGGCCTATACAGGAGCTACATAAATGGAGCTCTTGTCTTTTCATTCTCAAACCAAGAAAGTGAATTTCTATTTCTCTTTTTAGTTCTACTAATTTAATTCTATTTTTATTTTTATTTTTATTTATTTAGAATCAATGAGCTTGAGATTCATATTTTTATTTAAGATAATATTTTAGTTTTTGGTGGATTATTATTCAAATTTTAAAATTTAAATTAAAAAAAAAAACAAAAAATCTATATATTTTCCTTTTTCAGCTTTTATTTCAGTCATGGGAATTGGGAGGCACCCCTCAAAAAAATCTAGGGATTTGAGAAAGTTCATGCACTTGTTTGCATTATTACTTTTTAAAAAAATAATATAATAATAAAAATGTGGCGTTAAATGAATAATTATTATTTTTTATATTTTCAAAAAATAATTAGAGATTTGATTAATAGGTTCTAATAATGGCAAAATACAACTTTGGGAAGAACTGGGCATTATTATTAATACCACTAAATTAGGTGAATCTATGACCTGTCTTCCCACTAAATACATTCATTTTTTAAACTACTTATTAGAATTGCACAGCAAGGATTAGTTCTTTTTATTGAGATTCAATGGTATTTGGATTTTTAGGGATTGTACTTGAATAATTCATTTCCAATATTTCTCATGAAATAAAAAGTATATAAAAATAATAATTGCTTCTACCTAAAATGGCCAACTGGGTCAATTAAACCAGAGATTAAATATAAAATTATTTTATTTTATTTTTTGGCAAAATTTGCAAGCTAATTGATGCACAATTTACATAATTTATTTTTTATCCCTTTTTTAAAGTACTTATGTTAGAGTGTTCGGCGTGACATTGACGTTATAAAGTCGATGCTAGAAAATTATAAAAATCTACCATGGCATGACTGGCTTGATGTTTATGAATTAGGTTTCTTGCATTTAAGTGGTGGAGTTTGGCTTCTCATTAGGCTTAACAATTTGGAAATGACATTTGAAATAACAATTCTTAAGCACACAAGTATGAAGTTGAGATGTAACCAACATTATTATTGTAATAATTAATCATGAATTTGAAAAAAGAAAAACAGCGAATAAAATATCAAGATTTTACATGAAAAATCATAACTTAAAAAAATTATGGGTAAAGAAGAAAAATTCATTATCAAAATTAAAGTACAAAAGTGAGATTGTATGTGCGACAAATATATAAAAGAAATCCTAAACACCCTAGCAATAGATATAAAATAAAGAAGCTCCCACCATACTCCCACTGTGCCATAATACATAATCACTCTTATGATATCATCTTTGTCGCACCTTGGGCTATGCAACCCAAATTCAAACAAAATTTTGGTCGCTTAGATCTAACAATTATTGTAATTCAAACTTTTCACATTATTAACATAAATATAATGCAAGAACTAAGTTAATACAATAATTAAAAAAATACTCTAATTCTCTCTAGTTTTTGCAATTATGTCCTAACATTACCTACTTTTATTATAACATCCAAAATATGCTTGAAGAACCCTCGGACCAATACATAAATACATGATTTCTTAAACTTTATAAAATTGCACCTATTGTTTTAAAAACAAATTAGTGATTAATCATTGAAATTGAACTAATTAAGAGAGTATTAAATAATAATTTGGAGACAGCATGTGGGTTGATTCCAAACAGCCTGTTTTGGGTGGAGGTCATTCATTAATAGAAATTAGGCAATAAAAGAAAAATGCAATGCCTAATTATAATTGTTCTCATGATTTGCTGTTTATTTACAAATAAAAATGTTTATCTAAATTCATAAAAATAACTATATTTTCTTATATTCATGCACCCAAAATATATATATATATATATATATATATAGAGAGAGAGAAAGAGAAAGTAATATTGAGAGAGAGAGAGAGAGAGAGAGAGAGAGAGTTTAAAAAATATTTAATTTATATAGTTATAAATATAGTTCATCTTATTAAGAATATATAGTTACGTCTTAATTATACATGTACCTACATAAGACGAATATATTTATATAATATGATTTATATAATACTAGACTATACAAAATTTTAATATTATGATAACTTTCTTAAATAAATAATAATTAATTTTATCATAGTGATGATCATTTGTATAATTCCAATTCATTATATTTAACAAACTCTAATTTTATTTTACTTTATTTTTTGATTTATTCATTAAAGTTTTGTACAAGTTACAACTTGCATAGTTTGTATTTTGGAAATCAATTCAAAGAAATAGTTGTGAATGTTAACATTGATACAGTAAAATATACGTTTATAGATTCTCTTGTTCATTAATTCAAGAATCTAATAATTAGTGTATAATTTATAATTGTTATGAATTAATTATTTGATTAAGAATTAATGATAGTCAAGGATAAAAATATCATGTGCAAGGTTAACGGATTACAAATGTAGCTTTATTACGAATCTAAATAGAGGATCAATATATATATAATGACAATATCAATGGTCAATAATTTAAGTAAATATTGCAACACCCAAAAAATTTTCACAAAGAATTTCATGTAGGAAGTTATTTTTTGGAATTTAAAGAAGTAACTAATGTTACATTTAGAAATTATATTCTTGTGGCAAAGGTCTAAGTTTTGGCGAAAATAAAAAATTTATGAATTCACCTAATGAATTGTATGTTTTAATATATGGAATGAATATTTTATTTTATTAAGAATGTTTTGGATTAGGAAAATTATGTGAGGAAATTTAAGGGTTAAACTGGTTGTAGAATGAAAAGTATCCGCAAAAGGGAATGTGTCTACGTGATAACGTGTCCATGGAAGGGAATGTGTCTGTGGGATGACATGTCCGAAGAAGTGTTTGTGTCTATAGCGTAAGTATTGGTGTCTGCGGATACTTGGAAGGACACGTGGCTGCACATAAGTGGTGTTTATGGAATGAGGTGTTTCTGCAAAAGTGTTGGTGACCACGGAAGTGTTGGTATCTACAGCGGAAGTGTTGGTTTCCAGGGATATTTGGTTAAGGAATGACACGTGGGTGCACATAAGTGGTGTTGCAAAGTGATCAAATATCTGCAATAGAAGCGTTGGTGTCTGCAGATGAGGTGGAATCTGCTAAATGAGTTTTGTCCGCAAAGAGATATGTGAACATGGTGGATGATGATTGACAAACCATGTGAGCAAATATCTGTAGTGGAAGCGTTGGCGTTCGCAAAAGTATTGGTGTCCACGAAAGTAAGGTGGATAAGTGTGTTAGCTTTTTTGTTAGACTTAGTTTATTTTAATGAAATTAATAAGTTGATTATTATGCTTTTATTGATAATACTCTTAATGGTTTCATCATAATATTTATATGTATATTTATTGGAAATACCTTCAAAATGGGTATTATTATATGCTAACATGTCTATCTAAGTCCATGTAATGAATAAATATTGTTTCGGGACTTGGAAAAATCAAGAATGATAAAAAGGAGCAAAAGGTCGACAAAATAGGGCAAAGGGTCGACCAAATGAAGCTACTCCAAAGGAAAAGGGTCGACCGCAAAATGGACATATTACTTTGTAACGATTTAGTCTTTGTAACGATTTAATTGGCACCCGTAAGCCAATTGATTAATGGATCTCCAAGTGAAACCTTAAAGCACGGACATAGGTGGGTTTCCGAACAACGTAAAAAAATCTTGTGCAATTATCTATCCCTTACTCTTTATTTTATGCTTTTGATTGTATGATTTATATGTGATAAATCACTTAGGTATAATAAATCAAATATCGCACAACAAAAAATTAGGGCGCTAGCTTTCAAAGCCTCCATGAGTGCCAAAGATGATTCCAAGAAAGAAGATGAAGAAGAAGATGATGAGCTAAAGATCCTCACCCGGAAATTGGACAAACTCCTCCAAAGAAAGAAAGAAAAGGGCAAGAAAAGTATTATATGCTATGGGTGTGGAAAACCCGGGCATCTATTCATCGAGTGCCCCAAGGCAAGGAGGAGACCTAAAGCCTCAAAGAAGAAAGCTCTAAAGGCCACATGGGAGGATAGCAAGGAGTCCTCTTCCGAAATTGAAAAAGTCTCCCACATATGTTTCATGGCCAAAGGCAGTGAGGTAACATGTTCTAGCAATTCTAATTCCGATAGTGATTATGATAATGATGCTTTCATTGAATTGTTAGAGAGTTTTAATGAACTAAAAAATAAATATAAAGTGTTGAAAAAGAAGAAGAATAATTTGATCAAAAAGCATGCAAGTATGTATAAATCTCTTGATGATCAAATTGTAGAATTGAAGAGCTTGAATGATTAGCTAAATGCTACGATTAAATCATATGAATTTGATATTGGTGAATTGAAATTGAAAAATAATTATTTAAATTCTATTGTACTTAAGTTCACCAATGGTAGCAAAAATTTTAATAGGCTCTTAGGTAGGCAAAAGTTTACGTTTGACAAAGCCGGAATTGGTTATGAAACATTTGCTAAAAAGAAGAATTATACAAATTTCTTTGTTAGCCCTTCAATATGTAATACATGTAATTGTATAGGGCAGAAGTCTTTTGTTTGTCCTTTGAGCTTGAATTCTAAATTGAAATTTAATTTAGGCTCAAAACTTGTGTGGGTTCCTAAAGGAGCCAAACCTCTAACAAGTGGACCCATAAAGGTTTGGGTACCAAAGAAATCTACTTAATTGTGTTGTAGGTTGGAGATTCTCCCAAGGAGCATAAAGGAGTTGGATAGTGGCGTATCCAAAATAAAAAAGGGAGAAGCCTAAAAAATATGCCTCCAAATTGGTAAAAATGGAATTAAAATTCTATGGAGGTACACATTCTAATTGATTAGATTTTATTTGATTAGACTTATTTTTTGGTGTGCTTGAATATTTATGTGAGAAATAATTGATTGGTTTTGTATTCACTTTTGATTAGTTGCACAAAGATTGGATTTTTTATATATTCTTGTTTAGACTTTTGATATGATAAATTAGAATTCTATTTGATACCATTGTTTTTGATTTGGTAAAATTGGCTTATTTTCTATTCTTCAATAGTATAGTTTATTTGTTCCAACAATTAGATTTCTAGATTACAAATATTGAATTGGTGGATGTTCAATTTTGATAAAGTGTATATCTCCCTAGGAAATTGGATAGTGAAATAAGGGGAGAAATATAATTGTTGAGAATTGGTTGAGATTATTGGTTCATTTTGAAATGTTAAGTCTTTAATTTTGATGATTGTGTTTCCATTATAGCTTAAACTTTGAGAATTCTCATTGATCTTATTTTAATCATTGATTTAGGAAGAGAAAACTTGTTGCATTTTTCTTAATTGGCTTGATTTAACAATTGGTATAACTTGAATTCTTGAAGTATGAGAATTCAATGTGGTTTAAGGATATTCAACATCAATTAGGCTAAATCTAAACAAAAATAAAATGCAAATCCGTTCAGACCAAAAGGGTCGACCTTACAAAAGGTTGACTGTTTCATCAATTTTAAGCTAGTTTTGTTGGACCTAGCCTTAATTTCGAACTACCTCATCGGTGATTTTTTGTGCGCCATCATTCTCTCTCTCCCTTTCCGACTGATTATCCCTCGTTCAACCTCCGTTCATCAATTTCAGTCCTTTCAATCTTTGTATATCATGTCTAGACGAACCAGCAAGCGACCATCAAGAGATAACTCCTCACCGTCCAACTCGGAAGTTTTTTCATCCCGCTTATATATCAATGCTGACTGCAAGACTAGATATGATGAAGATTATAAACATAGACCTTTGATCTTATCATGGAAAATCTCTTGGAATCGCTTAGGAAATTTGGAATTAGAAGAAATTTATAAGTTTATAGGATTGTTCGAGCTTTTTGATTTTGATGGTCCCTATCCAGAAGCTCCTATCCGTATGTTTTATTCTAATATGGAGTATGGTCCTAGGCCGTTAAAAGTAATGAGCTATGTGTACGGAACGCATATTAGTTTAACTCATCATAGCATCAATTCAATTTTGGATTTTGAGCAAGGGTTGGGATATGAAGAATTCTATGCGAACTCGAGGGATCCATTATTCATTCGATCCCATACTGGCATGAACTTATTACAAGCTATTCTCAGAAATCCAGAGCATGATTTTATGGAAAAACCAAAGGCACGAGATTTAAATGTAAAGGCACGGGTGACCCATCATAGTTTATAGTACAATTTGGTACTAAGAGATAGTCACCGTGACAATGTGAGCTGCATGGACCTTTATGTTCTCAAGCGCATATTTGATCAAAAGCACTTCAACATTGGATACGTTATTCTACAAGTCTTGGTTGAAACCGCAGGGAGCAAATCTCGATCATGACCGTTCAATCTTCTGTTGATGAAAGTATTTCAATCTCAAGGTGTGCAAATCCCAGCTTCATTGCTCGTCCTTTTCCTTCGTCGGGTGGATCTTTATTCCATGCATACCTTGGCACGGATGGGCTTTACCATTGGTGAAGATGGTGAGTGGGTGGCTAGAGCATCTAAAGTTGCCTTCCTAGTTCCAATATCAAGTTCTGATGATGACGACGACTCCCTAATGCCCGATCATCTGCCATCTAATTTAGTGGGACCATTGGTCCCTTACTCTTCCTCCGAACCATCAGCTCATGCCTCCTCCTCTTCTACCACGTATCCAGCATCAGTTGAAGAGTGACTTGACTTATTGACTAGATATTTTCTATCATTTCAAGATAAGAGTCTCGCCTTTCAAAATGAGTTTCGCAAACAACTTTGCTTACATCACGAAGAGAATCTCGCTATCCAATCCAAATTAGAAGTGCTTCAACGCAGCATCGTTGAAGTGTCAAATGCAATGTGGGGCAGCTATTACTTCGACAGTCAGCATAACATTCCTCCTACCTCCGAAGATGTCCCTCCTACTGATCCAATTTAGCTCTAGTCTTTACAATTTGTAGACTTAAATTAATTCAGTGTTTTGTTCCTTTAACTTACCTCTTATCCTTATTATGAATATTGTGAATGGTATATTATTACTCTTGATTGATATATTCTGGTTGTGAATACTGTTTTTGGATGAAATATGAACTTATGCAGGGACTTATGGCATTTTTGAGGAGTGTATAAATAAAGGAAACCATGCCAAAAATTTTTCAAAATTTCTTTCAAGTCTTTTTGATATTGTCAAAGGGGAAGAAGAAAGAGTAGTGCATAGACAAAGGGGGAGAAACGTACTCAAGAAACTTGATTTTTTTAAGTTTTTAAACTTCTCTCCCCACGGATCTCTTTTTGATTATGATAAAAAGGATGAGAAGTTTTATATAAGTTGTTATGTATAGAAATTTTAATGGGGGAGTGGACATTATTATAAAATAATGAATTGGTAGATCATATATGCATGAAATTAATTGATGGATATATTGCATAAATTAAGGGGGAGAGATCAAATATTCAATAATGTATGCATATGCTTAATTTTAGAAATAACGAACTTATTAGATTTTGTCATCATCAAAAATGGGGAGATTGTTAGTCTTTTTGTTAGGCTTAGTTTATTTTGATGATGTCTATTTTGATGAAATTAATAAGTTGATTATTATGTTTTTATTGATAATGCTTTTAATAGTTTAATCATAATATTTATATGTACATTTATTGGAAATACCCTCAAAATGAGTATTATTATGTGCTAACATGTCTATCTAAGTCCATGTAGTGAATACATATCGTTTCGAGACTTATGAAAATCAAGAATGACAAAAAGAAGCAAAAGGTCGACAAAACAGGGCAAATGGTCGACCAAGTGAAGCTGCTCCAAAGAAAAAGGTCGACCGTGTGGTCGACCGCAAAATGGACAAATATACGGTTGACCGCGAAATGTACAAATTACCATAACGGTCAAAATCCAACGGGTAGAATTCCAATGGCTAAGTAAAAAGGTTGACCAGAAATAAAAAGGTCAACCGCTCGAGCAATGCCTGTAAACATAAGTCACTCCAAAGCTCAAATTAACGAACCGAGAATTAAAGTGAAGCCCTACCAAATTCAAGACTCAATTCTAAATCACTGTGAGCATTGTAAATCCAACTCTCTCCACCTATAAACTTGCGAGTTATTATTGGGAGAGTTCGTACTAGATAATCTTTTAGCTTTATCTTCTAAATTTATATTGTGCTAAATTGTAAAGAGTGACTCCCTATGAATTAGTCATATAAGAGTGACTCCTTGAAATAGTCAACGACACGATTAAATGCCTGTAAGTTCAATCAAAGGGTGACGCCCCATTAATAGTCAAAGGTTGACAACCTGAAATAGTCAAAGGGTGACGCCCTTAGAATTAATCTTTGTAACGGTTTAATTGGCACAAGTAAGCCAATTGATTAGTGGATCTCCAAGTGGAATCTTGGAGCACGAATGTAGGTGGGTTGATGAACCGCGTAAACAATTCTTGTGCAATTCTCTATCCCTTACTCTTTACTTTATATTTTTGATTGTATAATTTATATGTGATAAATCACTTATGGATAGTAAATCAAATATCACACGAAAAAAATTAGGATGATATATTCACCCCCCCCCCCCCCCCCCCTCGGCGTGCATAGAGACCCAAAAGGTGAACACAATAGATGGAGATTGGCAGAAAATGCGGATATCTGCCAGCTGATATTTCTAGCGAAAGCACACGTGTCCATGATGAAAGCACATGTACCCTCGACAACTATATGGTGAAAGATCAATATGAACTTAAGGGGAAGGGGGGAGGGGGAGGGGGAGGGTGAATTAAGCGTTTTAATATTCTCATACGATATTTGATTCCCTAAATCCTATGTGATTTAACGCATACAAATCATACAATTAAAGCAATAATAATAAAGAGTGAGGGTTAGAGAATAACACACAAAGTTTGTTTATGCCGTTCAGCAACCCCACCTACGTCCGCACTCCAAGAGTCCACTTGGAGATCCCTAATCCATCCAACCTCCCTGGTTGACGATATTTGACTTACGGGTGTCAAACAAACCTTACAATTGACTATTCCGAGCGTCACCCTTTCCTTTTATTATTGCGGGGCGTCACCTTTGTTTGATGAATTCGTAGGGCGTCACCCTTTTCGTTTGAGTACAAAGATTGTGGAATTTGAAATACAATCTAATTCCTAACTCTCCCAAATATAACTTTCAAGTTTAGGGAAGGGGAGAGGTAGGTTACAAGCTCACTAGAATAGTTGAGAAGTCAAGTGTGAAATTTGGCAAAGCTTCGCTACTTCTCACGTTGGTTACTTTGAGCTTTGAAGTGACTTGTATATATAGACATGGCTATATTTGGTCGACCCAATCTTTTTGGTCAACTATATCCGACCGTTAGAAACTAGTCGTTGTGTCTGCTGTGCTTTTTCAGTCACATGTCTCGACCAGAACCTCGATCACACTTTGTCCGAAAAAGCCCAGAAATATTCCAGAAGCAAACTGCCGGCTTTTTCAGTCACCTATCTCGACCACAACTTTGACAGCACTGTGTTAAAAAAATAACAGATAAACTCCAAAGGCAAACTGTCCATGTTTTTGGTCGCCATTTTCGACCGCGTCATTCCACTGCGTCTCGATCGAAAACCCTCAGACCAAATTGTGTAGCTTTTCGATCACCAACCTCGATTGCGTCTCGACAAAAAAACTCAGGATTGCACAACATGCATAATTCAGATGCTTTAGCTGCGTCCTCTCTTCGTCCAAATCTTCGAAGAGTAATATGTAATGCGTTTCGGTCGCATAACTCGACTGGGTCTTCAACTGCGTCACAACCGAAAACTTCCAAAATGAATTCTTCTCTTCGATTCGCAATCCTTGAATTCTCTAAGTCCCAAAATGATATCTACTCACTACATGGACTTAGATAAACTTGTTAGCACAATATTAATACCTGTATTGAAGGTATTTTCAATAAATATATATATAAATGTTAAGATTATACCATTAAGAATATTATCAATAAAAACACAATAAACAACTTATTATTCCACTCAAAACATTCATCATCAAAATAAACTAAGACTAACACATTTAGGCTAACATATGAGACACTTCAAAACACAATTGTTGATTTTTCAGAATGAAAATATATTTTCAAAACTGTGAATATATTTTGAAACTGCTAAAAAGAAAGGTTATAGATTTATAAAAAAGGAACGCTAGGATGAAACTCTAATCATCCATATATTAGGAGTCGTGAGAGTTTGTGTTATTCCTCTCAAGCTCTTTTAAGGTACGTCTACTACAATTATGACTTCATAATTTGGATTTGTTCATCGTCATAAGATGGACTACAATGATGAATGAGATAATAACAAGAATCATTGGAACTAAAACTAACTTTTCAAAGCAATGTAGTTGATAAATCTTTATTCTTTTTATTAATTCGATCTTTATTCATCTCAAGGAAAATAAGTGTATTAGAAACAAGTTAGAGCGAAGATTAGATCAAATTGTGAGTGAACAGACTTCACTAAGAATTTCATATAAATGATGTTACATGTGTTTAGCCTCTAGCTTGCTATGATATTTTATTGTGATGATTGTCTTACTTATGATATTCTATGACTGTGGATTGAGGATGCAATATGTAATACTTATTTTATGTTTATAGTGTTAGCCTAAAAGATGTTACGCTTAATTGTTTTGACTAAGAATGTTTTAATTTAATTATAAGTTATTTATCATGTTGAATAGAATTATTCTTATCATTTAGTCTATAATTAATTCTTCATTGAAGATACCTCTTAACAATGATATTTTTATGTTCTAGCATGTTTGTTTAAGTCCATATAGTTAATAGTTAAGTTTTGGGACTTAAACACTTCAAGAAGAGCAATACATGAAGTATAGGTCAACCATGGCTGGGAAGGAGGTCAACCAAAATGGCTACGGAGAGCTAGAACAGAAGAGGCAGTTGAGTAGGTCATGAAGGGTCGACCGGAGTTATCACAGTGAGCATATGTATTATGAAATTGAGTAAAGTGATCCACATATACAGAGAAGACGGTCAATCAGAATCAAGACAGATTGCTCCGGATTTTGAAGCAGAGGAAAGCAGTTGACCGAAGAAAGATTGGTCGACCGGAGTGATAGACCAAAGCTAAAAATAGACGATCGTAACCATAACGGCTATATTCCAACGATCGGATAGCGGTCGACCAAACAAGGTTGGTTGACCGGTCAGGCAGAGTCTATATATATAAACACTACGAAATGCAATTTAACTAAGAGAGAACCATATTGAAACGCTGCCAAAATTTCTACTCAATTTCTCTCAGCAAATTAAGTTTTCATGTAATGCCCCGATTTTATTTTTCTTAAACATTTCAGTTTAAAATGCTCTTTCTTTATAAAATATGTAAATTTTAAAATTTTTCTTTTTAATTTAATCCTTTCATTCAAGTTGCATAGCGGAAGACTTATTGTTGATGTCAAAACACATTCCATAACAATAATATAAATCATTCTTTGCCACACTTTGAAAACTTAGTTTGCATAGGAATGAAAACAATTACATAGGGTAGTTAAGATCCATTACAAAACAACTGACAAAGTGTCAAAATACATATACCAAATCATGTCATCATAAAACTTGCTATACTGAGCCATAATCCACGGGTCAGTTCGCCAACAGCACAAAAGGCTCAATACCGCAACACTCTATCAGTTGCTCCCTCTGATAAATCCATAGGCTCCTTATCTACTTCACAAGACTTAAACTATGAGCCTAAAGTTTAGTAAACGATATAAATTATGCAATGCTCATGTCATGCAACTTTTATAAAACATATGAAGTTTTTGTTTCCATTTTCCTTTACCTTTACCTTGAACTTTAACTTTACCGTTAACTTAACTTTAGTTAGTCTTATCTATACAGACATTGTAGATGTCAATTTGACAAGGTAGAGTGGCATCATATGGCCCACGTGGGGCAACCAACTCAAGAACTCACACCTCACCATGTCTATTTACATTTATACCATTTTCATTTAGTTTCAGTTACCCATACAGGCGTTAGAGATGTCAACTTGACAAGGTAGAGTAGCATCTAATGACCCACACAGGGCAGCCAACTCAAGAACCCATATCTCATCACACTTGTTTAGGTTTATTTCCATATAATGTCCATTTCATTTCCAAAACATATGCATAAAATCGTTTTTGTACATTTTGTCAAAACATGATGCATGAATGCATTTGAACGCATATAACTTAACATATGCTAGTATATCATCAATACAACCTCAAAGTATGATCAAAATCTTTAACTTAAAGAACTTATAGTTTAATAAACACAACATCAAAGCATCAAGCATTACATCCTCGAACAATAGTAAGATCAAGAACCTAATCATTTATTAAATACAATCAACAAACAATTCATATTTTCTTGTGATGTTGGCCAACAAGGCAACAAACATGCGATATCACTTACCTTGTGGTCTTCAATGCAATTCAACACTTATGCTTATCTTCCAGAGTATTCACACCTTCAAAGTTAACAAAACCCCCCATCAATAACTATTATATATATATATAAAGGATGCAACAACTAAGACTTTCTCTAATTTCTTAATCACCAAGGCTATCCACAATTATCTCAATGATTAACCAACTCCCAATAGTGTCCATCTACACAGAGACTAAAACTCAATTATCAGAGCATGAGCATCCAATAATATCCAAAAGCATTGACTCAAATGCAGAACATTAATCCTCAACAATATATAATCCACAATTATCTCAATGATTAACCAACTCCCAATAGTGTCCATCTACACAGAGACTAAAACTCAATTATCAGAGCATGAGCATCCAATAATATCCAAAAGCAATGACTCAAATGCAGAACATTAATCCTCAACAATATAAATATATATATTCAAGTGTGAACACTTCACAACATCTAAGAAGCAATAAACAACAAGGAGCAATTTAATCTTCAAAACATTGAACCAAGAGAGAAATTTCAACCTAATAAGCAAACAATTTTCACCCACTAATTTATATTAACATTATAACCAATAAAAGAGTAACTTCAAACTTACAGAACTTCAATCTCAACATATTTTTATCAATGCTGCTATTAATGAACGCAGGACAATTCCAATCCACTTAACCATGTGTAATTCCTCAATATTGAATACATAGCAGTAAAAATGAATCTAATTCAATAAAACATGAATTATCGGCATTAGCTTCTATAGCAGAACAAAACAAACTCATTTCTATAGGGTACAGATATCCACCATCGCTTAGAAGCAATAACCAAAATGCGGAATCTAAACTTCATCAACAGAGCAACATTGGCACAACATTATCCATTAACATAGTGAGCTGAACAAAGAACAACACAGCCTTGTCGTACAATCTCATAAGAAAATCATGAAATAATTCTCTGAATACTTGCAGAACCCGAAAGAGAGGAGACAACCTTGAAACTTCTGAAAATGTTCTTCCTCTCAGCTGCTCTCCTTTTCTCTTTTCTCAAACTTTCTGTTCTTCCATCCATAATTCAACTGCCTCCTGCTGCCTTATATCACCCCATACCCTTACTTCTCCAGCAACCATCTAGAGGTGAAGCAACAGGTGGAGAGCTCAGATGCATCCATAAAATTCCAGCCTCAGCATCCTCCAATCAAAATACAACATCACTGCTAATTTCATGCGATGTTTTGAATTCCCAATCAATCATCTTCATGAGGATGATCGACCACAAATTTCAATAGTACAAACTGTACTTACTGTGATCGACCGCAATTTCAGCCTTGATCGACCGTAAATCTTAAAACTTGGAGGAGTCGATCGATCACCAATACACTCACACGATCGACCGCTCAACTCTTCATTCGCCTTCGTAATATTTTGCGTCGACTATGATCGAACGCATTTCCAGCCTTGATAGACCGCAAATCCACAAAACCTTCACATTTCACAGAGAAGCTGGTCGATCATTTGAACAACCACAAAACTCCCTTTTGATCGACCACTCCTCATAATAAATATCACATAGTCACTTAATTTATTACTCTTCCACAGAGCATATCCAAATCATCCAAACTAATACTATTTACATCCACCATAGCTCTAATCATTATCAATTGTCATCATAATTATTCTAAATGTAATATGACTCAAATTTGGGATATTATAGTTTAACCTAGCTCTCTCATTCCTAAACTTGAGAGTTCACTTTTGAGTGCTTAGACTTTAGATTTGTATTCTTCGTTGTACTACTCTATTTATACTTAAACAATGATCGAAAGGGTGACACCCCGTGAATAGTTAAAGGAAATGGTGACATCTTGAGAATAGTCATTTGTAAATTTTTAATTAGCATCCGTTGAGCCAATCATCACTAATCGGGGAGGTTAGTGGATTAACTATCTCCAAGTGGGAAACTTGGAGCACAAACATATGCGGGTTGCCAAACCATGTGAACAAACTATTTGTCTCTCTCTCTCCCTTATCTCCTTTATATTTGCTATTGTTTGCATGCATATTTGGTTATCAATCACTTAGGCAATAGAGATTATAATATTGCACAAAAAAGTTAGCTCACTTAATTCACCTCTCTCTCTCTCTCTCTCTCTCTCTAGGTGTACATAAGGTCCAACATATAGTAAGCTGACGATAAGATTACATAAATGTTGTTAGATGTTGATCGAGGATGTGCTAATTGTTTTATTGCTTAGTTTGTGATGATATTGATTGAGGATGTGTTACTGTTTGGATTGTTTCCTCTATTTTCTTTTATTAGATGTATGACTTTGGAAGTCTATGATTATTTCATTTTGCATGTCATAGTAGATTGGACTGATGATTGTATTTTATGATTTATATGACATGGTCATGTGTATTACATGCATCATGAAAACGAGAACAAAAAGTGATTTTCATGCATACTTTTTTAGGTAAGAAAAATCGAAGATGAAATAAAAAATAAGTAAGATGATTTGGCGATTTGGCACCAATGATTTGAGGCTTTTGTGGATTTATTCCCCAATGATTGGAGGTTTTGGTGGGTTTGTCCCCCAATGATTGGAGGCTTTGGTGTCATATCCCAATGTTAATGAAATAAAATAACCAAAAAAAAGAATGAAAAAAAAGACTAAAAACACAATACATGTTTTTACGAAATTGCATTTTATGTTCGTATCCCAATGTTAATGAAAGAAAACAATGAAAAATAAGAAAAAGAAAGAAAGAAAGAAAGAAAGACTGAAAATGAAAATATAAGTTTTTTTATAAAATTGCATCTCATGCTCATAATATACATATACATCTCTTACTGAACTTTAAGGTCATAGATGAACTGTGCGATGTAGGCAATGATGATTTTATTGAGGTAATTGATGATGTGAACAAATAATAGTTACGGTGGAAGGGGTACTCTTACGAGCGAGGTTGCAGCGTTGTTGAGCGATATTGACTCGTGGGTGAAGACTTGAGAAAAGAAAATTGAAAAAGAAATTCTTTTATTTAAAGTATATATTCGAATATATAGTTTTAAATTAAGATGTTTTTTTGTAAGGCTTTTATGTTATATTGGGCTTTAATTAAGTTGAGATTTTTAAATTAGAATCATTTTATAAAAGACTTCCGGTGTTTTATTTTCAAAGTCATGTTTTGTCGACTTGTTTTCAAAGATATGATCTTATAATATGCTTTTTTTTTAAAAATGACATGGAAAGAATTTACGTTACAGACCATTATAAATATACTATATAATTCTAAATAATGTCATTCTAAGTATTTAATATAATTATTTTAGAAGTAATAATTATGTTAGTTAATATAAAGAATTTATATTAATCAAAAAATTATTGGATCCTAACCGGTCTATTGATCCTTTCATTGTCTTTTATCATTATTCAAACAAAAAAAAAGATTAAATATGAATTAATTATTTAATGCACAATACTTGAATAAATAGTTTTCATAATTAACTTTAATGTGTTTATACATTGCATAAGGAATTATTTAACATAACACTCATTAATTGATACAATTAATTTATTTTAATTATTTATAATTTATCACATTAATTATACTAATTAATTAGTGTCATATTAGGAGATAGAGATTAGAAGGTAAAAATATAGGAGAATTTAGTTTTTAGCCAGAACCCAAAATGAGAATAAATTTTGTAATGATTTTTTCTCTTCATTTTTTGGTGGTTGTTATGAAATTATTTCTTCCTTAATGAATGGGGTTACGACCTAAATGTTAAAAAGAAGATATTATTGAATCTTGTGATTAGTTTTTGAAAAATTCCTCCGAGTCTTTTGGGTTTTGTTTTCAAAGAAAAGTTCTCTAAATTCAAAAATATTATTTCATGTATTGAGTCTACGACCTATCACATATTGAGTGTTCTTGTAGTGTTCGTCACACCAATACATACTTATTTGAGGTGAGAAGAATTGACAAAGAAGATTAAAGATTTCAAAGATTGAGAGATCGTTCTGAAAGATGTTCAATCAACCTAAATTTGTACTCGTGTGAATCACGCTATTCTTTGATCCTTTAGATTATATCTAAAGATAAAATATTTTTACAGAGATACTTATTATCATACGATCTATTTATATTCATAATAAATTATTTTTCATAATATATAAGCAATGCACATTATAAATATTAAAAACACCGATAATTCTAAAACCAACACTTTTCGTAAGTAAGTGGCAAAAATGAATGGATCTTAATATTATTTTTCCCTTTACTCTTTATGATTTGTGTTTTCTACAATGAAATAACTAACAAGTGAATTATTTTGTTTTTCACTCTTTCTAATTTGCATTTTCTCGTTACAATATCTAATAAGTGAATTATACTCCACAAATTAGATAGTTCAATTTAATATTTTTATTGTTATTTTTGCTTTATTTTATAATATTAACATTACTTTAATTTAGTTTTAATATTATTTAATAATATCATATTGATTAAGTTTAAATTTTATGCAACATTCTAAATCAAATCAAATGTGATCATAAATCTTCCAAAAAGACATTACGTATCTCTTTTAACGATCTTGCATTTGGACGGAGACAACATCAAGAGATTGAATTCACAATAATTTCGAGTGAATTGAAGGGGCGGGATGGATAAAAGCTAGGATTCCGAGAAGAAGAAGATTAAAGTTTATAGAGACGAAACAGCAAACTTTCTGATTTGACAATCGAGTTTTATTCTTTCCTTTTCTTTTATAATTTCTTTACGTAGAATCCAATAATTTAATTTTGCATTTTTATTATTAGCATGAGCTAGAGATATGAAAGATTATTTGGTTCGGGTATGATTGTTCATGCCCGACAAAGATTACTTGTAAAAGATAACGTGCTCTTGCATTACATGTTAATTTTCTTAAGAATAAGAAAGACGCCAAATTTTTGTGTCTAAGTTCATAAATAGACAAGATTTTTCTTTACTTCTTGTCGAACATGGAATTTGATAACAATCGAGAGGAGAAGAGCGTGCAATTTGCTACGATGTGTTTGATAGACCCGAGAAATGAAGAGGAAAAGGCAAAGTCTTAGAGAGAAACAAGAAGATTAGAGGAAGAAGTTTTCTCAAATATTTTCTTAACAAGAACCCTAATGAGAACATACAACTATTTATAATAGTCTTCCATGGCTATAAAATAACAAACAAACTCTAAAAATAAGAAAGAAAGAAAGAACATCAACTATCAATAACGATCCACTACTAGTAATGTCCCACTAAAAATGCCAATCCACAAGTAGCACATCATCGTCTAACTTGAAAATTCGTCACCAAAAGTAAATTCGTCACCAAAAGTACGGTTAGTCGAAAATAAGGTTGAAGAGGCATCCTAGATAGCATTACTCCATCGAACATCATAATCAGATTCAAACAACTATAGGCGGTGGGAAGGAGCGGAAGACGGCAGAGTAAATTGGATAAAATAAGGATCATCTATTATTGATAGCCATAACAGAGGCCAACAATATAGTATTTAATAAGAACACAAAATTATCTATTTCCAGCACTTCGAAAATGTAATGTAACCAAAACAAGAGGGTGGAGTAATTCAAAGACAATACAGGGGATCTAGAGAAGAAAACTATACTAAAGAATGGATATTATCTCCTTCAACAGCACTCATTTATAAGTTCCCATGCCAACTCCTGTCTCTCCTCCGTACGGCTGAAAGCTCTCTCTGGCTCGGGAATAGCAGACGTAGTAAAACTCGGAGACAATAGCCGTGAAGAACACAAAAGCCGCCCCGGCTGCAAAGACTCCCTTTCTCACGACTTCGCAAGACGGGGGATCTTCATTGAATATGCCCCGGTATTTGGTGTGGTAGGCATTCCTCACTGCACCCGCCAATAAGCACAACTCGGCAATAAAGAAACACACCCTATTGAACATAAATTGAACATTTTATAAACTCAATCCGGCTTGTGGAATCTATTAAAAGAGAGAAATGCTAAGTTTACCCTATAATTTTAGGTCCTAATATGACGTTCATTAATTAGTATAATAATTAAGATAAACTATAAATAATTAAGAAAAGATATTAATTGTACAAGTTATTGGGCAACACAACATGAAATTATAGTGTACAATTAGAAAGTAAATCTTGCATTACTTATTAAAAGGTATTTACGGCTGTGAACATGAAAAGATCGTGGAAATAACTTTATTTACCAGCAGATTATGAAGAGAACAACTGAACAGGCCCTTGAACCACCCGGACTCAAAGGCTTTCCGCAGCAAAAGCATCGACTAGCCACCATTATGAGGACTTGACTCATCATGAGAAACAAGAATGCCCCAACGCCAAAGCCGGTTGAGATATCCGAGTCATAAACACAATAGGTGTAATTTTTTTCATTATCCGGGACAACAGTGGCCTGCAAGAAGAATTGTATTTAGCTCATTATTCTATATTAGGAAGCCAATCAGACTGTGGGAAAATGTTTGTGAACCTTGTGATGATCTTTACAAACATACAAATAAATCTTTTTTTTACTAGAAGATCAAGCTTAAAAGTGCATCGACTAAAAACCATGAAATAGTACAGGGAAAAAGAACATTGATGAGGGCTATTATCCAACAGTGTCAATAATGGAGGAGAGTAAATCGAAGGAGAATTGCCAGCAGTTTGTACGACTGGCACCCATTATTCAAATTGAGATAATAAATGTAGACAAATAAAAAAATTATCATTAAAAAATGTGTACTAAAATTTCACCAGAGTTGTTCGACCATTTAGACACACAATATCACTTGGTTTGTGAGTGAAAGAACTTTATAGGCAGATCTTTCATTATACCTTCTTCATGGCTGTAGCGTACAACAGCACACAGCCATTATAAGATAACATCATATTTTGTATCAAAAACAACTTGTTTTCAAATCTGGCGTGAAAGAAAAGGAAGTTGGACTCATATCAGTCTACTAAAGATTTTACAACATTCTTGACCCATGTAAAAACCATGAATTTACACTTCGCGGGTAGATTATGGTTTTTCCTGTTGCGAAATAGCTAAAAATTTGAATGTAGAATTGATTTAGCAACTCAAACGAAAAAACTAAAAGAATTAAGTTTTTCTATATGCTAATACAGCGAATAAGATGAATCAAAGCTACAATTCGTAGCAACAATGCAGTATTAATTTTTTATTAGAGCCACTTTCAACAATCTCACAAATATAATAACAGGAAACATAAAAACCAAGAGGAAACAGCATCTGATAATATACATAATTCGAAGCATAATCATATTTTTCAGAGAGAAAAAGAAGCGTCCAAGCAATAGCGCAGTTTGCGTTCGTTATCCCCATTTTCAACAAACAGCGAACAGAAACGTAGGAAAATAATGATCAATATTTAGAAGAAAAATCATGAAGTTTCAAGTAGCAATAGATGGCTTAATTTCAGAAACTGAGAGATGAAAAACTCACAGTGCTTCGTCTTTGTTCAGCAGCAATAGCCAAGCCGAGAGCTATGACATCGAAGAGGAAGACTATAACCAGTACTAGCTTTGAAGCCATGGGAGAGGAACTCACAGTGCTTCGCTTTGTTCAGACCTTCCCAGATCTACCTCGCTCTCTCCTACCCTCTCTCTCTATCTGGGCTCCCATCTCTTTCCGGATCTTAAATATGCAAACCCAGTTCGTAAACAGTGAAGAAGAAGCAAGAGAAAACATTAAAATAAAGAAAATCAAGATGCAGCAACAGAGCATTTGATAACCATGGGAAAATGGCCTCTCACCAGTAGTCAGCTAATGAGTCTCTTTCCCACTCTTTTCAAATTCCCCAAAAGGCCCTTGTACTTTGGCCTCTCCCATTAAATATGTAATATAGTTTTTTAATCAATTCTAATTATTCAAAAATTATTTTTACAATTAAAATTAGTAAGTTGGAACCTTTATTGGCCTAGTTAAATAAATCATTTCATAATTTATTTGAGCAAAAAATAAATTTGTAAATTTCTTAATAAAACTGACATAAAATATATTAGTAATTTCAAGATTAAAATATTAAATAAAAGAAATAGATTTTTGGATTCCAATTAAAAAAAAAATAATAAACAACGAAGGAAAGAAAGCAGGGTATTTTGGTCATTTGGAAAAGGGGCAGGAAGTGGGGCCTATCAGGGCATCAGCAGGTCGAAATGAAGTGAATTGAATGTCGGTGAATGGCGAGGCAAGATTTGGTTGGTGCGATGAGGCGAATTTGATGCTTCTTCCATCCAACGGCTGATCTGAGACTTTCACCACCAAATCGAACGATCAGAACTTTCCAACCACTTTCTTCACCTGCTACCCAACATTTTTCACTTTAGTATTGATTCATAAATTAAATGAACTCCCTTGAGATCAAAAAAATGATGTCTTGGTCACACTTGATAATTAGTTTAGGATTTTCAAAATCCCGTCCTGGTCGACATTGCGCTCGGGCTGGGCCGTTGTTGAGCCTCGGCATTTTGAGATGGACGACATTAAAAGATGATGAGATAGCTTAGTTTTAGCCGTCCAACTTCATCATGCATTCGCTTTCTTTTATACAACACCACAGTTCTAGGTTGATTAATCTTCAAAAGACAATGCAGACCTAGATTCTAAATTACAGAACATAACAAAACGGTCGTGAAGGTCATCTTCTGAAATTGCCAACTGTAACAACAATATGAATGCACGGCAGAAAAGTGAAGAAGTTTACAGAGTTTTATAATCACACAATCAATCAATACAGCTCTGCACAAGGTGAACAACATGCAACACACCAACCCCAGATAAGTTGTGGCTACAATGGCTGCAATAGAAGAAGCTTATCTGCAACTCATGAGCTGCCATTGATGGAGTAATCAAAGAAGAAAAGAGTATCAATCTGTTGGAGGGCTTTGGCTTTTCCTGCCAAAGGAAAGAAGCTTTTTAAATCCTTTGTTGATTTAGGAGAGTTTTCGTCACTGATCCGTTTCTTCCCGGAGTAGATTATTCCGTTAGAAATTTCAGGTGAGGCCAGAAAATTTTCATTTGCACCATTTTCTCCTCAGGGAACAACAATAGGACTTAAAGCTGTGCTGGGGAATATCTTTTCCTGACTATGTTCATCATAACCTTAGGACTGGTTTCTTTTCATCAGCAGCCAAAGATGGTTTAGATCAGGATACACCACCTTCTAGTTCATCCATCCGATGGTGGAAGACGATCCTCAGCTGGAACGGGCAAATAAAAAATGAGAGAATTCGAACTCTTCTTGGATGAAGATGCAGCGGTCACCTCCTTAATATCTCCCCTGTCATTAAGAGAATCAGTAAGTTGAGATGTATGAATTGCTATGGAGTCAACAAGTAATCTCTTCTATTGTCTTGTTTTTACCTAGATGTTCAAAACAGCAGAATGAGACCGAATCAAAGCCTTTGACTCGAATTTTCGAGATTGATTTCTTTGGTTGTCCATGCCCAGATTGAGTTTCAGCTCACATTTTCTGGGAAACCCGAACAATTGAGAGGCGATCAATGGTGGTGCTCCGAAGAACAGGCTTTGGCGACTTCTTAGCTTCTTGGCTCGGAGATTGAGTTCTAGGCTTCTCATTCTTTATGGAATTTACAGAAGTTTTTCCTTCTGGAACCATCTTTCTAGAAGTGGTAGATCCACTTCCAGTCCTTTCTGCAATTCTTTTCTGCCTTTGGATAAGCAACTCTTCCAATCTCTTTCTATTCTCTTCTTCCTATGGACAAGAGAGAGAAACAAAGTTAAAATGAAGAAAACATTATTAAGAAAAGGAAATAGAACAGTCAAACGCTGTGAATACAGACTGAGTGCACAAATATGCAGACAGCTTCGCGGCACTCATATAGTAAAATCCAGAAAATGGGAAATTAAATAGTTAAGCCATCCAACAATGAAAAATTTATATAAAAAAGATCTGAAAAAACAAACAAAATCTGCCAACATATTACTCATGGAATAGTGAAGATCAAATAAATAAAAGCAAAAACAGACAATCTTAAAATAAAAAATATATTTTTCCAGGAAGACATGAAAAGCAGATCAAGTGGTATGAAAAAATAATTGTCTATATTTTTCAATTTCTTGGTGAAATGGATGAAAACTCAAACAAGTAATTTAACTTCTCAAGTTTGCTCTTTTGATCAACAGTTCTACTTCCACGAGGCAGCTTCTTGATTCTTGATGTAGTTTTGGGCTTCGACTTAGCAAGAGAACTTATAACTTTAGGTTTGCCATCTTTACTCAAAACTTTTCCACCGGTTCCATTACTTTTACCACCACTTTTTAAATCATTGGAAGCAAGCTGATCATCGGCGGCCACCATTTGCTTTTTTTGAGTCAAAATATTATTTGCAAAATCCATTTCTGGGGTCCAGGGGAGAGCAGTGTGGTCTGCAGAAGAGTCACGTTCAAGCACCATGTAAAGGTCATCTGGTTCAAAACCATCTGGCTTATCATGTGGTGGACTTTCTACTTTGATATGCTCCTTTTCTACAGCTCCAAAGTCAGAAACCATGCTTATGTCAGTCCTCGTGTAACTGTCGAAAAATTCAGGGCCTGAACTGCCATATCGATTTGTTAGCTCATCTTTGTGGTTCCCAACGAACAACTCTGCCTTCTGACCTCTGATTATGGAGGACTCCGAGCTTAAAACAACAAAGCTTTTGAATACGCATGAGTAATCATGTGGTGCTTTGTTAAACCACCCATAAGATAAGAACCATGTTCTGACTTTTATTTGGAGAATATCCAACAACCAATTCCAATGGAACCTGATCTTAAAACAACAAAGCTTTTGAATACGCATGAGTAATCAAATGAAATAAACAGCTCCATAAGACTCTATACCCAAAGCTACCATTAGATAACCCAATTGGGAACATTGTAGCATAAGCTTCCCTTCTCTTATTATCTTTTTGAGCAAGAGCTGAAGTAGCTCCAAACAGTATTGTTATTATACTGATCAAAATTATTATATTATATTTATTATGTAAAGTATGACTATAAAAAAAAGGAATAAACCGATTGACAAGAAAAATTCCTACTGCCACCATCGTAGCAACATGGATAAAAGCCGAAATGGGGGTAGGTACTTCCATGGCATCAGGTAACCACACATGAAGGGAAATTTGAACAGACTTGGCAAGTGCACCATAAAATAATAGGATGACACATAAACTAACAAATAAGAAATGAAACTCATTATTAGAATTATTGGAAATCAAGTTATTGAATATTTTAAATAAATCACGAAATTCAAAACTACCCATTGTTTAATAAAGACCTAAAATAATACCTAATAATAAACCAAAATCCCCCACACAATTTGTACAAATGCCTTTTGATCAGCATTCGACGCAATAGGCCGTGTAAACCAAACAATCTATTGATAGATACGAACACTTTCCAACCAACTCTCAAAATATATAAATTTGTAGCAAATTAGAATTAGTAACTAATCTCAACATTGAAATATTGAAAAAAATCATATAAGCACAAAATCTCAAATATCTTTGATCATGAGACATAATTGTTACTATAAATAAAAACCAAAACTTCAACAATAGTAATTAATAATGACATAATAGAAGTAAGTGGATCGATCAAGTAGCCAAACTCTAAAGAAAAAATCATTATTGATAGTCTAAGACTATATATATTAATAAATATAATTGTTTCTTATTTGATGAATAAACAAATAAAATGAAAAAAATCATCACTATACTTAAAAAAGAGAACACTAGTAAAAGATGATAAAAAAAATAGGAACACGATAGCTAATATAAACAGATAACAAAGCAAAGGATTTGAAGGTTTTACTCCGTGTATATTCGATTACAAGGACAGCTTATTTATAGGCTATTACAAAATAAAAAAGCATACGTCCGCAAAACACTCCTTAAAACACTGACGAAAAGCAACACCGAAAGTAAAAGTATTGAAAAACATTGCAAAGCAAACGCCGAAAGAAAATATTGAAAAACATTACATTAATGGTTGGTCTCACCACCATTAATGTTGGGGTCCTACCACCATTAATTTTCATAAAAAAAGACCATATTGGGCGAAGTTTTTTTGTTCACTTCCAAAAAAAAAATAGTCTCCCTAGCCACATAAGAACTGGAAGTAAAATAAATGGTCTGATCCATGAATATTCATATGTATAGTCTATAAAAAAAAAAGATTTTGTTACTATTTACTAATTTATTATTTCTGATTGGGAATTTTTTTTTTTTATTTTGAAAAGGGTCAATTAATAACAAATGAAAATATGTAAAAGTGAAATAGAATTTTCTATTATTAATTTTTTCAAATACTTCAAATATTTCCTATCAAGAACTTAAGAATTGTTCCCATAATATACTAAAATGAAATTCTTTGTAAATACTTCTATTTCTTTTGACTATATACCACGTATTAGTGGATCGTTTTAAACATGTACCCTTTTGTACAATTTTCTTTCAAAAATTGAATTTTTTAAAAAAATGGATCGTTTTAAATACGTGCCTTTTTGTACAATTTTCTTTCAAAAATTGAATTTTTTTAAAAAATGTGATCTTAACTTTTATACATGTTCAATAAAAATCTTTCTTTTAAATCCCTACTGAATTTAGTCAACTCATCCATATAACAAAATTTTCAGGAAATTATCTGTCAGACTTCCAGTTATCGAGTCAAGATTAGATCCGACATAGTTGTTTAATTTCTATCATTTTAATAACTTTCCTTGAGAGACTTTTAGTTAAGCATATTTATTTATTTGGATGACTGTAATCTTTAAATCCAAATTCTTAACTTTTGCACAATTATTTTATTTTGGATTATGTTGCTTTACTATCTGAAATCACTTGTTGGATCTGAAAAAAATTCATGTTCGTTGGACCCTAATTATTAATTAATACTTTAAGTCTTCCACTGTTAATTAATACAATTTAAGAGAAAAAGGGTCAGATGATTCGGTTCTTTGGGCCGGGTCATTTCCCGTTCTGTCTTGAGTCTCATTTGGGTCGTGACACCCATTCTTCTTTTCTTCGAGAAAAAGAAGGAAAATTTCTTTTTTTTTTTTTTCAAGGAGAAAAGAAGGAAAATGAAGAAAAGAAAAATTTTTCTTTCTTCATTTCTTCGAAAAGAAGAAAGAAAATAAATAAAAATTTTTATAAGAAAGTAAGTAAATTTTCCTATTTCTTATATGGCGTTCTAACGCAGAAAGATGTCTTTTCTCAGCAAAAATTGTAACGTTCTGCCCCGGAACAACAAACTATAATCATTTTATTTCAAAATATAACATTCCACGATAAAAAGTGTAACGTTTCGTTGAAAATTTTTTTTTAATTGTTTAACAACAAACACGATAACGAAATTCACAATGTCTATTTTTCATAGTTTAATAGTTAAATTGTTAACAAAAATACTTTAATAGTTGATTTGTCATTGATCACAAAATATAATAATTAATTTGTAAATGTCCTCTTGTTATATTTTAAGTAAGAAAGTACATTTACTTTATTAATGAGTTTGGTTTTTAAAAAATACAAAATGTTTTGATTATATAATTTTTATTTTTTTAAAAAAATTATTATTTTTTGTAGAATTACTCCATTATTTTTGTTTCAAGTTACTGAATTTTTCTTAAACAAAAGCATAGTTTCTATTTGTTTAGCAAAAAAACAAATATATAAATTTACGTGAAAAAATTCTAAAAAAAAAAATCATAGACAAACAATAGAAAATTAGGGAGGAGAAAGTATCCATAATTTATTTCTTCAACTATGTCACACTATTAGGCCGGGTGGGTCTATGAAGAAGTTGGGTCACTAATTTTTATGGACCACCTTGTAGAAACATTATTGAGCAAAAGTATAGCAGTAGAAATGTACATGTTTTTAAGTAAAAAGATGGGTTAGATGATAGCTGTTTTAGGAGCAGAGGAGACATTTAGAGAAGCACAAGGCCTTGTAAATCCTAGTTGCTTATGATGGCTGGCACTGACAGTGTCTTTGCCTTTGAGAAAAGTAGCATACCATTTGGCAGAAAGCTTTGGTATTCGTTCGAGTGTGGTTGGATCAACATAAAAGAGGCCGAACCTCATGCCGTAACCGTTGGCCCATTCGAAATTGTCCATCAACGACCATATGAAATATCCCCGCACGTTCGCACCGTTCCTGTCGATTATATTAAAACCAGGAGAACAATCAGAAGCGACATATTCAAATGTGTTTATGGAGAATGATTCTTCAAATTTGTAGTAGCTCTTTCCTCCATGTTTTCTCAGTGGTTTGAAACCAGTGGGTCGAAAACGATGAACTCGACAAACAAAACCGAACAGCTAATAGCAGTCCCATTTGTCTGGGTTTTCTTAATTTTACTTCAACGGAAGCTAGATTCTCTTAAATTTTCGTTTATTAGCAATTATGGAGAGACAATGCTGTTTTAAATTCTAGTTGATACCATGCTTTAGTGTAAATTTTCGAAATAGAACACGAAAAAGAAGTCTCTGGATTACCTCACAGCTCTGAGCAAAGAAGCCAGGTAGCTCTGGTGAAACTCGACTCGTTTGGAATCATGAACTATGTCCTGCAATAGTTCTCCTCTGCTGGCTACGGGAGAGTACCCTGATACATGACATATTAGAAATTTGCATGTGTAACATTTTAAATTTAAAATTTCCAAATTTCACAATTAAATCTTTCCAAATTAAAATTCATCATTGAGCAAATCATATTCAATTGGGGGCAATTGATCAACTAAATCAGGGGATTTTCTTTTCTCCCATCCAATGAAATAATGTCACCTCAAATCAAGAAATTTTCCTAAATTATCAACCAAACTAGCCTCAATTCTTGAATCACAAATTCTCAAATAAGGAATGAAGTTGGAACTTTGGTTATAAATTGAGTTGACCTGTGAAGAAACAATTCACCTCAACCTCTCAAGCAATAATCTTCCAACCTTTTCTCTTTGCCCAAACTCGATGACCAACCTTTCTGACGAAGAAATATTCCTCGGTCGAAACCTTATCTCACAGTGGCAAGGTTCTTCCAATCGATCCTTCACTTCCAAAGCGAACCCGCATCCCTTCGGCAACAAGCTCTCATTCTTCTAGTGACCTCTCTCTCTCTCTCTATCTGTCTATATCAGAGGGAGTGTATAATTCCACATCGCTTGGGAAAGTAGAAAATGCAAAGTTTATAAGTAGGGTTCCCCTTTCTACCTTGTACAACGCATTTTGAGCTAATCCCAACAACCAAACAGTGTACGCTTTGCCCAAAGCGGACAATATTGTATTGGGAGCACTAAAGGACGTTACAATAAGAATAACGAATGGAGAAAAAAGAAGTAGAATCAAGTTTTTGGAAAAAACCAACCGAACCAATCCAAATCAAGTTAACTGAATCGAACCGAACTGGCCCAACCATATCAAACCGAACCAATTTGGTTTCAACTCCGATTCATCTAAGATTTTTATGAGTAAGAGATTTCTGCCCAAACTCTTCAAGGTTTTCTTTAGAATTTAAATAGGAATTTAATCACAAAAATTATTCGGACAGGAAAGATTATTCTAAAGCTCATATATTGCCAAAACTCCCACTCTTTCGAAATCTAGGTAAGTAAAACATAAGTTTTATAACGTTTTGGCCATAGACCTCACGTCACAAGATGTATATTATTTTCTTTATACTCATTTTGTTAATTAATTTTGATATTTTACTCGAACATGTATTGTTAGACATTGACATATGATATTTAAAAGATAAAATTTATTGGACATTATATATGTGAATATGAATGCATGAATATGATGGAATTGACGGAAAATATGATATGATGGTTGATGAAACCTTATATGAGGGTAAGAAACCGCTGGTTTTATGAAAACATGAGCGCATAGTAAAGTTGGAAAATGAGTTCTAACCAGTATGTAATTTAAAGCATAAATTTTTGATAATGTATGGACTTAATTCAACTAGTTTTATGAAAACATGAACACATGGTAAAGTTGGAAAATGAGTTCTAATCAATATGTAATTTAAAGCATAAAATTTTGATAATGTATGGACTTAATTCATATATGCACGTGTTTTTACTTGCTCAGTTATCTCACCTTTAGTTTTGTGATATATGTGAGTTTTTATCTGAACATGAACTGGCGCTGATCAAGAATTTTTTGCGAAGCAGACAAACATATAGAGGAAAACATTGAGAATATCATTGTTGAGTCAGAGGATTAAATTTTATTTATATTTCAATTTTATTTATTTTTAAATAAATTCTACTTAGTGTTTTAATTATTAAGGTGGCTTAAATAAATGTTGGATTTCAAATAAATTCTATTTTATTTAATAGAGTTTTAATTAAATGTTTTATATTTAGTAATGTTTGATTTATAAAGTTTATTTAATAAAATAGATTTAATTAGACAAATCCTAATAAATGCACTTAGACTATGTTTCTAATAAATACAGTTCTTTTATTACATGCTTCTGCCTTAAATAATGATTTTATTATTTTTAAGATTTAGGAAATTTTGTAATTTAAGATTTATAACGACTTAATTTATAAATAAATTTGGAAAAATTTGTAGAATTTATAATTTAGGAAAAATGAAATTTATGGTCATGCAATTCCGTAAGTGAGAAATTCATGCATGATGACTACTGATACAGTTTAGTGGATCTAATTTCACATATTAAACTTTTTAGTTATTGTATAAATTCGGATTGAGTCCTAACCTTATTATATCTTAAATTTCTGATAGAGAATGTTCTGCCTCTGCCCTTTAAACTTTCGTATTTTCTTTTTCAGTATTATTATTGTTCGATTGGAAAACTATCTTGAAGTATTTTTTCATTTCTCAAAGACGCGTTTTCAGTATTTAGTAATGGATTCTGTTCGAGTCTAAAATTTTTGGACAAAATCGTAATATTTACGTACCATTTTCTGTCACAAACATGGGCATGTTGTTGTATCTCTCCTTCATATAGTTGATGATCTTCTCCATGCCTTCTGGAACCATAAAGAACCTTTCCATTCCAGTCTGCAAATCAAAATGGCCAAAAAACATGAATTACAAATTACAGCTTTTTAACGACTTTCTGAAGCTAAAAAACTGTGAAGTTCCAACAAATTACTGGTTCTCCAATGGGGATGCCATCTCTAAATCCAGTTGTGAGGACGAAGCCCGAAATAGGGTGGTCTCCGCCCCTAATGCACGACGAGTGAAGGCAGTCCTTTGCATACAGCGATCCATAATGGTTTACGCCAATGAAGTCTATACTTCCTCTTATTAGGCTTCTTTCTGCAGGCGAAAATAATGGTAATTGTCCACCAAGATATTTACTCATTTCAGCTGGATAATTTCCATACACGAGAGGATCTAACACCCTGCTTGGTCCCATAATATGTATGTCATTACTCTCAAATCCAAAAGATATATGATTAATCTGAATTTGGGTAAATTTGCCTTTCTCATACCACTTACCACCCTACATTGAAATCAAATGCTCTACCAACAGCATCTCTGTCCGAGTCTTTATCTCCAAATGGTTCAAACATAAATGCATTTAAAGTGATCCCAATCGACCCACCTTGTTTTGGCTGTCATCAAAAGACTTCCTTTAACGTTAATAAAGATCTGTTTATAACCCAAAAGCCACCATTTTTATATATAAGACCCACATTGCTAAAACAATCAAGTCAACACATTGAAGAGTAGTGTGCAATAGAGCAAAGAGAGAGAGAGAGAGAGAGAAACTCAAAAAGAGAGAGGTAGAGAGAGAGACATATCTTTTTATACCTGAAATTGTGTCCTGTAAATGTTAGCGGCCTTAGCGTGTGACAGTAACATGTTGTGCATGACAAAGGGCGGCTCAGTGTCCGAGTTTCCGGCAGAACAATTTCCGAATGGAAGGGAACAATGAGAAGGAGGAAAGTCTCCCCTTATATACGCCATCAGTACAAACAAATTTGGTTCATTGACTGTAACCCAATACTTCACTCTATCTCCGAATTCCTCGAAACAAACCTTGGCAAAATGCACAAAGTCTTTCCTAATGCAATGTTGGATGTTAGAATATGGATGGGTTCCAAATATAGGCAGTATCCAAAAATGGGTGATTGAAAAGAGATAAAAATTGTGCAATTTATGATCGGATTCATCAATATAGCGTTACTCGTGAATAAATGAGGCGGTAAATAAAAAGGGGTGTCTGGCCTTTGCTCCCAAAACTACAATAAACTTAAGAGGAAGAAGAAGAATTTGTACAGGGCAAAAGCTGCAATCATAAGGGCAAGAAGAATTTGTCCATGGATATTTACAGTAGAAGAGACAAACGTGAGAAATCTTAATGAACTTTGTATTTGCTACAACAATTTTATCTTTTGCGCGATGAAGATTTATTAGAATTCAGGAACTGAACCTAAGAAACAGTGTGCAATAATGTGAGAAAGATGAGAGAGATTACTGCATTTGAGCATTCATCCAACTTCCATATCTCTTTTCCATTTCATACGGAAACTCAAAATGGTTTATCGTCACAAATGGCTCTATTCCTGCATTTGGCAATGGCGTTCATTCCTTTCAGTTTTCCATGGCAGGGGACAGAAAAAAAGGAAATGAAAAAGACGGATTTCACCTTTGAGCAGTAGATAGTCTATAACTTTGCTGTAAAAATCGACCCCCTTTCGATTGACTTCGCCAAATATCCCTTCTGTTAGTCTCAAGCAAAACTCAAATTATGAAGAGAGTGCTTCGATAAAAAGCACAAGATTAAATTGGTAAATGGGCAGACAATAAGTTCAAGGTCTTACTGGGTAAAATCCTGGCCCAAGAAATAGAGAATCGATAAGAATTTACCCCCAAAGAGTGCATCAACTCAATGTCTTCCTGTAAATTTATTACATATCATCACAAACCTTAGTAGAATTTGAAAAATTGATGATTAAAACTGAAAAACTAGTCTCTGCTTCGTACCAAGAATAAATGGTAATGATCGTCGGCAACATCCCCAGTCTCATCATTCATAATTTTTCCTGAGAGTTTTTTTTTTGTTTAAAACAAGTTTGTAATGTTAGTACGCATGCAAATGGTCAAAAAAACCAGCAGGCAAAGTTAATGTTTAGGTTTTGGCTTCTGGGTTTACCAGGAATATGGGTGAAAATGTCCCAATTGGAGAGCCCTCTGCCATCTTCAAGATATCCTCCCTCAATCTACCCCATCCAAATTTACAGAGAACACTAGAAGAAAATACAGAAACTAAGCCACCAAGAAAATCAAAAAATGAGAAGAAAAGTACCTGATACGCAGAAGTGCTCGTTCCAAACAAAAATTTATCTGGGAACTGAGACCGACCGATTTCCTGCTCGTCGTCACCGAAAATCTGAGCTGAAAATAAGAGAATAGAAGCCGAAAATGCTACAAAGAAGAGAAAAATGCGCATTTTTCTGGGTTTCGCTTAAAGCTCCGAACTAGTCAATAATGGAGGAGATTCCTTCCGATCGATTTTGCTACTGCGAACTTGTCATTTGTCAATAATGGAGGAGAATACTTCTTATCCAATCGAATTCCAATCCAATCGGCATTTAATTATTTCAGTGACACTGTCTGTTTCTACTTGTAAAATATGAACCGTTAAAAATTTATCTTGCAACTAATCTCAAAATTTGAAATCTGGCAATTTGATCGAATCTTTAGGCTGATCAAAAGAACAGTGTGAAGAATGTAGAATACCAACATTGTATCAATAAATTACAAATATATAATAATTATTTTTCTAGGAAACGTGTTTGGTGTTATTATTTGTTACTTTCAGGGGGGTTGTTTTTAACAGTACACATGCCCACATGCCCACATGCACCTGTTTGTGTTCTATCATTCATTTGCGGACCACTGCTCTGCATTCTGCACAACATTATCTTAAATTATGCAATTGTACTATTTTTTTTTAATTGAAAACGTGTAAATTGAAAATAATATTTAAAATTTAACAAATTTTATGGTCCATAGTTGGTTCTTCCTCGTCATCGTGAAATCACTCCTAGATTTTTTTGAAAGTTTGAGATTTATTTTATTTATATTTAATAATAAATTAAAAATATCAGGCAACTTTAACTTTATAAATAATTATGAAAATAAATCTAAAGAGACGCGATTTTAAAGTAATTTGAAAATTATTTTGTTAAATCAACAATGCATGTATCGTGGACAAAATAAGAAATAGGATCGTTGTGTAAGATAACCAATGTCTAAAGCTCCAATGAATCGATAGAATTTGATTGACAAAAATATTTTTTTAAAATTGCTTATGATGAATGAGGGAATTTGTTATTTTATAAAGTTAATTAACCAATTAAATTGATTTAAGAATTGTAAAAGGTACAGGTTACGTATGTCCAGTAACGGATTGATTCTTTCAATCCTCAGGTTAAATCCAAAATTAGATTTAAAAGGTTTTTTTTACAACCGGACCCAAAATTAAAAGTTCAAAAATGACATTAAAATAATATAAAATTCAGACTATGCAGAAATAAATTAAAATAATACTAAAGTACAAATGCCACAAAAAATATTCTAAGTTTCTCAAGAAATGAAAAAAAAAAAATTGTTTGGGTATCTCCAAAATCTATTATTGTTGGGGCAACTGAAAGTCACTTTGATTATTTACTGAAATGAAAAGTCAAATCTAAAGTGAGTCAACTAAACTCAATAGGGATTAAATTTTATGCTTTTATAAAATTATGAATGCATATAAGTATATATTTTTAAAATAATCTCGATATAGATAGAAAATAAAAAAACAAGCAACAGAGCAAGTAACAAAAATAAACAACGGCAATATTCAGACTATTGCAACATACAACGATCACATTACTCTAGTTAACAATAAAAGTGCATAAATGTAAATTCAAATATAACTGAACTAAAAAACAAATTACTATGTTTAATGAAAAAGTCATCTAGTTTATAAAAAACCGACGTGCCAAGTAGGGACAAGTAATTTATTTCAAATATATATATAAAATCTCATTTTAAAAAACAATGCGTGCTGGCATTAAAATAACTCTTATCTCAAATTTGGATCTACCAATACCAAAGTCCAATAGAAAAGGCCCAAAGAAAATTCAATTGTAGAGAAGTCTAATAATTTCTTAAATCTTGAAACTTATTCATAATATTTTTACCAATCAGAATTCAAACTCAAAATTTTTTTTATAAAAACTTGGATTCTAGGCTAAATAATAAAAATCCAAGAATGAGAGGGTCGAAATCCCAACGCAATCCAATTCGGCCCTCAAAACGACCCAAGGACGATTGGATCATAATTTGGAGTAAAAACTAAATTCAGCCCAAAACTATGTGGGTCATAGCCCATGTTAGCCGACCAGATTAACTTAGGTCGCGGCCTCCCCCTTTTCTCCAGCAACTCTACAGAGTCGTTGGTCGTCAAAGCGGCCAAGGGATGAGTCGAAATGCACCTTCCCACCTCCGGTCTCCCTCTCTAACATAGAAATCCTTTAGAACAGTCCTAAATCATGATTTGTATCCATAATCCATTATCACAACCAATTAATAAATTTTTCACATAAAAAATCAAAAATTTCCTCTTCATGGAAAAATTTCACTCCATCAAGCTCACTTTGCCAGCATCGATGCCTAACTCTCAACGAATGACGAACGTCAAAGAAACTCTACCCCTTTCTGCACTGTAGGCCCATTAGAGGGAGATGAAGATTGTTAGGAGTGAGAGAGAATATGAGAGAGAAAGAAGAATGACGAGAATTCTTGTCCTCGGTAACAACCCCCTAAAAGGGGGGGTTTTTTAAAACATTTTTTTATATCAGTTTTCACATTCTTCCTCAGTTAAAGAATTTCATCTAGAAATTTAAAACAACTTCAATCATGCCATTGACTAAGTGAGGATATTTTGTCATCATTCCTGATTCAATCTTGAGGATATTTTGCCATCATTTTTTATTCAATCTCCCAACTAGCTTCTCTTGCATTATGCTTCTTCCATTGTACTTGAACTAATGATATCTCACGATGATGAAGAACTCTTATTTTATGACCTATTACTTTTTTAGGTTTCTCTTCATATAAAACATCCTATTGGATAGACACCTCAGTCTAGAAGATTACTTGTGATGGATCAGATATATACTTCCTCAACATAGAAACATGAAATACATTATGAACATATTTTAATTGTGGTGGCAAATCCAGAGGATACGCCACTAGGCTAACTCTTTCAAGAATCTCAAAATGACCAATATATCTGGGAGTCAACTTGTCTTTTACTCCAAAATGACTTATACCTCTCCTGGGTCTGACTTTCAAGAATACAAAATTCTCAACTTCTTTTCGTAATAGGTCTACATAACTTTTATGATGACTTTGAACTGATCTAAGTCTTTCTTTTATCAATTGAACTTTCTTAGTATTCTTTTGTATCACATCAGGCTCAAGAGTAATACATTCCTCAGGCTCTGTCCAACATATGGTGATCGGCATTGTAACGCGCCCCACGTTATTATAAAAGCTTATCTTTTAATTTTTGTATAATTTTTTTCTTTTTATTTATTTAAATAAAACGTAGGAGAGGAAAATAAATATCAGAGTGCATAAAACAAAAATCATTAACAAACATTCAATATGAGTCCACAGTTTCACACAAAATATTTAAAGTTTACCAAACCATTTTAAAAACATAAATTTTATTCTTCAGGAGCCATAATCCCTCAAGTCAAATCAGCTAGGTAACTCAAGTGCTCAACATGCAATGTCTCCTCCTCTACTTCAGTAATGCTGATATCATGACAATCACCTACATCATAAGTAAACTGTGAGCCTAACGCTCAACAAGAATTAAGATGTAGTATGATGCATGCATATGTTTGATTATGTTAGAAAGAAATCCACACAATCTATCTTTTACTCATAGTCTCATATTATTAAATTCACACATTGAACTGAAACATTGGGAATATTTCCCACAAGTATAATAATTTTTGATCGAAAGCTAACTCCCAGGAGACAGGCTCTCGCATCCCGATGAGGGAATTGTTAAATCTCGAGTCTCCCGGTTAGAGTCCGAACTACCTTCTTAACTTCCAATTTCCATTACATTTATTTAAATCTGGTCCAATGCTCTCACGTGCAATACCAATCCATATATGGTATCCTAAATGTTTCTATACATGATGCATAGCAATACAGTATAATCTTACACAAATTTAAATAGAGGAATAATGGTATAATGCAAGTATATCAATATAATGGCGGTGAAATCTAACATGAAATAATATTCAACAGTCATTCTCAATTTAACATAATTATTTAGTCAGTGCAACAAAGTGAGCTTTATTTTAAGAAATAATACGGTAAATATTTATTTAACATTTTTGTTTAAGCACAAGGTAAATATTTATTGGACATTTCTTTTATTTAATAACAAGGTCAAAATTTATTTTCTAACAACGTGAAGATTTATTTAACATTAATTTTATTAAATAATCAGGTGAATATTTATTAAATAACAGGGTTAGTATTTCGAATATCAAGGTGAGAATTTAGCAAAACTGAGTAATGTGAATATCTGACTAAAATGCGTGAATAATTAAATGAGAGAGAATTAAATTGATAGAGGCAAGTTCAACTAGCAACTAACAAAAATTAACATACAGCAAAGAATCAATGATTATCAATTAATGACTAATAATTTAATAATTTACAATTATCCATTTACGTTTATTACGTTTAACAATTTACAATTATTAGCAGTAGGTAATTAATATGGGAAATTAAATCAACACGTCATGGCCAAGAGTTAATGAGTCAGGGAGTGATTATTTAGCAAAAAATTAAAACAATTAAATTAAACACATTGCACTGTGGTATAGGCCTCCTCTGGCCACGACTTGCTTAATTCTTACCACACATGAGAATTCTGCACGGTTGAACTTCTCCTCCAATAGCTACTAAATTCCAAGACACGCACACCCTTACTAAAAATTTAACAGATTATCCTTGCACTCTTGTTCTCTGTCTCACACACCCTCACTCTGCACTCACTCTGTCTCACACATCCTCACTATCACGCTCTATCTCTCTGACTCTCCCTCACTCACTTCTCTCGCTTTAGTAAGTAAAGGAATGGTTTTCTTATGGAATGATAAATAGGCAGGAGAGATTTGATGGCAGACAACACACTCCATCATTTATGAAAAGTGTGTCTGGTGTTGGCAGGCAGAGACCCCCCAAATTGTGACAATAATGGCCACCTAAAAATTCGTTCAATAATTGAGAAATCACCACTGAGTTTTCACGAAAATCTTTGGGAGCGGTCGATAACCCGGTCGACTGTTCATGTCGACTAGATTAACGTAAAATCATTTTTTCACGATTTCATGTGGCATCGGTCGACAGTCTGGTCGACAGCTACAATCGATTGATCTTCGACTGTCGACTGGTCCTATGTAATTTATGCTACCAGCCTTGCGTCCGTGATATCGCCCGATCCAACAAATTTTGATTAAATTTTAACTATGGTGGCAAGTCTAGACAATACGCCACTAGGCCAACTCTTTCAAGAATCTCAAAAAAACCAATATAACTGGGAGCCAACTTGTCTTTTACTCCAAAACAACTTATATCTCTCCTGGGTCTGACTTTCAAGAATACGAAATTCCCAACTTCAAATTCAACTTCTTTTCGTACTAGGTTTGCACAACTTTTATAACAATTTTGAACTTTTCTTGGCTTTTCTTTTACTAATTGAACTTTCTCAATAGTCTCTTGTATCACATCAGGCCTGAGAGTAATACATTTCTCAGTCTTTGCCCAACATAATGATGATCGGCATAGTCTTCCATACAAAGCCTCATAGGATGAAACTTTAATACTAGTCTAATAGCTGTTTTTATAAACAAACTCGACTAAAAGTAAATAATCTATTCACTTATTATCGAAATCCAAAATATATGATCTTAACATGTCTTTGAGAATCTAAATTGTACGTTCAAACTGTTCATCTATTTTGAGGATGATGTGTAGTACTCAAACTGAGTTCAATGTCTAAAGCTCTTTGAAGGGCTTTTCAAAATTTTGAAGTGAACCTTGAATCTCTATCTAAAACAATATTTGAATGAAGATGAACAATTTTCTCAATATACAACTTACTTAACTTTGTTAAAGAAAAATCCATCTTGACTGAAATAAAATGCGCAGATTAAGTCAATTTATCAACTATTATCCATACTGCACAAAATTTCTATATTGTTTTTGGTAAGCCAGACACAAAATTCATAGTAATTTTATCATATTTCCACTTCGGAATGGGTGAAGGTTATAACAATTCAGCCGGTCTTTAATGCTTTGTTTTATTTGCTGGTAGATTAAACACTTAGAAACATATTTTGATACATCCACTTCATTTCAATCCACCAAAATTGACGCTTTAAGTCATGTTATATTTTTGTGTTGCCGGAATGAATAGCAAATCTTAACTTATGGTTCTCTGCTAAAACTATTTGCCTTACATCAACTACTGGATACTACAACTTGATCTCTAAAATATAGAAAACTATCTGAATGGATCTGCTGACCATCGAACTGTTCGTCTGCTTAGATCTTTTCAAACTTTTCCTAAAGCTCACCATCTAATTTTTGCATATCCTTGACACGCTGCAGAAGTGTAGGAATTACTATCAAATTAAACACTCGTATTGTCTGGTCATTGTAACACCCCGTTTTTCTAACATTTTAAAACTTATAATTTCAAAGACATTTTCCCGTATAAATTTAAACTTTTAAATCACATAGCAGAAGACTTTGCATTTGTAAGACTAATTGAAATCAAGGGAAATGAATATATAAAATTATTTTCACAAATGGACAACCTTTTTCCTTTAAATCATTAGCCTAGCCAGCCAAAAGGTCTACAATGCACAAATCCTTCATCAACTGCTTTATTCCTTGTTACTACGCATACATACATCACATGACTTAAACTATGAACCAAACGCTCAGTAATAGATAATAAATATGAAATGTTCATGCTATGCAACTTTTATAAAACGTGTGTATGCAGTTTTCATTTTCAGAAAAGAACCTATCTCTCCTGTTCTTTAATTATAGTTCTATAAGAGTTCAAAACAATGGAGATTTTTCACGAAAGAGAAAAGATACATCCTCAAGATCTAGCCTGAGCAGAACCATCACTCAATCCCTACGTGGGGATGAATTAGGTTTTAGACGTTTTCGTGCAATATTCAATTTTCTAAACCCTAAGTGATTTAATACATATAAATAAATAAACAATGCATAATGTGAAGAGTAAGGGTTAAAAAGTGCAAACAATATTGTTCACGTGGTTCGGCAAATCCCGCCTATGTCCACGCTCTAGGTTTCCAACTTGAAGATCTTTAACTGCCCAACCTCACCGATTGACGATGTTTGACTTTCGGGTGTCAAACAAACCTTTACAAATTGACTCTTTCTTAGGGCATAACCCTTTTCTCTTTGACTATTACGAGATGTCACCCTTCACTTGACTAATTTGTAAGGCATCTCCCTTTTCGTTGAAGTACAAGAATGTGGAAAACGAAAATACAAAGTTTCCTAACTCTCCTAAATAGAAAACTCAAGTTTGAGAGTGTGGAGAGTTAGGTTACACGCTCAAATATTGATTTGGAATTGAGTCTCAAATTTAGCAGGGCTTCACCTCAATTCCCAGTTCGTTCGACTGAGCTTTAGAGGCCTTGAATTTATAGAAGTTTTCATTTTTGGTCGACCAAATCCTTTTCGGTCGATTGCATCTAGCCGTTGGAAAATCTTATTGTTGAGCATTTCTGGTGAAAATACACGGTAGCGATCGACCAGACACTATTCACCAATCAACCGTTGTTCTTTTGAACAGATTTCAGACTTCTTGTTAAAGCAAAGCGATCGACCGTAGCTACAGTAGCGATCGACCACTCCCAGTTTGATTTCGATACCGAGCTTCTGTGATGTTTTTCGGTCAATCATAAATTCTTTCCTCAATTGAAAATGTCCAAAGGCAATCTGTAAACATTTTAGGTCGACTTGCTCGACCAAAAACTCTGAGAGCAATTTGTATACCTTTTCGGATGACTTGCTCGACCGCATGTGCGATGGCGGTGGGACTGAAAACTCTGGGAGCCATTTTTGGTCGACCAGAACTCCATTTTACGCGACCTCTTGCTTCCCAATTGCCATTCATATTATTTCTAAGTCCCAAAACGATATATATTCATTACATGAACTTAGATAAAAATGTTAGCACTATTTAATACCCATTTTGAGGGTATTTCCAATAAATATAATGATTAAACAATTAAGAACAAATAATCAATAAACAACTTATAATTACAATAAAAACATTAATCATCAAAACAATTAATCCTATCCCCATTTAGGCTAACAATGTTCCCATTTTTTATGATAACAAAATCTTATAAGTTGCTTATTCCTAAACCTAAGCATGTGCATACAATATTGCATGCTATGATTTCCCCCAAAAGTTTATGCAATCTCTAATATTTAATTTCATGCAAACATGCTTTCATTTCTCTCCCCCATAACAACTTATACATATCTCTCCCCATTTTGTCATAATAAAAAAGAAATCATTGGGATGGAGAGTTTAAGTAATCAAAGTTATATAGTTAAATCAAAACAAATGTTATTCCCCCTTTATCAAAATTTATACAAAAAACAAAACTTTAGAGGGAAAATTAAGCATTCAATTCAATTCCTATTTCCAAGAATAATATACCAATTGTAAATCCACAAAATGAAAAAACAAAATCAAATTTCTCTCGTCCTATATCAATACACATAATCAAAATATTGGGGAATGCATTGACCACAATATCATTATAAAAAAAATTCTCACCCCTTTGAGAAATTAAAACAACTTATGTTGAGAGATAATCAATCATTCAATACAATCTATTTTCAAGAAAAATAAGCTACCAATTGAAAAAATTCAGTTTTAAAACATATCCAAGTTAAAAACATTTTTCTCTCCCCCTAAGTCAATGCACAAAATCAAATCATTGAGGATTTCAAAGATACCAATCAAAACAATTTATCAAAACTAATTCTTCTCTTTTGTCATCTAAGCATACAATAGAAATTGGGGAATACAAAAGAATAAAAAACATTTCAATAAATTAAATCTCCCTCTTCGACATTAAACAAAACATAATAGACGAAAGTATATGCACCAAAACCTAACAATTCTATTTTCTCCCCCTATGTTAATGACCAATTTTAAATTTATGGGAAACTCAAAATAACAAAATAAAAACAATTATCTCTCCCCCTTTATCAATAAATAATTTCAATCCAATGGGAAAAATATGAACTATTTGTTGGATTATCAAATATTAAGCTATAAGATTTCAAATGTTAAAATTCAAATCACAACACAAATGGAGACCAATTTTAAAACCAAATCACAATAGCTCATTTCATTAAAAAGAGCAAATCCAACCAACAATTCAAATTGTATTCAATTCATGATACCAATTGTTAGAATATCAAAAAATATCAATTGAAGGATTAAAGAGTTTATTCAAGCCAATGATACCAAAAATCTTCAACCAAATTGAATAGATATTAATAAAAAAACAATTATTTTATACCAGGAAGAACATTTAATTTAAATCAAGATATAACTATTTTCTCCCCCTATTTAATTAACCAATTTCAAATCGATGGGAAGAAAAGTCATCAAAATCAATTACCAACAATCAATTAATATATGCAATTTGTTAAACCAATGTTGGAGTAAAACAAAAATATATCAATTGAAGAATAGACAATAAATCAATAATACCAAAAGAAATATACAAATAAAAGAATCAAAATTCATCAAGAGAATAAGATTTTAACCTATATGCCTAAACCGAAATCTATTGTATCCATTGGATTGCTTTTTTGCCTGGATATATTTGCTTGAATTGTATCCATTGGATTGTTTTTTTGTTATTTGGAAATTTTGGATAATTTTGTTTGGTTTATTTGTTGATAAATTGCTCAATTTAAAATGGCATTCAATATGCATGTAGAAGGGCAATCCGTACTTAGAGCTCCATTTTTTGACGGTAGTGATTATAGTTAATAGAAAGCTAGGATGAAAATTTATATTCAATCTATTGATTATGAAATTTGGTAAATTGTTGTAAATGGGTCGTACATTCCGCTTAAATTTGAAAATGGTATAAAGGTTCCAAAATTAGATGATGAATAAAATGATAATGACATGCAAAAATTGAACTTGAATGCCAAAACAATAAATGTTTTATATTGTGCTCTATGTTGGTCCATATACACGCCTTGGCCGGGTGCGGGTGCGGGTGCGGGTGCGGGTGCGGGTGCGGGTGCGGGTGCGGGTGCGGGTGGGGGGGGGGGGGTGAATGTAGCGTTATAATCTTTTAGTGCGATATTTATTTTTTCTAACATCCTATATGATTTATAACATATAATATATAATTCAAAGCAAATAAAGAGTTAAGGGTAAAGAGATATGTGCACAAGATTTGTTTCTGCGGTTCGGCAACCCGCCTACGTCCGCGCTCTAAGATTCCACTTGGAGATTCACTAATCAATTGGCTTACGGGTGCCAATTAAACCGTTTACAATTTGACTATTACCGGGGCGTCACCCTTGTCTATTACGGGTCGTCAACCTTGACTATTTCGGGGAGTCACCCTAATTTTGACTATTGCGAGGCGTCACCTTTATATGATGAATTAGTAGTGCGTCACCCTTTAAAATTTCGCAAAATATAAGTTTGGAAAATAAAGCTCAAAAACTAGATCCGAACTCTCTCAATAATAACTCGCAAGTTTATGGGTGGGGAGAGTTGGTTTACAATTGCTCACAAATTTGATGAGAAATCGAGTAGAAATTTTGTCAGCACTTCGCTACTTCTCTCATTTGTTATTGAGCTTGGAGTGCTTCTCTACATTTATAGATTCGCCCAATTGGTCAACCTTTTTCCCTGACGGTCAACCCTTTTACTAGACGTTGGAGTTCTGACCGTTAGGATTTTATCGTCATGGCAATCTGGCATTTTCCTGTTGACCGTGTGGTAGTCCTCACGAGTTATCTGTCCATTTTGCAGTTGACCGTGCTGTCGCCCTTTTCCTTCATGCAGAAACTTTGGAGCAATCTGTGCATTGCGTGGTCGACTGTGCGGTTGACCCTTTTTTACTAAGCAGCTTCACTTGGTCGACCATTTGTCCAGTTTTTTCGACCCTTTGCTCCTTTTTGTCATTCTTCATTTTCCTAAGTCAAGCAACGATACGTATTCACTACATGGACTTAGATAGACATGTTAGTACACTTTAATACCATCAATACAGATATTTTCGATAAATGCAAATATAAATATAATAAATAAAACATTAAGAATAATATCCATAAAAACACAATAACAACTTATTGATTTCATTAAATTAAATATCATTTAGTCATCATCAAAATAAAACTACGCCTAACAAAAAGGCTAACACTCTAAACCGTGACAAATTTAATAGAGTACAAGGTTATGATAGTGCCTATGATATTTCAAAATTGCTTAAGATTACGTATGAAGACACTAATCAAGTTAAAGAAAATAAATTGAGTATACTTATCCACGAATACGAATTAGTTTCTATAGATAAGGATGCAACCATTAGTTTTGTATTTACTCGTTTTACTAACTTTACTAATGATTTAAAAATGTTTGGTAGAATTTATCCCAACTAAGAGTTGGATAGAAAAATTCTTAGGTGCCTACCAAAGAAGTGGCAACCAAAGGTAACGGTGATCCAAAAGACACGTGATCTCAAGACCTCAAAGATGAAGGAACTCATCGGTTCCCTAATGATGCACGAGATCACGTTAATGAGCAACGAGGAGGAAGAACAAAAGGAGAAGGGAATTCTATCGAGGATCCTAGCATTCAAAGCCTCCTCAAACAGGCAAAATAAATCTGCAGAAGAAGGAGAATTCAAGGAAGAAAATGAACCAGAAGATGAAAAGTTAAAGCTCATCACTCGAAAGTTCATCAAATTCCTTCAAAGGAAGAAGGAAAAGGGAAAGAAAGTCTTAGTCTGCTTTGGGTGTGGAAAACCTGATCATATCTCAACCGAATGTCCCAAATCAAATAGGAAATCAAAAGCCTCAAAGAAGAAAGCATTTAAGGCCACATGAGACGATAACGATGAGGATTCTTTTTCCAAAATTGAAGAGGTATCCCACATTTGCTTCATGGCCAATAAGGATTAGGTGCACGACTCATCTAGAGATTTTGATATTTGTGATAATGATAATGAATTGCTAGATGCCTGCAATGATTTATTTGATAATTTTAATATGCTCAAACATATATATAAATTGTTGAATAAGGATAACAACAATTTGATTGAAAAACATGTTAAATTGGTTAAATCTTTGGAAAATCAAATTGTTGAATTGAAAAACATGGTTGAATCGTCAAATGCTACTATTAAATCTTTAGAGTTTGAGGTTGATGAATTGAAAGTGAAAAATATTGATTGGAACTCTATTGTACTTAAATTTACTAATGGTAGCGAAAATTTTAATATGCTTTTAGGAAAGCAAAGAGGTACATTCGATAAAACCGATATTGGATATGAACTCTTTGCAAGAAAGAAGAATAATAATAATTTCTTTGTTTGCCCATCTACTTGTAATATTTGTAATTGTGTGGGGATAAATCATTTTATTGCCCTTTGAAATCAAATGGCAAAATGATTGGTTCTAAATTCGTGTGGGTTCCTAAGGGAACCATTGCTAAGGATAAAGGACAAAAAAATGTTTTAGTGCCTAAGAAAAGTATTTAGGTACTTTTCAATTTTTGAATCAAGAGTTTGTATATAATTTGATGATATTACTTAATGTTTATACTTTTGATTTAAATAGATTTCCTTTTGGGCATATGGGTTAAAATCCTATTCTCTTGATGAATTTTGATTATTTTATTTGCATATTTCTTTTAGTATCATTGATTTATTTTCTATTCTTCAATTGGTATATATTTTTTTTACTCCAACATTGGTTTAATAAATTGCATATATTAATCGATTGGTGATTTTTTGTTTTTATTATTTGGATTTTCCCATTGAATTGAAATTATTTATTGATATAGGGGGAGAAGATAGAAATGTTTATTGGATACTCCCCATAGATTTAAAATTAGTCATTAACATAGGGAAGAAAATAGAATTGTTGAATTGTTTTGATTCTTTGGAAATTCTCCAATTCTTATTTGTGCTTAATGACCTAGTGGGAAAATAGTTTTTGAATAAATCATTTTTTTATGGTTTCAATTCCTCAAATGAATTGGTGTTGCACATTGACAAAGGGGGAAGAAAATTTGTTAGTATTTTAATTGGTATTAATAATTTTCTTTCGATTTAAACTCTAACAAATGGTATCAATTTTGAATTGAAATCCTTAATGATTTGATTTTGTGTATCAATTTAGGGGGAGAAAAATATTTTTAACTTGGATATTTTCTAAAGATAGATTATTTCAATTGGTATCTTTGAGTTTAAACTTTAAATTCAATTATTTGTATCATTAAGTATATTTTTATACAATTATTGGTATACTTTTAAATTGTTTTGTTTTTTATCTTTGTAATCCCCAACTTTTTGATTTGTGCATTGATATAGGGGGAGAGAAATTGATTAAATTGTGAAATATTCTCAATATTTTGATTGTGTATTGATATAGGGGGAGAGAAATTTAATTTGATATTTTGATTTTGTGAATTTACAATTAGAATATTATTCTTGGAAATTTGAATTGAATTGAATACTTAAGTGTCTCTCCAATGTTTTGTTTTTTGTATAAATTTTGATAAAGGGGGAATAATGTTTCTTTTAATTAAATAAAACAACTTTGATTGTTCAAACTCTCTATCCCCATGGATTTCTTTTTTATTATGACAAAAAGGGGGAGAGAAATGTATAAGTTGTTGTTGGGGGAGGAGAAATAGTAGCATGTTTGCATGTTCTTTAAAATGGTAGATAAATTGCATAAACTAAGGGGAAGAAATCATATTATGCAATATTGTATGCATATGCTTAAGTTTATGAATAAACAACTTATAAGATTTTGTCATCAATAAAAAAGGAGAGATTGTTAGCCTAAATTGTGTTAGGCTTAATTATTTTGATTATGAATATCTTGATTGCAATTATAAGTCGTTTATTGTTTTTGTTCTTAATTGTTTAATTATAATATTATATTTATATTTATTGGAAATGCCCTCAAAACGAGTATTAAGTTGTGCTAACATGTTTATCTAAGTCCATGTAGTGAATATATATCGTTTTGGGACTTAAAAATATTATGGATGGCAATTGGGAGGTAAAAGGTTGAGCAAAATGCAGTTTTGGTCGACCAAAAATGGCTTCCATAGTTTTTTGTCGCACTGCAGCCAAGCTTGCGGTTGAGCAAGTCATCCGAAAAGGTATATTGATTGCTCCCAGAGTTTTCAGTTGAGCAGATCGACCTAAAATGTTTACAAATTAGTTCTATACCAAATTGGTTCTAGACATTTTCAATTGAGCAAGTGGTCGAGGAAGGATTTTTTGGTCGACCAAAAAACATCAGAGAAGCTTGGTATCGAAAACTTAACGGGACCAGTCAACCTCCAGAGGTCAATGGCCGATCGCTCTACTTTTACAAGCTCTCTAGATTGTCTGCTGAAGGGCAACGATTGATCGCTGCACCGTGGCTAGTCAACCACTACCGAGAAAATTCGCCATAAATGCTCAAGGGTTAGATTTTCCAATGGCTAGATATGGTCGACTGAAAAGGAATTGGTTGACCAAAAATGAAGAGTTATATAAATGCAAAACACTCCAAAGCTCATTCTAAAGAACCGAGAATTGAGGTGAAGCCCTGCCAATTTTTATATTCAATTCCAAATCAATCTTTGAGCTTGTAAACCTTACTCCGCTCATCCTCAAACTTGAGATTTCAATTTGGGAGAGTTATGAATCTTTGTATTTTATATTTATGTAATTCTTATACTTCAACGAAAAGGGTGACGCCCTACAACTTTGTAAAGAAAAAGGTGACACCCCGCAATAGTCAAGAGAAAAGGGTGACACCCTAAGATATAGTCATTGTAAAGGTTTGTTTGACACCCGGAAGTCAAACATCATCAACTGGCATGGTTGGACGGTTAAGGATCTCCAAGTCAAAAACTTGGAGCGTGGACGTAGGCGGGATTTGCTGATCCGCGTAAACAATATTGTTTGCATTCTTTATTCCTTAAACTTTTTATATTTATGCATTGTTTGATTTTATAGATCTGATAAATCACTTAGAGATAAAAGAAATTAATATCGCATGAACTGAAACGGTGTGGTTCAGTTCAACTCCACACTAAAACAGAATCGAACAGTTAGATGCACACCCTAACTAAAAGCGAAACTCTACTGATAACTAGTGGACCTCAAAAAGTCATTACCAACAAGTTGATATTGATGTTCATATGGTTGTCTGTACATAACTGGCAGTGGAGAATTATATGTTAGGTTTCTAGTATAATTACATTGTCATTGTCTAGAAATTTCTCAGCCAGCCCCAAATCCAAGTCTATAAGATGTTGTCTATGTAGGTGCATAATTTGCTTGTGTTGGTCTCTGATTCATTGGGCATTTATTACTAAGATGCCCACAAGTATGACAGATGTAAGGACTTAAATATCCAGCAACATAAGGTGTTCCACTAAAATAACCACTAACTTAGCTCTGAATATGTCCACCTCTATTTCAACCCTTTCTCTGATATTTTTTTTATCATCTTTCCTCCCACTGGTTGTTCTTTATTTCCTTTTTCCTTATAAACACCAAATTGTTCCTCTAGATCAGTTTCAACTCGTTGAGCAACAACAACTTGTGATGGGGAGCTAAACTCAAATGCAGATAACTTGTCACGACCTAGAGGCGAGTCTAACAATACTATTGGGTCAGGCAACCTGATCCTCGTAGAAGACCCGATTACTCATCCCAAGGCATAAAAGAAGTAGAAGTTTAATTAAGTCTAAATCCAAATCACATATATTGGAGTTCACATAGTGATCAACTAGAGATATGATAGTATAAATAAAGAAACGTACTATGTAGGAATTAAGTCAAACAACACCAAAACTACAAACCCCAAACGTACTCGATATGGAGGGATTGAACAGACGAACATCCACCCATCCATGGGAAGATCGAAACACCCATCGGGGGACTCCAACGTCGTCTCTCAATAACACGTGTAAATTCAATGCCCCAAATCTACACCCTAACCTCGAGAAAAAATATAGTCTAAAAGTTGAGTGACAAACTTAGTATTGAAGTCGATACTAAATGCAATGCATGCTAAAATATGTTTTTCTTATCTTTTTAAAAATCATTTCATGTTTCTCATTTACCGTACATGGATTTTAAAACATTTAAAACCTCTTTATTATTTTATTAAACCTACCCATGGCCCTCAATATGGCTTCATCAAAACCCGTTGTGTACATAGACAACTATATCGCAAAATATGAACATTATTTTTCATACGAAAACGTCATCAATGAAAAAGGATGATCACACAAGGACCCATACGGCACTCATCAGAGAATAGGTGGCTATCAATCAATAGCAACACCTCATGAGGTAGAAGAAATAACAATGACGATGATTTAGAGATCCATTGTGTCACCCCAGTTGCCAATGAGCTAAAGCTCTGAGTCGACACAACCCGTATGATCAAATAGAATGGATAAGATTGCTTGCGGTAGATTGCTTCTCAACTAAAATACCTATATGTTCCAAATTGACGAGGATTGCCGACGAGTAGAGCTATGAGCCGTCACACCAACCATCAAATGGTACAGTACTAGGATAGGCAAAGCTTAGCGACTGACAACCTTCTGATCCGTGTGACTAAAACCCTGGCCAAGTTTTGAGGCTCGAAACCCAAGGAAGCGTCATCACCTTTTCATCTCCATTTCCACTTTTAGGGCTCAAAACTCGAGAACATGTCACCAATGCCTCACCTCCCTTATGCACATACAAACAATCAATCTTCACACAGTAGAAGGTTTTCCGGGATAGCCTCGTGATGTTTTAGCCCTAGAGTGCCTAAAACATCAAGAGGATTCATCCTACCGATATGTCCACATATAATAAAATGAAATACAATGTACGATAAGGTAAACGTGAAAAAACATACATATATGTAAAAACACTATCTAAACAGTCCCGTTGGGTTTTCAAGTGTGGTATCCCACAAAATATCATGTTTGCATGATGCAATACATTGTAGAAATTATAAAGATCCCTAACTCCACTACAACCATAACACGCTTACCAATGAGCCAGCTTCAGGGGTTATCGAAAGCGAAGATTGTACCATTGACATCTCCAGAACCTATAACAAGGTCGATGTCAACATCTCATCAATCACGCAAGAGATACAACATAAATTCTAAATCGAAAACCAAACCAAACCTGAAGGACCAACTCAAGACTTCCCGACACAAACGAGGAATGACGGGTTCCTTACACCTTGAGCCGAGAATCTACACGATGGAGAACAAGGTATGACTGACGAAGTCGTATGGAGTTCACTAAACCTAACTTCAGGAAACCAGTAGTGCGGTGGACCAAAACACAATCACGGTCAACCTGAAACTCAACAGACAACCAAGGAGTCTCATTGGTCGACAAGACATGGTGATAGGAGATAGAACACAATACACTCGACCTGATCAACCCGACAGGCGAGAGAAGACGTGATCGAAGTCATTCCAACCCAACCATGGTTGACAATGCATCACAGTGGTCAACCGAGACAACTCACAATAGTTAAGGCAAAACGGAAGTCAATTGGAACCTCTAGCCTCCACCAGACTCAACAATAGTCAACTAGGACCATTCTGTGTTGACGAGACACGTCTACAGTCAACTGGAACTTCACAGCGGTCGATACGACACACCCACAATCATCCAAGACTCAACAATTGAGAAGACTCATATAAAGTCAATCAAGTATGACTTTCGTGAAAAGTTGGCTAGAAAACCATAACCCAAACCGAGCCTCAAACCTTGTTAATAGACAAGAATTTTCAACAATGAGTCACAAAGTAGGTGGAAGGGCCCTATGTCAACTCTAGGAACCCAAGCGACGCACAAACGGCTCATCCATGACAAAACAGTGACGAAAATCCCCTTTCTTGTGACCAGTGTCATTGGTCGACCGGTGTCGACCATGAGCCATTTTTGGTCGATCAAAATCAACTGGGTCCCTTTCCTCCGGTAGACCAACAATCAAATGTGTTACCTCTCGATTGACCGCTGGTTGATCGAGAATCGCAAGAAACCATGGTTTTTCGCGTTTTTGCCCGATTCTTGACTCTTTACTACCACTAACCCTACATAAAACTCTAATTGTACCAATATCAATTAGGAATTTTCCCCGGATGAAAGTTTCCACGCTCGAACCTGAGGCCAAATGAAACCCTAACTTCAAAATGAGAAAAAGAGGAGAAAAACTTACCGATTTATGAATCGTCTTCACGAGAGACGAAAAACATGATGACACGAACGCGATTTGGGTGGAGAAATGGCAACAATCGACATGGGCTATTCCCCTTGTTCTCCCTATATATATATAGTTCAAAACACCAACTAGAAATAATTCTTTAGTCAAATTAATTTACTAAAATATTTTTGAAATTAAATTTCAGCTCAAAAAAATCTTATTTGAACATTTAACTGAAAAACACACACGTAGCTGCTAAGCAACAAAACATGTTAACTTTCAACATTTGACTAAAATTACGGGAAAAATCTCCAATTGAAAATTTAAAATAATTGAAAAATCTCAAATTTTACATAACTAGTGTCGAATCTTAAGTCTCAGTCTCATCCTGAATTACACCATTTTGTCTATCGAGTTCATATCTCTAATATATTAGGAAAACTCCATGAACTTCGCATAATATTCTAACACTATCAAACTTCTTGTTCCAAATTATGGTAAGCAATAATCATGTTCTGTCGATATCTTGCATTGCAATAGTTATCTCTAAAGATAGTTTCAAATTGATTGAAGGTCATCATCTCTACCGGATAATCCAATTTTAGCGATTTCCACCAGACCTCGGCCATTTTCTCAAATAGAACGTTGTTAATCCAACTTAGTACTCTATTGGGACCATAATAGCTATCAAATTTTCTGCATCATGCTTAACTAATTGTCAACATCTTAAGGATTAGCACTACCTACACACAACGGTGGGTTTAAACATCCAAATTGCATAAAGAAATACATGCAACGTGATTCAGGGTTTTGACTACTGTTTTCTCTTGAAAAATTTATGTAATACGTCTCTCAAAGCTACAATCGGGTCAATTGGCTGCGACTCAGCTATGTGTACAGTAAGAGCTATAGGAGTACAATTTCTAATAGCTCTTCTAAGAGGCATTTTTTAAAATCTGAAAATAATTCATGGTATAGGTTAGAATTCATCCTTAAGTATAGTATTTAAAACATTTTTTATACCGGTTTTCACATGATCATTGTCCAAGATAAAAAGAAGAAAATTAAGATTTATAATTCAAAAAAATAAATGTGAAGTTTTTATTCTTTATGCATGTAAGATGAAATTCAATCTTCTTTTACTATACTCTTCTAGCAAGAGTATATGTGTCAAGCCCCAAAGGAAATCCGAGACAGGGAACGATTTGACCTAAAACAGGCCGAATCGTTTAACCCTTATCTTAAATTCTTAATTAGTAGCAAAAGATGTAAAGTTTACTTACAAACCAGACCCAATAAATAAATGTCTAATCGTGACATTAAGATAGTGTAGAAAGAAAAAGTCCAAAACTATGAGGAAATAAAATTAAAAATAATTCTAAATGATAACCTTAGGAAAAATAATTTAAATCTCTTAAGAAAAGGAAAATCTAGGTTGTTCAGAGAATTCTTTAAATCTACTATTGTAGTGGCAACTGAGAATCACTTTGGTTATTTCCTGAAATAGAGAGTCAAATTGGAGTGAGTCGACTAAACTCAACAAGAATTAAATTTTATTTTAAAAAAATAAATACTATATATGCAAGAGTTGGAATCGAGTGATAGAACAAGTTACGAAAATAAACATTAGTGAAACTCAAACGATTGTAACGACCAAAAAACCTTGATCAATTTTAGGATGTTGCGCCAAAGGACTCGACACATACAACTGTCTCATTTATCTAATTAACAGTGCATAAATGTAAATGTAAATATAATGAACTAAATAATAAATTAAACATGCATGCTTGAATTTTAAACATGTTCAGTGAAAAAGTTATTGACGAGCCAAATAGGGACACATCATTTAACACAGGAATATGTCTAAAAATATCGTTTTAGATAACACAACATGTTGAACATGAAATAATCTCTACCTCAATTTCGGCTTACCAATACCACAATCCAACAGCAAAAGGCCTAAGGATGTCCAATAGCAGACAAGTTCAACAATTCTTAAGTCTTGAAACCTATTCATAATATTTTTATCAAATTAAAATTTGAACTATATAAATTTCTAGGCTAAACAAAGATGACCCAAGAATGATAGGGTCGAAAGCCCAATACGGTCCAAAACGGCCACTAAAACGACCCAAGAACAATTGGGTCAAAATTTTAAGTCAAAAATTAAATTAGGTCCAAAACTAGACAAAAATTAAATTCTACCCAAAACAGGGTTTGGGGCGCGGCTCACGATAGTCTGGCTATAACCCAACAACCTAGAAGAGTTACTAGCCATCTAGTGTCCAGCCAAAGTTAGGTGGAACTCTCGTCTTTTTTCTTATTACAACTCATCTTCATACACCAGACCAACAGTGGTAACACACAACGAAAACTGTGATTTCATTCACAAATTCCATTATCGAAATAAAAAAAATCCAACCTTGGTAGAAATCCCAACGAAAAAATGAATTTTTTAAACTTATCTGATGGACTTCTCTTCCCTACTAATTGGAGTCAACCTCACAACACTAGTGTTAAGCTTTCAACCCTTAAAGAAACTGATTTCATCCATCAAACACCAATTCACCATGGAGAAAACAGAAAAAGAAAATCCTTTTTTTTTTTGAAACTTACCTCGGACGTGAATGGAAAAGCCAACCTATTGGGGGAATTCATTTTCTATTGGGAGTAATGAGTCCAACAAACAAATGTAATAGAAAAATTTTGTAATTTATGAATAAATTTTTGTTGATTGATATTATGTTAACATTTTAGATTATGTTTCATAAAATTCATAAAAAATTCATTGGTTATTTATGCTAACTTTATATTAACATATATATTATTTATGTGGGCTAAAATATAAAGAGTAATAACAAAATAAATTCATGAATTATATTTGAAGTATGAAGACTTCAAATAGTTTATAGTGATAAACATAGTTTATCTCATGAAAAATATATAGTCATATTCCGACTATATATGTGGTGACATAAGATAAATATGTTTTATATAATACGATTATATAGGACTGGACCAGATAAAATTATATTATTCTGATAATTTCCGTAAAATATAGAACAACTAATTTTATCATAATATTTGTCATATATATATGATCTTAATTAGTTGTATTTAACAAACTTCTATTTTATTTTAATTTATTCTTTGATTTACTCGATAAAGTTTTGCACAAGTTACGATTTATATACTTTATATATTGGGAGTGAATTAAAATAAATAGCTGAGAATGTTAATATTGATATAATGAAATCTATTTCTGTAGATTCCCTTGCTTGTTAGTTCAGAGATTGAATAATTAGCGCGTAATTCATAATCGTTATGAATTAATTTTTCAATTAAAAACTAATGGTAGTCAAAGATAAAGACGTAATATGAGAGGTTAACAGATTATAAACCTAGCTCTATTACGTATCTAAATGGAGGGTTAATATATATGTAATGACTATATCAATGAATATTATTTTGAGTAAATATATTCTACAGTTTTTTAGAGTGCAACTCTATGTATTTAGTAGAATTACTTTAGAGTTAATAATTATGTTAATTAATAAAAAAAATTTATATTACTTAACAAAATATTATTGGAGTTTAAAACTATAGGTCTATCGGTCCATTCGTCACCTTCTATCATCATTCGAATAATAGAAAAATTAACAAAGAAGATTAAATAATTAATTATGAATTAATTATTTAATACATTCAATAATAAGTTTATTATTTTCCATTAGATGGAATAATTGAATTATTGATTATTCAATTAACTAAGACACAATGACAAAAATTGTCATAGTTAATATGTTTGTTATATTTATTAAATGAAATAATTGAATTATTGATTATTCAATTAATTAACAAACATAAAATAATTTTTGAAAATGACTTTTAAATGGATTATGTCAAATTTGAGTTAATGTCATAATGCCAAGCGTTGAGCTATGGTAACAAGATCTTTTCATTTCCATAACATTTTTTGTTATAAATGTACTCTAACTTAAATGAAGGATTAATATTTGTATTGGTTTTCTCTAAAATTCATAATGACCATTATGAAGTATTCCACTATAAATAGAGGTTCAACCTCATTAGCATAGGTGGTTGAAATATTTAAAAATAAAGAATCCATTTTGAGAGCAAATTTATGAGTTTTCTGTATTGACTTTAGAGAAATGTTCTTTAAATTCAAATAGATCGTCTTATGTGTTGAGAATACAATCTATCATAAATTGAGTGTGATCTTACAACGTGCATCACGCCCACACGTGCTTATTCGATGTGAAAAGGATTGACAGAAAAAATCAAAAGCTAATTTTGTACCCGTGTAAAATAAACTATAAATAATAGATAATATTTTTTTTTTTACATATTATAATTACTATATTATCACAACAACCTATTTTATGTTCATATTAAAATTATTTTTCATGTTTCATGATATATATAAGTTACATGTATTACCATTGTTATCAATTATAATAATTTTGTTGTGTAAGAAAACCTAAAAACCTACATTTTCTTCCTTGTAGACTCCGCCCAATGGAGTGACAGAGAAATAGGGAGCCCCTTCCCTGTTCTCGGCAACAAGTCCACGTAAAGTGGTTTTAAATTTTTTATTTTTTAAAACTAGTTTTAATTCTTTTTTTTATTATTTATTTTTTCAAATCTGCCGGATTTCACATTTTGAGTATTAAGAGTCCATTTTTTTTAATCAAATTAGTTTGGAATTCATTATTGATAATTAATTTAATAAATGAAATCATTGAGTCTACAGTTGTTGGATAGAGTTTTTAATTTGGAACGTGTATAATGGTTCGAGGGAACAGAGGTTTAGGTTTACTTCTACATCATCCCAGAATATTTAATATTATAAATGAATCGTATCTACTCCAAAATAATATATTTTCAACATTTTTTTTTGAAGCAATAATAATATATTATCAATTTGTAATTAAAATTGGTTCACACCGTTGAATCGTTCAATCTGCATGCTCCATTTCAACTTGTACGAAAACTTGATCTGCCTTCTCTCTGTTTACTATAGTTTTGATTGTTGAATCCTACAATACCATCGCTATTAAGATTTTTCCGACAATTAAAATATTTATATAATTGACGAACTCTACGTTTAAACATAATTTATCAAATTTGACAGACGTGGGTCTTATTTTTTCTTCAAGTCAAAGATGAACTCGGTTTTTGTGACAAACTTATAAAAGTCGATTTTACTTAGAAGCTTAGACTAGATAATTTGTGTGTTTCTTGTGGTAATAAGTTGTGTTTTTATGAGTGGATGTGTTTACTTTTTAGTTTGATCTTGTAAAGGTCATGTTTTATTGCCCTACCTTTCGGGTGTGTTTGCTACACTATAATGCGTTAGTCATTTGAATATTTAATGTTTTTTTTTATGTATATTAAGATAAGATCTTTACTCTCTTAATATTTTAATTACAATAAAGATGCTTGTATTTGAAAATTAATGGTAAAATATCTTTTTAATGATTAAATTTAAAAATCAAATAAATAATTTAATAAGAAATATAAAATTATAAGAATTAAAAACGTATTTTATTCTAAAATTAAAGAGAACTAAGATCTTAGCCACGACCCAATCTGAAAGGAAGCAAGAACAGAGATTTGAGGACAAAGTCAAAAGCAAAGCGGTTGAACGTGTCATTATTCTATTGGTCCGCTAACCCAACATTCCATTGAGAGACTCTGCCCACGCTATCAAGTGGCCGTCGGCGGGTGGCCTTCGGCTTTTCGACTCGTGGAAAACGCCTCCTTCCTTCCTGAATTAACCTTCTGCTGTCAAATTTCCAAAAGTTGGTCATAGAAGAAGATGATATCCTCTATCGACACGTGTCCTCCCGATCTAATCACTTCTTTTCATGGCAACTGAACTCTGCATTATCACAGCTTCAGAATATTCCTAACAGAATGAGAATGGTTCCTACTGTTCTACTAGATTATGATAGAATTTCAGAGGAGAGAGGAGGGGGGAGAGAGAGAGAGAGAGAGCCTTTCGTTTTCACCCGTGAACAAATGATTCATGAACCAGAGCTTGGACTGTAATTTCAGCCAGATAAGGTCCGCCCCTCTGTAAAGAGGAAAGATTAGGTGCACGTGGCGTGTTTTGAAGAAACATGAACTCAAACGGGTCCTACTTCATCGACAGTGGATGGAGACAACGACCGTACTCCAGCTCTATATAAACTGTTCGCCATCGCTGCAGTTCGGAGGAAATAATAAAAAAAAGACAAAATCTCAAAAGTTTATTGCTTTCTTCGGATTCTTATACTTGCGGCTGGAAAATGGGTGTTTCGGAGACTGACCCAGTTGCTCAGATGGGCTTACCTCCGGGTTTCCGGTTTTTTCCGACGGACGAGGAGCTTCTGGTTCAATATTTGTGCCGGAAAGTGGCCGGCCATCACTTCAAGTTGCCGATCATTGGCGAAATAGATCTTTACAAATTTGACCCATGGGTTTTACCAGGTGAGCGAAACAAATAAAGACATTTCAAAGCTTAAAGTTTTGTTCTTTTACTGAATTCAGATATTTAAATGGATTATAATTTTTCAGGCAAAGCGATATTTGGAGAGAAGGAGTGGTACTTTTTCAGCCCGAGGGACAGGAAATACCCAAACGGATCAAGGCCGAATCGTGTGGCCGGAACGGGGTATTGGAAGGCGACCGGAACTGATAAAATCATCTCTACTGAAGGACGTAAAGTTGGTATCAAGAAAGCTCTGGTCTTTTACGTAGGAAAAGCTCCGAATGGAACAAAAACCAACTGGATTATGCATGAGTATCGCTTACTCGATTCTTCCAGAAAGATCGGAAGCTCGAAGGTGAACAAAAATGGCGGACTTTACTAGCTTCACCTGTATCCGTTTCGCTCTGTTTCTGATGTGGGTTTGATTTTTTGTTTTCAGTTGGACGATTGGGTTTTATGCCGAATTTACGAGAAAACTTTCAGAAGCTCTCAGAAGCAGATAGCCACGAGCATTTCCGGCAAGGAATGCAGTAACGGCTCCCCTTCTTCTTCCTCATCGGAATTCGGCGACTTGCTCGAATCATTGCCGGAAATTGACGATCGGATTTTCTCCCTGCAAGATGATCAAAAGCTGAATTTCCAAAATCTTTCCGGTAGAAATTTTTACTGGGAAAGCCTTGGGGGGCTTAACTCGCCGCTGGAACTGGCTGCCCCGCTCAATCAAACTCAACAAATAGCTCAGGGAATGAACTGGTGCTACAACGACATAAATATTCCAGATTCAATCCCGCAACTTCTTCACAGTGAATATTCGCCGGTAAAGTGCGCCGGAAACTCAGTAAAAGACGAGGTTCAGGGTGGATTCAGAACAGCACGAGCGGACAACTCGGCGGTGTTTCAGCCAAACAGCTCATTGAATTCCGTTGACCCATATGGATTTGGGTATCCGACCCATTACGGGGAGTTTGGGTTCAGACAATAATGGCCCGAGAATGTAAATGTTTGGAATCATTTTGAAAAAGTGGAAAGTGTAGGGGCTATCTAAGATTCCAAAAAGCAGGAGGAAAAGAAGGCACGTGTGAAAAATAATTTCAATAAAAAAATTCACATTTTAGGCAAGATTAAATGTCACCTTTTGGAAATGTATAGTCCCTTTCTTATGAATAAGATTTAATCTCTTATTATGCTCTCTGTCCATGCATTTTCTCCCGTGTAAAATGTGTTTTTTAACCTACGTAACATCTCATTTATATTACGGTATAATATTATCTGTTAGGGTTTAGTATGACTCAAATTTTAATTGGGTCAGGCCGATTTGACCTACATTATAAGTTTCTTAATTCCTACAGGATTAGAATTTCCAATTTCAGTATGACTAGGATTTCCTTTATTTTTATAAATATATGTTTGAGCCGCAAAGCTTATTGTACCGATTTCTAATAGTAATTTCTCTCTTCTGCCCGTAGTTTTTTCTCGTCTTGAGTTTTTCACGTAAATTTAGTGTCCATTATTTTCTCTTTCTCTTTTTCAAATTTCGTTTCTTATTTCAACATTATCTTTTTTGAATAACTTCACATTATTTTTCATAATTTAAAATTGTACGCTTTTATTCAACTTTGTCGATAATTAAAAAATATATACTCTGTAATATTTAATATCATCAGGATAATTTTGAGGAATTCCGTCTTCCCAATCATAAAAAAAAACATTTTTTAATTAAAAAAACATACCTTTAGAACATGACAACTAGAAATTCAAACTCAATTCCTTAAAAGTTATCACTTCCTAGGTCAATATTTGACCATTAAACGGTTGTGATAAAGTATAATAATGTTCATAGTATCATGACGTAGTATGTGTTGTAACATTATTAAAATGGGTTACATCATTATTTGCAAATTGATCTATATTTATTAAGTTGTGGCCTACAAGTGTACAAATAAAACAATAGCAATCTTATTTTCTCTGTTAAAGATATAATGATTCTTCCTTACCTTATAAGTAATCCTCCTCAATCACTCAAATCTCAATCACAATTTTTGTATGTTTATTGAGTGTAATAGTCTGTCGTACCATAAATTTTACAATTAAACAGTTAAATAATACCTAATCCTTTTTTTACACGTAAATTATAGCGTAGAAATTAACATAATACAATTTAACAAAAGAAAGAATCAATAAGAAAAATGAACTTAAAATCAATACAAAAATTTAACAGTAATTCGAATAACGTGTCATGCATTCACGGATGTCATAAATTATATGACATCTTATATAGTTTATTTGACTAAATTATTACGATGAATTAGTTTGTCATGTTAAATCTTAACTCTCAATCTAACTATTTAAAAAAATAAATAAAAATCATTACAATTAAATACTAAATGATATCTTATGTTATTTATTACAATGCATGTGCATTTTTCATACGTACCTGCACGTTGTCATTTGATACATAAGCGCATTGTCATTCAATAAATGATGTGTGATTTTTTTTAAAAAAAAAGTGAGTCTTATATTAGATGCAAACATTAACACATAGATCAAGATCGTTGAACAAAAAGTGAAGAAAAATTTACAAGCTTTTTGGATTCAGTCAAGCAAATAAAGAGCGAGGTAAAGAAGATGAACGAATATTGGATCAAGAGTCATGAGGAGAAACTAAGAGGCACAAAAAAACTTCAAGTAATAATAGTCCATCGACATGTTTTAAGCAATAATAAATTTTTAAATATTATAGTTTTTATTGATAATATTTGTCATATTTATTCATTAGAATATAATTATATAAGAACAAATTTATTAAAATATTAAATTGATGATTATCGCAATATATATCATTAGTCTCCTCCAAGTAAGTGATTTGGACAAAGGAGCTTATCCAAAGATATTAAAGCCAGCCACCACGCCACGTGGGTCAACCACAGCCAGAGCTGATCCTATGTTATTGGAGATTTTAAGGAACAGCATCAAAAATTTTCTCCACTACCAAACAGTAATCTCCTCGTTTTCCGAGAAAATATCAGAAAGGCGGCTGAAGATAATTCCGTTGACTCTTGGTCAACGTAACTGTTTTCTACTAAAATATTATAGTTCCATTAGATTTTTCCCTTTTCTAAATTGTATTGCATTAGTCTAATCGTGCAAGTTTTCCCTTCCATTTATGGTAGCACCATTCAATTTCTATATTGGATACTAGCCATATTTTTGTTATAGTTATCCCTGTATTTTACTTTTTTGTTTTAATATATCGTTTTGACTTGATATGAGATATTAAAAATAGTTTTTGATATTGGTTTTATAAAAATATAATTCTGAATTTAGAAAATTGGGTGAGATGATTCTAACAAAAATTATAAAGTTCGTTTCGTGTTCTTCCATCTTTTATGCCTGAGCTCATCCTCTTGAGCAGTGGTTGGTGGACGTACTAGACTAAGAGCAATCGAACTTTGACTTGAATTTCGATTTCTTCTCTTATCTCCTTGTATATCATCTATAAAATTGATTTTTTTCTCTCCTCTCAATGTGATCAGTAAAGTGGTTGATCAACAACTCCTCTTTTCTATGTCGTTTTTAGCTCAAAATTGGTTCTAAAGAAAAAAAAAAGTGCACAAATGGTGACATGAATCATAACTGAACAAAAAAAAACTACAATGCTTGGATAGGTGTAGGTTTGATTGGTAGAAATTGGACCAAAGGTTTGAGCTTAAATTGGCAATTTGGTCATGAATCCTACACTTATAGGAACCCAACCTGGTTTGGGAAGAGGTAGAACCGTGAGTCACAGTTTGGTTCGTGATTTTGAGGTCAAAAACCATGTAAAATTGATCAAACTATGGGTTGAAAATCTAATCCAAATCCAATTTAAATTCAACCAAAAATAAAAAAAATTGACTCAAACCCAATCCAATTTAATTGAACAATGAAATCGGTTCAGTTGCAGGCGGATTCTGATTATTTGTAATTGTTGGGCCATAGTTCAATTTGATTTTAAGGTGAAACTAGACTGAACTAGCATGTGCCCAACTCTAACGTAAACCATTTATGGTTGAGTTTGTTCCATCTAATTTTTTACTAAAATGATTATGTGATACGAACACTAATCTAGTAATTGGTTTAGAGTTGTTTCTTTCTTCTCCGAGACATAAGATTTTCCCTCATGAATGTGTAGTAGCCTGAGCTGGATTTTCCTTTTTATGTCTTTCACAATTTTTCCTATTTGCATTGATGTACATATTTGTTTGCATTTAATTATAAGACAGTATATTGTTGGAGAAAATACTACAAAATCATCATACATAATATAGGAAATATTATAAAAGTTATTATATGACATAGTATATGAGATATTATTGAAAATATATTATGAGAGATATTATATTAAACATTGTAAGATCAAAATAATTAGTTTTCCAAATGTAATCTCTTTGATTTTGGCTCCTAATTTTAATTTTTAATTCATTATTATCCTAATGTCTTTAGAGAGGCTTGGCATTTACAATGTTCTAGTTTGGTGGATCTAATTTATTATTTATAGACTATGTAAATAATCAATCCATAGTCATTGGGCTCATTCTCCTTGTCATTGAATCAAACTCTGAATCTTTATACATTTTGGGTCATGAGCCTAACTCATATCGAATTCATATTTAATTGCTTTTAACTAGCTTAAGACAATGTTAATTATAATATAATGTACATAATACATGTAAATCCAACGATACAATAAATTATATTTAACGACTAGGACTCTAATAAATCTTTGAAATCATTTTCTGCAGTCTGCACAAGCATTTGAGAGCATAGAGTGAGTGACTTTAGCTAGAGATTACAGAGTTTCTTGTTAGTTCGTTCCATTAAACTGCTGCGTATCCTTGAGCAGCTAATCATACCTATTCTCTTGTATCATCCACATTCATCGCTAAGAGCCGATCAAATTTAAATCTCATCACATGAAATATAACCTTGGGTATTGGCTTTGATTGGTTAAAGACTTGCCCCCAAAGAATAGGCTACATTTCAAGTCTTTAAAGTCCAATCAACACAAATTTACGGACTAGGCCCTTTTGTCCGACTTATAAAAACTTGTAATAAGTGACATAAAATTATACAAACAATGAAAATTGTGGTTTGTAACCAGAGGTGTGAATAACACCAAAAGTCCCATTTGGTTGATCACATCAATGGAGGGAGAGAGAGAGAATTGACTTTGATTTTCTTTGCATAGTAACAAATTACAAGTTACAGATGAATTATAGGTGAAAATTGATGCATGCACAATCAAAAGATCATGAAAACTAACATAGACAAGAAGGATGCAAGACTATACACGGGTCGTAGCTGATCAATCCAAGATCATTAGATCAATAAGGAAGTGAATTCGCCACTCGTCTTTACAATTGAATAGAGGTCTTCTCTGATCTTCTTACTCCTGCAAAAGAGGCGTGAGAAAATGATATTAGAGGAGATCGGAATCCTGGTTGAATTGTGTGGAGGCGTGTATAGAATGATACCTTGGGAACGCTTTGTGACAGAGAACTGGCACTATTTTCTGACAATGCGTCTGCAGTTCTTGCTTCCGATTTCTCATTTGAATACCTGAAAAATTGAATCGACTGGTTAAACATTGTAAAAAATAATTCTACTGAAAATATTTCTAAAATCTGAGGTACCGCTCATATTTAACCCCCATAAAGTCAGAAGAGGTTGAAACTTTTCTTGAGAATACCATCATTTAAAAAACAACAGATTACACCATACCTATTTCAGGAAGGGACCATATATTTTCTAAACATCGTAAATTTCTCAGTTCTTACAGCTCATGCAGAGAAATTTCAAATTGGCGTATGGCTGTGATAGGTTATGAAGGGTATAATAGAAAAATTACTTAGTTAGTAAGCCTATATAAAGACTAGATGGGTATTCAAGGAGGGGATTAGATATAAGGAGATATATTGTAGGGAGTCGCTAGGGACTCGAAAGCCTAGTATAGTGAGAGAGGGTCCTATATTCTGTATTGTTCTTTGATCATTCAAGAAATATATTCTAATTCCTATCAATTTGGTATCAGAGCGTTCTTTCCTGGACAGTTTCAAGAAGAATGATCAACCATTTGGAATTGCAAAGAGAAAATGAGATGTATTGGCGGAAACAAGTTGCAGGATGAAAGAAGAGTTAAAGAAAATGGAAAAATTGGATTTCATGGAACGCTGCATTTCTCAAATTCAAGAACAAATGGCAAAGATTTTGGAAAAACTAGATGGAAAACAGAATGCAATGGAGGCACACGAGGAAGATGTCCGGCACTCGGGCGCAAAATATTCCAAGAACAGAATCCAATGTGATAAATTGGTAACTTTGTGGCAAAAAGAATATGCTAACAATAGGTGCGAAAGTCGGTTCAATTATAGTCGAAAAACAAACTGGTCTGACCTAAAAATGCAAGAGGATCTTGGACTGTCAATGTTTACAAGGGTAGACCCAGAAGAATGGACTTCCAACGCAGATAAGTATTTCAGAGACAATCGATTTACAGAGGATGAGAGGGTTGAAGTTGTAGTTTTATGCCTTGAAGGACCTGCTTTGGCATGGTTCCGTTGGGAATATGGCAGACAACCATATACTTCTTGGAGAAAATTGAAATATCAATTACAAATTCAATTTCAGAATGTCAAGGAGTGGGAAGAATACGAAATAAACAATAAACAGAAAAGAAAAGTCGAAGGCAGCGAAGAAGACCGAGTCGGGAAAGAAATTTGAGCAAAGAAATAAGATGAAGACAGAGATCACAGAGGTGATCGGTGAAAAAGAACCAGCGGCCGAGATAATTTTTTGTGAGCGACCCGTCCTACGCGACGAACTAATGACGGACTGCAGGAGAAGAGGAGACGTCGATGATGGGTATGGAGGAGTCGGCGACGACGGAAATGGCGGAACCGGCAACCACGAAGATGGAGTAACTGGTGTCGTTGGAGGTTACGGAGGAAACTGCTTGACGCTAGAATGGGATGAGCTGACAGTGAACAAATTGGAAACTGCAACGAAGGAGGAAACTATTTGGAAAATGAGTGAGCTGGCAAATTTCGATGGAAACTGTTTGGAAATGGATGAGCTGGCAGCCATAGATGGAAAAGACTTCCTGATAGTGGCTGTGCTTGCAGGTATGATGATAGACATGGATGAGCTGTCAATGAAGAGCAAATCAACGAAGGACAAAAGAAAATATCCAGAAATTCAAATGCTATGCACAGGAGATATTGGGCCAACTTTTCCAATGGCCTTGATGCAACAGACTGATGGAAAGATGTATTTTGGGCCAAATCTGGTTTGGACCCATTTACATAAGCTATTAGATTTTAAAAAATACAATATTGTAATCCAAATTTTTGGATTACAATATTTGCTGGACCTTGCTAAGGAAGCGACGAAGATCTTTTGGCTTAATTTAGCATTTTCACTGAAAATGTATTTTTCATTTTCTTCCACCTTGAGGACAAGGTGTCTTTTTAGGGCGGGAGTAATGATAGGTTATGAATGGTATAATAGGAAAACTACTTAGTTAGTAAGCCTATATAAAGACTAGATGGGTATTCGAGGAGGGGATTGGATATAGGGAGATATATTGTATGGAGTCGCTAGGGACTTGAAAGCCTAGTATAGTGAGAGATGGCCCTATATTCTGTATTGTTCTTTGATCATTCAAGAAATATATTCCAGTTCCTATCAGACTGTAAGGAATTTTCCATTTTTTTCTTCCAATAAAAGATCATATTTGATACTTACGTAGAAAGTATTGTTACCCAAATGAGTTCTACACAATCAACCCAAAGGAGTCTTTGTTCTACAGGAATCAGTCCATAGGTAACAAGATGAGCAAACGGCCAAAGCTTCCAACCAGCCTGTACAAAAGCCGAATATTAGTTTAACATAAGATAGAGAACCGTAGAGCATTCACTTAACTCAATAAAACTTGGTATCTTTATAATTGTGCCAATAAGTGGATCACATAGGCATGAATCAGATCTGCTATTTTGTCAGAAAAATGTTGTAGTGGACATAGTTTTAAATTTTAAAAACTTAAATATTAACTTCAAGGAAGAGTTACAGAGCATCTCAGAATAAAGCTCTTAATGATGGGAAAAAAGTTAATTCAAAATATCAACAAGTTGCAGATAATTTTTTTCCTCCATTCCTTCAGCATTATGAAAACTAAGGAAACCAGTGCGAGAATAGCATTTTAAGTTTCCATAAAAGAATGGGAAAGTGTAAGAAAATATGAAAAATGGACTCTTACGGTCAGCATCGGCCAGAATGTAGCCTTAAGTTCACTAAACACAGTGGCTGGGGATTCACAGCGCAAAAATCCTACCACAGTATAATAAACACTGTTCCAAATTGCTGCCCACACTGTTTGATCGAAGGCTACTTTAGCAGGAACAACCCACCAATCTTGAAAAGGAAAAAGTGCCTATAAGTGGGAGAAAGTTTCAAATGTCAAGCAAATAAATGTATTGGGTAGTCCATTTTGTCTCACACAGAAAACATAGTAAATTCATTAAACACGCATAACATTTAAGACATAGTAATTACCTCACAAAATTCATAATAATAATGAGAAAGGGAACCATGCAGAGTGAAGCCAACAAGCCCAGATCTTAACATCCTTGAACGATCAAACTCAAAGAGAGGTTTGCCTTCAAAACACTGCAAAGTTAGAATGGAAAATCCATTTAAGAAAATTATGAGTGAAAACTAGAAAATTCAAAATTCTAAACATGTGATCTCAGATTCTAACCTGTGCAATCCAATCTCCGAGAGAGTACACCACTCCACTAATCATCATTTTAGCTAAAACTGGGTTTGTCTTAAGAGCTTCTTCATAAGCATTCCAGTTGTGTTGAGGTGCATATCTGAGTATCTCATAGAGTGTCCATCCCTAAGATGATAATGATAAAGGAATATTAACAAATAGAAAAACAAATGGCAGGCTAATTTCTGTCTCCGTGAGCAAAATAAAAATATTATGAAATTAATTTAAAAAGCACTTCGAACTCTATTGAAGTACATAAATTGACGAATTCTACTTAATTGATATGTATTCCACATGTAAGGAACTAAAAACAAAGTACTTCATAACAATAATCATCATAGAAACGCATGCAACTTATCGCTTATGTGTCTCTGATGTAAAATCATGCTTAGATATTACTCAACAGTATGGAAAATATGAAGTTTCATATGCATCACAACCATGAAATAGTATAGCTAAGTCTTCCCCACGGTTCTTAAGCCTTTAAGCTTGACCTGAATAAGTCTAGGATGATGCATTTTTTTTTTCATATAAATTACAAATTTGATTCCAGATCTATTATCGCCAACTGCTTAATAGCTGAGCACTGTTTTGAGCAAGAAAATTATTTGAATTTCTCATTTCAGAAACTTTGCCTTTAAATCTGCAGTCATAAACCATGAACCTTGAAAAAATCTATCCTTCCATCCACTAATTCCACAATCCTATTGAGTGAATACAGAAAGGAATAAAATCATTCAACTCCAGCATCACATCCTATTGCAGATTATAAACAGATATGAGATATATTACAACATCTCTTTGTTATCTAAAAACTATATCACCTCCTATTTTATCTGTGAAGATAAGAGTTTAGATTTAATTACAGTCACATTTCAACCAAGCAACAAAAAATATCTAACACAAGTCTATCAAACAGATAGACGAAGATGGAAAAGTATAGTATCTCCATAGCTAGAAACCAAAAACTTAGTAACTACAACAAGCCTAACAATAGAGAATTTTGAAGGATAAACCAGAGATATATCAGGTGCACCCATACCTTTTAGACAAACGAAATGAAATAAGCCAGTAAAAAAATATTCAGACCAGTTATAACAGCACATAGTGCGACGAGGAGATGACTTTTGATTTACTAAATTTCAACATTCCATTTCAATGCACCAAAATCCATCATTCAACTATAGCAGCTAAGTAAATATTCAAGGAAAAAATAAGTTTGAAAATTTTTTGCAGTTTGCTAAGAAATGAAATCCTGGACTCACCTGCCAGTAATCCTGATCAATAGTTAGCAACTTCGTAACAGCAAAAGTTCCAGCCGCTAGCACAATAGAAGCATTAATGGTCCGATCTACAAGCCTTTCAAATTCACCACCTTCTATCAACAAATCATCACCAATAGAAGCAGAAGACGAAGAAAATCCTTGGAACTCGCCAGATCCTTCAAGTGAGAGTTCACCGAACCCACCCACTTGACTCAATAACTCGCCCTCACTTTCTCTCTCCTCCCGGCTCACCACCACACCATCCTGCTGATCCGTCGAATCGAAGCTCTGTACCGGAATCACGTCGAGCTCTTCTACGACGGAGTTCACCGCCCAATTATCCCTCCGTCTGTACCTTAAGAAAGAAGTGCTCCGCGAAAACTTTGCAATCCTCAAATTGTCGACGTAGTTAGATTTCAATTGAGAGATTCCGGTTTTGGATAGCGAGAAGAAGCTCCGAGGAGATGCAGAGTGGATGGAGGCCATGGCTAAGCGGAATGAGACGTAAATCGTAGGAACTCCTCGAATCAAAACGAACTCAGGCTCGCATCTTATACGATGGGTGATAGGTTGAAATCCAGTGTTTCTCGGCTTACGAGATCTAATGGTGATCATCCATTGAAACTACCCAAATTAAAAGTAATTGTAAACTATGGATGATGATCATGCGGGTAAACAATAGCATCAAAGGGTGCGATGCAGACAATCTAGTAGATGGAAATTAAAGAGGAATCTAGAAGTGAAATAGAGTCCACAGAAGGAGGGGTGGTGGAATCGGAGAGGATAGACTTTTGGGAGCACAAATATGATGTGGACGTTGAGGTTTGAGTACGAAACGCAGCGTTTAGTGTCCATCACAGGCATCCTTTCAAAGAGTGGGGCCCTTGAAATCAAAATCTGAGGTCCAAAGCCCACTATTAATATCGGCCACATTTTGCGTTGGGATCAGGGTTTGCGAAACGGCTCACGAAATTGGATAGATGAAAGGGACAGGTGGCCCATATCGGGTGGCGGTGATTATTGGACTGTTTTTGCAATTTTTAAAAAAGGCGTCTATTGTTTTCAAGTAGTAGTCATTTTGTCAACATAATTTTAATGGTTCACGGAATAATATTTGTCCAATAAATAGCGATTAGTTTAGTTGAATAAAAGAGAGGATTGGTTGTGTCATCTCTCTCTCTCTCTCTCTCTCCTCTTTTTGTGTTGCCGAGTGGACTATAGTTAAGATTTTACAACATCAAAGGAGCCGCAAACAAGTTTCTTAGTCACCCCATTTATCTCCAAACCTTAGTTTTTGCAATTATTCAACCCTTCCCCTTTGGAGAAGTAATTCTTGCTTGTAAAGATTGGATTGGACAAAAGTAGAAGAACTCCAAATCAAGCTATAGAAAAATGTCACACCAGAAATAGTTGTCGATTAAGAGTCATTCGATGAGGACAAACGAAAATCAATAGGCAAAAGCTATGGCTCTTCTCGTATTGATTAAAAAGAAGAGGCTCGTAAGATCTAGAGAATTGTCACCATTGAACAGAACCCTCTCTTTGGTTCTTTAATTGTGAAAATGACAGAGAGAGAGAGAGAAAGAGAGAGGCCAGTGGGTTCAATTTGGTTCTTTTCATTTTCTTTAACTAAGTTAATTCAGTTTCGTGGATAATTATATCACTACGTATCATTTGTCATTGAAATTGTTTACAAAGAAGGACAAAAAATTATTTAAAAAATTCAAACTAAGAGAATTTGAAAGAAAAATTTTTAAATTATAATGACTAAATTAAAAAAACACTAAAAACCAATATCAATTATAATATTTTAATTGATTATTAGATAATTATTAATTTGGATGGTGTACTTTAGGTAAGAGTGATTGATATCTTGTATTTTATTTTTTCATAATTTAAACCTTCCCTTAGCAATTTAAGAAGTTAAAAAATGTAATTAACAAAAAAACTCTAAATTGTGGAGTTAATGACAAACTAAATCTTAAATTAATTTAGCTAACAACCAAAATCTTGGACTCTGAAAAATGAACGAGGCAACCTCGCAGTCATGTTTTTTTTTTTGTTAAAAAAACATATTCCGAACATTTTTCTGCATTAGAGGACGTCCAAGCCAATCCTTGGAAGTCCCTCGGCGTTGGTGGACGTCTAAGGCAAATCCTTGGATGTTATATGGCATTAGAGGACATCTAAGGCTAGTTAGAGGACGTTCAAGGATTGATCCTTGGACGTCATATAGCATTGAAAGACGTTTGTTCCCTAAGAAGGATATTCGTTAATAGAAAGAACGTCCGTATATACTCCTTTACATGAAGGCAAACAAAAATACTTATATAACAAACATCTACATCTTCACATTTATATAGACGCGGAAGTCTGTACTTAAATGGTAGGCATTCACTCCCTAGGAAAGATGTTCGTTTATAGGAAAGATGTCTGTGTATACTCATTTACATAAAGGCAAATAAAAATACTTATATGTCGAATGTCCGCTTCTTCGCATTTACACATATGCAGACATGTATACTAAAATGGCAGGCATGCGCTGTAACGCTCATGTTTATTTATCCGTAATTTAACCGTATAAAAAAAAAAAAATTTTAAACATTTTAGAAGTTTTTTAAATTAAAACACTTAAACTATTTAAATTTGTTTAAAACATTCCAAACAAACCACAACAACTAATTAAAACATTTATTATAATAAAATATCAGTTAAAACATTTGAAATCCATATCCTAAGCTATAACCCACCAAACTCAATATCGCCAACAGCACAAAAGCCCCAACACAGCAACACCTCATCATCTGCGTCCTCAATAAGCTTTATTCAATTATAGTCTTCTTACCTACATCACAAGACTTAAACTATGAGTCTAAAACTCAGAAAGCGATATAAATAAACTGTAAAATGTTCATGTCATGCTCTTTAAAATACATGCAAGTTTTCGTGTTCATTATTCCATTACTTTTACCTTTTCCTTGACCGATGTTGGAGATGTTAAATTAACAAGGTAGAACTCACATCTCACAATATCAGTTACATTTATTCACGTATATTCTATTTTCATTTAGTTTTAGTTACCAATCTAAGTGTTGAGAGATGTCAAACTTGAAAAGGTAAAACTCACATCTCTAAACACTTATTTACGTTTATTCCGTTTGTTCCGTTTATATTTTCAAAATAATATAGAAAACCATTTTCGTATATCTTTGGAAAACAATGATGAATGCATGCATAAAATTCTATCATACATGTCTATCTAGCAATTTCTCAAAGCATGATCAATTCTTAATCCTAAAGCATTGAACCTAATCTAATAAACACAACAATAACATCAATAAATCAATCAGCAATACATACTTGATCATTAACAGTATCACAACCTATTACATCTAGTAAATACATTCATCAAACAAATTCTAATTTTTGTGATGTAGCCCCGAAGGGGAAAACACATGCTATATTACTTACATGGGGTCCTTAGCGGGTTAGCACTTAAATTATTCTTCTCAAAACCTATTCATCAATAACATGAAATCATCATTAATAATTCTCCAATATCAATCCCAACTAGAAGCAAATCATTGCCTAACAAAATTCTTTAATCCAAACTTAACAGTTTATTCTAATTAACAGAACTTTCAACCACATAAATTTTTTAAAACTATTTCCAAACAGAATATAACTTCAACCCTAACAAACTTCAACAAAATATAACCAGAAATATCAAACTGACATATCCATCCCATATCCAGTGAACATTATATAGTCCTAGAAATCCTCAATATCTATAACAAGCAATAATGGCTTCTAACAAAGCAGCATAGATTCCAATTAAAATCCATCAATAAAGGAAGAGCATTACCAAGAAAACAAAGATAGTTTTGCATGCAATCACAAAAGCAGTATGAAAACAGGGTTTGTTCTCAACACACCATCCATTTATCTTCTACTTATCACAACAAACATATAACTAAAACACTCTTCGACAAAATTCAACTTAAACATATACATAGCATTTTCCAAAGGCTATAATAGCAATCAAACTAGCACAACATTCTTATCTTTCATCAAAGTAGTAACTAAGCATGACTACTACGGTATATCCCTTATCAGACAACACTCAAACCTTAAGAAACCATAGAAAAGTTGGCTTACTTGAAGCACTCAAGAGCAGAAAGAAGAAACTCCAACAAACAACCAGAAACGTGAAGAACCCTAGAGGCAGAAAGCTTAGACTCCAAAGACTCCTTTCCTCACAGTTTTCGCTCTTTGTAAATCCTGCTTCCCTTCGTCTCTCACTAAAACTCAACAACACACAGACCCTCTCTCAAACTTTTTCTTCCTTTCACTCTCACTCTTGGTCTCTTTTGTCACACTTTCTCTCAAACTCTCTCTTTCCAAAAACTCCAGACTTTCTCTCGGCCTTCTGTCAAACTTTCTCTCAAACTCTCTCTCAATTCAACCAATCTACTTCTATATATACACTAAAACCCTATAGGGCGACGAGGAGGCGTGATTATGGTTTCCACGGGATTTGTAATCCTCTAAATGTTGGTTACCATATTTTTCGCAACCGATAGATTGCGTACCAGTTGATCACCTTCTTACCATGATCAACTACGAAACAATATTTTTCACAAATTGCATGGGTACCAGTCGATCAATCTCTCACCCTGATCGATCGGAACAAGGCTTAAAAACACAACTCTAGCAAATTTTAGTGGAGCCAATCGATCACATGATCGACTGCTAACCAAGAATCCCGGTCAATCATTTCATGGACCGAAACAACTTTGCAAAGTTGCGGTAGACCATTTGGCCGACCGATTCCTTCATCGTTCGTCTGTTCATATGCCACTACCATTTTTGTGGTTGATAATTTGATCGACTGATTCCTTCTTCGCCAAACTTTACATTGAACCTGCTATTTTCGTGGTTGATCATTTGATCGACCGATTCCAAATTTGCAACTCTTCGTATACGCTACTGCTATTTTTGCAGTCGACCGTCAACCGTTTCCTTCTACTTCCCACCAAAACTAACAACTCTTTTCTCTAACCCTTAACCCACTGTTTACTCAAGTTATTCTCCATTAATCCATACTTTGACCTATGAAAAGCCAGGTAAAATCATTCCACATTCTCCAATAATTCACAACAACCTTATTATCCTTAATAATGTAAACAACTTATAATTATAACTCACTATATCCAAATACATTTCTCTTGACCAACACCTTAGTCATCGAGTCTAACTCCTTTTACCCTCAAAATCATCACTTAGGCCTTACTCTTAGCACTACAAAACCCGAGGTATTACATGCGCTCCGTAGATAGGACGTCAGTTAATCTGTGAACATTGATAGGAAGGACGCCCGCTTCTTTTCATTTACATCGAAGCAGACATCTGTACTAAAATAGTGGACGTTCACTCCCTAGGAAGGACATCCGTTAATCTGTGAGCGTTAATAGGAAGAAAGTCTTTCTTAAGGAGCAGACATCTGCTATTTTTAGTACAGACGTTTGCTGTAACATCATGTTTTCGTTTGACTTTCCAATAAAATTTTTCTTTTTAAAACTTATTAAAAAATGCTTGAAGGAAAATATTAAAGTAAATAAGTGTGGAATATTAAACCATGAAATCATACTTTAAAAACAAAACAACAACATATCTTACAACCAAGCTATTCAAATACTTTAAACGATTATTAAAAAAGTCTTGAACATATTTAAACACTTTTATTCCATCTGTGAGCCATAACCACCAGGTCATCACGTGCCAGGTAACACAAGCCCTCATCACATCATACCTCCTCCATATACACATCATTTGGATCACAATAGTTACCTATATCATAGGAGAGATAATGAGTTTAATGTCCAGTAAGAGATATAAATTAAATGCAAAATGCTTATGCTAACTTTATGCACATGTCTGTCATGTCAGAAGAGAACCTATTCCTTCTGTTTTACTTAACGTCTCACTTTCAATCAGAATATTGGAGATATTTCCCATAGAGAGATAGATATATCCTCGGGATCTAGCCTAGGCAGAGTAAGTCATTCAATCTCTACGTGGAAAGAGATACATCATCTCACAGTTCTCCCAAGCATCACCGTCACTAAACTCCCTAACCTCAAATGTCTATTTACATACATTACATTCATTATTATCACATGCAATGCATGATATGCAACCCTAATTGACATGCCTATATGATATCACACAACAGTTCACATAATACTAGAAAACAATACAATTCAATAACCAAACAATGGAAGCATGAATCATTACACTACTGTAAGTCAATTTAATATATGTTATCACTAACATATACATGTTGTCATTAACATAATAGTAAAGCGATAATTCTACATGTTATGAATTATGGAACAACAATAAACTAACTTATTATACAGAATAAATTATAATTTTATATATGTGTTTTCTATTAGTTAATTAGTTAGGATGATATTACATGTGTATAGGAGTGTGATGATGCTATCAATGCACAGACATTACCTCTCCTTAGCGCCATTGGTGAGCAAGAATTAAGAAAGATTCAAATTCGCTTGGATGCGGTCCACTTTGGCTCTTGAAACGATCTAGGGTTCGCTAAGATAACTCTTAGTAGTAGTAGCTTATATACAAGATTATAGAATTTTTTGCAGCGGAGGCACCTTTCTATTTCAAAAATTGCTCTAACTAGTGTTCTCTATTCGTTGCGGATACTTGCCTTGTGCTAAGAGAAGCAATTCATTGGAATAGGATTTACTTTATGCAGTGGAAGACACATTTCTGTTGTGGAAAGAGTATTTCTTATAACGAAATGTGTCTTCCATTGCGGAAAGGGTATTTGTCGCAACAGATACTTGTTTTCGTTACGTAAAGTAAATTATTAACTAGAACTACTTCATGTACGAGTTCGTTGGAGAAATAATTTGAAATTTTTAACTAAAAATGTGACAATAATGTTTATTCTTTTTATTTTTCATAATTCATCAGTTGATTTATTAATTAATTATATAACAAGTTATTAGTATAATAAATGACTTATAAATTATTATTGATAGTGAAATAAATAAAGAGCATAGACTTTATTAATTAGGGGAATAAATTTAAATGAATAGGGGCTGAAACAGTAAACTTAGGACTAGTGGAAGTGAGCTGAGGCGAACTCATTAACGCAATTTAGAACTATTTCTTAGTACACGAACACCTAGGTAAATTGAGCCTAATCGCTTTTGAAATATCCGTAAAATTATGCCTATAAGCTATTTTGATTTTTTATTATTTAAAATTACGATGCATTGTTATTATAAATATAAAATTTATAATTTATAAATAAAATTTTATATTTTTTTTCGCTCATGAAGCCTAAAAATATGAAATTTTACACAACAAAAGCATTTTTCTCCACTTAAATGCCAGTGCCCATCGTCTGGCGTTGGGCACCACCTATTCTTGACATTTCAAATCAGCCTTTTGTTTTTTTCTGCTGTCATACATGACAAGACTCAACCTCTAAGAGAAGAACTCAAATTGGTGGTAGTTAAGACTTGAGAATAATTCAATGAAGTTTAGTTGAAGGTCTTACAATACTATAAATAGATGAAGCAAATCAACCTGTTTCTCCAAACTTAATCACATCTTCTTTTGAGTCAAAATTCTCTTGGGATTTTCTTGAAACCTTGAGCTGTACAATGGCTTCCCCCATCTCAAACTGTCAATCTTCTCATATTGTTGTTCGAGAAACAGCTGTATTTGAGCAAAGTATTTGGGGAGATCGCTTTCTCAACTATGAGTTTGATACATGGGTAAATTAATTGTATTTCTAAACTACATAATGTAGACGTCTGTTATAATTTTAAGCAATTTTTAATGAAACCCAATTTAGATTCTTCATTTCATTTTGTTTCAGGAAAATCATGTATTGACGAAGGAGATAGCAAAATTGAAGAAGGATGTGAGGAAAATGCTATTGAAGAGTTCAAGTGATTCTCTGAATCAGTTGAAGCTCATTGATGATATTCAGCGTCTTGGTGTGGAACACCATTTTTTAAAAGAGATTGAGGATGATTTGGAATGCATATATGCTGCCTATCTTGATGAAGGCCTTGAAGATGATGTTAGTCTCCATCACGTTTCTTTGCGTTTTCGATTGCTTAGACAACAAGGATTAAACATTTCATGTGGTAAGTTCATATTAGTAATTGACACATAAATGGTAATCAAACTTTAAGAACATTGATCTGGGTGTCTTGATGAGACAGACACATTGAACCCATTTAGAGATGGAAACAAAAAGTTTAAAGATCACTTAGCTACAGATGTGGAAGGATTGCTAAGCCTCTATGAAGCTACATTTTTGGGTACAAGAGAAGAAACTGTGTTGGATGAGGCTCTTGTCTTCTCCACTGCTCAC